>OY757021.1:22024493-22656605 GCA_963580285.1 Lucinisca nassula
GCGGATCTTATTTACTATGTGCAGATGTTTCATGTTTCAAGTTTTGGTCTCTGGGCCCACTCTGAATCGATATACATAAAGCTGGAGAATTGATATGGTTAGATGTTGTGATATTTTAGTATGTTTGCCTGGTATTGAGAGAAATAGACTTTCACACAAAGAGAATTGAAATTTTCAGAATGGGATACTAACTTTTATTAGAGTGGGAAATTAAATAAATTGTGTTCGATGTTTGTTATCTTGAAACATTTCGTTGAAAATGGCAAAGCGTCCCAAAGCCAAAGATGGTTTGTAATGCTTCAGTGCAAATTGAATGTTTCTTGAACAGTCTAGTCTTGATCGAAAGGTACAGATGGCCTGATTTTCTGGGATTTAGAGGAGTAGCAGCTAAAACGGAAATAAAGTTTGGGGATTGAGACATAGGCAGATTCTGAAAAGTTATTTGAAGGAAGGAGATTTTATTGCTGTTGAATCTTGCAGGGTTTTGTAAAGACAAGATTAGAGTTAATATAAAATGAGCAAGGGACTTATAATGGGGTGGTTTCATAACATGGATTGAATGATAGTAGCATGTTTATTTTTGTGAGGGATATTGTGTTGTTAACCTATATCATAAAGCACATTTCCTACAGGAGAATGGGCGGATTTGGAATTAAATCCAGACAGGCAGAGTGTGTAATGTGTTTAGCTAGCACTCTTTGATGGATACAAGGATGGTAGAACAATATGAGGTGTTTTTGGTTTGAGGGTTTTGTCACTGGCACCGGTCTGAAAATGATTTCACGTTTTTATTATAACCATTGAATTAAGCGGTATTAAGACGGTAGGCTTGTTAATTATATTGATAATGTTACAGTTAAGTTTTGTGACTTGTTAGTTGATACGATGCTGTACATTTGTAGAATGTTATGTATAATATGTACAATTTCTTTAATACATGATGGAATTCAACATCGAAACCAGGGATGCTAACAGGTCATACGTCTTTGTATTGGAGTTGTTAAGTTGATTTTAGTTGATTTTCGAAAACTAGATGATAGTATCAGGGGAAAGTTATTTTATTTATCGTAAATCATGGCATTCTTTAGGTTTTCATTGAAATGTACATTTATTTAATATTACAAACTAATTCTGGTGTAAACTGCGGTCACCAAAATGGAGTTTAGGATAGAAAATCCTCGGAAAAACAGTATATACTAGGTTTGATCAAAACTGGTTTTAGACTGACTACTATTAACCCTATCCTGCTGAATATTTTAATTAGCCACACCCATTTCTGACAATCAACCAATCAGATTACATGATACGATGTTTTCGTTCAAATTCACATACTGAATAACAGACTGTGTAGATCCTGATCAGATGGCTTCTGGAGAAGCCATCTGATCAGGATCTACACTGTTTGCAAAGGTAGGGTTGTCTTGAACAGCAGGATGAGGGTTAAACAAAGGATTTGGTTTTAACATTCCCAGAGGTTAGCAAAAGTTATATATACTCAACTCGTTTGAACGTGGAACTTTGTCAGCATTGTAACATTAATGAGCAAGACAGATATTTTCTACGGGCGTCCGTGGCCTAGTGGAAAAGAGCGCTGACTTTTAATCATTAGGTCTCTCACCGCTGTGGTTCGAGCCTAGCTCAGGTTACATGTGAGACGCCAAGTTCTGCAGTGGAAGGTCAGGTGGTTTTTCTCTGAGTACCCCGGTTTTTGCCCACCTCTGATTAACGATCGGCTAGATATGAGTGAAATAATCTTCAAAGGTCGATAAAACTGAAATAAAAAAAAAAATCAATTGCTGGTTTAAACATAGAAACATCTATGTTGGGTATTTGTGATAATTGAAGGATAATTTTTGTCACTTCTCGATAACAACCTATGTTATGGGTATTCATTAGAACCACCTCATCGAGGTTGTCTAATGAATACCAACATCGATGAGGTGCTTCTAATGAATACCCCCACAACATAGGTTTTTTATGGAGAAATAAGGAAAACTATCCTTCTCACCAAATTTCAACCTTTCCCGTTTCCTGTTCCGACCTTTCCTGTCGCGCGGGAAATGCAAATTGCTTTTGAACAGCACAAATTTAAATTTTTTTTATGTTGAGTTGAGTATTTTAAAATTTTAATAACCCTGTAAACCTGGTTTGAAACTGTCTGCATTTTTTCTCTTATAGGATTTGATCAAAACCAGGTTAATTTTGTAAGAAACTGTCAAGGAATTAATAGTTATCATAGGCCCAGATAAGACAGGGTATCCACATACTATTTTTCTTATTTCTGCACAAAATCATATGTTGTGGGTACTCATTAGAAGCACCTCGGCGAGGTGCTTCTAATGAGTACCTACAACATAATGTTTTCATGCAGAAATAAGAAAAATATCAGTACTTTTCGGATGAAAAAATGTCTTATTTGGAACTATGAGTAATAATGGATCATAACAAGCTTCCGTTTTGAAAAAAAAAAAGACGAGGTCCAGTTGTTCAGAATCAATGATGCCATTATTAATTTAACATCAAAACTTTGATCATTTAATTTGGCAAATATGCAAATATTTTTGCGGAAAACAAATGTGAGTAGCTTTTGCAAAGCTACTCACATAAAAGCTACTCATATTTTCTAGCAAACAGGTACCAGAGAATTGTATATTGTACTTGCTAGAACAGTTGACAGTTTGACCACTAACGAGCCCATTAAGCTAGCAATGCTTCGAACAACTGGGCCCCAGATCAGTAAGGCAAGATATGGCTGTACACTGAAAAATGGAAAACAAGTCTTGAAAAGAAAATTATTTTATCTGTGATGACTCATAATCGTCTTTCATAACATTTTAATCACCTCGTGTTTCATACATATGTTAATATATTTTTCTAGTCCAACATGAAGTTTGCCCAACAAATTGTCAGCATAATCCGAATCTGTAGAATACTTAACAACGCACTATACATTCTGTTTCTGCTGCTAGCAAGCAAAATTGTGCTGAACCATGCTACAGTATGCTGCTAAACATGCCTAAGATATTTGCAATAAATTGTTTGACGACATTTTTAGCAAACACGAAAGAAAATCTGTACTATGAAGCTCGGTCCAGTATCATATACAACAGCCCGAAGAAAAAAAAAAAAAATATGAGAATTTAAGGATGATGTTAATTTAACAGTGCACAATGAAACCTGCAAGAATGTTCGTGCATTGGTGAAGATGACAAACCTACATACAATAAGGCTAGTGCAGTCAGTGAAGTCGCGGAGGCTGATCCAAGTCTTCACTGATCACATGAGCCCTCTATAAGCCTCTGTGGTGTAGTGATTTTGCTACTTGCCTAATAAACCAGTGATCATGGGTTCGATCCCATGCTCCGCCAGACTTTTGGATGAGTCTTTTAACTGAGGTCCCGTCCCTGTATGATCTTAGTTGTTGGTGGGACGTAAAACTCTAACACTCACTCACTATTGCATTGGGTGGATGTGTAGTCTAAACATCCACCCTTGTCCTTGTCTTTTGTTGTTGCACGGTCTTACCGAAGGTTTATTCATTCACTAGCTTGAACAACGTAGAATGACTGAGTATAAGTCATCTTAATTATCTTCCCATCAAGCATGTACATCAAGCAGGAAATTTCAGTGACGTAATTGAGACCCAGTTTGAGTGCAGATTGTAGTTGTCTCTGGATGGCATTATGTTGAGAAGTACATGTGAAAAACAACCCCTAGCAAACCCCACTTGATATACCGTAATGATCCTTAGTATTTGGACAGACGGGCCTATGCCAATAGTGCAGACCCAGATCCGACTGCTCCTGAAGGAGCAGTCGGATCAGGGTCTACACTGTTTGCCAGTCTCTCTCCACTTTTTGTACTCTTTGCTGGAGCGCGAAACAAATTCGCTAACATGTTGGGATCCTGAATATGTCCGAATTTTTAGTTTTTACAGTTTACTTGAACATGGGGTTTAAATGGGTATACATTGCATTCAAATTTTCACTTAAAAACATTTATTCACGGCACTTGATTCCACCCTGGAATGAAATGTGAAATATTCTTGAAATTGCAATAAATATGTTCTATAAAAGGGTTATCCTTTGGAAGCAAGGAATACACCACAGAACTGAAAAATACGGAGTGTATATGTTTTCTGAGCCAGACTAGCTAGTTTCGGCCAATTAGGCCTCATCAGTGACCCTCAGATATTTTCAAAATTCCACAATGGAATCAATGATCCCAAAGGACAAGAAAATATAATCTACACTATGATGTAGGGCAGGGAGACGTTTTACCGCCGCCACACATTCCCACACACCAGCTGTAGTGAAGTTAAATATGTTCTATAAAAGGGTTATCCTTTGGAAGCAAGGAATACACCACAGAACTGAAAAATACGGAGTGTATGTTTTCTTGGCCAGACTAGCTAGTTTCGGCCAATTAGGCCTCATCAGTGACCCTCAGATATTTTCAAAATTCCACAATGGAATCAATGATCCCAAAGGACAAGAAAATATAATCTACACTATGATGTAGGGCAGGGAGACGTTTTACCGCCGCCACACATTCCCACACACCAGCTGTAGTGAAGTTAAATATGTTCTATAAAAGGGTTATCCTTTGGAAGCAAGGAATACACCACAGAACTGAAAAATACGGAGTGTATATGTTTTCTGGGCCAGACTAGCTAGTTTCGGCCAAGTAGGCCTCATCAGTGACCCTCAGATATTTTCAAAATTCCACAATGGAATCAATGATCCCAAAGGACAAGAAAATATAATCTACACTATGATGTAGGGCAGGGAGACGTTTTACCGCCGCCACACATTCCCACACACCAGCTGTAGTGAAGTTAAATATGTTCTATAAAAGGGTTATCCTTTGGAAGCAAGGAATACACCACAGAACTGAAAAATACGGAGTGTATATGTTTTCTGGGCCAGACTAGCTAGTTTCGGCCAATTAGGCCTCATCAGTGACCCTCTGATATTTTCAAAATTCCACAATGGAATCAATGATCCCAAAGGACTGAATAAAGAAATAAGAAAAAAAAACCACCATCCCCAACGCCAGACCCTACTAAACATAATAACATGATTATACTCTGTAAACAAAATGTATACAGAGTTGTTGTCCATTTATGCAATTATACAGAGTTTGGGCAACCTATAGGACTGGATTATTATTGTCCCACTTACTACTGCAATCATACTACACAGATTTGAATCCAATTGAGCTAGTTTTCATCTGTTACTCACTAATTTTCATCTGTTCTGCGCTTTTTCACATTTTGATACACCATCTTAAAAGACTTCACTTTGGTCTGCCTTATTTTGTTTGGACACTGTTTTTTTTTTTTTTTGTTAAAACATTTGACTGAATTACAGGCTGCTGAATATTATTTGATTTTCGCTGAGATGTCAAATTTGGAGCTGAAGGCAGGTTATTTACATGATCATCTGTAACATTTTAGTGTCAACCTAATCATGTCATGATTTTGGATGGTTCAAAAATCCGGCAAGAAATTAGCCCAAAATTTGAGACAAAATCTTTAGGTTGAATATGACCGTTAAATGTTAGCCGGTTTCTATGCTGAAAATTATTGTATTTTAATCTTTCAGTGTTATTCTCATACCTCATTGATATTTAGACTTACTTTTCTTGTACAGTATAGTAAAATTCCTATATTAAGACGTCCCTGATCAGAGGACATTGTATGCAGAAAATGTGAAGAAAGAATAACAGCACCCTTCTAAATAAACTTTTCAAAGCAGAATTAGTCTTAATAGCGGTATTCTACTGTATATATATAGAGGACTTACACTTGTCTTTTCATATGAATTTCATACGAAATTTATGAAACAAGTCTTTGGCTCGTTTCATAAATTTCGTATGAAATGACCACGAGTGTAAGATTCTGTTAATCATATAACAATTTAAATTGGAAAAGAATTGTAATAAAAATCATAGTGTTGTCACAGACGCCGTCATGACGTTACACACCAGTAGCCATGTGTTATTACATGTGTAGTCATACAATTTTTATGACATTGCATTATTTCCAGTAGCACTTCAATGGCCCGAACCCCGAAGGCTCATTTACCATGACTAAGTAGAACCCTCTCTTGAGTCCCTAGTGAATTTCTTCTACATAAGAAACTGTGTAGCATAATTACAGAGATTTTCAATTGCTATCTTGCAAATGTATGCTGTGTGTACTCATTAGAATCGCCTTTGTGAGGCAATTCTATTGAGTACACTCAGCGTACATTTTTATTGTGGGACATCAAAAAGATGTTCTAATATTTACCCCGTTTTGCCGCTTGGCAGTTGCCCTCATTGGCTCGAACTATACTGTCTCTGAAAAGATTTCCATGGTCCCATAGGTGTTCGAGCCATTGAAATTTGATTGTATTAAATAACAGCAATGTTATTTGATAAAGACCTTTATGTGAAAATAATGCCCGCTCACAACTAACAATAATATGTGTTTGGACATGAGCATACAGCAGAGACTCAGAGCAGCCTGTGCACCCACAGTACAAAAGCTGCAGAAGCCCACGCCCATCGGGGCTGTGCTGCATGATGGTTTTTGCGTATAGGCATTTTAACGTAATAAATTTCTAGTAAAAAATCAGAAATGAGATCCTTTAAGAGCAATGAAAACATTCATAAGCAGGAAGGTGGATCATACTACGTAGTTTCGGCTAATAAAGCCTCATCAGTGACCCTGTAATCACCCGGCAATGAAAGCCATAGGAAATACTGCAATTTTGCGAATTTCAAATTGGCAGTCGAATCAAAGACTGATATAAATCAAAATGGGTCCAAATAAATAAAAACCTGTCTAGAATATGAATCTAAACCAATCACTTATTTCTGATTTCTCAGAATATTATCGCTGATCTCAAAGGACCAAAATAAAATATAAACTGCACTATGGTTGATGTACGGGGAGACGTCAATTTAACACTGTCAATTTAAATGACACAAAACATGGATGACACGTTTGCAGTGGCTGAGTTGGAGTTTTCCTCGAGTTCCTAGGGATTTTCCCTTAACACCAATAAAATTTTTGGGGAGATTTTTTTTCACTTTATCTTATAGATGCATGTACTTTAGAGTGTAACAGTGCCATATGCCATAAAACCTCCTCTTTGTTCGGGCCTCCGTGGCCTAAGGGCAAGAGCGCTGCCTTGTAATCATTAGGTCTCTCATCACAGTGGTTGGAGAGTTGCTTGGGTCGCATGTGAGACACAAAGTTGTGCAGCAGAAGGTTAGATGGTTTTTCTCCGGGCATTCCAGTTTTTGACCACTGAATGATCGGCTCAAAAAATGAAATAGTCTTGAAAGGGCCGTAAATCTAAAACCACACAGAAACTTCTCTTTACTCTGTATATGATGGAGGCTTACCATGATACACACACTGGAGTGTGGCTGGGTCACGTGTGGCCCACTCTTGATCAGCAGTTGGTGGGCGCAATCCCTACTGGGCTTGGCAACATTCTTTCATTGAGATTGTTCATGAAATCTTTCCTTCGGTCAGTCTCACATGCTGATTCTAGACACCACTTGTCAGTTTCTGGTGAAAGAATGTGCATTGTACTACACTGTAGTGCTCAGCGTTATAAGGCTGTCCATTGAAAAAAAGCGGAAATCGTTAAAACACTAATTTCTTGAGTCGAAGCCTGCCCAGGAAAAGTGTGGTCATGTACACAGACCAGCTCAATAGTATTGTAACCCATTTTATACAGGAAACCCCAAAAAGGGTCATTGGCATTCAGTGTAGGCCCTGACCAAATGCCCCAGAACGTGGCGTCTGATCGAGGTCTTCACTGTTTGCAGAAAGTTCAACCTTTTTCCAAATAAAATTCTAAAAGTAAATGAACCTGACATCTCTAAATTTCGAAATTGATTCCTGTTGTATACTAGGGGGAAGATTCTATTTGGTAAAAAATGGCTAATCGGTAGGGCTGGCTAATCGGAGCTGAAAAGATAATCGATTATCAGTCCTGTCATTGCGATCGATAATCGATTAGTAATCGCTATGGTGTTTGCCATAATTTTACCTGTCTGGCTTTCTGTCTGAGCATGACTCTTACCATATGTTGCACTTTACCACATGTATATTTGAACATACAGCCCTTAGCAAACAGTGTAGACCCAGATGAGACGCCGCTTAATGCGGCGTCTCCTCATCCAGCTATTTTAGGCATAACTTTGAGTAGTAAATTGTACCTATCAAGTAAACGATTAAAAGCAAATCAGAAATGATAATCATTTTTGTGTAATTTATCGATCGATTAATCGATTATACGATTAATAGTGTCAGCCTTACTTATCGGTAAATAGTTTGGACTGGGAATCTTGACTTGAACAACCAATCCTTGCACGTTCACTTGCTTGTTCAGTTACTTATGCCCATGTGTATGGGGCAGTCAGGTGAACAGATCATTACAGTAATGATCCTAGCATTGGGACAGATAGGCCTAAGCAAACAGTGCAGACTCAGCAGTCTGATCAGGGTCTACACTGTTTACCATTCTGTCTGTACCTTTTGGACTCCATGCTGGATTGTGAAACAAATTTGTTAAAGTTTTAGGTGAATTACTGCAAGTTCTCAAGTTGTCCAAACTTTTAGGATTTTTACGATATAGTAGATTACAGTAGACCACTTTAGAACTGTAAACATCTGGCCTCTGAGTGAGACAGTACAATATAGTTAGTGCATTACTATAGCATGTAGTGATATACCGTAGTCATAGATGAATATATGGCCTAGTGGATAAGATCTATTTACCTATCTGACAAGAGAAGCAAATTGGCCTGTCTAGCAAACCAGCCCGGTCAGGGTCTTTGATTGTTGCTCTGCCGATAGCTGAGAGATGTGAACAGTTAAGACTCAGATCTATTCTCATGACCTAGCTCGAAGTGGTTTCTAAATGAGTGTAAAAACCTCATGAAGACAGTGGCTGTGCAAATGCCCCCGATTGATCAGAGCCATCCCTGACCTCGCATGTAATGCCACAGGACTTCTAGTTGTCCATCTCAGAGCCCAGCTGTTTAGAACTAAGGGTGTTGTTTGTTAATATATAGTTTAAACATTGGTCATTTAAAATGGCAAATATGGTAATATTTTTGCTGAAAAATGTGAGTAGCTTTTGCAAATGCAAAAGCTACTCACATTGTTTTAGCAAAAATACCACAGTACTTGCTAGAAAATTTAACATTTTGATGAATAGCGAGCTGGTTTAGCTAACAATATTTTGTACAACTGGAGTCTGATCAGAAAACAAATAATGGTATTTATTAGGTAAAATCACAGTTTATTATACTTCGGACTGAGCGTTACATGTTAGTACTGCTTTACATAGGTTTGACAGTACAACAGAACATTTCACAAGAAAAGTTTTAATGTATTTTACAAGGAAAGAAAGTCTAGCTATCCTATTACTGTTAAATATTTGTTGAAACATAAGTTTGTTGATATAAATAGCAGTCTAGCACCACCATTTATTTATATTTGTTTCTAAAATCCTTTCGCTGACACATTTTAACTGGAAATTTTCTACTCTACTGTTGAAAATTTTCAACACAGGAAAAGAGGAAACAATTTTACACAAACCTTCGCTTATTCAGCTATACATGTACCTTCACACTGGCCAATTTGCAAGCTTGTTGTATTTGTTTGATTCAGCACTGAGCAACATAAACATTAACCGGGTTTAACCCCATATGGCAGTGAAAATGAGACTTGGAGGGGGTGTGCATAGTGATGAGACCGTTCAGCTTGCACATCAGCTTATTTTGAATACTTCTGTCCTGGACCGCATGAAGAAGCTTTGGCATAAAAAGAATCCATTTTGTGCATGGCAAAGACTCGGATCAGACCGTGCATATGCACAGTCTGATCTGAGCCTTTGCCGTGCACACATGTCCACAGACAAAAGCAAAGGCTGACCTAGGTAGCTCAGTCGGATGCGCTTCTGACCGGTGATCAGGAGGATGTGGGTTCGATACCTGCCGGGGTTGGCAACATTCTTTCAAGGAGACTGATCATGAAATCTTTTCTATGGTCATTCTCTCCCTTCGCTGATTCAAGAAGGGCAGTTGTCAGTTTCTGGCGAAAGATAGATAACAGCCTTGTTGATTACACACAAGCAATACACAAGTCCCCCCCCCCCTTTCGGGGTTTGCCAAAATGGATTGAGCTGCATGGTGTTTCTATGCAGAGCTGAAACCAACTGAACTTGAGAACTGGTAAACCACTTTGATATAAGCCTGCCCAGGAATAGTGATGATACGAGTCAGACTGCTCCTCAAACCCTAGCAGTTTCTTAGGGTGGTGGGGCTTGAGATGTCATTTCATAAAGTAAAAGTCCCAAAAAATCAGAAGCAGTGTCTCCAAAATGACCTAAATAGTGTTGACACAGATGCTAAATCTCAATACAAACACCCACACCCATGTAATGGGCCCCCACCCATCAGGGCTTTGGAGAAATAGATTGGGCTGCATGATGCTTCCACACAGAGCTGAAACTGACTGCACATGAGTACTGGTAAACGCTTAGAAAGTCTAAGCCTTCCCAGGCAAAGTGGGGCGAGTCGGACCTACCCTGCATATAAATCGCATTGATTTATTTGGGCGGTAGGGCTGGAGATGTCATTTCATCTCAATGTCAGGTAAAAGTCTCACAAAATTGGAAGCAACGTCTCCAAAATGACCTAAATAGTGTTGATTGGGATATAAACCTCAATTCAAACAAACAAAACAAATGTAATCTACAAGATTTCACAGAAGAATCAGTGTATGTACAGTCAGACATCCATTCCCCTTCAGTTTTTGATTTAAAATATAATCCGGTCTTATTTAATAGTTCCTTGAATTTGGTGTGACTTTGTTTTCTTATTATTATAGTCAACTGACATACGAGCCCCGCAAAGTGAATTTGTTTCTTCGAGCATTCCGACATGACAAATTTTAACTGCACATGCCCAGTCATTCAGAGGAGCTAGGGATATGGCTTTCTGTCTGAAGGTTCCTCTTGATTCACTGCTTGTATGAGCGAGCAGCCAAGGTTCTGGCGAGACTGCGCGGATGCGCAGACTCGCCTGAACCTTCGCTGCTCGCATAGGCGATAAGTACCAAAATCGCTTGACGGGGCCCATACACTATAACAACCAAACTATTTTTAACCCATAAAATGCCAATCACGACAATGGTCGTCTGCTTTGTCGTCTGCCAATACTATGAAATTAGTTTTTGCAAACAGTGTGGACCCAGATCAGACTGCAGTCTGATCAGGGTTCACACTGTTTGCCTATATGAAAAAACATTCTTAAAAAGTTAACAAGAAGATTCAGCGGACGACATAAGCAGACGACATTTTCAGATGTAGCGTTTTTCTTGGCATCTTAAGGGTTAATGACAATTTCTACGGTCATTCACTCCCTTCCGCCGATTCAAGAAGTGCAGTTGTCAGTTTCTGGTGAAAGAATGTGCACTGTACTGGTTAACTGCTTACGTATAAGTCTGCCAAGGAAAGTGTGGCTAGGTAAACTGACCGGCTCAAAAATGACCTTAATAGTGTTGACTGGGCTGTAAAACTCCAATACAAACAAACAAAACAATTTCAATGGCACAAATCCTTTGATCAAGCTAAGCTGGATTAATGGAGATTGTATCTAATACTCAAAGGAAAAACGTTCTTGTATCGCCTTGATGAGGCGATGTATCGCCTTGATGAGGCGATTCTAACAAATGTACACAACATAAACATTTATTTCCTGGAGCCTTAAGGGGAATGGGAACACCTACAAAGGATTTTTGTCTCTCCTGTCAATAGGGGTCAACTCTTAAAGGAAAGAATTTGCTCCTCAGGAGCAAATTCTTTCCTTTAAGAGAAGACCCCTTTTTCGGTGGAACAGGGCTTATAGAAAAGCGAACAGTAAGTCCCGAAAGTTGTCTCCCTTTGAAAAATGGCAGAAAAAATCTACAAGACAGGACAAAGCAGATGTTTTTGTTATTGTTTGTGCCTTGGTTTAAAATAACAATACTGTGGCAATTTTTTTTTCTTTATTTGTACAGAATATTGTAGACTTTAGCTTTGTAATTTTATTTGATATTATCCTGGTATGGTCATGAATTTTAGAAAAAGCAGCAGTTTCACTCTTAGGAAAGACGACAAACCTCCAATAACATCTGCACGGCTTATAATAATAATAATAATAATAATAATAATCGACCTTATTTATTGAGGGTAACACATTTCATACTAGAACTTATCTTCCATGTGGCCCTCTTTTCCTGGGTAGGAACCAGTACTAAGCAATGTGGATTAAGTCTCTTGCTCAAGGAGACAACATATGGTGCTTGTGGGGATCGAACCGGCTACCTCTCGATCTCAGATCCAATGCTTTACCACTGCACCACTGCGCTCCACTTCTATTTTTCTAGGAATGACATGGTCAGCCTGTTTGTTTGTGTTGAGGTTTTACGTCACTGTCAACACTATTTAGGTCATTTTGGAGGTGTTGCTTCCAATTTTGTGGGACTTTTACCTGGCATTGAGATGAAATGACATCTCAAGCCCTACCGCCCAAGGAAACTACTAGGGTTTTAGGAGCTGTCCCATTCGCACCACTTTTCCTGGGCAGGTTTAGACCATCTAGGAGGTTTACCAGTTTTCAAATTCGGTTTGTCCCAGCTCTGCGTGGAAGCACCTTGCGGCCCCAGTCTATTTCTCGAAGCCTTGATGGGCAGGAGTGCCAGATCAGCCTGTACAGCATCACAGCATGGTAATTCTTTCCTCTCTCTTTGAAGATTGCCTGGAGGCTGTAGATAGTTCATGCAATCAGTGAACACTCTGATCAGACTGCATGAATATGCAGGCTGATCTGAGCCTTTGCTGATCACATTTTTGTGATCAGTGAAAAATAGAAGTGAAGGCAATGATCAGGAATCGATACAATTAACCCACAGCTCCCAGCAGTGACACCAAAGGGAAAGAAACACAAAAATGAAATAACTATACCCTCATCACTAGCGGAAAGCCAAAAGGACAGTTACTTTCCCACAAAATGGCCAACTGGCTATCCAAAACAATACAAGAGAAACACACACTCAGCCTGTCAGACTGGGGATGAGCCGGCTGATCTGTGCCCCATTGTTGATTGCATTTGTGCGATCAGTGAAGACTGATCCAACAGCACAGATGCACAGGCTGATCGGGGTCGGTGTGGATCACACACACAGGTTTTGTCATGCACTGGCTCAAAAATACTGAGACGCAGTTAAAACTGGCAATACACAAGTGGTGGCATGAAAAACACACACACTGGCAATACACTAGTGGTGGCATGTAAAACTTCTAACACACGCACACACTGGCAATACACTAGAGGTGGGACCTAAAACTCTTAACACAATCACTGGCAACATACATGAGGTCTGTATTCTAACTGGTTCTTGATTTTTTCTCCTACATAAAAGATGTTCTATATGCTACCTTGTAAATAATAATAGAAATAATAATAGAAATATTGGGTATCTAACTCTTTAAAGCTACAAAGCACAACAACAGCAGATGACATTTTACATACTTTTTTTTAGAAAATAAGGCTTAGAAAATAAGGCTGAGCGATTCATGTAAATCATCCGCATGTGCCGCAATAATCCTATGTGATAGGACAGGCAGTCCTGAGTAAACAGTGCAGACCAAGATCAGACTGCTCCTGCTGGAGCAGTCTGATCAGGGTCTACACTGTTTGCCATTCTGTCTGCACCTTTGGGATGCCTTGGGGGATCATGAAACAAATGTTAAAATTTTAGGAGAATTACAGCAAGTACTCAAGATGTCCAAATTTTTACAGTAATATCATGCCTGATTTTCTCCTGGTAATAAAATCAGTTTGAAAATATCATCTGCTGTGGAGCCTGCTTGGTGCTTTTAGGGTTATTATGTACATTTGCACTTCAAGCCCACAGCTTTCGTTACACATACCAATTAAGGATGTGCTAATTAACATACATGTCATAATTATCTTAAGATTTGCGGGTAACTCCAATTCTACTTTACAAGTGCTAGTTTTCATTTTTGTTACCTTTTATTAATATTCTATTTATTTTTTCTGTTGCAATATAATTCTTTTGTTAGAGAATTTTATGAATGCATGCATTTTTATCAGTCCGTGCATTCTGCATGCTTTTCGTATCAGTGCATGCATTTTATTCACCATATTTGCATTATTTGCTGGCTCTCAGCTTGCACATTGTCAATATTGGAAAAACAGGTAACCAGACCCCCCTGACCTTTCAAGGTCAGGGGGGTCTGGTTACCTGTTTTTTCCAACACTGATAACCTTCAGACGAGGAACAGCAGCTAATGCAAATAAGGTGAATGTCACAACAGATAAACAAGTACGAGCTGTATTAAGGTCATCATTAACAATATTTGGTTTGCTGTGCTCTTTGACAATTAGTTTTTATTAGGTTGGTTGAAGGATGTTTCAGTTTTTTTATATAAGGATCAACCATGGTTTTTCATGCATTAACATTCGCCGGGTCCCGAGGAAGCTGTTTGAACATGAGGCCGCTAGGCCGAATGTTCAAATATCTTCCGAGGGATCCGGCAAATGTTAATGTATGAAATAACCATGGATGATCGTTGTTCTTGCATAACTTACGATTCCGACAACAAATTTTGACGAAAACGCCCCAAAACTCCATATAAACTCCATTTATACTCTTGAAATGCGACCGGCGAACCAACATGGCGGCCATTTCAGAATGTTGTTTACAATGACGTTGTTACGTAGTAACCATCTGACGTCATCATAGAACCCTAAAACGCTACGTTCAGGGCGATAACGTTACGCCGCTCAACGTAACGCAAACAAAGCAAGGCCCGTCTTGGGCTATCAAAAGCTCAAAATCCATGTTCAAACGGCACGCGAATTTCATGATTTGAACATGGTTTTGCTGTTTGAGCACGGCTTTCGGTCCATTTGACAATGGCTTCAAACAGCCATGCACATAGGTATTTATGCAAGAATCAGCTTTCAGAAATCTTAGTGTAATGTACAAAATTTTGTCAATATTTTTCATAAGGAAACATTCCAGGACAGGAATTCGTTTTCTTAGTACATGTAGTGTTTTAAACCATTTAAAAAATCGAGGCTGCTCCTAAAAATGTTCCATTAATCCTTAACCCTTCTCTTGCTGAATATTCGTTTAAGCCACACCCATTTCTGTCTATCAACCAATAAAATTACTTGATGTAATTTATTGCTACAAATTCATAAACTGAATACCAAACAGTGTAGATCCTGATCAGATGGCTTCTTCAGAAGCCATCTAATCTGGATCTACTCTGTTTGCAAAGAAAAGGGTTGTCGTGAACAGCAAGATAAGAGTTAAAATGCCAAGCAAAATAGATATTCTATATTTTTATTCAGAGAAAATCCGATGACACTGTATTTACAATGTGGCAATCTACTGCAGAGGACTCTTGTTATAAAGACAGAATTTGTGTTCACCAAATACTTTACCGTGTAATAAGTAACAAGGCAACGCAAGCGTAGGCTCCCCTCAAAACTGCATACAACTCATCAATTGAATATGTTCTAAGGATTACCTTTGATCAATTGAGTATATTATAAGGATTACCTTTGATGCTTCTGTGATGATTGTTTTGTCTTCTATCCTGTTCACAAGGTTTTTAATGTATAGTCCATTGTGACCTTGACCTTTGACCTTGAAAATCAACAGGATTCATCCTCTCTC
Source organism: Lucinisca nassula (assembly GCA_963580285.1). Lineage (NCBI taxonomy): Eukaryota > Metazoa > Mollusca > Bivalvia > Lucinida > Lucinidae > Lucinisca > Lucinisca nassula. Next base: position 22,040,263 of record OY757021.1, read on the forward strand.
CATAGGAAACATTTGTGGAAGGTTTGATGCTTCTATAATGTTGACCTTGTCTTCTATCATATTTATAAGGTTTTGAATGTCAAGTCCATTGTGACCTTGACCGTAGACCTTGAAGATCAATAGGGTTCATCCGCTCAACATGGGAAACATTTGTTGAAGGTTTGATGCTTCTATGATGATATCTTTGTCTTCTGTCCTGTTCATAAGGTTCTTAATGTCAAGTCCATTGTGACATTGACCTTGAAAATCAACAGGATTCATCCTCTCTCCATAGGAAACATTTGTGAAAGGTTTGATGCTTCTATAATGATAGCTTTATAGTCTATCCTGTTCACAAGGTTTTTAATGTCAAGTCCATTGTGACCCCTGACTTTGAAAACCAATAGGATTCATCCTCTCTCTATTGGGCACATTTGTGGAAGGTTTGATGCTTCTATGATTATGGTTTTGTCTTGTATCCTGTTCACAAGGTTCCAGATGGACACAGGCACACAAGGTTCCAGACGGATGGACACACCCACACACACGGCTGCACAGCAACTATGCTGTACCTCATCGCAGCTTTGTTGCAAGGGGTTAATAAAGGGCCCTTCCCTCAATACTCCAAGAAACAAATGTGGGCATTTGTTAGAATCAACGGGCCTCCGTGGCCTAGGGGTTAAGAGCGCTGACTCTTGATCATTAGGTCTCTCACCGCTGTGGTTCGAGCCTCGCTCGGGTTATATGTGAGACGCCAAGTTCTGCAACGGAAGGTCAGGTGGTTTCTCCGGGTACTCCGGTTTTCGCCCACCTCTGATAAACGATCGGCTCGATATGAGTGAAATAATCTTGAAATAAAACCAAAACCAAAAAAAAAAAAAATTGTTAGAATCGCCTTGTCGAGGGGATTCTATCAGTATCAATATTTGTGTTATGCAGTAATAAATTCATTATTGAATATCTCCATCTGACTGATTTGATCTTGAGCTAAGGATTCAAGACTTAATTTCTCTGAAAAATGTTTGCTACATTTTGGATTGGTGCTTCTAGGGTTAATGCAAAAGCAGCCTCTGTCCAAATCTGATCAGAGTCTACGCTGTTTGCCAACTAGCAATTTCAATTTGTTAGCATTTTTGAAAGTAAAGTCTGTGAAAGTACAAATTAGAAACTATTTTCTTCAGAAGCAATTTTGTTAGAAATGCTAAAAAAATTAAAAAATTTATCCAAAATCAATAGCTATTATAATCATGATCCTAAGTATTGGGACAGATAGGCCAATGCAAACAGTACAGACCCAGATCAGACTGCTCCTTCAGAGCAGTCTGATCAGGGTCTACACTGTTTGCCATTCCATGTGCACCTTTTGGACTCCTTCCTGGATCATGAAACAAAGTTGTTAAAATTTGAGGAGAATTACAGCAAGTCCTCAAGGTGTCCAAATTTTCACGGTATCTGCCAGATTTTCCACAAGAATGCTTAAACATCTTGCAAATTTAATTGAAAATGATAGTTACATAAAGCCAGGAGCATGGCAAACTACCGGCAACATTTTACCTAGTCCTACATAGAAATAATCTTTCTGGAAGAAAACAATCCTAGCTTCACTGGGCAGTATCTATTAAAGATTTGATAAACTACTTGCCTTTGTTGTTTCATCTACCCTTTTTACCAGAAATATTCGGAAACCTCAACTCCTTACCATAAAATTTGACTAAGTACAGTTAACTACCTGATGTTGTGTCTGAATATAGCTGGATAAATGGCAAACTTAGTAGACCCAATGAGATGCCGCATTCAGCGGCATCTCATCTGGGTTTACACTGTTTGCTAAGGTCTTTCTGACAGAATGTATAGATGTCGCAGATAAGATTGACTAGGCGGAGCTTCCACTTGTACCTGCCTGTGGAATGTTCTATTAACAAAAAGGTAAACCAAGTCACCCGATTGTGTGTATTCAGCTGTAAGGCAAACAAAGCTGTGGCGTATATATGGCCATTTTGTCCGCTTGTAGAAAGCATGCGAAAGGCCCTCTACCGAATCTTCTGGTGGACTCAATGAATTTGACATATATTGACAACACCTGAATAGATCCGCCTAGTCAATTTTATCTGCGACAACTATATAGGGTAAATACAGTGTATGCCATGTTATTTTACAAGCCTAAGAGCATATGATTCTAAAGGGGTTATTACCTTTTGTCAAGGTTAAGCCTATGAAAGCCCGGAACGCCCTGCTGTTGCATGACATTTATGCATTTAACTGTACTATGATTAATTTAGACCCTTATCTTGAACATGTGGTTCTGCTTGTTTTAACCCTTATCTTGCTGAATATTCATTTAAGCCACACCCATTTCTGTCTATCAACCAATCAAATTACGTGATGTAATTTATTGCTACAAATTCATAAATTGAATGCCAAACAGTGTAGATCCTGATCAGATGGCTTCTTCAGAAGCCATCTGATCTGGATCTACTCTGTTTCCAAAGATAGGGGTTGTCATGAACAGCAAGATAAGGCTTCTTCAGAAGCCATCTGATCTGGATCTACTCTTGTTTGCAAAGATAGGGGTTGTCGTGAAAGTAGGATAAGGATTCTTCAGAAGCCATCTGATCTTGATCTACTCTGTTTGCAAAGATAGGGGTTGTCGTGAACAGCAAGATAAGGGTTAATAGTGACAACAGTATTTTTCTGGAATCTTTCTAATAGTCTACTTTTATGAAATTGAATTAAAAAAAAAATGAAATTGAATTTTAAAAAAAAATGGTTTAACCGATTTCTGATTTCCCATTGAGTGGTGAGCAAATCTCACTAAAGAGGTGAAATCTTTTCTTTCCTGATGTATCCCATATTCTTTTGGCATCAGTGTCTATATAATTAGATCCTTTAAAATTATCATTTACTAGAAATGTCAATAGGACATATGCCCCTTCCCCAGGGCCATCCTCTACTGGATACAAGCATTTTGCAACAAGAGCTGTTGTTAAAACAGCATAGCTCGCCTTGAAAATTGCCCTCGAGGTCTTGGGCATTAGGTGGGGGTATTGTCGATTAAACATTGGGCCAACATCTATCATTGTATAAAATATGAACCAAATCCATCATATGGTTGGAAAAATATGAGGTCTTGAAAAAATTTAACATAAACAATTTCAAAGTCTGTGACATTGACCATGAGGTCATGGGCATGACCAGGTGTATTGCTGAATAAAACTTTGAACCTATAATTATCTATTATCATACTAGATATGAACCAAACCCATTTTGAGGTTTGGAAAATATGAGCTCTTAAACGTTAAAAATTTCTAAGTCTGTGGCCTTGAGGTCATGAGCATGGCTGGGGTATCGCTGAATAAAACTTTGGACCTTATCTATGATCATACCAAATATGAACCCAATCCATTGTATGGTTCGGAAAATATGAGCTCTTAAAAAACTTTAACATTAAAAATTTATATGTCTGTGATTTTGACCTTTTAGTCTTGGGCTGGTGTATTGCTGAATGAATCATCATTCCAAATATGAACAAAATGCATACAAACTTTCAAGTTGCTACCTTAAATAAAAGTTCAGGGGCCTGTTGTTCAAAACTGACGTCATTAGTTAATGTATTGTTAAAACTTTGATCATTTACGGCAAAAATGCAAATATTTTTGCTGAAAAAATGTGTACGAATTACCATTAAAATATGTCTCAAAGGGTATTGGAGATATGGTTTTTGTTTTGTTTGATTTGAGGTTTAACGTCCCCGTCAACACTGTACATGTCATTTTGGAGATGTTGCTTCCAATTTTGTGGGACTTTTACCCGACATTGAGATGAAATGACATCTCAAGCCCTGTTGTCCAATGAAACCAATAGGGTTTATTAGCATGGACTGTCCGCCTCGCACCCCGGTTCCTGGATAGGCTTAGATCCTCTAAGCAGTTTACTAGTACTAGTGTGCGGGCCGGATTCAACTCTGCGTGGAAGCATCATGTAGCCCATATATTTCTTCAAGCCCCTATGGGCAGGGGCCCTTGGAGATATGGTGATCACAAGCTGGTCATAGTGTTATATTGGAAGGGTAGATAACTCAAATACCACAACACCCACAGTTGTGGTTCTTGCACATGACACCCCTTCTGTACCTTGTGTACAATTGCACCAATTTCATTCTATATATCTCAAAGGGTGTTGGAGTTATGGTCATCACAAGGTTATATTGTCAGGGGAGGTAACTAAAAAACCAGAGCTCCCAGAGTTGTAATTCTTGACCTTGACAAACCTGCTTAATCTCATGTACATCTGCATCAAGTACCACTAATATGTCTCAAAGGGTATTGGAGGTAGGGTGATCACAAGGTGGTCATACTGTTATATTGGAAGGGGAGATAACTCAAATACCATAGCACCCAGAGATGCGGTTCTTAGGCATCAAGTGCCGTCTCAACCTTGTATACAATTGTGCCAAGTACCATCAATATATCTTAAAGGGTATTGGAGTTATGGCCATCACAAGGTTATATTGTCAGAGGAGATAATTCAAAAACCATGGCACCCAGAGTCATGGTTCTTGCACGTGACACACCTGCTTAACCTCGTGTACCACTTTACCAAGTACCATCAATATATCTCAAAGAGTGTTGGAGATGTTGCCATCATAAGGTAGTAATTCTATTTTATTGGAAGGGGAGATAACTCAAAAACTATGGCACCAAGAGTTGTGGTTCTTTTGCATGACACATCGTCTCGGCCTTGTGAACAACTGTGCCAGGTACCATCAATATATCTTAAAGGGTATTGGAGTTATGGCCATCACAAGGCAGTCACTCTATTTTATTGGAAGGGGAGATAACTCAAAAACCATGGTAACCAGAGTTGTGGTTCTTGTGCATGACACGCCGTCTCGGCCTTGTGAACAACTGTGCCAAGTACCATCAATATATCCCAAAGGGTATTGGAGTTGTGGCCATCACAAAGTAGTCATTCTATTTTATTAGAAGGGGAGATAACTAAAAAAGTATGGCATCCAGAGTTCTGGTTCTTGCACATGACACGCCGTCTCAGCCTTGTGAACAATTGGGCCAAGAACCATCAATGAATCTCAAATGGTATAGGATTTATGACCATCACAAGCTTGCGTCTACAGATGGACACCCGGCTGATCACTATATCCCCCCGAAACCTATTCGGTCGGAAGATAAAAATACCAAAAGTTTAGACATTGAACTTGCTAGGACAGTCAACAGTATGACCACTAACGAGCTTGTTAAGCTAATGATGCTTTGAACAACTGGGCCCAGGTTGTACCTGGTACAAATGCCTTCATGATCATGTATGTAGATACAGCTCGTGCATGTTTTGGAGGTAATATTCTGGAGACAACTTTGTTTACCAAAATTATTATGGCAGACAAGAATGAAGAAATGGAATGGTCATTTCTTAGCTTGCCTGAACAAAATACCGGGAGCTAATGTCTTCTTTGCAGCCATGTCTCAAAGACTTTTTGTTGTAAGTTCTCCCAAATTTTCATTTCATTTCAATCTTAAAGCGAATGAATTTACTTTCAAGGGAGGCAGCTCTCTCAAAAATAGTTTTCTTAACCCTTGACCTGCTGAATATTTATATATGCCACACCCACTACTGATTATCAACCAATCAGATTACTTGATGCAAATTATTGCTGCAACAAAATCATGAGCTGAATGACCAACAATGAAGTTCCTGATCAGATGGCTTCTGAAGAAGCCATCTGATCTGGATCTTCATTGTTTGAAAGATAAGACATATCCGGGCTCGGCAAGACCAGGGTTAATCCGGGGTCGACTCAAAAAGGAAATCAAACAGCAGTCCCACAGTTGTCTACCTTGTAAAAAATTGCGGAAAATATGTTAGGGGTGTATCCACAGACCTAAACTGAGTTTAATACAAGAACTCTTCCGCTTTTCCTGCTGCTCTTGGGTTGACAGGATTCCAGATGTGAACGTGTTACTACACATCAGCAGGACAGGTACATTGTTTTGAGTCATTTACGCGACCAATTCAGGACATCTGTGGAAACTGCCCAGGAGATGGTGAGAACCCATAACCAAAGCGTAAGTGCCTTAATTACGGCGGCATCTCCAGGAACGTGGTATGTCTAGCCATAAGACGTACAGGGGCAACGTTTTGACAGCAGAATGTCGAAACCGTCTCTTCAATTGGTGTCAACAGCGTATCCGATGGACTCAACAGCGTTGGCATGGTGTACTGTTCAAGGACGAGGCCCGTTTTTGTGTTGAAATGTTTGATAGGGCGTTGACGTGGGGAGCAATAAGACTGTTGTGTTAAACAAGTGTTACGTTGTGGTGATGGTTGCATATTGGTGTGGGGAGGGATCTCATGGCACCACAAATGTGTGTGTGTGTGTGTGGATTCGGGTTTAACGTCGCTTTCAACAATTTTTCAGTCATATCACGACGGTGTCTGGATGCGACAGGGAGCTCAATGCTCACGTTTATAGTGCTGCCTCACTGAAGTATCATGTCCCAGACACATTACATGATACCACACCCAGTCATATTATCCTGACACTGGATCGACCAGTCCTAGCTCTACCCCGTAAATCTGAGTGCCAAGCGAGGAGCAGCTAGTACCATTTTTAACGACTTTGGTATGTCGCGGCCCGGGATCGAACCCGAGACCTCCCATTCCCCGGAGCGGACACTCTACCAACTGAGCTATCGGGGCCGGTATATGGCACCACAAAACCAAACTCATCGTTGTTGATGGCAATTTGACAGCAAGTCGGTACATCGATGAAATCTTAGAGCCTGTGGTTCCGTTTTTACACAATAATTGTGACGTTACACTTTTCCAACAGGACAATGCACGTGCTCATTCTGCAAGGCTTACCATGGTCTTTTTCAATCAAAATGCTGTGCAAGTTCTTCCTTGGCCTGCATTTTCGCTGGATTAAAACCCAATTGAGTACCTTTGGGACCAGCTCGGAAAATGTGTACAGCCGATGTCATCCGCCAATCAACCATCAGCAGCTTGCCATGGTGCTACAGTAAGAATGGGAAGCACACAAGACCAGATACAGCACGTGGATAACATAGTGAGAATTCATTAAACATGATCAAATGCTGGAAATGTTGTGAATCAATTAAAATTTGAGGTATAATACTAGTGGTGCGTTTTCATTGAATCTGAGTATAGTTAAGAATTTATCAGTTACCCCCTATATATATTGCATTAGAACATTATGACCTGATAAAGATATGCTATCTCAAGACAAGTGAGCTTTATCAAGTCAACGTGACATTGCACTTTTATGACTGAACCGGACTACTGGAACAATGACAAAAATGTCATTGTTACTGAAAAATGAAAAAAAAAATACTTGAAAAAAATATCAGGAAAATATGGTCAGCTGATACTAAATATATCGCCCGAAAGAATGCTGGGACGCACTGAGGACCATCAATAACTGATCGTAAATTGTTAACTTAAGAGTGTACAAGGGGATACACTGATAAATAGAATACCAGATTCGTGTCATTTGATATCAAGTTTATCAGGCTCGGCTTCGAGAACACATGCAGAATCGCTTGGCAAGCTTTGCAATTCTACAAGCTTTCGCGAAGCCTTGCCTGATAAACTTGATATCAAAAGACACGAACCTGGTATTCTCTATATATAGCTGTCTCTAGTATCTCAAACTTCCACCTATGTCTGAAAAAGCTTTGGGTGATGCTGGTTATTATTCCTTAGATTTCATCTCCATTTGCCTCGACTGTGATCTCAACCAAAAACCAGAAATTTTTCAGAGGAAAACTAAAAATACCGGTAATGTCAGCCACCACAAATATGAAGTTTCCTAAAACGATGTCTTGGTCACCAAAATCTAATCAAGGTTTGGTTTTGTTTGAAGACTATTTAGGCCATTTTGGAGATGTTGCTTCCCATTTTGCGAGACTTTTACCCGAAAACGAGCAAGCCATGCCACCCAATGAAACCAACAGGGCTTACATACACTGGACACTCTACACCATTTTGCCTGGGCAGGCTTAGTGGTTTACTGGTCAGGTTCAGCCCTGCGCTGAAGCACCATGCAGCCCAACATTAACAAGCCCCAATGAGCTGGGGTCCATCAAATTTTTGGTAGGTTGAAATATTTATTGCACCACACATATAAAGTTAACACCCATTTGACCTTGAAAACGAAATCTAGGTCACCAAAACCTAATAAAATGAAATATTTAATGCACCACACATGTAAAGACCTTGAAAACTAGCTCTTTGGAGCCTGATCATATATTGCATTGTGCCATGGTGGCCAGCTTGTCTATCAGATCATATTGCCTTTAGCAATACTGAATCTGCATGTCGCCTTGAAGCCCCTGATTAAGTTTTTGAACAGCTCAATTTGATTCAGGATTCGGAAGAGATGATGATGCAGAGTGTGGGGGTGTAAGGAGCTGGAATACTCTATAAACAAAAGGGCTAACCAAGTCCCCCGATTATGTGAATTCAACTGCAACAGAAAGCTATGGTGTAAAAGCATGCAAAAAGCACCCTACCGAATCTTCTTGTGGACTGTGAATCTGTCATTTACTGACAAAGAAGCTGCCCCTCCTGCAATTACTATACATATGCTTTGAAGAATTTCAAGACGGTTGCCATCTTTGACATCAGAATGCAACAATTTACGCCATTCTGAATCTCCATGTGGCCCAAATACCTCCCACTAAATTTCAACTTGAAGTGAGCGGATGTGGTTAGATGATTTCCAAGATGGCCCCTGTGGGAGCCATCTGGGCTACAGAACAGAATGTTCTCTAAATCTCCCTGTCGCCCAATGCCTCCCATCAAGTTTTGGCTGAAAATCGACAATTTGGTTTGAAGATTTTCAAAATGGCCACCATGGCAGCCATCTTGGATAATGGGACAGAATAGTTTTAGCAATTCTTTTTCTCCATGTCATCCTGATGCCTCCCATCAAATTTTAGCTCCATCAAAAGTCAGGAGGAGATTTCAAGATAACAGCCTTCTTGGATATCAGAATGTAACAATTTTAGCAAATCTGAATCTCCATGTCACCCCGAGACCTCCCATTCAGTTTCAGCTCGATCTGACCTTTGGTTGCGGAGATGTTTGAAGAATTTCAAAATGGCTGCCATAGCCATCTTGGATATTGGAACTGAACGATTTTTACAATCTAAAGTTTCATGTCAGCCAGATGCCTCCCATCAGGTTTCAGCTTGATCTGGCCTTTGGTTCAGGAGATATCGTTTAAAGAATTTCAAGATGGCCACCATCTTGGCTATCAGTCCAGTACAGGAATGGAATGATTTGAGCAAATCTGAATCTCCATGTCACCCTGATACCTTCCCATCAAGTTTCAGCTCAATCCAACCTTTGGTTCGGAAGGAGATGTCTTTTGAGAATATTGGAACGAAAACATTTTAGCAAATCTGAATCCCCATGTTGCCCCAATGCCGCCAACCAAATACATGTATCAGCTTAATCCGAGATTTGAAACTGTGAAAAGTTTATGACGGATAACAGGCCAGGGCATACGCTCACTTGGAGCAAAGTGAGCTAATAGGTCCGGGTCACCAAAATCTAATCAAGTCTTTTGTAGGTTGAAATATTTATTGCATCACACATCAGAACAAAATTCAGAAATTCATTTTGGAGATAAGGTGCAGTCAAGCCATTTATGGCTCAAACTTGAGTTTTCAGGTGCCTCATCATCACCATCAACAGATTTTTTATAAACATGCAGGTACAGGGTCAACGTCCACATAAGTGGGCCCCCTTCCAGGTAGTTGGCTTGCTGCACACATGGCAGAACTTACACCAGATCTCCAGACTAGTCTATCATGAGAATCGATAGCAGAGAGCTTCCATTCTCTGCAATCTCTCTGTCAGCTGCTTTCAGGTCATCTTGGGCCTTCCATGCCCCCACTTTCCAACTACCTGTATGTCACAGGCAGTCTTGACTGCACCGTTGGAGCATTCCACATGTCTATACCAGCAGAGCCTTCTCTCTTTCAGGATGAGGTCCAGGTCCTTAATGCCAAGACGCTCAACTCACTGGACCTGATGGTGACAGCGTCCTGTAGCTTGACATTGCAGATCTGTCTGATCATTGCCCTGTCATTCCGCTGAAGAAGTTGGAGGTTTGGCTTTGTCAATGGCCATGTCTCTCTGGCATGGAGCATTGGGCTCTGCACACAAGAGCTGTACACACGGCCACGTCTTGAACGAGAGGTGGGGGGAAGAGAGAACTGGTAGCAACTCCTTGAATTTCTTCCAGGTTGTTTTCACACATGATGTGGTTGAAAGGTCGCAACCACCCGCTGCTGAGAGCATATCACCTAGGTAGCAAAAAGGAAGCTACAACCTCCAGCTTGTCGGATCTTACTTGGACTCCCCTCTGTGGTATACCATCTAAGGGGCGTGCAGTTCCTTGGCACCATGTACACCTGTAATCAGGGTCCTCTATCAAGCGCCTGAGCCCACTGCATTTCTTGTGCACCCAGAACTTGCAGCCATTACAAAAGATACTATTGCTGCCCAATCCAGTGCGACATACAGCACATGGGAACTGGCCTGTACTCTACAGGAGATCCAGACCTGTACCAAAGATCATGATCTTTGTCTTTCCTGCATTCACTAACAGCCCTTTTGCCTCCATTGCGTCTTTCCAAGTTAAGAGCCTCCTGACACATTCCTCAAGGGATTCAGCTATGATGACATCATCAGCATACAGGTCCTCCCAGGGGACTCCAGACTGGAACTCGCATGACAAGGCTTCAAGCACAATGATGAAAAGCAGTGGGCTGAGAATAGAGCCTTGATGAACACCCACCTTCACTTCGAATTCTTCCCTGTAACCATCACCAACACGGACACGGCTCCGAGCATTAGCATACATCCCTTGGACCAGTCGCACAATCCACTCGTCCATTCCAAGTTTTCTTTAGTTAGTGCCCACCAGATGACTTTCCGAGGCACTCAATCAAATGCCTTCTCCAGGTCTACAAAAGCCATGTAGAGTCTCCTGTTGGCCGCCAGATACTTCTCTTGCAGCTGCCATAGAACAAAAATTGCGTCTGTTGTGCCTCTTCCTGGGACGAAGCCAAACTGGGAATCGTCGATGGACACCCCACTGCCTAATGAGGCCATCCACAATCCTCTCCAGGACTTTCATGACCTGTTCTGTCAGCTTGAGACCACGGTAGTTGCCCCGTTCCAATGCATCGCCCTTGCCCTTGTAAAGACAATGAAACTCTGTTCCCAGTCAGAGGGTACCTTTCCCTGCAGCTGCAAGGTCGCAGATCATCCAGGCACCCACATCACCTGCAGCTCTTATCATCTCCACCACTATGCCTGTGTGCCTAAAAGTATGGCCAAGGTCACCAAAATCCAATCAAATTTTCAGTAGGTTGTAATAAGATATTGTACCAAGTTTGACCAAAATTTATTCATTTAGGAGCCAGGGTGCAAACAAGCCTTTTGAACAATCTTGGTAGAGGTCCACTAGATGAAGCTTCGTACCAAATATCAAAAGACCTGGACCTTGCAGTTTCAGAGAAGAGTGGGTGTTTAGAGTTTAGTTTCAGAGAAGAAGATTTTTTAAGTTTTCAGTAAACAAAAAATCTATTTTTGGCTCCTGTGACCTAGATGTGCAACAGACTGGAACCATTTGAACAACTTAGAAAGGGGGCTACCTAAGGATCATTTCTGTGAAGTTTGGTAAAAATCCGATCAGTGGTTTAGGAGGAGATGTTGTTTGAAGAAATTGTTTACACACGCACGACGGACAAAAAGTGATCCCAAAAGCTCTCCTTGTCACTACGTGACAATCTCCTTGTCCTACGTGACAAGTGAGCTAATAAAGTGGGGGCAAAGAGGGTTTTCATGCATAGACTTGTTTACATGATGTTTAGTAAACCATCAACTACTGATGACAGTCTGGTATGATATGCAATATTACAGCATTCATGACAACAATTGCCAGGATTAGATAACATGGGTAAGATAACAATTGCTCAGAATCTTTCTATCCCATGTGTAAATGTTGCATATTACAAATCTGGTATGAAAGACAGCAGCCTACTTCAGAAACTCAGGGTGGAAAATAATGGTGTCAATAAACAAATAATATTTATTCATATTTTGTTTTTAATGTTTTTCTTTTGTTTGATCAAATACAGAAACTATGTTAACCCTTCAAGCGTTACTCTCAACTAGCAGATAAATTTCACTGTAGAATTCGAACAAATTGACCTGAGACTGGTGAACTCTATTAATAAACATAATTTCACACTCGAATGAATGCATATATTTCTCTTCGTCGATTACCGAAGATGACGATATTGTTATACAATACATAGAGGTCGGTAAATGGGTCGTTATTCACAGGATGCCGAAAACTCACGACAAGTTTGCGAAAGCTGACGTATTAGGCGATCACATTGACTAATTTATTCCTTGCATAAAGGTTAGTCTCAGGTCAAGTTGTTTGCACTATATCTTATTCTTATTTTTCAGAGAAAATAAGGTTTGAAATTACATGTGAATCATCTGCAGTAATGTCAAGCCATTTTTCCTCTGAAAAATGAAAAGTTGAACATTTTTGTCTGCTTTGAAATTCTGAAGCACTTGATGAGTTAAGTCTAGAGACCCAGACCCCAAGGAAAAAAAACTTTTTTTCATGCTCAACTCAGCTGAGCATGAATTTTATAATGCTCACAAATATTAAAATACAAATGATAGAGACATTTTTCTTGCTCAGATCAGCACAAAATGTTATTTGTCCTGCACATAAATTTTAAAATGCCAACAAATGTTGGCATTTTAAAATTTATGAGCAAGACAAATTTCATGCTCGGGTGAATTGAGCATGAAAAGTTTTATAACCTCAGGGCCTGGTTCTTTGTGTTGGAGAAGAGTGTTCATGTCATCAGTTAAACCCTTATCCTCCTGATCGAATTAAGCCAAACCAAATTCCAAATTTTAACCAATCAAATTACTTGATGTAATTTATTCATTCAAATTTGCAAACTGAATGACAGTGTAGATCCTGATCAGATGGCTTCTTCTGAAGCCATCTGATCTGGAGCTACACTGTTAGATAGGGGTTGTCTTGTTCAGCAGTGTAACCCATTGTATGCGGAAAACTCGGTACCTTGGCAAACAGTGCAGGCCCAGATCAGATGCCGCAGAACGCGGCGTCTGATCGGGCCCAACACTATTTGCTAACTGAATTTTCTGCCAAAAATTGAATAAAACTGAAAAATTAGGCCTGACATCCCTTATATGACAAATGTACTTGTCCAACATATGGCAATGGAAGATTCCACTAGCATAAAATGGGTAAGGTCAAGAAGAATTAATAAACCTTCACTATAAAAAAACACCCCAGCAGACATTCTAGTTCTTATTATTTTTTTCAACGACAATCAGGCTTGACATTTCATCTGATAAATTTTTCTCTGAAAAAAAAAAAAAAATAAATAAAAAAAATAAAAAACAACAGAATTTTGTCTTTTGCACTTTTGCTGGGTCCTTTCAGGGTTGAACTGATTCAGACAACTCCAATCTCCAATGACAACTGAAACTGACCACCAACAAGCAAACCCTTATCCTGCAAAAAACACACCCTGTAACTTTGAAAAAGTGTAGATCCTGATCAGATGGCTTCTGAAGAAGCCATCTGATCAGAATCTACACTCTTCTTCATGCATTTGTGAACTGAACAATACATTATACAAAGTAATTTGATTGGTGGATGGTCAGAAATGGGTGTGGCTAGAATAATTGATTCAGCAGAACAACAGTTAAATAGACAATATCTATTATGACATAATGATGATGAATACATGTTTATACTAGTTGACATAAGAAGGAGCCTGATTTAACCAAGGGGCGCAAACATGCAAACTGTATAGTTATATAGCTGTATTTATTGCACACTGTAAAGATTTTATGCCATTATTACAAGATAGCAAAAATCTTTTGAGCCGACACCTGAGAAAAAGTATTCAGCATTCTCCGAATTTACGCATAGCAAGAGATAAGGTAAGTATTTTGTGATAATTGAAGGGTAGTTTTTGTCAATTCTCCATAAAAACCTTTGTTCTGGGTATTCATTAGAACCGCCTCCACAACATAGGTTTATATGCAGAAATAAGGAAAACTATCCTTCAATTAAAGGTCATATACAAAGGTATAGAAATCCATTAAATTTAAAAAGACATTGATTAAAGAAATCGAAGGGCGAAAACCGCATCAAATTATCTTTAATAGTTTCCAAGATATTATCATTTGAAGTGTGAAATATTTCACGGAAACAGAGCAGCTTCAGACTGCCTCATTAATATTCATGATGTATTCTATGATGTCATAGATGCACATTAAAATTTTTAAACTTTTTATATATGAAATACCTTGTGTTTTATAGGCCTTAGGAACTGTATAATCACCTATTTGAATTATTTAAACTGATTTCAACTGATATGCTAAACCAGTTTTCTCATATTTTCAATTGCAAACCTTAAATTCAAATTTTAAATATTTTTTAAAATAATTTAAATTCAAGTTCCTGTTTTTGTAAGAGGATGATATAACATGCAGAACTTACTGATCTGTTAAAAAGGCTTGTAAGAACACTTAAATTAGCTAGTTGGAATGAAATTTTGAATTAAATGGTCGTTTTAAACATTTTTAAAAAATACTTTAATTGAAAATTTAAGCTTGAATTTCGAAATAAAATTTCTCATTTCTATCCTAAATTATAAACAAGATACACAGTAATCAAAGGGCAAGAGAAAACTGTGTTAGGCTACTGCAAAATGGAAAATATGGTAGTTTAAAATTATTTTCAAAAAGTTTAAAGCCACTATGACATCACAGAATATTGCATTGTGGGTTAAAATCAAAGTAAATTCAGGGGAGGCTACTCTTAGAGGAAAATAGGTATGTATCAAATATAAATGGGCATAACTTTGGAATGAATGGGAATTTTTTCATGCAGTTTTTAATAATATGACCCTCCTTGTGTCTGCTTTCACCTTGCTTCACATTAAGAATTTTTAAAATTTCTTTGTAATTGCTCTTTAACATAAAATATGCACCTTATCTGTTGCTGTGTTATGTTCTACTAATGCAAGTGCCCATACACCTAATAGGGTCAAATGTATGACTGCTTGTATAGTCTTCTCTGCATGCCTATGAGTGGCAAAGGGTCCGGTAGGACGTGGTGAGACGATGCTTATGCCTACACTCCCCTAGGCATTACTGAACGCCTTTGCAATAAGTACCTTTTCTCATGGTGACACATTTGTCAAATGTTTGGAGAACTAATCGGTCAATAGGATAACGCATCCGTGTAACATGTTGTACCCTTTAATTTCTCCAAAATTGTCGTTTTCTAAAAATATTTGTAATGTTTTTTCTTATTTATACCCCAAACATAGGTTGTGGGTGCTCTTTAGAACAAATACCCGCAAACTATGCCTTGGTGCATTAACAAGAAAAATAATGCATACCCTTGGAAAACTGTGACCTTGACACTAAGGTCATGGTGTGCTGAAGTACGGGTCAATATTTAACACCACCAAAGAGATCTGCTTTGTGGTTGCAGAAATATGAGTTTTCGAAAATCTTTAAACCCTTTTTGTACCAAAGGGAATCTTCCTTCTTATATATAGCAGGAGTCCATTTCAAACTTTAGGGGTGTACGGTTCTGTTTTCTTTTAAATTTATTTGGAAAATGGCTAAACTTTTTGCAAACAGTGAAGGCCCTGATCAGACGCCACGTTCTGCGGCGTCTGATCTGTACCTGCACTGTTTGCCAGGGTACCCGTTTTGGGGTCTGGTACAAAATGGGTTAATGTGTGATGCAAACACCAACAATGTGGCTTATAATACTAGTTCTTTTATCATATTCATTTTATTGTATTGATTATGCTACAACTTTGAGCTACCTGATTCAGCTATATAACTATCAGTTATGCATTGTTCCAGTGCAATGGTCAGAAACTCGGAAAACTTATTTTCCTGGGCAGCCCTATAAAAGCTTTTTTTTTTTTTTTTAATTTACTGGCCCAAAGAACACTATTAATGTCATGCTAAGCCAGTAAGTTAGCCAGACATATTCCCTGGGCAGGTATGGACCATAAGGAATTTGATATTTCTCTTAAGGACGAGTTTTGAGGATAATGACGGGGATAATTTTCTTATTTCCTCTATAAAACAGGGTACGGCTGCAGAGTACTTGCTAGAACTGACTCAAGAAGATTCTACCAAGTATCCACACCATAGGTTTCTAAGAAGAAATAAAGATTATTATCCCTATTCTTATTGCCCCCCACCACAAAAACAAATCTGGACATATAATTCTTTTTCAGTTTCGAGTATAAAAGAACTAGAAAAACTTGCAGATGTACTTGTAGTAGCTTTCCTAGTGTTAAATACTGGAGTGAGTGTTTGAGGTTTACGTCCCACCAACAGCTAAGGTCATACGGAGACGGGACCACAGTTTAAAGACTCATCCGAAAGTCTGTAGAAGCCCGGGATCGATCCTGGGACCCCTGGTTTAGTTAAATACTGGAGGACATATAAAATTTTTATTCAATATCAAAGGCTTCATACCCTAGCGAAATTTTGTGTTTTCAATACCCTGGTTATAAAACCCATTTTTACCAAGCTTCTATTCCCTAGAAATCATACTAACGGCTGCTCCTTTGTGCAATGGTTACAGACTCATTCAAATGTCTAGATGAGGGTGATGTGGTTAAGCAGTGTCAAAAGAAAATGTGTCTTATACATACTTCAAATGAAGTTAATGAACTGTCTCAGTACTTACAGTCTTACTATTTTTTTACTGAGCACCCTTTCCTGTTATACAGATAACCTATCTTTAGCAGTGGATATTTGAATTCACTATCTAACGTGTTGATTCTATGTAAAAACAACCGTAGTTTCTCTGAGGTAATGTAACTAATGTTCTCAATTGTGTTAATATTTCCTCAGTAAGGATCTCACACAGAGTTTGATGATCCCTTACTTTGATCCTGTAAGGATATGTCCACAGGATTAATCTTATCAAATTCGACACTTCGAATTTGATAAGATCAATCATGTGGCCCAGCCATATGATTCCTTCTCCTCAAATATGCCAGACAGATGGACATCTTTTAACTGCAGGTGAATCATCAAGTCTGATACTGTATGTGTGACTATCAAAGATGTACTGTGAAAATCCTAAAAATTCCGACACCTTGAGGACTTGCTGTAATTCTCCTAAAATTTTAACAAATCTGTTTCATGCTCCAGCAAGGAGACCAAAAAGTGCAGATGGAATGGCAAACAGTGTAGACCCTGATCAGACTGCTCCTTCAGGAGCAGTCTGATCTTGGTCTGCATTGTTTGCTTAGGCCTATCTTGTCCCAATAGGACAAGAATCAATACGGTATTTGACTGGTGAATTCAACAAAAGACTGATCCTGGAGATAACTTCATAACCTAAGATACATTTTCTTGTGCCAAAATGATGTTTATACAAATTTCATTATCAGTTTGTATCCTGTCTAATATACCATCTGAAATGGAAACTCCTAAAAACAGAACATGCTTTTGTGGATACCATATTTACTCCAAGTATCTGAACACCGCAACTCCTTTCCATACTTGTTCTAAAATTTGAATAAGTATGATTTAATAACGGATATTGCGTCTCAATAAAGCTATATGAGTGGCAAAAGTGTAGACCCTTCTGAGATGCCACATCTTGCAGAATCTCATCTGGAATTACATGGTTTGCTCATGCATGTCTGTCCAAATACATATGCAAAATGTAATGTCAGCTGAACCTCTACAGACCAGCATGTGCATAATTAGACTATACTGTATTCTTTGCTTCAGTGATTAAAACATTAAGAACCAGTCTGATCAGTGTCCACACTGTCTTTCCACTAGCATGTTTTAGGCTTTTAGTACTGGATACTGTCACAGTGGTTGTTGCTTGTGTCAACATGTGTACCATTTTCATAAAAATCATTTAACAATTTGGTCAGTCCTAAAAAGATGTCTAAACCTTGAAAAACAAAGTCCTGAACTTGTATGATCATGAAACTCCATCTTCATCAAATGTGGTAAACATGATGAAACATGGCTAGCAAAAACATCTTAAACCCTTTTTGTACCAAATGGAATCTTCCTCCTTATATGTAGCAGGAGTCCATTTCAAAATTTAGGGGTGTCAGGTTGTGTTTTTTTCCTCCAAAATTTATTTGAAAATGGCTAACTTTTTGCAAACAGTGTAGGCCATGATTAGACGCCGCTCTCTGCGGCGTCTGATCTGGGCCTGCACTGTTTGCCACTTACCCGTTTTGGGGTTTCCAGTACAAAATGGGTTAACTTGAAGTCTGATATTGGTATTCTTTCAAATGGTACACATGGTTTAAGCTTTACTTATACAGAGCAAAATAACAATGTACTTTGACTGACAGGTCCTGCATGTTGAAACCCACTGTGCAGTATTTATAACTATTTCTTGGCAAAAGAAATTTTCATGGCATTGCTTGGCGTGATCTTGAATCCCTGAAGAGCTTCTTTAGCTGCCCCAGACTGGGTCTCAGTCTCAAACTCTACAAAGGCAATATCATGTCTACCAGGTACCAGTCTAACTTCCTTGAACCCTGGGAATCTGTAACAGACAAAAAGCAAAATATATTATAACCTTATAATATTGTTGCTGGGACCAATGCACTAAACCAGGTTAGTAAATCATCGGTTAAATCCTAATATGTGTAGATTATATGACAAATGACAATACATTTTCTATAAAATCTATATATATTTGGATCCATCTTTTAAGCCTGCTAAGGGGAATGGGAACATATATCAGACTTTTTCCACCATTTTTCAAAGAGAGACAACTTTCGGGACTTCCTGTTCACTTTTCTATAAGCCCTGTCCCACTGAAAAAGGGGTCTACTCTTAAAGGAAATAATTTGCTCCTCAGGAGCACATTCTTTCTGAGGAGCAAATTCTTTCCTTTAAGAGTTGACCCCTATTGACATGTGAGACACAAGAACTTTTGCAGGAGTTGCCTCAACTGAAGGTGTATCCATTCCCCTTAAATCTGTAACTTTGTCATAAAGAACAGTGTTATGGAGAAGTTTATATGTAATAACACTTTCAGCCTGCATAAAGATAGATTCAAAAGGCTAACATTTCTTTGTTTGTTTGTATTGGGAGTTTAACAGCCCAGTCCACAATATTTTAGGTCATTTTTGAGCCGGTCAGTTTACCTATCCACACTTTTCCTGGGCTAGCTTATATGTAAGCGGTTAACCAGTACAGTGCACATTCTTTCGCCAGAAACTGACAACTGCCCTTCTTGAATCAGCGGAAGGGAGAGAATGACTGTAGAAAAGATTTCATGATCATCTCCATGGAAGAATGTTGCCGACCCAGGCAGGTATCGAATTCGCGTCCTCCTGATCACCAGTCAGACCACATCCGACTAAGCTACCAAGGCCGGCTAATAAACCATTGGTTGAATCCCTCTATATCTAAACTAAAATGTGTAGATTATATAGAAAATGACCACAAATTGTCATTTTCCTATAAAATCTGTACATTTTTGGATCCGTTTTTCTATAACAAGAACTGCATTATGGAGAAGTTTATGTGTAATAACACTTTCAACCTACACTTAGATTCAAAAGGTTAACATTTCTTGAGAATCTACATGTCCTATTAACTGAAACCCTTACAGGCAAGAGTGTACTTAAGAAACTCAAACTCAAGAGTGAATGGGTTAACCGACTGCAGGCCGGAAACACCTAAAGGTGTACCTGAGCAAACACTACAAGCCCAGATCAGACGCCGCAGAATGCGGCGCCTGATCAGGGCCTGTATTATTTGCTAACAGAATTATCCGTCAAAAATAGAATAAGAACAAACAAGAGCACCGCATGTGGGTTCCAACGCTCGGCTGCAGCCCCTTTTCATAGTGAACAACTAGTCCGAGTTTCAAGTAAACATGTTCAGTAATGATAGAGATATTACAAAATGTCCAAGTTTTTGCATGACGATGATGCAGACGAAAATGTCCAAGTTTTTGCACGACGACGATGCCAGAGCTATGACGATACCTTGTCGTTTTCTTCGAAAACAGCCGAGCTAAAAAAAAGACCCCCTACCCTTTAGATGACAAAACGGGCTTGTCAAACATATAGCAATGGAAGAGTCACTTGTATACAATAGGTAATTGTTCTGCAAGTATCAGCATCAGCAGTTATGATCAGATCTGGAATAACCCCAACACTTTTGTCATGATATTTCGAGTAATTATGGGGAGATGTACAGAGTGAATGTGCATTGTCTATCACCAGACTGCCACCGCCCATCAGGTCTTGAAGAAATAGATGGGCTGCATGATGCTTCCAGGCAGAGCTGAAACTGACTACAAATAAGTACTGGTGAACCGCTTAGAGGACCGAAGCCTGCCCAGGCAAAGTGCAGCGAGTCGGACTGTCCATACATATAAACCCTATTGGTTTCATTTAGCGGCAGGGCTTGAGATCTTATTTCATCCCAATGTCGGTAAAAAGTCCCACAAAATTGGAAGCAACATCTCCAAAATGACCTATATAGTGTTGACGGGGACGTAAAAGCTCAAATAAAACAAATTCTTTCACCAGTAACTGATAACAACCCTTCTTTAAGCGACAGAAGCAGAAAATGGCCCTGAATAAAAAATTCCTGATCAATCTCCACAATAAAATGTTATAAGGCCCAGGGGTCCAACTTGCAACCTCCTGATCACCAGTCAATTGACCCTGCAAAATACAGAGAACCCATAAAAAGTAGAAACTAGAAATGGTGTTTGTAAAACACAATGCCCCCAACCTTTGCTTATCCTTAGATGGCAAAATATTCAACAAATATTGTTAAAGACTCAAAAACATACAACAAGAATTCCCCCGAAGGCTATGTCGCGCCTGTGGAGGCGCAAAGTCACCAAACCATGAAATCTAGGTCAAGGTCAAACATGGATGCCTGCATAAAAATTTCACTCCTAGTTCCAAGCATGTACCAAGTATCATCAATGAAACTCTTAACGAGAATTCTATGTTTTTTAATTAAAGGGGAAATAATTCAAGAAGGAGAGATAATTTGGACAAGAAAAAAAACACGGGTCAACTATTTTTTCATGAGGAACTCATATATGAAATTTCAAAACACTAGCATACACGGTTCTGAAGATATGCTATGCACCAGAAAGCAACACAATTGAGTAGCAAAAAATTACAAAGGGCCATAACTCTAACAAAATTTTATCGAATTGGTTGAAAATTTAATCAGGTAGTCTCCTCCTTAGTCCCAATCACTATACCAAATATCAAGGCTGTAGCTCAAATACTTTTTGAGACATCTTGCTAACGAGAATTCTATGTTATTTAATTAAAGGGGAAATAATTCAAGAAGGAGAGATAATTTGGACAAGAAAAAAAATATGGGTCAACTATTTTTTCATGAGGAACCCATATATGAAATTTCAAAACACTAGCATACACGGTTCTAAAGATATGCTATGCACCAGAAAGCAACACAATTGAGTGGCAAAAAATTACAAAGGGCCATAACTCTAACAAAATTTTATAGAATTGGTTGAAAATTTAATCAGGTAATCTCCTCCTTAGTCCCAATCACTATACCAAATATCAAGGCTGTAGCTCAAATACTTTTTGAGATATCTTGCTAACGAGAATTCTATGTTATTTAATTAAAGGGGAAATAATTCAAGAAGGGGAGATAATTTGGACAAGAAAAAAAATACGGGTCAACTATTTTTTCATGAGGAACCCATATATGAAATTTCAAAACACTAGCATACACGGTTCTAAAGATATGCTATGCACAAGAAAGCGTGACGTACGAACGGACTAACGGACGGACAAGCCAGAAGCAATATGCCCCCCAACTTTTTTAAAGTTGGGGGCATAATGAGCCAGTTTATGAGAAATAGGTCCTTCTGGTTTACTGATTTTTGTGTATGACAATCCCCTTATATGGGCTACAGTTTTTGTCTGAAACATCCTTACGGTCACTTCTCCAGGTCGGTAAACAGCAAAGGCTCTGGCAAGACTGCGCATAAGCGCAGGCCTTGCCACAGCCTTTGCTGGCTGCCTGTGTCATTATGTGTTTCGAGTTTTTATGTCCCCATCAACATTATTTAGGTCATTTTAAGACCTTTGCCCTCAATTTTGTGAGGCATTAACCTGACACCAATATGAAATGATATCTCAAGCCCTATCACCTGAAGGAATTACTTTGCTTTAATGGACCGACTCGCACTGCTTTTCCTGGGCAGGCTTAGACCTGTGTTGTTTACCAGTACTCAAAAGTTTGGTAGTTTGCTGTGCTCCTACCTACCCATACAGATTGTCCCTACCCAAAAAATTTTATTACCATTCTGAGAAAAAGTTTTTTTTTTTGAAATCCTGATTAAACTGAAATTTAACACACTAAGCCAAATTTCAAGATGATGACATTCTTGTTTTTTTTTTTTTTTTTTTTTTGCTATTTCAAATGATGTTTCCGGTTGTATGGTGCTTTAAGGGTCAAATATCTTTTCAGATCTAAACTAGAAATGCGTCCATAGGACACGGATGCCCCCGCCTGAAAATATGTCTATGTTTGTATTCATCCATAGAAAGTTATTGACCGTGTTTAAGTTTTGAACCCTTTTTATGCCATTTGACCTCTAAGTATGACATTGACCTTGGAGGTACGGATCTGGGTTTGCATGTGACATATTGTCTCATGATGGTTAACATTTCTTCAAAACAATTTCAAAATCCATCCAGAAATAAGTAAGTTATTGGCTGGGTTTAAGTTTCGGACACTTTTTTTGACCTTTGACCTCTAAGTATGACCTTGACCTTGGAGGTACGGACCTGGGTTTTGCATGTGACACATTGTCTCATGATGGTTAACATTTCTACAAAGTAATTTCAAAATCCATCCAGAAATAAGAAAGTTATTGACTGCGTTTAAGTTTCAGACCTTTTTTTTGACCTTTGACCTCTAAGTATGACCTTGACCTTGGAGGTACGGAGCTGGGTTTTGCATGTGACACATCGTCTCATGATGGTTAACATTTCTACAAAGTGATTTCAAAATCCATCCAGAAATAAGAAAGTAATTGACTGCGTTTAAGTTTCGGACCCTTTTTTTGACCTTTGACCTCTAAGTATGACCTTGACCTTGGAGGTAAGGACCTTGGTTTTGCACGTGACACGTCGTCTCATGATGGTTAACATTTCTGCCGAGTAATTTTAAAATTCATCAAGAAATAAAGAAGTTATTGACCGCGTTTAAGTTTCGGACGCACGAACGCACAGACAGGGGCAACGCTATATGCCCTTTCCACCATTCTTCGAATGGCGGGGGCATAAAAAAAAAGACCTACCTTCCTACCCACCTAAACAAATGATGGGTAGGAGCATGGCAAACAAAATTTTTTTATGGATGGCCCCAGTCCTGATGGATGGTGGCACTCACATGTGACTTTTCTCATGTGCTGGCTTATTTGTTTGTTTTATTTGAACTGGGGTTTAACAGCCCAGTCAACACTATTCACGTCATTTTTCAGCCAGTCAGTTTACCTATCCTCACTTTTCCTGGGCAGGCTTATACATAAGCGGTTAATCAGTACAGTACATTCTTTCACCAAAAACTGACAACTGCCCTTCTTGAATCAGCGGAAGGGAGAGAATGACCGTAGAAAAGTTTTCATGATCAATCTCCACGATATAATGTTGCCGACACCAGCAGGTATCTAACCTGCGTCCTCCTGATCACCAGTCTGACGTGCATCCGAATGAGCTATCGAGGCCGGCACATGTGCTGGATGAAATGTAAATTCACTTACTGATTAAATAACATAGACAACATCATCTCATTTGTCTCCTCAGGCAGGTTCGTCAAGAAGAGGATCTGGTTGGGAGGTTGTTCTGGCATAGCTGACGGTATTCCTGCTGCAGCAGGGGGCGCCTGGGTGGGGACGGGCTGCTGTACTACTGGCTGAGTGGGCTGGGGGACCACTGGTTCACCACCACCACCACCGCCGCCGCCACCACCACCACCACCACCACCACGTTCCCTGAAAATAAATAATATGGAACGGCCTATCTTTAACCTTCACCACTGTCAAGAATAATTCAGCAGACAACTAATTGATGATGGTTTCTTATTTTCCCCTAAAAAACAGGTTTTGAAATGTCAAAACCGGTTCACAGAAAAATAAGACAATTTGCATAAATTGTTTCAAAGTACAGTAAAATCTGTCTAAGTGGCCAACTCGGGCCGAGAAAAGGGCCGATATCAAAATAACCGTGTAATATTCTATGTGGGTAATATGTGAGATGTTTGTTCATTTGGTGCTTTATGCCCCAGTCAATAGTATTTAGGCCATAAAGAGAAGGTCCAGACATGGATGTCAGAAAAAAACTTGAACACATATAAAATATTTCAATCAGTGCCAAACTAAATCGAAACAAGACTTGTGTAACCATCAAAGACCCAGATCAACCAGCACATCCATGCAGTCTGCTCCGAGTCTTTGCTTATCCCACGAGCCTTGTACAGCCTCATGGTTATCCAAACTGCGCTTTAGTTTGGACTTTAACAACCCAGACTTGAGGCCCCTACCCATCGGGGCTTGAAGAAGTAGATGGGCTGCATGATGCTTCCACGAAGAGTTGAAACTGACCGCACACGAGTACTGGTAAAAAATTTAGAGCATCTAAGTTAAAGCGGTGTGATTCAGACCGTTGATGCATTGGGCTACAGGGCTTGAGATGTCATATCATTTCAATGTCGGCTAAAAGTCCCACAAAATTGGAAGCAGCGTCTCAAAAATGACCTATACAGTGTTGATGGGGATGTTAAACCTCAAATCAAACAATAACAACCCAGACAATACTATTTAGGTCACATCAATCTGGTCAGTTTCCCTAGTCAGTCACACAGGCTAAAATCCATGCAGATCAATTTGTCATTGTTATTTTACTGTTTTGGAACTGAGGGCGATGGTTGAAATTTCATAAATGCCGGAGTTGAAGCCCCCCCCCCCCCCCCACCCCACCCACCCAGTAGTTTTACTACCGAGTTCCAAGGCAGTCATTCTTTTACAGTGTTTTATTTGTTATTTGGCTTTGTGCCATTGGTTCATGTTTCATCTGTTTTTGTGTGTGCCTCTGTGCCACTTGTGACGGCTGCTTTCAGATTGTGGCCTTTCGTTAGTGACCTTTTCTTACTAGTTTCTTTAAACATAAGCAGTTAACCAGAATAATGCACATTCTTCTGCAACATACTGGCCACTGTCCAACTTGAACAGGCAGGGAGAGAATATGTGTGTGTATGTGTGTTTAAGTTTTACGTCCAAACAACAACTATGATCATATGGAGTCAGAACCTCGGTTTAAAGCTCGTCTGAAATAAATAAGTTCTGAAGTTAGATCCTTTGGAAGCTAGGAATACACCAAATAAACGAAAATAGCAGATTCGGTTTTATTGAGTCTGTTCATGACCAGTACTGAAATATGCAACACCTGCCAAGCCCTCTAGCACTGGCTTAAGCAGAACTCTATTTTCAAAATGATACCAAATGAACTCAATGATCCCAAAGGACCAGAAAATATAATCTGAAAGGCTGGAGAAGCCCAGAATTGATCTCATGACATGGAGAGAATGACAGGAGAAAAAAAATTCATGATCAATCTCCGCGAAAGAATGTTGCTAAGAAAGAAAGTATTGAACCGATGATCAGTTGATCACCAGTTATATGCACACTTGGGCCAGTTGTTAAAAACTAACCATATCATTTGTTAACGTATTGTTAAAACTTTTATCATTTAATACGGCAAATATATTGATTTTTTTTGCTGGAAAAATGTGAGCAGCTTTTGCAAATGCAAAAGCTGCACACTTTTTTCTCAGCAAAAATACCACTTTTATAGGTCTAGTACTTACTAGAACAGTTAACAACTAGAATTTGTTTTTCTACAAAAACACAGATGTCTCCCCCGTTTTTGACTGCTAAGTATAACCTTGACATTGGAGGTATTGAGCTGGGTCTTGTGTGCAACACATCATCTAATGAAGATGAACATTTATGCATAGTAACTTTAAAAATGTTCATAGAAAAATAAAAAAAGTTATTGGCCGTAAACAAAAAAAGCACTTTTTTACCTTTGACCTCTAAGTATGGCCTTGACCTTTGCGGTACAACACATCGTCTCATGGTGGTTAACATTTCTGCCAAGTAATTTCATAATCCATCAAAGAATAAGGAAGTTATTGAATGTCCTTTTTTTTTACCTTTGACCTCTAGGTATGACCTTGACATTGGAGGTATGGACCTTGGTCTTGCACATGACTCATGGTCCAACTTTCAAGCCTCTAGCTCCAACAGTTTTTGAGATATCTTGCTGACAAGATTTTATTAAAAAAAATTCAAAGGGCAATAACTCTTGAAAGGGGCATAATCCGGATGAGAAAAAAATACGTGTCAGCTTATTTTCCATTAGGAATGCATATATGAAATTTCAAAACCATAGCATACACAGTTCTAAAGTTATGCTATGCATCACTTTTAGGATTCATTACAATGGGCACAAATTACCAAAATGACAAAGGGCCATAACTCGCAAAGTATTTTTCGGAATTTTGTCAAAAGTTTATCAGTTCATATACTCATCACCACCAATATACTCAACAACTTTCAAGGCTCTAGCTCCAATAGTGTTTGAGATATTTTGCTGACAAGATTTTATTAAAAAAATTTCAAAGGGCAATAACTCTTGAAAGGGGCATAATCCGGACGAGAAAAAAAATGTGTCAGCTAATCTTTCATGAGGAACCCATATATGAAATTTCAAAACCCTAGCATACACGGTTCTAAAGTTATGCTACGCATCACTTTTAGCATACATTACAATGGGCACAAATTACCAAAATGACAAAGGGCCATAACTCACAAAGAATTTTTTGGAATTTTGTCAAAAGTTAATCAGTTCATCTACTCATCACCACCAATATATTCACCAACTTTCAAGCCTCTAGCTCCAATAGTTTTTGAGATATCTTGCTGACAAGATTTTATTACAAAAAAATTCAAAGGGCAATAACTCTTGAAAGGGGCATAATCCTGACGAGAAAAAAAATACGCGTCAGCTTATTTTCCATCAGAAATGCATATATGAAATTTCAAAATTATAGCATACACCGTTCTAAAGTTATGCTATGCATCACTTTTAGCATACATTACAATGCGCACAAATTACCAAAATGACAAAGGGCCATAACTCACAAAGTATTTTTCGGAATTTTGTCATAAGTTAATCAGTTCATCTACTCATCACCAACAATCTATTCACCAACTTTCAAGGCTCTAGCTCCACTAGTTTTTGAGATATCTTGCTGACAAGATTTTATTAAAAAAAAAATTCAAAGGGCAATAACTCTTAAAGGGGCATATTCTGGACGAGAAAAAAAATACGCGTCAGCTAATTTTCAATGAGGAATCCATATATGAAATTTCAAAACCCTAGCATACATGGTTCTAAAGTTATGCTATGCATCACTTTTAGCATACATTACAATGGGCACAAATTACCAAAATAACAAAGGGCCATAACTCAAAAAGTATTTTTCAGAATTTTGTCAAAAGTTAATCAGTTCATCTACTCATCACCATCAATATAATCACAAACTTTCAAGGCTCTAGCTCCAATAGTTTTTGAGATATCTTGCTGACAAGATTTTATTAAAAAAAAAAAAAAAAATTCAAAGGGCAATAACTCTTGAAGGGGGCATAATCCGGACGAGAAAAAAAAACGCGTCAGCTAATTTTCAATGAGGAATCCATATATGAAATTTAAAAACCATAGCATACACGGTTCTTTAGTTATGCTATTCATCAAAAGCGTAATGGACGGACGAACGAATCAGAACCAATATGCCCCTCAAACTTTTTCAAAGTTGGGAGCATAATAAGAAAGTTATTGACAGAACACATAAAAGGCCCTTTTTTACCTTAAACCTCTATGTATGACCTTGACCTTTCAGGTATTAAACTGGGTCATGCGTGCAACACATCATCTCATGGTGGTTAACATTTCTGCCTAGCAATTTCAAAATCCATCTAAAAATAAGAAAGTTATTGACCAAACACGAAAAAAGGCCCCTTTTTTACCTTTGACCTCTATGTATGACCTTGACATTTTAGGTACCAAACTGAATCATGCATGCAACACATCGTTCCATGATAGTTAACATGTTTGCCAAGTAACTTCAAATTCTATTTAAAAATAGGCAAGTTATTGACAAAACCCGAAAAAAAGGCCCCTTTTTTTACCTTTGACCTCTAAGTATGACCTTGACCTTTGAGGTACCAACCTGGGTCATGGGCGCAACACATCGCCTTATATTGGTTCACATTTCTGCCATGTGATTTCAAAATCCATCTCAAAATAAGAAAGTTATTGACCAAATACGAAAAAAAGGCCCACTTTTTGACCTTTGACCTCTAAGTATGACCTTGACCTTTGAGGTACCGACCTGCCTCATGTGCACCACACATCGTCACATAATTGTTAATAATTATGCCAAGTAATTTTAAAATCCATCTCAAAATTAGAAAGTTATTGACCAAATACGAAAAAAAGGCCCCTTTTTTGACCTTTGACCTCTAAGTATGACCTTGACCTTTGAGGAACCGACCAGCCTCATGCGCACCACACATCGTCTTATGGTTGTTAATATTTCTGCCAAGTAATTTTAAAATCCATCTCAAAATTAGAAAGTTATTGACCAAATACGAAAAAAAGGCCCCTTTTTTGACCTTTGACCTCTAAGTATGACCTTGACCTTTGAGGTACCGACCTGCCTCATGTGCACCACACATCATCTTATGGTTGTTAATAATTATGCCAAGTAATTTTAAAATCCATCTCAAAATAAGAAAGTTATTGACCAAATACGAAAAAAAGGCCCCTTTTTTGACCTTTGACCTCTAAGTATGACCTTGACCTTTGAGGTACCGACCTGCCTCATGCGCACCACACATCGCCTTATGGTTGTTAATATTTCTGCCGAGTAATTTTAAAATCCATCAAAAAATAAGAAAGTTATTGACCGGACACGATTTGCCCATACATATATACATACCAACAAACTTCCAAGGGAGATAATTCAAAAAGTATAAATGCGAGAGTTATGGTTCTTGCGCACTGCACGTCGTCTAATGCTGATTAATATTTATACGAAGTTTCATGACGATAGCTCTAACGGTTTTCAAGTTACAGAGCGGACACGAAAGTGTGACAGACGGACAGACGCCCGGGGGAAAAACAATATGTCTCTCCGAAAAAAAATTTTTCGGGGGGGGGGGGGGGGGGGGGGGGGGGGGGGTTAAGCTAACTATGCTATGAACAACTGGGCCCAGAGCTATGGAGGCCAGCCAACAAATGTGAGATAAATGAAAAAAATTGCAATACTGGTTGGATCAGCAAGCTGATCGGAGACTGCTGAATAATTTAATTAGCCACACCCATATCTGACTATCAGCCAATCTGATTACACAATATAATGTTTTCCTTCAAATTCACAAAGTGAATGAGAAAGCGTAGACCCTGATCAGATGGCTTCTTTAGAAGCCATCTGAACTGGATCTACAGTTTGCAAAGATTGGGGTCGTCATGAACAGCCGGATAAGGGTTAACTGTGTGCTGCTTTGCGTTGTTTGATTTGAGGTTTAACGTCCCCATCAACACTATTTAGGTCATTTTGGAGATGTTGCTCCCAATTTTATGGGATTTTTACACAACATTGAGATGAAATGACAACTCAATCCCTGCCGCCCAATGAAACCAATAGGGTTTATAAGCATGGATGGGCCGACTCGCAGCAATTTTCCTGGGCAGGCTTAGATGTTCTGAGCGGATTACCAGTACTCATGTGCGGTCGGTATCACCTCTGCATGGAAGCATCGTGCAGCCCAATCTATTTCTCCAAGCCTCCGTGGTGCTGTGATTACGCTACTCGCCTTGTAAACCAGGGATCGCAGGATCGATCCCGGGCTTCTCCAGACTTTCGGATGAGTCTTTAAACCGAGGTCCCGTCTCCGTATGACCTTAGCTGTTGGTGGGACGTTAAACTAAAACTCACTCACTCACTCCAAGCCCCGATGGGCGGGGGCGGTTGTGTGCTGCCCAATGTAGCTTTTCACATTCCCTTACCTCCCTTGTTGCACCTGTTGACCTCGTTTTCTCTTCTTCAACTCTGGTTCAGGTTCCTTCCTAACTTTCTTTGGCCGCTCAACGAAAGTTCCCTTCATCTTGGCAATCATGTCTGAATCTTTCTTGGAGTACTGAATCCTCTGAAATATGTAAGAAGACAGCTTTCTATAACCTTATTATAAATCTAAGGAAGATAGTATGCATAAACCTCTTTGAAACACTGAAATAAAACATGGTTTTAAATGGATATACAGGTGACCCTCAATATAACGACATTATTTGTTCCCTATTATTGTGCCATTATAAAGAATTTGCCTTTTTAAAGAATCCCAGTTAGGAGTATGATAGGTAATTAAAGGCTTTTTCTCCATCATTACTGCAAGAAACAAATGTTATAGACAGTTGTTAGAATCGCCTTGATGAGGCGATTCTAACAAATATCTATAAACTTTGTTTTTTGGAGTATATACATGAATAGATTACAAGAATCTTTCATGAATATGGACTCAATTTGTGCATTTCCAACCTGAGGAAAGCCCACGCCACTCGGAACTGAGACTACACCTTTAGCTATGTAATCATTCCAAATGTCATTATAACAAGTTTTGCCGTTATAACGAATGTCGGTATAAAGAGAATTGACTGTAAAATGTATACATATAGCCAAACTCATTTCTGACTAATAATATTGACCATTAACGAATCAAGTTGCTTGATATAATGTGTTAGTTGAATTCACAAACTGCGCGACCAAACAGTGTAGATCCTGATCAGATGGCTTCTTAAGAGCAGGAAGGGGTTGTTGGGTGAGGCGAAGGTATTAATGGTCAAGATTTGCAGGAAGGGGTTGTTGGGTGAGGCGAAAGTATTAATGGTGAAGATTATCAGGAAGGGGTTGATGGGTGAGGCGAAGGTATTAATGGTCAGATTTGCAGAATGGGGTTGTTTGGTGAGGCGAAAGTATTAATGGTCAAGATTATCAGGAAGGGGTTGTTGGGTGATGCGAAGGTATTAATGGTCAAGATTTGCAGGAAGGGGTTGCTGGGTGAGGCGAAAGTATTAATGGTCAAGATTATCAGGAAGGGCTTGTTGGATGATGCGAAGGTATTAATGGTCAAGATTTGCAGGAAGGGGTTGTTTGGTGAGGCAAAGCTATTAATGGTCAGATTTGCAGGAAGGGGTTGTTGGGTAAGGCCAAGGTATTAATGGTCAGATTTGCAGGAATGGGTTGTTGGGTAAGGCCAAGGTATTAATGGTCAGATTTGCAGGAATGGGTTGTTGGGTAAGGCGAAGGTATTAATGGTCAGATTTGCAGGAATGGGTTGTTGGTTAAGGCCAAGGTATCAATGGTCGGATTTGCAGGAATGGGTTGTTGGGTAAGGCGAAGGTATTAATGGTCAGTTTTGCAGGAAGGGGTTGTTTGGTAAGGCAAAGGTATTAATGGTCAGATTTGCAGGAATGGGTTGTTGGGTGAGGCGAAGGTATTAATGGTCAGATTTGCAGGAATGGGTTGTTGGGTGAGGCGAAGGTATTAATGGTCAGATTTGCAGGAATGGGTTGTTGGGTAAGGCGAAGGTATTAATGGTCAGTTTTGCAGAAGGGGTTGTTGGGTAAGGCAAAGGTATTAATGGTCAGATTTGCAGGAAGGGGTTGTTGGGTGGGTGAAGGTGTCATAACAGGGCCTATATCTCTGACAAGTAATCTAAACCTTTGTATGGAGTGAAGTTGGGCAAGCCAGAAAAGTCCGGCATGATATCTTATTTACCGTATGTATTGGACACCTCACCTTCTTAGCATACTTGATCTAAAATTTGAAAAAGTACAATTTACTATCTAATGTGTCTAAAAATAGTTGGATGAGTGGCAAACAGTGCAGACCCAGATGAAATGCCACTTTTTGGGGCATCTCATCTGGGTCTACACTGTTGGCTCATGCCTGTCTGTCGAAATAATAGGTAAATACAGTATTTCCAAAGCCTCGGTTATTTTCCCTATAGATACATGCAATTCTGTTAACCGAAATGATCCTAAGTATTGGGATAGATAGGCCTTACCAAACAGTTCAGACCCAGATCAGACTGCTCCTGAAGGAGCAGTCTGATCAGGGTCTACACAGTTTGCTATTTCGTTTGCACCTTTTGGACACCTTGCTGGATCATGAAACAAATTTGTTCAAATTTTAGGAGAATTCCAGCAAGTCCTCAAGGTGTCCCAATTTTTAGGTAATTTACAGTACTCTTCATGAGCACTTACCATTGGTTTATCATAGAATGGGAATCCCTGCATAGACCGGAGAGCATTTGTTCCACTGTTGATATCTTTAAATATCACAAAGGCTTGACCTCTCATTTTCAGCGTCTTGAGGGCCACTATGTCCAGGATTTGTCCGAACTGAGAGAATATTGCATATAGTGACTTCTTTAATTCTGTAAAGATATATGTACATTACACTTGCAGCTTAACATTTAAGACATCACATCTGAAAAGAGTGTTTATCTGAAAGGAGTACAAAAGATGTTCATCTGAGCCTGTCTGATATGTCTAATGTTTTGTTTTTTTTAAGTTAAACAGCCCAGTAAACACTATTAAGGTCACATCGAGCCAGTCAGTTTACCTATCCACACTTTTCTTGGGCAGGCTTATATGTAAATGTTTAACCAGTACAGTGCACATTCTTTCAGTACAGGCACATTCTTTCGCCAGAAACCGACAACTGTACTCTTTTAAACAGCTGAAGGGAGGGAATGACAGTAGAAAAGATTTCATTATCAATCTCCAAGAAACAGGCCTCATACTGACTATGCTTTTCCATGCCTGAAAGGCACGATTTTGCAGCTTCAAACCTGATCCTGCTGAACAAGACACAACTACATTACCTTTGCAAACAGTGTAGATCCTGATCAGATGGCTTCTGAAGAAGCCATCTGATCAGGATCTACACTGTTTGTAATGGAGTTTGTGAAAATATAAAGTAATCTGGTTGACTGATAGTCAGAAATAAGGGTTAAATAGTTTTTTAAACAGACTATATACACAAAAATCAGAATCTAAAAGCCTGATATCAAGAAAAAAATCAAGCTCTAAAAGCCTGAAAACCTGCAAATGCCTGAAAAATATGAGGCCCGTAGAAAGAATGTTGCCGACCTCAGCAGGCACTGAACCCCCGATCCCCTGATCATCAGACAGCCACACATCCCACTGACCTACCAATGCAGATAAGCATAAAATATACAGGTAGAATATTGTTTGAAGCTGAACCATATCGTCTGTATGTGCCTATACACTGGTGCAAAAAAATATAGTACGGTAGAACTTTGATGGCTCATTTACTATGGGGGCCCCCGCCCATAGGGGCTTGAAGAAATATATGGGCTGCATGATGCTTCCACGCAGAGCTGAATCTGGCCCGCACACTAGTACTGAAAACCACTTAGAGGATCTAAGCCTGTCCAGGAACCGCGGTGGGAGGCGAATCGTCCATGCTAATAAACCCTATTGGTTTCATTGGGCGACAGGGCTTGAGATGTCATTTCATCTCAATGTCGGGTAAAAGTCCCACAAAATTGAAAGCAATGTCGCCAAAATGACCTTTATAGTGTTGACGGGGACGTTAAACCTCAAATCAAACATATCATTTACTATGGCTGAGTCAAACTTGTTCTTAAGTCCCTACATAAGTAATAGTGTGGGATCATTAACCCTTCTCTTGCTGAATATTCAGATTAGCCACACCCATTTCTGACTTTGAACCAATCAGATTACCTAATGTAATTTATTCCTACAAATTCCTAAATTGAATGTCAAACAGTGTAGATCCTGATCAGATGGCTTCTTCAGAAGCCATCTGATCTGGATCTACACTTTTTCCAAAGATAGGGGTTGTCGTGAACAGCATGATAAGAGTTAAGGAGATTTTAACTTTTGTCTTGCAAAAGTGTATGCTGTGTGTACTCATTAGAATCACCCCGATATGGACCCATTAAAATCACCCAGATGAGGCGATTCTAACGAGTACACACAGCATTCATTTTTAAAACACCAAAACATGTCCCCATAATCAACCCCTTATGCCTCCTGGCATTAACCCTGGTTCATTGGCTTGAACTACCCCTGTCTTGAACATATTTTCGTTGTCCCAAAGGCTACTGAAGTTCGACTGTATTCTGATTTTTTCAGAAGCACCGAGCGTCAAAGCAGTATGTGTGTTGGCTGAGTTTTCAACAACTACTTGGACCATGTGGCTATTAAGAAGCCTCTGTGGTGTAGTGGTTATGCTACTAGCCATGTAAACCAGGGGTAACAGGACCGATCCCGGACTTTTCCAGGCTTTCGGATGAGTCTTTAAACCGAGGTCCCGTCTCCGTATAACCTTAGCTGTTGGCGAGACATAAAACTCAAGCACTCACTCACCTTGTGGCTATGAACGGGAGTTTTTGTCAAGATCATTGACAGAATGACAAACAGTGTAGACCCCAATGATGAGCCATCTCAGCTGGATCTCCACTGTGTGTATCGGTATCTACTAACTAAGATATATATCAGTCTGCAAGGGTTAAAGGCTTAAATCCAACACTTTTCTTGATTTGATTTTTTCCCCGTTTTCCTGTGTCGTGGGTCGTCAGCTGGTGGGGTCCCAGGGAACGAATCCATGCTGGCACTACACCGTAGCCGCTCGGTGGTACCCCCATTCTCCGTTGTCGGTGAATAGTGAGACCATCGCTCAGCACCAGCCCCGTCTGTCCGTGTCTATCGTATGTCCGCCGCAGTCAGTCGATATCGTCATCTGCTCGATGTTATGATTTTTTGCTTGTCAACATGCCGGACTGAGTCAGAGCAGGAGAGGGTCCCTTAGGTGGAGTTTGTTGCCTCACTTCCCAGGTGTCTTCAGGACAACGGGCATCCCCTTGCCTTGTAGCCATTTGCCGTGCTCTGTCCTGAGATGTGTGTGAAACGGTGCCATGACCTTTCCAGGTCTCGGGGAACACTTTTCTATCTAGTAAACCCATTATATATGAGTAGACTTTCCCATTGCTATATGTTGGACAAGTCCATTTGTCATTATAAGGGGGTAGGCCTATTTTTTTATTCATTTTTATTCTATTTTTGACAGAAAATTTTGATAACAAATAGTGCAGGCCCTAATCAGACGCCGTGTTCTGGGGGGTCTGATCTAGGCCTGCACTGTCTACCAAGGTACCTCTTTAGGGGTTTCCCGCCTACACTGGGCTAATAGTTTAAGCCAGCAAATTTGGTCTGCTGTGGAATGCATCTGATCTGAGTCTACACTGTTTGCCAATATCCCAGAAATGGAATGCTAGGCACATAACCCTTAAGACGCCAAGAAAACTAGATCTGAAAATGTTGTCTGCTTACAGTACAGGCAACGAGACATTCCTATAGACCTCGACCGTCACCATGGCAGAATTCTCTGTCACCGTGTCGCTTCCACTTGTCACCAAGACGAACGAGACAGCTAGCGAGACGCACAGGTGTTCTCAGCGTGACATTGTAGCGGTACACTGAGCGAGACAATAATCCGTCCGAGAATTTTATTGTCTTTCACAGAGACGCAGCGAGTCACAGCGCGACATTTATGACCGTACAGACAAGCCCTTTTTACCTGTTTTGGCAATGCTCATATTTAATGAAATTTACAAACATTGTTTTTTTTTTGTTTGTTTTTCTTTTTGCCATTTACCGTTCAAGAGAAACAAATATTATCATTAAGACGTTCAAGCTATATTTTTTCTTGTTTTAACAGTGTTTTTCTTTTTCGCTAATGGGATAAGGACCCGTTTCCCATGCTCTGTTTCAACGCTTCGATGCCTCAGCATCATGGATTTTTCATGTAAAAGAGCCACCGCACAGCAAAAGACTTTTTTTACCAAGGAAGGACAAGATCGGTCTGTGCATCTAGCAAACGTTGCCAAAGTCTTCGCTTGTTACTGTTTGAAAAACCCAGAGGCCTGAGACGGCTCGTGTTAACAGCGAAGACTCTGATCAGACTGCACAGATGCGCAGGATGATCTGAGTCTTCACTTCTCACACATTTCTTTATATTGTCCGAAGTGTTTTCAAACAATGCACACAGTTCCTCAAAGTTAGTTTTATTCCCTTGTTCCCCTAAAATTAAGCAATGATAAAACGGTATTCGGGGTTTGCGACGAGGTCAAGACACAAACCGGTCATCTCGGCTACAAACTGACAGCAAATTAAAATGTGCTGCTCAGACTTACAGATGCGCAGGCTGACCGGCCCCTTTGTTGCACGCAAAAAAATGGAACAGGTTTTCTCATGACGGGGCACATTCTTGCTGAGCGATGGGGTCTGGTTGTTTCATTGCATTTTTGCGGGTTCACATTTGAAACGCCTCTGCGAGGCTAGTTAAACTAATGGCCAATTAAGTCGTATATCGACCAGGGTGCTATCTGATCAGTCTTGGTAATCTTCAAAGACTATTCTTCTCCTACTATTCTGTGTATCAGTTTAACCCCTTCTTCTATTATCATGACTCAAATGAGCCAGCGCACAGCAAAAAACTATTTCAAACCAAGGAAGAATCAGATCCGCCTGCGAATCTAGCCGGTATGCTTAAGTCTTTGCTTGTAACTCTCATGCGAACAGCGGAGACTTTGATCAGTCTACGCTGATGCGCAGGCTGATCTGAGTTGTTATTAGTCACTAATTTCTTATTATCCTAAACGGTAAACTTCACGCTTCAGGGTAGAACCAAGGGCGAAGATGGCGGCCATGTAAAATCAATTTAATGCCCCCCCCCACCCCCCCTCCCGCCAGTAATTTTTTTCACTGACCGTAACCAGTACAGCACCCGTCCTTTCGGGCCAGAAACTGACAAATGCCCTTCTTGAATCAGCGGAAGGGAGAAGGTGGCCATAGAGAAGATTTCACGATCATCTCCCGTCTCTTAGTCTTTTTAAGGTCCGAATAAATTCGTCAACGTAGGCGCGGCCTGGTCATTATCTGTATTTTTTTTTTTTTTTTTTTTTGTTATTTTGCGGGCCGTTGTAATTGCCACATAGTTTTCCGGGATGCGGCGATTTGTTAGATTTACATGCGCACCCGGCTATGACTCGGATCAGCCTGCGCACTTGCGCAGTCTGATCTTGATCTTCGCTGTGCGCGCTTTGGATGGCTGGAAAACAAAACAAACCCATAAAACCCCCAAGAGAATATGAGCGACAGCGTATTAATGTAAAGACCTTTTCGTATGCAATAACCGTCTATGCTCGAAAATAATCAATGACATCACGTGTTGCTGTAGAATCAATGAGGAACATTATGGAAAAAGTTGCATGTCACTAATTTGAAAACAAACTGTCAGCGCTCCATATAAGGGGTCAATAATTAAGGGGTCAATAATTTGCTAAAACGGGTTCACATTTGAAACGCCTCGGTGAGGCTAATCTAACTGAATATGGCTGATGTCTTTAGTCAAGTCTGCTCCAACTTTTCTATATGGGTACCCATAATTATAAGATCTGGTACTAAAGCGCTGATAAAACGGTATCGAGGTCAAGACTAGACACAAACCGGTCATCTCAGCTACAAAGTGGCAGCAAATAAAAAAAGTGCTGATCAGACTCATGGACGCCCAGGCTGACCGGCCCTTTTGTTGCACGAAAATAATGGAACAGGTTTTCTCATGACGGGGCATATTATTGCTGAGCGATGGGGTCTAAATGTTCCATTGCGTTTTGGTGGGTTTACATATGAAACGCCTCTGCGAGGCTAGCTAAACTAATGGTCAATTAAGTCGTGTATCAACCAGTGTGCCATCTGATCAGTCTTGGTAATCTTCAGTGTCTATTCTGCTCCTATTATTCTGTGTATCAGTTTAACCCCTGCTTCTATTATCATGACTCAAAAAAGCGCACAGCAAAAAGAAAAAAACAATCTAGAAAAAGTGTCCATAGGACACGGATGCCCCTGCCAAATGCCATTCATGAAACGGTTTACTATATGGAACTAAATCAAGGGCAGATAATTCAAAAACCAAAAATGCAAGAGTTGTCTTCCTTGTTCATGACACATCGTCTCAATGTGATGAATGCACCTGTGAAGTTTCATGAATACATTCCATACGGTTTAGGAGTTATGGCCCGGACACGGTTTACTATATGTGGCCCCCGCCCATGGGGGCTTGAAGAAATATATGGGCTGCATGATGCTTCCACGCAGAGCTGAATCCGGCCCGCACACTAGTACTGGTAAACAGTTAAGAGGATCTAAGCCTGTCCAGGAACCGCCGTGCGAGGCGGACCGTCCATGCTAATAAACCCTATTGGTTTCATTGGGCGACAGGGCTTGAGATGTCATTTCGTCTCAATGTCGGGTAAAAGTCCCACAAAATTGGAAGCAACGTCTCCAAATTGACCTTTACAGTGTTGGCGGGGACGTTAAACCTCAAATCAAACAAAAACAAACGGTTTACTATATGGAACTAAGTCAAGGGCGGCTAATTCAAAAACCAAAAATGCAAGAGTTGTCTTTCTTTGTTCATGACACATCGTCTCAGTGTGATGAATGCACCTGTGAAGTTTCATGAATATATTCCATACGGTTTAGGAGTTATGGCCCGGACACGATGTCGGGACGGACGAACGAACGGACAGGGGTAACACTTAATGCCCTATCCACCATTCTTCGAATGGCGGGGGCATAAAAAAACGGTTGTAACTCTAATGCGAACAGCGAAGACTTTGATCAGTGTACGCAGTTGCGTGTGCTGATCTGAGTTGTCAATGGTCGCTCATTTCTTATTGCCCTAAACGGAACAATTCATGACAGAATCAAGGGCGAAGACTGTGGTCAGGCAAAATCAATTTACAGCCCCTTACCCCTTACGGTCCGCTTATAATTTTGTCAGCCTGCGCGTGGGTGCGGCCTGGTAATTTGTCTTTTTCTTTTTTTTTTACTTTCCCCGGCCGTTGTTATTGCCTTTACGAGGGTTTCAGTGCCTAGGCTGGTGATAGTTTTCCGGCTTGCGTCGATTCGTTATATTTACATGCGCGCTCGGCTATGACTCGGATCAGCCTGCACATTTGCGCAGTTTGATCTGGGCCTTCGCTGTGCGCGCTTTGGATGGCTGGTAATCTAGTTACTATTTGTACGGCCGATGGGGACTTTTATCCGACTGCGCGGATGCGCAGGCTGATCCGCCCGGCCTGGCCTCGGGATAATAGAACCTTCATGCTCGGGTCTTCGTGGCATGAAATTTATGATGCTCGTCAATATCGAGATACATATGAAATGAAAGAGGCGGTTTTCCTGCTCAGATCAGCACAGACTGTTATTTGGCCTGCTCATAAATTTTAACCATTATCTTGCTGTTCACGACAACCCCTATCGTTGCAAACAGTGTAGATCCAGATCAGATGGCTTCTGAAGAAACCATCTGATCAGGATATACACTGTTTTGGCATTCAGTTTATAAATTTGTAGCTATAAATTACATCAAGTAATTTGATTGGTTGATAGACAGAAATGGGTGTGGCTTAAATGAATATTCAGCAAGATAAGGGTTAAAATGCCAACAGTTTTGAAGTTTATGAGCGGAACAAATTTCGTGCTCGGATAAAATAAGCATGTGGGGGGGGGGGGGGGGGGGGGGATAACATAGTTGGCGTGGTGCATTGCTTGTGTGCGACGACATCTATGTTTTTTGTTTATAATATGAAGAACCGATGATGGCGAAACGTTGATGTAAAAGCATGACAAGACGGGCCTCCGTGGCCTAGTGGATAAGAGCGCTGACTCTTAGTCATTAGGTCTCTCACCGCCGTGGGTTCGAGCCTCGCTCGGGCCACGTGTGAGACGCCAAGTTCTGCAACGGAAGGTCAGGTGGTTTTTCTCCGGGTACTCCGGTTT
The DNA here is from genome assembly GCA_963580285.1 of Lucinisca nassula. Classification (NCBI taxonomy): domain Eukaryota; kingdom Metazoa; phylum Mollusca; class Bivalvia; order Lucinida; family Lucinidae; genus Lucinisca; species Lucinisca nassula. The sequence continues at coordinate 22,080,429 of OY757021.1, forward strand.
TCGCCCACCTCTGATTAACGATCGACTCGATATGAGTGAAATAATCTTGAAAGGGCCGTAAAACCCAAACCAAAAAAAAAAAAAAAAAAAACATGACAAAGATTATTTCGTGTTGGTGTTGATTTACTATACAAAATTACTTCTTTCCCTTTAATGAAAATCTATCAAAGGGGTCCGGCCCCGCCCATTGGGGCTTGAAGAAATTGATAAGCTGCATGAGCTGTAACCGACCGCACAAGAGTACTGGTAAACCGCCAAGAGGCAAAGTGGTGCGAGTCGGACCGCCCGTGCTTATTAACCCTATTGGTTTCATTGGGCCACAGGCCTGGAGACGTCATTTCATCTCAGTGTCTTACAAAGGTCCCACAAAGTTGGAAGCAACGTCTCCAAAATGACCTATACAGTGTTGATGGGGACGTAAAATCTCAAATCAAACAAACTATCAAAGGGTTCAGTTGATATGGAGCAGAAAAGAATTCATTGCTTAAACTCAAGAACACACAACTGTGACAATGGCCTTGAGTTGACAATGCCGCATGGTTGTGTTATTGGTTCTGCACATCATCTCACTTCTATGCCAAGATCTGACCAAAATGTAATGGCGTTAAGGAGATATGCAGCGGACAGAAACTGTTATCAACGGACGGACGGCCATGGACGGAGGAAGGTCAATCCAACAATCCCCTCTCCACTTCGCGGCGTGGGATTATTGTTTGATTTGAGGTTTAACGTCCCCGTCAACACTGTAAAGGTCATTTTGGAGACATTGCTTCCAATTTTGTGGGACTTTTACCCGACATTGATATGAAATGACATCTCAAGCCCTGTCACCCAATGAAACACAATAGGGTTTATTAGCATGGACGGTCCGCCTCGCACCGCGGTTCCTGGACAGGCTTAGATCCTCTAAGCGGTTTACCAGTACTAGTGTGCGGGCCGGATTCAGCTCTGCGTGGAAGCATCATGCAGCCCATATATTTCTTCAAGCCCCTATGGGCGGGGGCTTAACGGCGTGGGATTAACACACCCACAAAAAACGTACAGAATCAAACAGAACCAAAATATTAGCGCACAACCTGAAACAAATCTATGTAAAACAGCTTTTTCCGAGATGGGGGCAACTCTTAAAGGTAAGAATTTGCTCCCTCGGAGCAAATTCTTTCCTTTAAAAACAGCCCATATGATATATGTAATGGAGAACTCTATTATTTAGGTGCTTTCTCTTTACTGCAAATATTTTTCATTACGCACATGCGTAATGGGCGTATCTTCTATGAAAGATCCCTTCCAAAACGAGTTATAGCATATTCCTGTAACGACCTTTTCGTATGCTACAACCGCTCGTGCCTAAATGACGTAATTGTATCTCAGTGACTTCACGTGCTGCTGTGAAAAACGGGAAGACTCTCTTAAACCCCGGTCCCACAGAGCTTGCGACCGCGATGCGACCTTTCTGCGACTAAAAAAATGGCAATCGCGGAGCGGTTGCAGAAGTCGCACGGGGGTTTTATAAAGGTTGCAGCAAGGTCGCGGGTAGGTCGCCGATCAAATTTAGTCGCCGATCGTCTTTTGTGCATGCACAAAAGACTGGCTGCGACTGATTTTGATCGCAGACTAGTTGCAATGGTTTTCTAGACGTCGCAGACCAATCTCCGATCGATCGCCGAACAGTCACCGATCGATCCCCGACCGAATTTATGCAAATTTGGCTGTAAATTCTAGCAACCTTATTGCAACTTATCGGAGACTGGTCGCACATCGATCGCCGACTGATCCGCGATCAATCCACGACATATCGGCGATCGGTCGGCAACTGTTCGGCGATGGGTCGGCGATCGATCGGAGATTGATCACTATAAGTCGGCGATTGATCTGCAACTGGTCGCCGCCAAGCTGTAAAAAGGTGTTAAAACCACCGAACGATTATAGTGCCATCTACAATAAAAACAGTTAACATCCTAGCATCATTTCGACGACAGCTTTCAAAGAGGCAACATGGTTCGGTGAGGCTGGCAAAAGAAAACGGCGGCGCAGCCGAAAAAAAAAACGGAAGCATGGCTCGGACACCAATTTCGGATGACGAGGACTTGCAGCAGCCCAGAGAAGACTCTCAGCAGTCGAAAATTTTGCAGCAGCCCAGAGAAGACTCTCAGCAGTCGAAAATTTAGTTTATTTTTGTCTGTGTCAAAAAAAACAACGCAAAACAGTCTCCGACAAGTCGCCGATCGGTTTTATCCAGTCTCTGAAGAGTCGCCGATTGATCGCCGATTAGTCCCCGATCGTGTTTCAATTGTTGCAAGTCAGTCGCTGATCATACGGCGATTCTTCGGCGACAAGTCGCTGATCAATCGCCGACTTTGGGCAACATTAATCGCCGATTGTTCGGAGACCGGTCGCCGACTAGTCGGCGACGGGTCGCCGATCACATTTACGGAACAAATTTAGTTGCAACAGTTGCAAAGGTCGCGGGCCAGTTGCAACAAAATCAGTTGCAGAGAGGTCGCATCGCAGTCGCAAGGTCTGTGGGACCGGGGCTTTAAAGGGGCGCTTCAACTATCAGAGAGGCACATTATCAATGAGGCACTGCATGCGAAAAAGTGCACATCACAAAATGGAAAGAACTGTTAGCGCTAAAGAAGACTTCAAGAGACCCGGCATAGATCGGTAGAAGCATTGCGACAAGGTCAAATCAAACTGGTCAGCTCAGCTGCATGTATTAGGGAAGTAAACTCGGTATCAAGCTGCCCAAAGCTGACCAGACTGTGCGTATGCGCAGGCTGACTGGTCTCTCGCAAACAGTCGAACGGGTTTTGCCATGGCGTGGCTCATGCTTGCTGTAAAATGCTGGGGTCTTATTGTTTCACTGCCACATTTGTAACGCCTCGGTGAGTCGAGTCTATTTTGAACTAGAGCCAGTGTTTATGAAACACAATGCCCCCAACTGCTTGACCCTAACACTGCTTGACCCTAACACTGCTTGTCCCTAACAGTAATTGAGATATCTTTTTTTTATTTGGCTGCAATGCTGAAATTTTAGAAGAACCAGAAAGAAACACAATTGAGAGGCAAAAAATTATAAAGGGCCATAACTTTAACAAAATTTTATAGAATTGGTTGAAACTTTAATCAGGTAGTCTCCTCCTTAGTCCCAATCACTATACCATGTATCAGGGCTGTAGCTTAAATACTTTTTGAGATATCTTGCTAACGAGAATTCTATGTTTTTTAATTAAAGGGGAAATAATTCAAGAAGGGGAGATAATTTGGACAAGAAAAAAAATACGGGTCAACTATTTTTTCATGAGGAACTCATATATGAAATTTCAAAACACTAGCATACACGGTTCTGAAGATATGCTATGCACCAGAAAGCAACACAATTGAGTAGCAAAAAATTACAAAGGGCCATAACTCTAACAAAATTTTATCGAATTGGTTGAAAATTTAATCAGGTAGTCTCCTCCTTAGTCCCAATCACTATACCAAATATCAAGGCTGTAGCTCAAATACTTTTTGAGATATCTTGCTAACGAGAATTCTATGTTATTTAATTAAAGGGGAAATAATTCAAGAAGGGGAGATAATTTGGACAAGAAAAAAAATACGGGTCAACTATTTTTTCATGAGGAACCCATATATGAAATTTCAAAACACTAGCATACACGGTTCTAAAGATATGCTATGCACCAGAAAGCAACACAATTGAGTGGCAAAAAATTACAAAGGGCCATAACTCTAACAAAATTTTATAGAATTGGTTGAAAATTTAATCAGGTAATCTCCTCCTTAGTCCCAATCACTATACCAAATATCAAGGCTGTAGCTCAAATACTTTTTGAGATATCTTGCTAACGAGAATTCTGTTATTTAATTAAAGGGGAAATAATTCAAGAAGGGGAGATAATTTGGACAAGAAAAAAAATACGGGTCAACTATTTTTTCATGAGGAACCCATATATGAAATTTCAAAACACTAGCATACATGGTTCTAAAGATATGCTATGCACAAGAAAGCGTGACGTACGAACGGACGAACGGACGGACAAGCCAGAAGCAATATGCCCCCCAACTTTTTTAAAGTTGGGGGCATAAAGAATTTGCTCCCGGGGGAGCAAATGCGTCTCTCACTGTAAACAGGTTTTCTCATCCTCGCCGTAGTCAGCTGTTGAGCGACGGCGTCAAATGAAACTCGGTATCAAGCTGCCCAAAGCTGACCAGACTGTGCGTGTGCGCAGGCTGACAGGTCTCTCGCAAACATCTGAACGGGTTTTGCCATGACGTGGCTCATGCTTGCTGTTCAATGCTGGGGTCATATTGTTTCACTGCGTCGGTTGCGAGTTCACATTTGTAACGCCTGGGTGAGTCGAGTCTATTCTGAAAGGAAACAATTTGCTCCCAGAAAGCAAATGCGTCTTTAAGTGTAAATTTATTGTCTCTGATGGGAGCTGTTTTCTTTTTCTTTTTCTTTTTTTTTTGCAGGTGCACATTTGAAACGCCTCGTTTCTTGGTCCTTAAGCTTTTTTATCAATGATGCCTTATTCCCTGAAAATAAACGGGCACGTTCCCGTGCTGCACAGAAACCGGGGTAGTCCCTTTCATTGTTCGAACACCGGACTGCCTCAAGAACGCTGAAAAAGTATGTGATATGTTGGTATATGGTCATTGCCTGGTGGGTAGGCCCCCGTCCATAGGGGCTTGAAGAAATATATGGACTGCATTATGCTTCCACGCAGAGCTGAATTCGGCCCGCACACTAGAACTGGTAAACCGCTTAGAGGATCTAAGCCTGTCCAGGAACCGCGGTGCGAGGCGAACCGTCCATGATAATAAAACCTATATGTTTCATTGGGCGACAGGGCTTGAGATGTCATTTCATCTCGATGTCGGGTAAAAGTCCCACAAAATTGGAAGCAACGTCTCCAATATGACCTTTACAGTGTTGACGGGGACGTTAAACCTCAAATAAAACAAACAAATCAAAATCATTAGGTCTCTCATCACTGTGGATCGAGTCTTGCTCGAGACATGTGTGAGACGCTTTCTACAACGGAAGGTTGTGTGTGTGTGTGTGTGTGTGTGTGTGTTTTCTTGATGTTGTTTTCTGCTCTATCACGAACGGGGAGTTTGGACGCAATATATCATTTTGTAATCAGAGCAGCGATGCATCGGCGACGGCGCTGCGTATAGACGTAGCGCCGACGTCGAGGTACCCTGGATGCTACTGTGTCTAAAATCTTTAAAAGGCGGAAGGCAATGTGACATCGACGTCGGTGCTGCGTAGAGACGTAGCGTCGGCGTTGGCGTACCCTGGATGTTACTGTGTCTGAAAGGCGAAATAAATTTCTGTAAATTCATTTTAGTTTGAGAGTAGCGTGACATCGGCATCTGCGCGGCGTGGAGACGTAGCGTTGACGTCGCTGTATCCCGAAAGGCGGACGTCATTTATGTAAATTTCCTTGATACACTACAGGTCGCGCATAAAAGCCAGTTTTCTTTTTCACTCCGAATGCAATTTTCACAGTACTCCAAACCACTCCGCATATTTTCATCAAAACACTCGGAATGAGGAAACAAACCACTCCCAAACACTCCGCGAAATATCGAGTATACTCGGAGTTTTCCGAACGACTATACAGGTAATGTTTGGTCAATAATGCCCGGGGCTAATATTCCGAACGTCGGTAGAAATACTCCGAGTGGTTCAAGTTTATATTTATTCATATGATATTGGTTGTATATTAATTGTTATTATTATTATTAGGGCCCCGCACTGAAAGTGTGGGTGCCCTATAGTAATCACTCTGTCCATCCGTCCACAAATTTCTGATAGCGCTGCCGGGGCCCTAGTCAGTTTCACTGACAGCTCTAGTTATTATTATTATTATTATTATTTTACTGACAATTTTTCATTAGGTCGTTTTTCCTTCCCCTATCAAAATTTCACCTTTCTAACATGCCTCGCCAACTTTCACGCAGCCTAACATGTATCATTTGACCCAATCTTTTTTCATGCCGGTTGGATTTTCAATTTGCACGTTCAACTAATATACCCCAGCACGGAAACGGGACCATTTCGGTAAAATGCCTTACTTGAAGTTGTAATAAACAGGCATATAATGAGTATAAGGTACTCCTCGTGATATGTTCCCAAATGCAATATATATATTTATATATTTTTTTTCTTTTTTTGGTTTGATGTTCTGTTGAAGAATTCACTTCTTTCGACCAGATCGTTGTTTTAAAGGCTGGCGGAATCCAAATTTCAAGGAGAGGAAGGGAAAAAGGAAAACATCCGAATCAGCATCTACAGCAACCGTAGCCGAGCACGTGTCCATCAGGTGGACAGGTCCGTGAGATGAACACCTAGCTTATATAAAGCAGTGGGGCTTACCAGGATTGGGGATATTCATTAGTTCTCTAATTTTTAGACAGAAGCTTACATGTACCGATTTATGGATCTCGTAAGGATCGGCTAATTGTGGCTGTTCTTACGAGCACCAGTAGTTTACATTTGAACTAGATTTGTAAAAACATTACGGAAGCACGCCTATTCAAATATATAGGATAATTTTACCACCAAATTGAAATTTTTCAGTGTAAAAAGGTGATAGTTTTCTTATTTCTGCTCAAAATATGGGTTATGGATACACATTGGAACCGCCTGATCGAGGCGGTTCTAAGGAGTACCACTGGCTGTGTTATAGAGCAGAATAAAGAAAATAACATTTACCCCTCTAAACCCCAGTTTTACTGTATAAAAGTGGGGTTAAAGGGGGTCAGAATTATTTAGACATGTTTTCGCGATGATACCGAACTATGTCATCTTAAAAAAAACACAAAAAAAAAACGTTAGTTCTAGAGATAAGGAAGACGATGAGAGCCTCCCCTGCAAGAGCAATGATTTGGTCTCTCACCGCTGTTGGGTCTCACTCGGGCATGTAAAAAAACAACGGCTATCAGGTTCTTATCTGGGTACTCCAGTTTTCGCCCATCTCAGATTAGCATTTTGATAGAAATAAATGAAATAATCTTGAGAGGGCCGCGAAACACTCACACCCCTTAGCTCACAGTCTTGTTATCGTCAAGACAAGTTATATGAGAAATTACTCTATTTTATCATATTCTATGTGATTTGTTGAGTAATAAATCACAGTTTGGAGGCATTTGTTAAGAAGACTAAACCACGATTGGTGTATCTACTTTAAAGTAACCGGCAGCTTGAACTGTGATTTTTTTTTTTGCAATGGTTCACAAACTGGAGCTGATCTATTTGGATTCTAACACACTCATATTGGACAATACCATCAAATTCTCCCAACTTTTCGACTGTTTCTTCCTTTTCTTTCTACTAATACTGCGATCGGTCACATCTTACCATTACTCGCAGATGTACATTACATACACACCAGTTTTGCAGGATGAAAGCCAACACAGTAATCGTGTAATTACGGTAGGGGTCTTCAACCTGCATAGGGCATGACTCTCCCTGCACAGGGGGCCTCCAGATAGCGTCCCGATCCAAAGGACGATGCCCTTTATGACATTCATCCCTGCAAATGATGCCAATGGAGCGTGTTCGGACATCGAAATTTTATCGCCGCTGCCGGGGATCGAACCTGGGACCTCTAGCATCAAATGCAAGTGCACTAACCACCGAGCTATTAAGGCACGTAATATGTTAAAAGGAATCCCGGCAAATTAAGTGATTCAGGGGGATGCGGATTCAATACCTGCAAGGAGTCGGTAGCTTTCTGTCGTGGAAATCGATCATTACAACTTTTCTACAGTCATTCTCTCCATTCCGCTGACGGTCCCCGCCATCGGGGCTTGAAGAAATAGATGGGCTGCAAGGTGCTTCCACGCAGAACTGAAACCAACCGCAAACTAGTACTGGTTGACTGCTTAGAGGATCTAAGCCTGCCCAGGCAAAGCAGTGCGAGTCGGACCGTCCATGCTTGTAAACCGTATTGGTTTCATTGGCCGACAGGGCTTGAGATGTCATTTCATCTCAATGTCGGGTAAAAGTCCCACAAAATTGGAAGCAACGTCTCCAAAATGACCTATAGAGTGTTAACGGGGACGTAAACATCAAATCAAACAAACAAACAAATCTATTCCGCTGAGTCAAGGGCACTTGTCAGTTTCTGGTGAAAGAATTTGCACACTGCAGCCTATTAGTTAAACGCTTACGTAGCCAATAGGTCTGCACAGGAAGTGTTGACAGCTAAAAGAATGACCTAAAATAGTATTGACTGGACCGTCGAACTCTTATACAAAAAAAAAAAAAAAAAAAGGAGTGACGTTCTACAACTGCGGCTGTTCGGTCACGCTCTTCTTCGCTGAGATATATTGCACAATAAAACACTCCATTTCCATTGCCGTTATGGGCGTCATTTTTTAACTGATCAGTTTACCCATCAGCAGTATTCCTGGGCAGTCTTTTACGGTAAAGGTTAACCAGCACAGTGCGTATTCTTTCGACAGAGAATGACAACTGCCCTTTTTGATAACAGCGGAAAGGAGAGAAAGGCCAGAACAAATTTCATGATCAGTCTCCACAACAGAATGTTGCCGACCCCGGCAAGTATCGGACCCACGTTCTCCTGATCCCAAGTCAGACGTGCATCCGAATGAGATACCGAGGCTGGCAATGGGCGTGATGTACTAGAATAAAATGATTATAGAATAAATTGTGTTTGTTGGTTTTGAACATTCCAGGATGAGCAACGTAGCCATCAAAAATGTATGACCGGAAAGCCATACGGCATAGTAACCTTCCAATGTGACCTTGACCTGGTGTCAGCAAGATTCATTTATGAACTCTGCACATGAGCTCACTGAGGGGGATAATTGATCAAAGTTTAATGAAAATCCTTTGAGGGGTCTAGGAGATATGGAACGGACACAAAATTCAATGTTTCAAAGTCGTGACCTTCAAATGTGACCTTGACCTTGTGTCGGCATGGTTCATTTATTGGTTCTGCACATAAGCTCAATGAGGTAAAAGAATGGGGTAAAAGAGATATGGAACGGACACAATAATCAAAGTTTCAAACTCTTGACCTTCAGCTATGACCTTGACCTTGAGTCGGCATGGTTCATTTATGGGTTCTGCACATGAGCTCACTCAAAAGAATATTTGACCAAAGTTTAATGAAAATCGTTCCAAGGGTAAAGGAGATATAAAACGGACAAAAATACCAAGTTTCAAACTCATGACCTTCAACTGTGACCTTGACCTTGAGTCGGCATGGTTCGTTATGGGTTCTGAACATCAGCTCACTGAGACTAACACTTGACTAAAGTTTAATGAAAATCTATCAAAGGGTAAAGGAGATATGGGGCGGACAAGAAAGTGTTACGGACAGACAGACGGACGGACATTCCTATTATCCCGCCGCGAAGGACGGATAGACGAAAGACATTCCTATAATCCCCGCTCCGCTTCGCGGCGGGGGATTAAAAATTGTTGATTTCACAAATCCTGGTATTGATAGCCGCGCTATTCTAATCGCTGTGAGGTCAGAGTGTTGCGCAAATGGGTTAATTATCTCTAGAATCTGGACTGGAATCCTGTTGTCGGTTTTGAAGACCCAGATCAGACGCCGCATGAAATTGGAAGTAAAGAAATTTAAAATAATAATGATTTGCCACTATTACATACCTTTATCTGTAGTCAGTTAACGGATCCCTTAACATGAAATCTGTCATTGAGGAATAAATTATAATAGCCGGTGTATAGTTGTTACGTTACTCGCCTCATAAACCAGGGATTGTCGGATCAATCCCGGGCCTCTCCAGACTTTCGGATGCGTCTTTTAACCGAGGACCCGGCTCTGTATGACATTAGCTGTTGGTGGGACGAAAAACTAAAACAGACACATATGTAGACCGCATTCTTATACATTTTCCTTGTACATGAGCCGGCACACGACAAAGACTTTTTTTCTACTACAGAAGTATCGGATCAGCATTTGCATCTAGACAACATGTCCAGTCTTCGCTTGTTGCTCTTTGAATAGCCCACATAGTAGGCTTATTCGAACAGCAAAGGCTCTGATCAGACTGCACGGATGCGCAGGCTGATCTGAGTCTTCAATGGTTACACGTCTTATCGAATTACGTGTTCCCCAGTCTATGCATCCACTTTGGTCAAAGACTTCACTTGTTGCTCTTTGAATAGCCCAGAGATCAGAATGCTCACAGGAACAGCAAATGCTCTGATCAGACTGCACAGATCAATTCTCAAACGAGCAATTTTGTTTCCTGTAAGTGCCTTTTCGCACGCAATAACTGTGCGCGTGCTCACTAGTATGAGGTAGTATGGTTAATCTGCACGTGCTTACATGACGAACTGCGGTAAATCGTGGGAATCATGTGCTCAGTCGGAGACAGCGCATGGAAAAAAGCAATCTGTCACACTGGTTGTTCACGAGAAGCGAGGGATGTTTAACCCTTTTTGTACCAAATGTAATCTTTCAGCTTATATATGGCAGGAATCCATTTGAAAATTTAGGGGCGTCAGGTTGTGTTTTCTTCAAAATTGTTTAGGAAAAGGGCTGAACTTTTTGCAAACAGTGTAGGCCCTGATCAGACGCCGCATTATTCGGCGTCTGATCTGGGCCTGCACTGTTTGCCAGGGTACCCGCTTAGGGGTTTCCAGTCTGAAATGGGTTAATGGAGAAATAATGAAAACAGCATTACAATAAGATGGTTTAATCGAGGCATTGATGATTTGGGAAAATAGCCCTGGATGGGAGCTCAGACATTCGTTCGTTAATCCCTTAAATGCCTTAACTCTAAACAATGCAGACTCTAATCAGAGGCCCTTTATTTGGCTTCTGACCGGGATCTACCATGTTTGCCATTTCCAGAGCGGATCGATTCTACAGGTAAACCTTTACACACTACTCTGGCCTCACTGATACGAACAGCGCGGCTTTAATAAACCCACCGTCTATCATCTACACCGGAAATAGAATCCCGGTGAATCGATTGAAACCGAAAGTAGGCATGGAACACGGCGAGTGTAGCCTTTATTTCTTATCTATTTTCTGCACGCGAAGTGTAAATTTATTTCCTTGAAATAACAGAGGGATTTCTGCAAGATTTTATGCGTTTTCTATGCTGTATGTATCGATTTAAAGTCAGAAACACAAGTTTAACGATGCTTGGTACTGGGTGAAGACCAGCATTTTCGAAAATAGGTTACATATTTTATAATTTCTTGATTTATTTCCGCTTAAACTTTCTTTCACCTGTTTCTGCTTATAATGGGTAGTATCTGAAAACTTTTTCTGGTCATGATTTTATCATACACTAAGCGTATTTATTAAAAACCAAAAATCCATGTGTACGGCGTTTAGCTGTTTACAACCAGGTAGCTGTACGGAATATAGCCAAAAAAGGGTACGGCGAATAGATATGGCTACCCCTGTATTCTTAACTGTTAAATGCCAATGATGGACCATTTCCGTTTTTTTCCCAACTTTAAGGGTATATATGCTTGCCCCGACCAACGGATCATGGAGATTCTATCTATCTATCTATCCAACAACAGCAACACTGTTGTGGATGAAATTGATCATGAAATCTTTTCTTCGGTCATTATCTCCTTCATTTTCTCCCTTCCGCTGATTCAAGAAGAGTATAACCGCTTACGTATAAGCCTGCACAGGAGAAGGGTGGCTAGGTAAACTGTTCGGTAAAAATGACCTAAATAGTGTTGACTGGGCCGTTGAGTACCCCTAAAACCACTACTGCGATCGGACATAATTGGCCATTACTGTCAGGTGTACATTACGCATACTCCAGATCTGCAGGATGAAAACCTACACAGTATTTATGCACCTTGTGCCATGTCATCTCCAATGACGAACTCATCTAGCACCTCTGTTTGCACGTGACCTTGGATTTGGCTTGCAACCTCCCGAGATTGAAAAGCTTCCCATCAAAGCGAAACCTAATCGGTATGGCGTTGTCACTCTCCTGGAAAACATCTTTGAGCATGGCAGCGAACATCATGCTGAACAGTGTCTAGACTAGCACACAGCCTTGCTTGACTCCATTTGTCACAGGTAATGGATCTGAGAGCTCACCATCATTGCGATTACATTACACGATTAGTTTAAACAATAGTATATTAGTTGAGTACACGTTATGATTGTATAGTTAACTAATAAACTATTGTTTAAACTCGTCATGTAATTACGTAAAGATCTCTAACTTGCATAAGGGATGATTCTCCCTGCACGGGGGTAGGGGGATCCAGTTAACGTCCCGATCAGATAGACGGTGCATTTTGGGGCATTTATCCCGGCAAATGATACCAGTGTAGCATGTTTGGACACCGCAACTTTATTACCGATGCAGCAAATCGAACCGCAGACCCCTAAAATCAGAGGCCAACGCATTAACCGCTGAGCTTTTACACTGCATGATACTTCCATGCAGATTGGCCCCCGCCCATCGGGGCTTGAAGAAATATATGGGCTGCCACGCAGAGCTGAAATCGACCCGAGTACTGGTAAACTGCTTAGAGGATCTAGGCCTGCCAAGGTAAAGCGATGCGAGTTGGCCCGTCCATGCTTATAAACCCTATTGGTTTCATTGGGCGGCAGGGCTTCAGATGTCATTTCATCTCAATGTCGGGTAAAAGTCCCACAACATTGGAAGCAGCATCTCCAAAATGACCTTTACAGTGTCGACGGGGACGTTAAACCTCAAATCAATCAATCAAAAATCAAACTTCCAAATCGACCGTGCATGACTACTGGTAAACCGCTTAGAGTGTCAAAGCCTGTCCAGGCAAAATGGCGCGAATCTGACCTTCCCTACATGTAAATTCCTTTGGTTTGTCCGGCGGCTCTGTATGTAAAAGTCTCACAAAATTGTAGGCAAAGTCTCCAAAATGACCTAAATAGTATTGACGGGGACGTTAAACCTCAATTCAAACAAACAAATAAAAAAGAAAAAGAAAAAAAAAGTTTCTACTAAATAAAAATCAAAAAGGAGTTCCTTTAAGAGCGATGAAAACATTCATTAGAAAGAAGATGGGTCATACTACGTAGTTTCGGCTAATAAAGCCTCATCAGTAACCCTGTAATGAATTGGCAAAGAAAGCCAGAGGAAACATACTGCAATTTTTCGAATTTCAAATAGGCAGTCGATTCAAAGACTGATATAAATCAAAATTGGGTCCAAATAATTAAAAACCTGTCTAGAATATGAGTCTAAACCAATAAATAATTTCTGATTTCTCGGAATATTAACGCTGATCTCAAAGGACCAAAAGTAAAATATAAGCTGCACTGTGGTTGATGTACGGGGAGACGTTTTACTGCCGCCACACGGCACAACACCAGCTGCAGTGAAGGCAAATAAAAATCAAAAAGGAGTTCCTTTAAGAGCAATGAAAACATTCATTAGAAAAGTATACTTTTTTCTACTGCTGTATTCCTTGGGTTGTGCAAAGCATTGTCCAATTTACTTGTGTTGAATGACATATACCAATTGCCTAGGCATACCTCAATTGGCTAGACTATGTGAGTCATGTGAAGCTAATAGGTGTTTGTTTGTTTGATTGAATTTGACTCTAGTCTAACGATTCCGTCAACACTATATGGGTCATTTTGGAGACGTTGCTTCCAATTTTGTGGGACTTTTACCCGACATTAAGATGGAACGATATCTTAGCCCCTGCCGCCGAATGAAACCAATATGGTGATATGCATGAACGTTCAGACTCACACCACTTTTCCTGGGCAGGCTTACAGCCGATTAGCTGTTTACCAGTACTCGTGTGTGGGCGGTTTAAGCTCTGGAAGCATCATGCAGCCCAATCTTTGTCTTCAAGCCCCGATGGGCGGGACGAAAGACTACAGTTTGTTTGTTTGGTCGTGGTTTAACGTCCCCGTCAACACAATTTAGGTCATTTTGGAGACGTTGCTTCCAATTTTGTGGGACTTTTACCCGACATTGAGATGAAATGACATCTCAAGCCCTGCCGCCCGATGAAACCAATAGGGCTTATATGCACTGGACGGTTTGACTTGGACTACTTTTCCTGGGCTGGCATAGTCCATCAAAGAAGTTAACCGGTACTCACGTGCGGTAGTTTCAATCCTGCGTGGAAGCACCGTGCATCCCAATCTATTTCTCCAAGCCCCGATGGACGGGGCCCGTAAGGACTGCAGTGAAAATCTATGTGTCGTTTGATCCACCAAGTCTCAACTAATGCTGCGTTCGTCGTCAGACAAGAGTCATTGTGGCTTTTATATTTTTTCTTTGATACACGTGTTGATTAATGGTAAGTAGGAAAAACATCATGCAACAGACAAAAAAAAAAAAACAAAAAAAAAACAGAATGATCAGGTTTTATACCCAACATCAAGTAAAATAAAAGTAATGGTTTGGATGTCGTTAAAATAACTTAAGCCCCCTACAACTTATTGTTGACCGTTCCAAATCGGTATTTTATTTTTTTATTTATTTATTTTTTTTTTTGGGGGGGGGGGGGCGGTCCCCCCCCCCCCCCCCCCCCCCCCCCCCGTTCTACGTTTGTTTCCATTTTTATCCTTTTTAATACGCCCGTTTGAAAAACGGGACGTATTATGCTATACCGCCTGGCGTCCGCCCGTTCGTCCGTCTGTCCATCCGTCTGTACACCTTTCGTTTCCGGATAACTCCTCCTACAGTTTACATCCGATCAAGCTGAAACTTCATATATAGTTAGACCATGATACTGATATGGGGCACGCATATTGTTTCGTGGTTTTACGGTCCACCAAATAATAGAGTAATGCCCCTTTGAAAAAGTTTTTGTAAACTTTTCGTTTCCGGAAGACTCCTATAGTTTACATCCGATTAAGCTGAAACTTCATATATAGTTAGACCATGATGTGGGGCAGCGCGTATTGTTTCGAGGTTACCGTCCACCAAATAATAATAGAGGTATGTCCCTCTGAAAAAAATTGTAAACATGTTGTTTCCGGATAACTCCTCCTAAATTTTACACCCGATGATGCTGAAACTTTACATACACTAAGTCCATGATATGGAACAGTGCATATTATTTTGAGGTTACAATCCGCCAAATATGTCCAGAGTTATTTCCGTTTCACAGATTATTCTAAGCATATTTTGTTTCCGGATAACGCCTCCTACATTTTACATCTGATGAAGCTGAAACTTTACGTACAGTTAAACTATGATGTGGAGCAGCACATATTATTTCAAGGTTGCAGTCCACCACTTATTGCCAGAGTTATGCCCATATTATTTTGAGGTTATGGTCATCCAAATATTACCGACCATGAACACTTGTTGGAGACAGGTAGTTTGAGCCATTGAGGGTTATTAATAATGCCAGGTAAGAATATATGGAGCACATATTGTTCCTTGGTTACATTCCACAAACACAAACGTGTACAACAGTTAGTATATACAGAGGATACAGATGAATCATTGGTAAGGAACAAAAGTGATTTTATCCCACCCCCTGAAAGAAATAATGCCGTAGATACATTCATTTCCACCATAGAAGAATTTCCAAAAACACAGCCAAATGCCGTTTCAAAATCAAACATTATAAAATCAGAAGCAAATGCAATTAAATCTTTACAAAATGATCATACCATTATTATTAAGGAAGCGGACAAAGGCGGCGCTACGGTTATCATGGATAGGGAACATTACCTCAAAATGGTAGAAACTACACTAAATGATAGAGAGTACTATGAACTTCTAACAAAAGATCCACATAAGGAAACAAAACTAAAATATAATAAATTTTTGAAGAAACATCAAAGTAAATTAACTAAAAAGGAATTTGACTATTTAGAACGTTTTGAGGTAAAAGAAAGTCAATTTTATGGTCTACCAAAGATACACAAGAGTAAAACGATAACTGAACAATGCAAACAGACAAACTCTTCCTATGTTGAAGTCAAGGAAGTCAGGGACTTAAAGTTACGACCGATCGTAGCTGGGCCTTCATGCCTCACCCACAGGTTAAGTAATCTCTTAGACATTATCTTACGACCCTTTACAAACCATGTACAAAGTAACTTGCGAGACACAACAGACTTTCTCAATAACTTACCAAATAGAGTTCCATCTGATACCATATTAGCTTCATTTGACATTGAATCCCTTTACTCAAATATTCCGCATGAATTAGGCATACAAGCAGTAAGTTTCTGGTTAGAGAAATACCCAGAAACATTAAAAGGTCGATTCTCCAAGGAATTTATATTGGACGGAATTGAGTTAATTCTGGAAAATAATACTTTCTCTTTCAATGATAGATACTATAAGCAAACAAAGGGCACGGCCATGGGCACCAAGTTCGCGCCCGTTTATGCGACACTAACGGTAGGGTATCTTGAACAAAAGCTGTTCACAGAAATAGAAACAGCATTTGGTTCGGAATTTGGAACATATTTCATCCAAAACTGGAAAAGGTTTTTAGACGATTGCTTCATGCCTTGGACAAAATCCGTCGAAGATTTAAAACAATTACACACTATTTTAAATAGCTTGCATACAGATCTAAATTTTACATTACAATACAGTGGTGTGCAACAACCATTTTTAGATGTATTGGTAAAGAACCATGATGGTAAAATAGAAACTGATATATTCTATAAAGAAACCGACAGCAAACAATATCTTTCATTTAATTCTTGTCACCCACGACACACTAAGGTAAACATACCATACAATCTAGCACGCCGACTTAGAACAATCGTCTCTGAAGAACATGTGGTTCAAACACGAATGAAAGAACTAAAAACATTTCTGATTAAGCAGAAATATCCAATACAGATCATTGAACATGGCATAAACAGAGCCATGTCATTAGATAAAACCACTCTTCGGACAGTAAAAGAAAAGTCCGAAGAGAACATTATTCCATACGTGTCAACTCACAACCCAAAAGATCCCGAACTGTATAAAGTTATACTGGATCATATCCCGATTTTAAAAGAGGATGATAAAATGCGAACTATTTTGAATAAATACAAATTAATTAAGAGCAAAAGGCAGCCTTACAGTCTTAAGCGTTTACTTACAAAAGCAAAATTCACATTGAGCAATACTCCAAAAGTTACAAAATGCAATAAACCAAACTGCGGCCTCTGCATTCACTTATTAGAAGAGCATTCATTTTCATTTCGCTGTGGAACAAACTTCAAAATCCACGAGAACATGTCCTGTGACGTAAAAAATGTGATATACGTCATGAAATGCAGAGGCTGTGGGGAGGAATATATTGGCGAAACTGGTAACTTATTACGACAAAGAGTTACGATACATAATCAGCAAATTCGTGACCCTAAGACAAGAATGCTTAAGGTTAGTGAGCATATAGCAAATTGTGCCCATACTCTGAACCCGAAATATAATATTTTCCCCTTCTATAAGATGTATTCTGAGAGTACATCTTTACGACGGGCAAAAGAAAAACTTTTTATCAATACTCTGAAGCCGAAGTTGAATAGACTTCATTGATACGGACACGTGCCATCAGGGTATTCACTGACCAGACCTTGTAATAATACCGTTTTTTATCATTGTTTATGAACGTAACGTTACTGACGCCGGAAGTAACGCCGGAAGTAACGTCGTTACGCATTGTTGCTATGTCAATAACTTAACGTCTTCTTGAAAATCTGTTAGAACAGTGAAACCGGTAGAAGCGTATAAAATATACAAAATTGTGTGGCGATATCGGACTTTGTTGATTTTCTATATATATATATATATATATATATATATATATATATATATATATATATATATATATATATATATATATATATAATGCCGAACTTGCGGACCTCTTCTTTTCTTTTTTTTTTTTATCTATTTCTTATTTCTGAGCCGCAAACTAGTTAGGACAGAGCTGTAGAGTTTTATTTTCCTTCATATTTCACACAACATATCTTTTCACAATAACATTTGTTCGAAGTTATCCCTAACAATGTTTTATCATGCCCTATGGAAAGTTTTTTCTAGGGACTCAAGAATGAGTTCGAATCAACCATGGTTAAAGAGACACCGGTATTCGAGTCATCGAAGTTTCACTGAATGTGGTGTATTATTTGCTTCCAAAGGATAACCCTTTTATAGAACATATTCCACGCGTCTATATTTGAGCTGGCGTGTTTTCATAATGCGCACTTCTTTTTAACACAAAATAACGTCTATGTGGCAAAATATGGTCTTAAAACTATACATAGTAATTAGTTCCTAACTAACATTACAATATTGTGATTGATTCTTGCTAATATGACGAGAGAATGGGTGAAAATTGTTGAAGTGTGTTTATAAAATTCTGATGACACTGGATAAAGATGTTGTGACAGGTGAGTCACTTGATTTAGCCCCAGTTCATGCCGACCATTGTTTACATTTCGTTACCCATAAGCAGCATGTTTGACAAAATATAACACCCAACTTTGACAAGACATACGTTTCATCATACATACAGAGCAGTACAATCCTCATGGATGTATGAGAAGCACCATAGGAACGGTCGAGTTACTTTTAAAATGTTATCAGCTATAAACATGGAACTATTCGCCGTACACTTTCTGTTACAATAATTTGCAACAAGCCGTACACCAAACTACTATTCGCCGTACAACAGGTAAATTTACGTTTTGGCAAACAGTTGTGTTGAAAGTACAGTTTGAGGCGAGTTTCTTTTGAAAATTTAATTTTTGATCATTGTTCTATCTGATTAAGTGGAAAACCTTCAGTAGAAAGGCATAAACATAAAAAAAAAAAACAAGGAACTTGTCAAAATCCATTCAGTTCATGGTACCAGCTATCAAATACTTGGCCTGTAATTGCACGATTGTGTGTTTAATAATCAAAACACTTCTCACAGCAGCAGCAAATTATGTCCACTACTGATATTGATAACAGTATTCTAAAACTAAAACTTACAAGCAGTAAAAATATCCATTTTCAAGAGGCACCCCTTATCCTTCAGTCATTTTTATCGATTCACCGGGATTCTATTTCCGGTGTAGATGATAGACGGTGAAACCGCTACCTGGATTTCATACAAATAAGTGACACTCATTTAGAATTAGTATCATAAAGCTACTGCACTTCGTAAGTTTTGGTCGACTGTCAATCTACCGAAAACTTTCTATGGTGCTGTGTAATAATAAAAACCTTTTCCGAGATGGTATGCTACTCTTGAATTGGCCCCCGCCCATAGGGGCTTGAAGAAATATATGGGCTGCATGATGCTTTCACGCAGAGCTGAATCCGGCCCGCACACTAGTACTGGTAAACCGCTTAGAGGATCTAAGCCTGTCCAGGAACCGCGGTGCGAGGCGGACCGTCAATGCTAATAAACCCTATTGGTTTCATTTGGCGACAGGGCTTGAGATGTCATTTCATCTCAATGTCGAGTAAAAGTCCCACAAAATTGAAAGCAACGTCTCCAAAATGACCTTTACAGTGTTGACGGGGACGTTAAACCACAAATCAATCAATCAATCAATCAATGCTACTCTTGAAGGAAAGAATTTGCTCCCGAAAGGCAAGTAATTTTTTTTTACTTTACGCACATGCGTAATATGTCTGATGAGCCTTTCGCCTATGAATACACTGGCAGTCGCTGGAATAACACACGCACCCACCTTTCATGGACGTTTTTCCAGGTTGGCATGCGCATCCATGCAGTCTGATCAATATTCAACCATCACAAGTGGTAGCAGTTCTACCCATGGTGAAATGATACACTTACCTTTGACAGTTATGTTATTCTGGGTTTTTGTTTTGTTTGTTAGTTTGATTGAGGTTTAACGTCCCCGTCAACACTGTAAAGGTCATTTTGGAGACGTCGCTGCAAATTTTGTGGGACTTTTTGTCTTTTACCCGACAATGAGATGAAATGACATCTCAAGCCCTGTTGCCCAATGAAACCAATAGGGTTTATATGCATGGACGGGCCGGCTTGCACCGCTTTGCATGGGCAGGCTTAGATCCTCTAAGCGGTTTACCAGTTCTCGTGTGCGGGATGGTTTCAGCTCTGCGTGGAAGCATCCTGCAGCCCATATATTTCTTCAAGCCCCGATGGGCGGGGGCCGTCTCGGTATTTGTAGTAACACGGGTTTTATGTCGAGCGCTAACTAATGTACGATCTCAGTGTTTTGTTACATGCTGAACATGAGGCCGGCTGCGAATTTATTTTCAGTAAAAGGGTATACAATTCCTTGGTCGAGTCTACTGATTAAAAGAGGGGTGTGTTGTTGATTTTAATATACCCGTTTTTTTTTTTTTTTTTTTTTTTTAAGAAAAAAAACATGGACATATTATTTTCGTCATTGTTGTTCGTCCGTCCGTCATAAGTGGCCGCAGTTCTATCCATGGTGAAATGAGCGAAAACACTTACCTTTGACAGTGCATGTTATTCTAGGTCTTTGTTCATGCCGAGCGCTAGCTAATGTACGATCTCAATGGTTTGTTTTAAAACATGCTGAACATGAGACGGACGGTCAAAACCAGTCAGCTTCGGCTACGACATTTTATTTTTCAGCTAAAGGGTATACGATTCATTGGGTGGTGTCACTGGTTATTGTTTTTTGGGGGTATATTATTTTCGTCACTGGTGTTCGTCCGTCCGTCCTTCCAACTGTCAAAAACATTGTGAATGCAACTACTTTTTTATTCATCACGCAAACATGCCTATATAGTTTTGACCCCCTTCAACCCCACTTTTATATAGCGAAGCTGGGGTTTACAGGGGTTAATCTTTATGTTCCCTATATAGATTGTGGGTAACCGTTACAACCGCCTCGTCGAGATTGTGCTAACGAGTACCCACAATCTATGTTTTGAGTAGAAATACGAAAAATTATCAGGATTTTTATCTGAAAAAATTCCATTTTTGGAGGTAAAATTTTGCCGCTGTATTTCAATAGACGTGTTTTCGTAATGTCTTAGCCTATGGTGACCAAACTGGACTGTAAAACTCGCACGAACTGCATAGACTCGGGACTTGTAGACCGGAAAAAAACCTGCGCGCTCATATTTCAAACGCCTCGGTGAATCGATAAAGTAAGCCGTGTAGTGAGAAAGATTCTGACTGATCAGTGTTTGTAAATCCGACCCAGTACCTAGCGCCGGCCAAAGCCTGCACGCTACTTTTGAAACGCCTCGGTGAGGTGATAGAGATAGCTGTGTAGCCAGAAAAGTTGTGACTGATCAGTCTATGAAAACTTCATCAGGTACTCGGATAAGGAACTGAACTGTTTACGCAAATAACAAAAATTAGGCCGCAAAAATTATGTATGTTTTGTTTGTTTGATTTGAGGGTTAACGTCCCCGTCAACACTGTATAGGTCATTTTGGAGATGTTGCTTCCAATTTTGTGGGACTCTTACCCGACATTGAGATGAAATGATATCTCAAGCCCTGGCGCCCAATGAAACCATTAGGGTTTATAATCATGGACGGTCCTACTCGCACTGCTTTGCCTCTAAGCGGTTTACCAGTACCCGTGTGCGGTCGGATACAGCTCTGGGTGGAAGCATCATGCATCCCATTTATTTTTTCAGCCCTGATTGGCGGGGGCCAAGAGGTTGTGGTGTATATAGATATCTAGAGCTTTGGGAACAATTCGCTATGTGCTCAAGAGCGATTTCGATTTGGCCATTATAAACAAGCAAGTATTCGTGTGCGGTCGGTTTCAGCTCTGCGAAGCCCATCTATTTCTTCAAGCCCCGATGGGCGGGGCGTAATTATGTATGCTAAAGTCATGACTGATCATTCTTGTGAACGTCACTTTAACCCATCAGACCCCGTGCTTGCACGATCTGCAAAAACTCAAGATTAACCTGCAAATCCTGCCTAACCAGCGAAGATCAGCCTTTCCGTTTGCGCAGTTTGATTAGCATTTCCGTTTTGAAGGCATCTGATCATGATCTACACGGTTTCAAAAAAAAAACACAAAAAAAAAACACGCACACACACAAACAGGAGTTATTACAAGTTATGCTATATATATAAATGTCATGATTTTTATTATAAATAATGGAATCGCCTCGTTAAACACGAAGCTAAGTTCGGGCGAGCGCCAGCCAAATACAATAAGATTCACATGACCGGTAAAGACGTAGATTGGAGCCTGACTTGAGTTGATCAGCCTGCACAACCGCGAGGTCTGATTAGAGACAATCATCGGGCATTCAGATTGGGATAACGCTGGTCATGTCATAGATACGTTTACATGTATCGCAGCGACGAATAAACACTACAAAAAATGGAATCGCCTCCCTAACTGTAGTTTGAGCCATTAAGTCCTGAACGAGCAGTAAAGACCTCACAGCCTGTGCACCCGCTCAGCCTCACCTGACCAGCCTGCGCATTCGCGCAGTCTCATCTGCAGCATCTGAGGAATGAAAAGAGGGAATTGAAAACATGCTAAGTTCTGTACCGAAAGGTCAAGCGGATTTTCTCCGGGTAAGCCGAGTTTCGCCCACCTTTGATTAACGATCGACATCTTGAAAGAGCCATATTACCACACTACACCTACCAAAAAAGATGGGTCAATTTAGGAGTGTTTACGAGATGCAATCTTGCATTTTCTAAACTCTATCTGTCTGTCTGTCCATTGGTCTATCTTGTCTGTCTGTGCCTATCTGTTTGTCTGTCGGTCGGTTGACCAATGTCCAAGACGGAAGTCCGAATTTTGATCGAAAGGCAAAAAAAAACATGGAAACTTCAAAACATCTAATGCGACTTCAAATAGAAACATCAAACAACACGCGACCAAACATCGGAAGACAAAACATCTTGAATGTCACACACGCAGACACACACACATACACAAAGACAAAACATCGAAAAAAGATCGTCTTTTTTTGTATACAGAAAACGGACCGTAAAAACACATGAGCATATAAAAGATAAATTCTTCAACACTGATACACTGCGCCATTCAACCGTGTTTGTTTTAAACCTTTTCCCTTTTTCATTTCCAATAACTTTCGTTATTTTTTTTTTTTTATTTTTTTTTGTTTTTCTTCTTCTTTTTTTTTTCATAATTAATTATCAGTTGTACACACAGGTAATAATTAAATACACTCCGCGTAACTATCGCATTGATTTCGCGGCAAAGATAGCCTGCGGCAAAGAGGTAAAGCTTCCGAAACACTCGGAATATGCTCCGCGAATCGCGAACGACGACGGTTCGCGGAGTGTTTGCGAGTAAAACACTCCGAATAATTTTCAGATTCGGAATGTTTTAGAGGGCCAAAAGAATCATGCGAAATGAAGAAATTCGGAATAAAGAGTCTTTCGGCTGTTCTGCGCGACCTGTACTGTATGTCCGCTTTGAGAGCAGCGTGTTATCGACGTCGGGGCTGCGTAAAGCCGTAGCGTTGACGTCGATATATCCGGGACGCGGCTTTACCTGGGATGTATAAAATAAGAAAGTCATTTCCGTTGGGTTTCACTGATGCGTTTGGTTTGAAATAAAAAATGGTTCTCTTCAGTATGACTGGCCGTCGACGGGGACGTTGAGCAACAATAAGACAAAGTTATGGCGCCAACGACGCTGTTTCACTGCCAGTAGGAAAACTGCGTGCAATTGTTTTGAGAACGATTGTAATGTAGATATCAATATTTAAGTAATCAAGGTATTTTTTAACGTTCATCTAATTAAGATAAGCAAAATTTAAGAGAACCCCGACGGGGCTAACAAACTTTGCTCGTGACCCGATGCTGTTCATACTCCGATGAACGTTGACTAAATTACCTTCATTTCTTAAATAATTTTAATGATACGTTTGCTTTGAGCGCAGCGCGACGTCGGCGCTGCGTAAAAACGTAGTGTCTACATGTACGTCAATGAGATATTATCCTCAGAGTGTAATTGAACCTGAGTAGTATCAGAGGTGTCATCTCACTTTAGTGCCAAGATCTGACCAAAATGTAATGACGTTAAGAAGATATGCAGCGGAGAGAAACGTGTTATGAACGGACGGATGGACATGGACGGAGGAAGTTAATTCCAACAATACTCTCTCCGCTTCGCGGTGGGGAGATTTCAGGGTCAACGTCCCCGTCATTACAGTACAGGTCATTTTGGAGACGTTGCTTCCAATTGTGTGGGACTTTTACCCGACACTGAGATGAAATGACATCTCAAGCCCTGTCGCCCAATGAAACCAATAGGGTTTATAAGCATGGACGGACCGACTCGCACCGCTTTGCCTGGGCAGGCTTAGATCCTCTGAGCGGTTTACCAGTTCTCGTGTGCAGCCCAATTATTTCTTCAAGGCCCGATGGGCGGGCTGGGGGACGACGGGGGATTAAAAGACAAGGGCGTAACCAGAACCAAAATAGTATTACGCACAACAAGAAAAATCTATGTAAAACAGCTTTTTCCGAGATGGGGGCTACTCTTAAAGGAAAGAATTTGCTCCCGAGGGGAGCAAATTCTTTCCAATTCTCCCGAGGGGAGCAAATTCTTTCCTTTAAGAACAGCCCATATATAATATGTAATGGAGAACACTATTATTTGGGCGCTTCTCTTCACTGCAAATATTTTACATTACGCACATGCGTAATGAGCGTTACGCCTATGAAAGATCCCTTCCCAAACGAGTGATAGCATATTTGTGTTTGCCATTCCTGTAACGACCTTTTCGTATGCAACAGCCGCCCGTGCCTAAATGACGTAATTGTATCTCAGTGACCTCACGTGCTGTTGTGAAAAGCGGGAAGACTGAGGCACTACATGCGAAAAAGTGCACATCACAAAATGGAAAGAACTGTTAGCGCTAAAGAAGAGACCCATAGATTGGTAGATTTGTTTGTTTGATTTGAGGTTTAACGTCCCCGTCAACGCTGTATAGGTCATTTTGGAGACGTTGCTTCCAATTTTGTGGGACTTTTACCCGACACTGAGATGTAATGACATGTCAAGCCCTGTCGCCCAATGAAACCAATAGGGTTTACAAGCATGGACGGGCCGACTCGCACCGTTTTGCCTGGGCAGGCTTAGATCCTCTTAAGCAGTTTACCAGTACTCGTGTGTGGTCGGTTTTAGCTCTTGTTTTGTTTGTTTGATTTGAGGTTTAACGTCCCCGTCAACACTATAAAGGTCATTTTGGAGACGTTGCTTCCAATTTTGTAGGACTTTTACCCGACATTGAGATGAAATGACATCTCAGGCCCTGTCGCCCAATGAAACCTAATAGGGTATATTAGCATGGACGGTCCGCCTCGCACCGCGGTTCCTGGACAGGCTTAGATCCTCTAAGCGGTTTACCAGTACAAGAGTGTGGGCTGGATTCAGCTCTGCGTGGAAGCATCATGCAACTCATATATTTCTTCTAGCCCCTTAAGGCAGGGGCTGTGGTTTTAGCTCTGCGAGGAAGCATCATGCAGCCCATCTATTTTTCCAAGCCCCGATGGGCGGGGGCCGCAAAGATTGGTAGAAGCATTGCGATGAGGTCATATCATACTGGTCAACTCAGTTACATGTAACAGGAGTAAACTCGGTATCAAGCTGTCCAAGCAGCAAATTGGAATGCTGACCAGACTGTGCGTATGCACAGGCTGCCATGTCTCTTAGTTGCTCGCAAACAGCCGAACGGGTTTTGCCATGACGTGGCTCATGCTTGTTTCATGCTGGGATCATATGGCTGAGAGTTCACATTTGTAACGCCTCGGTGAGTCGAGTCTATTCTGAAAGGAAAGAATTTGCTCCCAAGGAATAAATGCGTCTTTAAGGGTAGACTTAGGGTAGACAGGTTTTCTCATCATCACCGTAGTCAGCTGTTGAGCGACGGTGTCAAATCCTTTTTCTGGTGCACATTTCTTGGTCCCTTAGCTTATTAACCAATGACGCTTTATGCTCTAAAAAAATGGGCACGTTCCCGTGCTCCGAAGAAAACCAGGGTAGACCCTTTCATAGTTCGAACACGAAACTGCCTCAAGAATGCTGAAAAAGTATAGGATATGGTGGTACGGTCATTTCCTGGTGGGTAAGAGCGCCGATTCTTAATCATTAGGTCTCTCATCACTGCGGTTCGAGCCTTGCTTGCGTCATATGTGAGACTATATTCTACAAAGGATGGTCGTGTTTTTTTCTGCTTTACCACGAACGGTGACATAGACGCTATAAATCATTTTGTAATGAGAGCAGCGAAACATCGGCGACGGCGCTGCGTGTAGACGTTGCGCCGACGTCGATGTACCCTGGATGCTACCGAGTCTAAATTGTTTAACAGGCGGAAGTCATTTCTTTAAAATTTATTTTGGTTTGAGTGCAGCGTAACATCGGCGTCGGCGCTGTGTGGAGACGTAGCGTCGGCGTCGATGTACCCTGGATGTTACTGTGTCTAAAATGTTTAACAGGCGAAAGAAGTTTCTGTAACGTTCATTTTAGTTCAAGAGCAGCGTGACATCGGCATCGGCGCGGCGTGGAGACGTAGCGTCGACGTCGATGTGTCTAGGATTCTATTGTTAAAAGGCGGATGCCATTTATGTAAATTACATTGATACGTCCGGTTTGTGAGCAGCGTGGCATCGACGTCGGGGCTGCGTAAAGACGTAGCTTTAAGTAATAAAGGTAATTTTTTTTTTAAGTTCATCAAATTAACCTACACCGGGTCACGAGCAAAATTTCAGTGAACTTTTTTTTTTTTGCTCGTGACCCGATGTTGTTCATACTTCGATGAATGTTATATAAATTATCTTCATTTCTTAAATAATTTCAATGGTACGTCGCAGTGTCTACGTCTATGAGACGTTATCCTCAGTGTGCAATTGAACCTGAGTAGTATCAGAGGTGTGAGGAGCACTTTCTAGTCACCAATTTTTAACAGCATTATAATATTATTGTCTTACATGATCTAAGTGACTTTAAAGTCGACTTGGCTGGGTGTCGATATTATCTTGCGATTTTTTTATATACAGGATCTTACACGAGTGGTCATGTCATATGAAACTTATGAAAGGAGCCTTCGGCGAGTTTCATAAATTTCATATGAATTGACCACGAGTGTAAGATTCTGTTTATCATATGACCACTTTAAATTGGATTTCATCGCCTTTAGATTTGACAAATTTTCCACAAAAAATGCTTTGTTGACATGGACGACGTCATGACATTACTTAATCCCGCCAAAGTGTTATTACACGTGTGGTCATACGATATTTTATTACAAGACGTTATCCACTGCTTATCAACGACGTCATATGATAGTTTTAATATGCACATGTATATACTGACACAATACACTTGAAGAAATTCCTTCCATCCTTACTGTCAGTGTAGGCCCGAACAGACTGCTTTCTACGGCGTCTGATCTGGGTCTACCTGTCAAGATCGATTCTACTGGTAACCCCTTTACACAACGCTGAACCATTAAGAATGTGCAGCTATAAGACACAAATCAGCCTGCACAATCATGCAGTATGAAAAGTATTCGCCTACCACAGTATAATGCGCCTTTTGTAGCCACAGTGCTATTCATTTCCAATTGCCTCAGACTGGATGTTGATCCGATTCTTTGCAGGCCACTGTGTGCGACCAACAGAAGCTCAGCTCAGCCTCCTCATCCAAGTAGTTTGATTACAGTCTTACCCAGCCACTGGGATATCGCAACATACATATACAAATACGAAACTCTGGTTGTGCATGTTGATCTGAGCAATCACTGAATGGCCAGACTGAGAGAAGGCGCAGCTCGACATGCGCATTCACGCAGTTTCATCAGTATTTACCGACTTTATGCAACTTCTCTAGCCTCAGACCAGCAGAGACGTAGCATAGCGTCCCATCCGTGCAATATGATAAGTATGCAAAGTGCAAGCTCGGCCTGTGAATCCGAGTAGTCTGATCAGAGTCTCACATAGCCACCGCCGGTAAATTGCAAACTCCGGTTGTGCATTTTGATTTGAGTCTACGCAGGTAGTTGAACGAGCACTGAAGACGCATGTCGGCATGCGCATCCATGCATTCTGATCAGTATTCGCCAATCATCTGCCTCTTCTGCAGCCACGGTGATACTGATCTGATCCCTTGTATGTCAGACAGGTTTTATGATTAAGTTTTGTCGTGCGCTAGCTCATATACTTTATGGTCAGTGAACAAGACATGTCTTGAGTTCCGGGTATATTGATGAGCCTTAGCTGACAAGATATGTATATTTTATGCAGTCTTGTATTTCTAGTCTAAATTTAGGTTTTGGATGCTCGTTAGAACCGCCTCATCGAGTACCCAAATATGTTTGGAACAAAGAAATCTAAATCCCACCAAGGGATACTCATTACACGGACTTGTTAACGTGATGAGATAGGATAATGTGGCATGGTGCACAGGACACCGGCATTTTGCATTACACATTGACCAAAACCAGGCAGTTAATTGTTTGTCTGTTGTGAAAAGATTCTTATATCCACAACTTATACGTCGGCGCACGTGCTTAATATAGCGAACTTCTAATACGAGAAACATCATTATAAATTGAGTCGGGGCACAGCATTTCCTGCCGTTTACATGTGCGCCTAGCGAAGACTCAGATCAGCCTGCACATCCGCGCAATCTGATCAGTCTTCGTATCTGCGCAGTCTGATAAGAGTCTTCGTTGTGTGCTTTGAGGATAATTAAGGGTCCAATGTTCCTTCCTGCAGCAAGAGAAGTCTCTGGTCGCACTACATGGATGCGGAGGCTGAGCTGATTCTTCGTAATTTGTTGGAACTGCTGTGACCCTGCACACTGTCGTTATTTCAGGTTGATTTAAAGGGGTGCATCTGCTATCAAAGAGGCGCCCAAGCAGCGTGTTAGAAATACTTGTTGCGTAAGCGAAAAACAAAAGCTATTGAAGAAGAGTAAAAAGAAAAAGAATGGTTGTTGCGTCTAAGCTATTTTTGACACTCACAAAGCGCGCAAGGCCGAGATCAGCCTGCGCCAAGACATCTGGTCAGGGCCTTCACTGTTTGCAAAAAAAAAAAAAAAATCAGCCTTTTTCTCATTGAATTTCTAAAGGTAACTAAATCCGGTACCCCTAAATTTGTAAAATAATAAGGACAAAAACGTTTTATTTTTATGTATATAATATTACTTATATGTTTATTTATTTAAGAAAATATAAATTCAAGGATATTGGGAAGACCCGGATTTTTTTTTTTTTTTAATATAAGTTTTATCCAGGTAGATGGAGCTCGGGCGTAATGATTACATAACCATGCAATAAAATGTCACGCTGTGTCTCGCTGGGTCGCGGGATGTACCGCCGAGTCATCGGGACAATTTCACCTGTCTCGCTGCCTTGAATCTTGTCACCGCGACAGGGAAACTGTTCAGCGAGACATGAGGCTTTGTCACCATGACGGATTGTCACCGGGAAACGACACTAATAGGAATGTATCGTTGCCTGTACTGTATGTCGCTGCCGAATCTTCTTGCAAACTTTTTAGAATTTTTTTTTTCATACATGCCAACAGTGTGGACCCAGATCAGATTCTAGGAGCAGTCTGATCTGATCTGGGTCCACACTGTTGCAAAAATTACTTTTAAAGCAACCTACAGACGACAAAGCAGAAGACCACTGTCGTGCTTGGCATTTTACAGGAATATTAAATACAATGCTTACCATCTTTCTTTATTTTCTCATTCAAGTTGTTGATGTAAATTGTATGGTTCGGCCTGATATCCATGTTGCTGAAAAAAAAAATCGAAGCATACAATAATACATTTAAGTCTTTTAGTATGAAAATGTGAGAATGTTCTCCCGTACATGTACATCCGATGATGTACGCTGATGTACAGTACGGCTCAGGTATTTGAACCGTTTTTGTTTTTCATTCCGCGGACAACTTTTTAAATCCCCGTTTTTCCGTCGAATGGTTTGAAGTAAACCACTCCGAGTGAAAATACTTTACTCCAAGTTATGCGCTCGATATTCCGAGGAAATTCCGCGGACCTCAGAGCTTACCTGTGATATTTGGAGTTTTTGCGAGTATTTGCGAGAGGTGATTAATTTAATTAAATATGTGTTGCCGGTGCGACGTAACAGAGGCCAATAATGGCGGCCGAAACCCGTCAAAATTTTCGCTGACAGTTATCACTTTGATTATTAATTGTTTCTCACTTGTCCAAAATACTTCAAATTAAAATTATTAAAGAATGAAAGACAAATGATTATATTATATCAAAATAATTTTCTTTTTTTGAAAATATCAAAATTACATGGAGAAATTTTGAGTTCAAAATGACCGATTTTGCAGTTTTAAAGAAGCCAAAAATGGCGGCCGAAACCGGTCAAAATTTCGCTGACAGTTATCACCTTTGATTATTTGTTTCTCAATTGTCCGATAATACTGCACATTAAAATTATTAAAGAATGAAAGACAAATGATTATATCAAAATAATTTTCTTTTTTTGAAAATATCAAAAATTACATGGAGAAATTTTGAGTTCAAATGGCCGATTTTGCAGTTTAAAAGAAGCCAATAATGGCGGCCGAAATCCGTTAAAATTTCGCTGACAGTTATCACCTTTGATTATTTGTTTCTCCTTTGTCCGATCATACTTCACATTAAAATTATTAAAAGAATGAAAGACAAATGATTATATTATATCAAAATAATTTTCTTTTTTTGAAAATCTTAAAATTACATGGAGAAATTTTGAGTTCAAAATGACCGATTTTGCAGTTTAAAAGAAGCCAATAATGGCGGCCGAAACCGGTCAAAATTTCGCTGACAGTTATCACCTTTGATTATTTGTTTCTCTATTGTCCGATAATACTTCACATTTAAATTATTAAAGAATGAAAGACAAATGATTATATTATATCAAAATAATTTTCTTTTTTGAAAATATCAAAATTACATGGAGAAATTTTGAGTTCAAAATGACCGATTTTGCAGTTTAAAAGAAGCCAATAATGGCGGCCGAAATCCGTTAAAATTTCGCTGACAGTTATCACCTTTGATTATTTGTTTCTCATTTGTCCGATCATACTTCACATTAAAATTATTAAAGAATGAAAGACAAATGATTATATTATATCAAAATAATTTTCTTTTTTTGAAAATATCAAAATTACATGGAGAAATTTTGAGTTCAAAATGACCGATTTTGCAGTTTAAAAGAAGCCAATAATGGCGGCCGAAATCCGTTAAAATTTCGCTGACAGTTTTCACCTTTGATTATTTGTTTCTCATTTGTCTGATTATACTTCACATTAAAATTATTAAAGAATGAAAGACAAATGATTATATCATATCAAAATAATTTTCTTTTTTTGAAAATATCAAAATTACATGGAGAAATTTTGAGTTCAAAATGACCGATTTTGCAGTTTCAAAGAAGCCAATAATGGCGGCCGAAATCCGTTACAATTTCGCTGACAGTTATCACCTTTGATTATTTGTTTCTCATTTGTCCGATCATACTTCACATTAAAATTATTAAAGAATGAAAGACAAATGATTATATTATATCAAAATAATTTTCTTTTTTTGAAAATCTTAAAATTACATGGAGAAATTTTGAGTTCAAAATGACCGATTTTGCAGTTTAAAAGAAGCCAATAATGGCGGCCGAAACCCGTCAAAATTTCGCTGACAGTTATCACCTTTGATTATTTGTTTCTCTATTGTCCGATAATACTTCACATTAAAATTATTAAAGAATGAAAGACAAATGATTATATTATATCAAAATAATTTTCTTTTTTTGAAAATATCAAAATTACATGGAGAAATTTTGAGTTCAAAATGACCGATTTTCCTGTAATTTTATGATGTTCATCATGCTTTCAATTACGGACTTGAAAGAGTTGTATGTACTCGTCATGCCCAACTGATTCCCTTGTTTGAAATCACTGTTCAGTTTCACACCCTGGGTAATTAATGATTACCTCTTTGTTGACTTTTGACATTGTTTACATTATAATAACTATCAGTGAAAATTATTATCTTATAATTATATATAAATATATATGATGGTAAAAGAACATTAAATAAACAAAAAAAATGTCCAGGTATTTCGTCAAATTCCTCCGAGTATTTCCGCATAATTTCGCGAGAAAATATTGCCTCCAGGTACGATATTTCGACTCGGAATAATTTCGCGAAACTTCGCGTACCGCGGACCTTGTGAGTGTTTTCGAGGAGTGTCCGCCGAATATATACATATACTCAGAACTATTCCGAGTGTTTTTGAAAGTACTCGAAACGCCAAGATTCGGAATAAAGAGTTTTTTGGTTCTTATACCTGAGCCGTACTGTACATGCAGCATGAATTTTCGATCTATGTACATGTACATGTACTATGCAAACAGCGTCAATGTTTACAGGGACGGATACACTGGTAGATTTTTTTCCATCATTTTTCAAAGAGAGACAATTTTCGGGACTTCCTATTCCTTTTTAATGACAGATTCGATCTGTCATTTCTAGCTATCCTGCATGTTGTAAAGTAGTTCTGGCTTTCAAAATTCTTACGACTTTCTTCCGGCTTTGACTGCCAAAGAAATATGAGTCCGCACAAAATGTAGTCCGGTTTGGCGCAGTTACCGTAATTCCCTGTGTATACCACACACTTTTTTCACCCAGAAAACGGTAAAAAAAATCCCCTGCGTGTAATACAATGGCATAGAAAAATGACATTGTTTTTCTCGAAAAGTCGGCAGGTCACGAAAACCCATTACAAATACAATGTGACACTTTGAGACCCTCATAAAGTTTGTTTGACATATTAATTCATTGAATCATTCATACCATTAAAAATGCAATCAATATTCCTATCTCAGACATCACCCTTTCATCCCTTTTTGGGACATCGGCAAACAGTGCAGTCCCAGATCAGACACCTCAGAAAGACGCCGCAGACATCTGATTTGGATTTACTCTGTTTGATGATTTATAACAGTTCAATTATGACACTATTGTTAATCCCTGTCATATAATTGCCACCCTGCGGTGCATGTCGATAAGGTGTGAAAATATGGTCAAGTCATGTCTCTAATTTGCGTTTATTCCCTGATCATACAATTTAATCCGCGTGTGGGGTTGCTGGGGTCCGATGACGTCATTTACCGATTGCGTGCCGATTCGCACCAGTCAATTTCGGATGCGCAGAAGTTCTATGCGCCGGATTCAAGTCTGCGGGTTGTCAAAGATCTATTTCAGCGAATCGGCCCCCGTCAATTTCGGACGCTCGAAAAAAATCGGCCGCTTCACCCCAGTAAATTTCGGATGCGCGGAAGCTCTACTATGCGACGGATTCAAGTCTGCGCCTTGCCCCAAACCTGGCCGATTCGCCGCCGTCAATTTCGGATGCTCGAAAAAAAAAATCGGCCGGTTCGCCCCAGTCAATTTCGGAGGCGCGGAATCTCGCCCGACGGAAAAAAAATCGTACGTGATTTTTATTTTCTTTGCGTGATAGTTAATGCATGTCAACAAAGTTTCAAATTGCACAGGAAATCGGGTTCCTTGAAGTCAGGCATGAATCACCGTTTTATTAACAGTAAATGCAAAATGGGCTTCTTTAATTGAGTGAGATGTTTGACTCACGCTGAGAAGGTGTTAATTATGGGATTAGCATAGAGAACGTGTGAATAACCAGAGGTGTCAAAATACTCAATCTACCTGTAGAAATTTCTGTCAATAACGCTATGGAGCACCAGCCTTGCAGGCATGTTGTCACAATTTTACCTTTGGAAAGAAACCTGTTTCTATCTTTCCTTGTGAAAGAAAACTGGGAAAACGCATTGTCATCTTTCATAACAAATGAATAACCGCACCCTTAAAATGTCACCTTGTCACACACCACCGTTATGGGTAAACTGCCTATGCTGCAAGAGAGAAACTAACCACTATTCTATTCTATAACTACTAGGAAATATACCTATAACCAGTCAGGCTATTTTGATAGTAGCCAATCAAAATTCGTGTACTTTCATTTTCAATCAAAATGGCGTCTGAGAAAAGCATTCTGTGATACTGGGGAAAAGCATGTGCGTGTTTTAGACTGGAATATTTTTTTTTTCACATATCTTGGACTCAGAATTGAGGTGCGTGTTATAGATGAGTGCGTGGTATACACAGGGAATTACGGTATCAAAATTGTACATCCTATAATCGCAATACAAACTTTTGAAGCAGGAGACTTGACGATTTTATCTTACCTTTCAGAGAATAGATTCAGCATTTCATATGAATCAGCTGCATCATGCGAGACTGTATACCCAGACCAATGCGGCGTCTGCTCGAGTTTTACAATGTTTTCTAACAGTGCTGTCAATATTTAATCCTTAAAGACCAGCCGGTTAGCTGAAGACCAGAATATTAATGGGTTTTCCGACATTCTAGGTCAAGTCTAGGTCAGTTACAACTAGGTGTATATCAGACTTTACGAGAAAGGCTGTCCCTTTCAACCCTGGAATATAGTACAGATACCTATGCAAACAGTGTAGGTCCTGTGATATAATTCTAGGTGCCACACATTTAGCAGAATGGACGAGCCAAACTTCAGTGATGGAAGAGTACACTCCAGAAACTCAAGACAGTGAATAAATCAAAGCACTGACAACACTCATGCCGACTGTCTCCAAATGCAGGCTGGTCATGAACGAGGACTTGGACTGATTCGTTAAAACTTAAGATGTTAGTAACTGATGCAAAAATGTAGAACAAGATCAGCACCGTGTTCTGTAGCGTTTGATCTTAGTCTACATTGTTTGCCAGATCGAACATTTTATTCAAGTGAAGATTTTACAGATAACACTTACATGTACCCAAGACTGACAAATGACCTGGCTATGTTTGGGTAGATTGTTTGGCATTTGATCCGAAGTTACTAATAAAAAAGCGACTCAGAGCTAACGTCTACGTGGCTATCACTGACTTCTCAGAATAACAATTTTCTTGCAGAAAA
Source organism: Lucinisca nassula (assembly GCA_963580285.1). Taxonomy (NCBI): domain Eukaryota; kingdom Metazoa; phylum Mollusca; class Bivalvia; order Lucinida; family Lucinidae; genus Lucinisca; species Lucinisca nassula. Next base: position 22,115,360 of record OY757021.1, read on the forward strand.
TAGCCGCAGTGAGATCAGGGTATTGCATAAGACTGAAGGGAGTCATCCTGGAATCATAGGGTGAGCTTGGCAAACAGTGTAGACCAAGTTCAGACGCTGCAGAATGCTCTTCTTATCAAAATCTTCACTATTTGTTTGGAATTTCAGATTAAACAGTTTAATCTCAACCCTGGACTTTTACCCGAACCTACATCCCACCAACACTTTCGGTGCTTTGATTCTGAACCCAAATGTTTGCATGATTACAACACGCTTAGGCACCATGCCCTTAAGCTAAAAAAGTTAAATCAATCAACCGTGACGTATAATTACCAGTCCGGCCATGATCCTGTGTTTTGTTTTGTTTGATTTGAGGTTTAACGTCCCCTTCAACACTGTATAGGTCATTTTGGAGACGTTGCTTCCAATTCTGTGGGACTTTTACCAGACACTGAGATGAAATGACTTCTCAAGCCCTGCCGCCCAATGAAACCAATAGGCTTTATATGCATGGGCGGTCCGACTCGCACCGCTTTGCCTGGGCAGGTTTAGACCCTCTAAGCAGATTACCAGTACTCATGTGTGGGTCGCTTTCAGCTCTGCGTGGAAGCATCATGCAGCCCATCTATTTCTTTAAGCCCCGATGGGCGGGGACCAACGATCCTGTGTACCACCTTCACACCAGCACTGATAGAAACCACATGTTCAGGATCAAAATTTTTCATGTGTGATGTAAGGTCTTGCCTAGAAAAGAAGAAATTGTATTTTGTTCTCAAAAAGCATAAGTGAGAACGTATTGCAACATTTTTTCATTAAACCCTGGACAGTAAGAGTGAGTGTTTGAGTTTTACGTCCCATCAATAGCTAAGGCCATATGGAGACGATACCTCGGTTTAAAGACACATACGAAAGTCTGGAGAAGTCCGGGATCGATCCTGCGATCCCTGGTTTACAAGGCGAGTAGCATAACCACTACACCACGGAGGCTTCTAATGGACAGTTAGAAGCTGGTCGGAAAGCGGATGGCCTTGACTCTGATTTTGGGTGCCACATGTGTGTGATCTATTTGTCTGTTTGAGCGTCATCTTACTATCAACAGAAGACGCTAGTGGACGTCCACCTAGCGAAGACCGACGTCAGTATGTCAAGATCGATTCATCCGACAGACACATATGCGAAGCAGATTTCTGCCGGCATCTGCTACACTGTACCTGTAGATAAACAAAGGGTTTCAACTACCTACTAATAAGCACTGACACTGTTCGTCGCCCTTATGCGATGCACTTTTGAGAGCTAGACGTCCCTGTCGTGACAAAAATAAAGACGTCGACACAGTACGGAACACTTACGCTGGTGCATGAAATATGTACATGTATATTGGCGTCTAAGCGACTCACGTGATATGCATTTCAGTGACACATCGCACTTCAGCGTGAATCACGCCGGTTGTCGTTTCGGGATGTTTTGACATATAGGTGTAAAGTATGCCGAGGCGACGTGTGCGTAATAGAGCATGACATATCGAGCTATTGCATGTAGCTAGCGACATTAAGAACATTCAAGATCATGGCTGAGACGTTAACTGAACAGCGAGATAGCACATCAATCAAGTCTGTCGGCCTCACGTGGTTCCATTTATTTGTTTACGCTCAGAATCTGAGATATCTAATCCAGCAGGATTACGCGCGTGGGTTTATAGTGCTGTTCTTACTCAAAAATGTCTTCAAGCCAATGGAATTCATGTACTGGGCTGACCAGCCTTTCTCCTCCGATCTCTTTGTGAAAAATAGAGAATCTTTTGTGGGGAGCTATCCACAACCGACCAGACAAAAATGTTACTAATTGACAGTCGCATTGTTAAAACTTGAATTTTAATGTTTGGTTTTGAACACGTAAATAGTTTCTTTCCAAAATTTGAAACATCAAAGCATTTCATGATACCACCGGTGTATAGACATCTGCAAAGATATCATACAATGGAATTTGCAGAAACTACTTTTCTAAATTTTAAGATCTTTTTAGAAAGGTTGCCTGTAAGGTTTCACAGTGTTTTGATTTTCTCATAGAATCTGTTAATTTCAGTGCCTTTGGCACTTTGATTCTATAAACTCAGCATCTATAAAAATCTGGGTCCAGTCTTAAAGGAAAGGAGAAAATTCTTTCCTTTAAGAGTAGAGACCTTTTGACATGGGAGACAAAAATACTTTTGCACGGAGTTGTCTCCCCTGAAATATCTATTCCTCTAATCCTCTTAGGTGAAGAGTCCTTTTCTAGGATCTGATCATGGAAAATAGTTTATTGATCAACTAATGGAATATCGGCGCCGGAATATCTGATAAATCGTGCCAGACTTTTCTACAATCACGGAAAATAACATTAGGCTCCGGTTTATTATACCGTGTTTAGGAATGTTGGGGAATTGTAGGGTTTCTTATTTTTGTTAGCAGGAATCCTCTCAACTGCCAGGAAAATCTACGGGGCTAAAAATTCCTGCCAATGCTGGAAAATTCCACTCATCTGCTCGCCATGATGAGTACAAATTCTGAAGGAGGAGTAAAAAGAACGGATATTTATAAAGAATCGTTTATCCCCCGAACCATTATCTGATTCATTAGAGATTGGAATGCCCTTCCCGATTCTATTATTTCGACCGCTGAAGGTGCTGAGGATTGTGTAGCTAAGTTTACATCTTTGGTTAGAGCTAGGGACTAACTTCCCATATCACAGGTCTTGGTGTATAGGGTTCGCCGGCGTGACGTCACTGCCCGTAGCAACCGATAGGCCGCCATTTTTGAGGTGAAAACAATAACAGAGTGATCGGCAATTACCCTTTAGATCGCTATCAATTACATTGAATAAAATCGTTTTTTTTAACCTGAAAATGCATGTTACTGTAAGTAAAAATGATTAAAAGTAAAGAATAACGAGGCGGGAAATTTCCATTTAGTGAAATAACAGCTGCTTGATAACCGATGTCTACGGACTAGTGTCAAGTGTTGTGTATTCGGAGGTGTCATGGACTCGGGAAATATACTCTATCCAAGTGTCAAGGTAGGTTTGACATTCTGTTTATTGTCAAAATAACAGAGATCAGATTGCTAAGAGGAGCTGTCTGATCTGAGTCCACACTGTCTGTAAAAAATCGTTGACTGCCGGTAGCTTTAAGTCATTTCTGCAAACAGTGTGGACCCAGATCAGACTGCTCATCTGATCTGGGTCCATACTGTTTGCATGTCATATGTCATTTCTGCAAATAGTGTGAACCCAGATCTGAGGTTATGCCAAGGCTAGGGGGACAGGCTAGTTTGTTAGTTCATTTACAAGGCACACATTCTAAAGGCCTTGTTGTTGTTTTGACCTTTAGATCAGAGGCATTCATTTTAGAACCCCTGTTCATCTTCTTTAACACACCCAGTAAGGAGTTTTTTTTTCTACACTTTAAAGTTAATTACAATCAATTTCTAAATTTAGTCACCCATCCAACACCTGTGGTGATGTTCCAAGGGATCGCCTCGGTAAGTGCAGAAATGTTGTTGAAAGGGAGAAACACGAGCACAAGAGAGAAATCAACAGACAATTTTACCAATAGAAAGGACAATTTCAGTTCATTATCAACAAAGCATGGCCCAAAGAATAATGTATTCACGCCTACGGAACGATAGAATGCGTAACCATTGGTTAAGAACGTGAAGCAATTAGAGCGACATCCGGTTAGGAATTAGATCGCTAAAAAAGGTAAAGAAACCGTGCAGTTTCTGTGTTTCATAAGTTACATAATTTTTACGAGGAAGTTATTTAAAAAACGGGGAATTACATTCAGGAGCCCATTGATATCGGCATCTTTGGAGTAAATACCAAATCCCGTACTTCACACATTTTGGCTAAATTTAGTTTCTCCTGCTGAAGGTGAACTCAAGCCTTAGAAAACGAGTGGTTTTTCGAGGTGTTTGTTGCCTTTTATTTATTACTGCGCTTTGCTACAAGCTCAGCGTATTAACATGCACACACAATAAACATATATGGTTATATGTGCTGTGGATATTTTGCTTGTCAATGCAGCACTAGCGAGAAATCACCACGGAAAAGGTCGAAAATGGTTGGTTACGCATTAGATCTATAGAAATGATAACAAAACTTGCATCTATAAAGCGGATCTGTTTTCATCTCCACGGCCCCAGAATCACCCGCACCTTGTTCTACGGAACCATTTTTAGCCAACCTGATAAGCAGTGCGCTATTGATTCGATAATGACATAGTATTTTATGGAAACATTTTCAGTCTCCAGAATCATAGTACCGAATGATTTTCACTGACTTTTACGCTGTGTTTGTTTTATCAATGGTCCGGTAATTGCCTGAATTGAAATTAAACAGGTTTTGGAGTTTTAATTTCTGCGAAGAACTCCTCATCTGCCAAAATTTGCTGGTTAAGCATTAGATCGTCTGGTTAAGCATTCGATAGCCAGAGAGGAGAAAATCTCACCAGTTGCTGCCTAAGTAAATGCCAGCAGCTTACTACAATAAAAGGTGGTCTACATATGACTTCTAAATTATGTTAAAATCACCAGAGAAAGAAAGCCGTGATGAAAAATACTTTTCTGGACAAGACCATTAAATGTCTGGGTATCATGCTTATCTGACCGAATGACGCGCCGATTCATAAATAAGAGGTCATTACTTGCTTTTGTAGAAAACAAAATGGCCAGCTTACGCTTTTTAATGGCGATTAAATCTATATCGTGTTTCTATGGTCAAGCATTTGAGAGCCAGGTTGAGCATAAGACACCCATGATTATAAACTTGGTGCTTATAAAAAATAGAAGTAAAGCAATGATCAGGAATCAATACCAGCTGGCTATCCAAAATGCGATACATACAATCAGTGACAAACAATAACATAAATAAACCGCCAAAGAAGAACCGTCTTGTAACAGTCAGTGAAAAGAATTCCACTGGGAATTGTTTGTCAATCGACCCAAAGGTGCTCAGAAGAAAAGCTGTTCTATGCTTAAGTGCACGTGAATATCACTGACTTGTCGGGAAAACTATTAGAATGAAAATAGTCGCAGTGAGGTCAGACTGTTGTGAAAAACTAAAGATGATTATCTTGGAAACATAGGATGGGCTTGGCAAAGAGTGTAGACCCTGATCAGACGCTGCAGAATCCGGCGTCTGGTGAAGATGTACACTATTTGATTGGACACTGGAATTTAAGAGATTAATGAAACAGTTTAAGGTTTAAGACTATTTCTCCTACCTACACTCGGAGGCAATAGACCCACCAGTCCTTTGTTGTTGTTTTTTTTTTTAAATCACATTATATTTTGTGCAGAAATGAGAAAAATATCACAATTTTTCATCTTAAAATTTTCGTTTTTTTGGCGATAAAGGTTACATTGTATTTGTATAGGCGTGTTTTCGTAATGATTATTCAAAGAAACAAAATGATGTGGAGAAAACAAATGTCTACAACCTTTTTAGTACTAAATACAATATTATCAATAGTCGGTCGATAGTGAACAAAAAACTGGACTTTTGGCTTAATGTAAACTGCCTAATCACTGCCTAGATACATCCGTGAGAAAATATTGCTCCATATTCAAAACGGTTTCAAAAGTTCCTCATAGCTAAACATGATACTGCAGATGGAAGAAAATATTATAACTTGTATGTTCTATCAATTTATTATATCTATATTTTTTCCTCATATCTAAAAATGACACTGCCGATGAAACAAAATGTTATAGCGTGTATGTTTTATTAAGAAGGAAGATTAGATCATGGAAGATTAGCTGAGGGCCTCGTGGAAGATTAGCTATTACATGTATTTTTGTATGTGCTAAATGTTGCTACCCTCACTAAATAAAGTCCTTACTTACTTACTTACTGACTGACTGACTGACTGACTTACTTACTTCTCTCAATTTATTTAAAGACAAATGCTACGAAGTCGCCATTTTCGTATGATCATAAAAAATGAAAGTTATGGCAGAGCCAATTTTTTCCCTTTTTGGGGTAAGGAAATGGTTATATTTTGTGGAACAGATATTGTTTTGGGTTCATTTCATTATTAAACATGTTCAGCTTGGCTATAAACTTCACGAAAACGGTAACATTGCGATTTTTGCAAATTTTAATTTTTCGGCATTTACTCAAGATCAGATCACAGATTTCAATGTAGGAAGTATTTCGTAGCATATGCCCTTAATGAACGCACCTGTCCTCCTGTTTACTCAAAATTTATAAATTTTACAAATGGATTCTAGTTCGTCTTGATTAACATGATTAAGAATACATGGTGTGTCATTCTTGCGCTGTTTGTATTAATAAGAAGTTGGTTTTAGACAATATCTTTATCTTATCGTTTTGACAGTTAGCATAGAACTCACGGGATCTCCGATCTGGGTTATCGATCATGATACAGACATATATTTTGGGGGCATGCGCAGTCCCAGGAATAGGATATTCCGGCTACCTATTTGCTTTGCAGAGGCGAGCTAAAACAAATACGCCTTCCTTTTGCGTTACTATGCCTTTTTTCGCATTACTACGTCTTTTGATTCGCGTAAAAACGTCTTTGATTCGCATCACTGCGCCTTTCTTTTGCGTTACTACGTCTTTCTTTTGCATTAGTATGCACTTTTTCACGTTACTACGCCTTGTTTTTGCGGTACTACGCCTTTTTTGCGTAGCTTCGCCTTCTGATTGGCGTTACTGCGTCTTTTGTTTTGCGTTTCTACGCCTTTGTTGCGTTATTACGTCTTTTGTGTCGCGTTACTACGCCTTTACGGTATTTTATTTTCTCCTACATAAGCCAAATAGGCTTTCGTATCTGCAGTGTTAACGATCTTACCCTTAGCCTTTCACGCCTGAGTTTCTTAAACGGGTTCTCTCCATTTTTTTTATTTTTGGCAATTCTTGTTAATAGGGGATTTAGTCAAATTCATTTACAGGATGGCGAACAGCTTTGATTCTCGGATGAGACGGTTCATTAATGGCCCTCCCATCCGGATATAGATTTAATCGCCATTAAAAAGCGTAAGCTGGCCATTTTGTTTTCTACAAAAGCAAGTAATGACCTCTTATTTATGAATCGGCGCGTCATTCGGTCAGATAAGCATGATACACAGACATTTAATGGTCTTGTCCAGAAAAGTATTTTTCATCACAGCTTTCTTTCTCTGGTGATTTTAACACAATTCAGAAATCATATGTAGACCACCTTTTATTGTAGTAAGCTGCTGGCATTTACTTAGGCAGCAACTGGTTTGATTTTCTCCTCTGGTTATCGAATGCTCAACCAGCCGATCTAATGCTTAACCAGCAAATTTTGGCAGATGAGGAGTTCTTCGCAGAAATTAAAACTCCAAAACCTGTTTAATTTCATTTCAGTCAATTACCGGACCATTGATAAAACAAACACAGCGTAAAAGTCAGTGAAAATCATTCGGTACTATGTATCTGGAGATATGTTTCCATAAAATACTATGTCATTATCGAATCAATAGCGCACTGCTTATCAGGTTGGCTAAAAATGGTTCCGTAGAACAAGGTGCGGGTGATTCTGGGGCCGTGGAGATGAAAACAGATCCGCTTTATAGTTGCAAGTTCTGTTATCATTTCTACAGATCTAATGCGTAACCAACCATTTTCGACCTTTTCCGTGGTGAGTTCTCGCTAGTGCTGCATTGACAAGCAAAATATCCACAACACATTTAACCATATATGTTTATTGTGTGTGCATGTTAATACGCTGAACTTGTAGCAAAGCGCAGTAATAAATGAAAGGCAACAAACACCTCGAAAAACCACTCGTTTTCTAAGGCTTGAGTTCACCTTCAGCAGGAGAAACTAAATTTAGCCAAAATGTGTGAAGTACGGGATTTGGTATTTACTCCAAAGATGCCGATATCAATGGGCTCCTGAATGTAATTCCCCGTTTTTTGAATAACTTCCTCGTAAAAATTATATAACTTATGAAACTCAGAAACTGCACAGTTTCTTTACCTTTTTTAGCGATCTAATTCCTAACCGGATGTCGCTCTAATTGCTTCACGTTCTTAACCAATGGTTACGCATTCTATCGTTCCGTAGGCGTGGTATTGTGAATCAATTACCTGTTATAAAATGTTCACTGCACATGTAAACATATTTTGATGTAGGAATCCAGTCTGAACCATCAGCGTTCTGGCGACTGCAGGCCCTTATCCACCGAGACCGTCTCTCTGGATGTTTTTCTCCATTTGTGAACTGATAGAACGATAGCTTTTTATCCAGTTGTAAATGATGATTTGTACAACCATCTGCACTACAGATTTTTTGGCATGTTTTATCAAAATTGTAAGAAATATGCAAGTGACTTGGGTTTTATTTACACTATTTGCTTATTCAAAATGGCGTTTGTATTCACCCGCGTGCTCGTTGCTATCACGTGACAAACGAAAGTACCCGGATGACCGGCGAACGGGAAAGTATAAAACCCGGGAGTAATGGCCGGGAGCCGGGAGTAAAATCCGGGAGTAAATTTTGACAATCGAATAAAGGTACTAAACATTCACATATCTGGATGAAATTTGAATCAAAAGTAGAATATAGACGTTTCTTTAAAATGCATGTAAGTGTTAACATTATTATGAACCGAAATATACGACCACGTCGCAAGATTTTCGCCCGGGAGTAACTTTTGCGGTATTGACGATGTCAAGCATTTTGCAAAATATGTCCAGTCTGGGGGTTCTACAAGAATTACTTTATGTGTTATTAATTAAAAAGATGTAAGAGATTAGAAAAATGCAAAATTAAAGTTATTTCATCGCTCCGCCTGGTAAATAATTGACCCGGGAGTAGGCCGGGAGTAATTTCTGTTTTGAAATTGGCGTTTATTTGCCTTATTCTCGGCCTTATTGCTTCTATCACATACATTGTATTTCTTAAACGTTTGTCAGAAGAAAAGCTAAGATTCAGTATCAGTGATTTTTTTACAAATTTTTAACTATGCGTCCTGGGACTCGCTCAACCAAAAAACTGTGCGTCCCAAATCTGAATGTATGAGTCCCAATATCTGGAGGGAAAAAAAGGAAGTATAAAAAAGATCGGTTCAGTATAAATGACATTATTCATAGTTAAAAATAGGCGATCGCTATTGACAGCCGGCTGTCGATAGCGAATTCGCTATTGACAGCCGGCTGTCGATAGCGAATTCGCTATTGACAGCCAGCAAACTAAATTGATGAAAATGGGTATTTAGCATACTTATATTGCAAATTTATTGCATTTTACTTTTTACCAATTTATGAACATGTTATTTAATATAATTTATTATAATAATGGCTTCAGGTACTTTGATTATCCAGTCAGTTGGTCTTTACCGTGGAATTTGCAAAGGTAGTGATATTACCAGCTGTTTCAATGATTTGGTGACTGTCTATCTTCTTATACATATCATTTCTATGACTAAAAATATTGTGAAGCCTTATTAATCTTCTTAATGCAAACAAATATTTACTGCTTTGCCTATGACTGGGGCCATTGTTGGCAGAAATTCCTGAGTTTTTTCACAAGTTATCTATGCATCACATCATGGCCAATCAAGCATATGGAAAGTGAACACTTTCTATTGGACAAACTGAATTAGTAAAACTCCCTGGCCCATAATGATTAACCCTTGTCCTGCTGAATGAATTAATTTTGCCACACCCATTTCTGACTATTAACCAAACAAATTGCAGAATATAATGAATTTGTCCAGTTTACAAACTGAATAACAAACATTTAGATCATGATCAGTTGGCTTATTCAGAAACCATCTGATCAGGAGCTACACTGTTTGCAAAAGGTGGGGTTTGTTGTGATCATCAGAACAATGGTAAATAGTGGTCTGTTGGAGATGTAGATAGGATAATCCATAATGTTATTTTGGCCCCACCCATCGAGGCTTGAAGAACTAGATGGGCTGCATGATGCTTCCCACAGAGCTGAAACTGACCCGCACACGGGTACTGGTAAACCGCTTAGAGGATCTGAGCCTGTCCAGGCAATGCGGTGCGAGTTGGCCCATCCATGCTTATAAACACTATTGATTTCATTGGGCAGCAGGATTTCATCTCAATGTCGGGTAAAAGTCCCATAAAACTGGAAACAACGTCTCCAAAATGACCTTTACTGTGCTGACGGGGATGTTAAACTTCAAATCAAACAAACAAAACAGTGTTATTTGTTTCCAGCCCATTTAACATTCCTTAGAGCTCTAGACCCATTTTGTCAAGTCAATGGTTAAAGAACAGATACATTTGCCAAACGCATTGCCAGACCTGCGGTGCACCATGCTCGCCAAGAAGCTGAGAAGGAGCTCTACAAGAATATAGACCCTAAGTGCTCAGGAGTATACCGCCTTGCTAACCAGATGAGAAGAGAGAATGCCCATGTTGTAGGTGATAAACCAGTAAAGAATGATGCAGTGAAGATGTCAATGAGTGAAGACTCAAAGCAGAGTGTCTGGTTAGAACACTACCAAAGGCTACTCACTGTTGAGTTTGACTGGGACCCAGACCACTTGTCTGATGAACAACCAGTGGGAGGGCCGCCCATCCCAATCACTACTGATATGGTTAAGAAGGCTATCTCTCAAATGAAGACTGGCAAAGCACCGGGCCCCTCTGGAATAGTGGTAGAGATGATAACAGCTGCAGGTGATGCGGGTGCCTCGATGATCCGCGACCTTGCAGCTGCAATCATCCCTGATGGAAAGGTACCCTCTGACTGGGAACAGAGTTTCATTGTCTGTCTCTACAAGGGCAAGGGCGACACATTGGAATGGGGCAACTACCGTGGTCTCAAGCTGACAGAACAGGTCATGAAAGTCCTGGAGAGGATTGTGGATGGCCACATTAGGCAGTTGGTGTCCATTGACGATTCCCAGTTTGCCTTCGTCCCAGGAACATGCACAACAGATGCAATTTTTGTTGTACGACAGCTGCAAGGGAAGTATCTGGCAGCCAACAGGAGACTCTACATGGCTTTTGTAGACCTGGAGAGGGCATTTGATCGAGTGCCTCGGAAAGTCATCTGGTGGTCACTAAGAAAACATGGAGTGGACTAGTGGATTGTGTGACTGGTCCAAGGGATGCCTGCTAATGCTAGAAGCCGTGTCCGTGTTGGTGATGGTTACAGTGAAGAATTCGAAGTGAAGGTGGGTGTTCATCAAGGCTCTGTTCTCAGCCCACTGCTTTTCATCATTGTGCTTGAAGCCTTGTCATGCAAGTTCTGCTCTGGATCCCTTGAGGAATGTGTCAGGAGGCTCCTAACTTGGAAAGACGCAATGGAGGCGAAAGGGCTGAGAGTGAATGCAGGAAAGACAAAGATCATGATCTGTGGTACAGGTCTGAACCTCCTGCAGAGTACAGGCCAGTTCCAATGCGCCATATGTCGCACTGGAGTGGGCAGCAACAGTATCTTTTGTAATGGCTGCAAGTTCTGGGTGCACTAGAAATGCAGTGGGCCCAAGCGCTTCATAGAGGACCCTGATTACAGTAGTACACAGTGCCAAGGAACTGCACGACCCTCAGATGGCAGACCGCAGAGGGAAGTCAAAGTCGGATCTGACAAGCTGGAGGTTGTAGCTTCCTTTTGCTACCTAGGTGATATGCTCTCAGCAGCGGGTTGTTGCGACCATTTAACCACATCACATGGGAAAACAGCCTGGAAGAAATTCAAGGAGTTGTTATCAGTTCTCTCTTCCCGCCACCTCTCGTTCAAGACACATGGCCGTGTGTGGAGCGCAATGCTCCATGCCAGTGAGACATGGCCATTGACAAAGCCAAACCTCCGACGTCTTCAGCGGAATGACAGGGCAATGATCAGACAGATCTGCAATGTCAAGCCACATGACGCTGTCACCATCAGGTCCAGTGAGTTACTTGAGCGTCTTGGCATTGAAGACCTGGACCTCATCCTGAAAGAGAGAAGGCTCCGCTGATATGGACATGTGTATTGCTCCAACACTGCAGTCAAGACTGCCTGTGACATACAGGTAGGTGGAAAGCGGGGAGCCTGGAAGGTCCAAGATGACGAACGGACAGACAACGGACAAAAAACGATCATAATAGCTCACCTGAGCTAAATACTATGCTATTTTTAGTGGCTATTCTTATCAATGTGAGGTTAAAGTGTTGCATAAGGGGGTTATCTAGATAGAATCGGGACTGAAATCATGGGTTTGGGCTTGGCAAACAGTCTACTCTTATGCTTCCCAGTCATAAACAGGGAATTAAAGGGCCAAACGAAACAGTTTAAGCTTCAGTCCAGGACTATTATCCCTGACAACACTTTGTCGACCCATAGGTAATCTCCGTGCTTTGATTGGCTGATTTCACAAAGCAAATGTATTTCATATGTGGCCTGTTCTAACCCCTCATCCTGCTGAATAAAGAAATTTGTCACACCCATTTCTGAATATCAGTCAAACTGCTTGAAACAATGTTTTCCTGGAGACAAATAGTGTGGATCCTGATCCTATGGCTTCTTCAGAAGCCACCTGATCTGAATCCACACTGTTTACAAAGGTAGGCTTTGTTGTATTCAGCAGGATATGGGTTATGGGAACTGTACCAAGGTTGTAAATATATAGCCCATGGGTCAAGAACTGCCTCCTTTAGAGAGATGTTGGGTCAAATGTTTTACACAGACTGATATGCATGAAACAAGAGGCCCATGGGCCACAATGCTCACCAGAGCTCAGCAATGTATTCTAATTAACCATGCAAGCCCTGTGCCCAAGGATGCTACAGATAAAATTTGGACCCAATCAGCCTAGTGGCTTCAGATTCTGATGTCGCTTGAATGTGTTGTTGCAGGACAACAGAATGATGACAGTTGACAATTTCCCATCTGTGGCAACAAATAGGCCAAAAAGAACATAATTAAAGGAACATTTCTATGAAAGTGTGACAAAATATCTTGAAAGGCATTAATGTCATTTTCACTTTTCCCTATTATAAGTCAATGGAAACTCTTAACTTGCCATAGCAAACAAACCAAAGAGCCAAAGTTAATAAACCAGAGCTCAGATGGACACTGCCCAATGGCAGCCATGTATTATAACATGATATGATTTTAACCTACCAATTATAAAGTCTCCGAAACAAACCCCAGACCCAAATGAGCACGCATGTGGACTGTATCTGAAATATTAGGTGTTTTATAAAGTAGAGAGTGTGGGGCATGGACCCAATGAAGCCCTGGATGGCGCCACTAAATGCGTCTTATCAAAAGGAACAGAGACATACATGGTTTAGCAGTGGGGATATGTATGGTTCCTGAGATGTAAGGCCTTTTAAGCAATGTAGGGATTCGGGCATGGCAGATCCCAGAAAAGCCCAAGATTGTTGTCACTGAATATGTCTTATCACAAGGAGCAAGTGTATAATAATGGTTAAACGGTGGGAATCTGAATGGTTTCTGAGATATGAGGGCCTTTTATGAAGTGGCAGAGAGAGAAATGGCCCCTGCGGACCCCCCAAGACGGGGTGACTGAATGTGTCTAATAACCATGTGATTATAGGATGGGGATTTGAATGGTTTCTGAGCTATATGGCCTATTTTAAAGTGGAGTCTTTATCATAAGGAACAAGAATACATATGGTTTACTTAGGGGTGGGGATCTGAACGGTTTCTGAGATATATGGATTTTAATGAAGTAAAGGGGTGGGGCATGGCCCGTGGCACCCCGGAGGAATCCGCATGCTGGTATCACTGATTGCATCTTATCATAAGGAACAAGAATATATATGGTGTAGGGGTGAGGCTCTGAACAGTTTCTCAGGTAAATGGTCTTTTGTGAAGTCGAGGGGTGGAGCATGGCACGGGCGTGCCCTGGGTGACCCATAGGTTGGTGTCACTGACTTTGTCTTATCATAAGGAACAAGAATATAATTATATGGTTTAGGGGTGGGGATCTGTATGGTTTCTGGAATATTTGGCCTTTTATGAAGTGGAGAGGGTTGGGCATGGCCCCGGCACATCCCAGGGGACCCCAAGTTGGTGTCACTGAATGCAGCTTATCATAAGGAATGAGAATATATATGGTTTAGGGGTGGGGATCTCAATGGTTTCTGATATAAATGGCATTTTATGAAGTGGAGGGAGTGGGGCATCTCCCCGGCACATTTTTGGGGACCCACAGGTTGGTGTCACTTACTGCGTCTTATCATAAGGAAGAAGAATATATATGGTTTAGAGGTGGGGATCTGAATGGTTTCTGAGATAAATGGCCTTTTATGAAGTGGAGTGGTCCCCGGCAGATCCCGGGGGACCCCCAGGCTGGTGTCACTGAATGCATCTTATCATAAGGAACAAGAATATATATGGTTTAGTGGTGGGGATCTGTAAGGTTTCTGAGATATAAGATATTTTATGAAGTGGAGGGGTGGGGCATGGCCCCGGCACAACCTAGGGGACCCCAAGGTTGACATGAAAGCATATGGCTAAGAGAAGTTTACTCAAGGAACATTTCCATTAAGTTTTGTCAAAATATCTGCAATGACTTGGCAAAAAATGCCATTTTTCAGTTTTCGACATTACAAGTCAATGGAAACTCTAAGTTGCCATGGCAACAAAACTAAAAGGCCAAATTGCATAAAAAACATAAAACCTGTAAAGGCAAACAGGGGTGGGGATCTCAATGGTCTCAGCCTCCTAGAACATATGGTTTCTGAAGAGATGACGCAGACTACGCCAGAGCTATGACAATACCTCGTTGTTTCTTCGAAAACAGCCGAGCTAATAATTGCATATATATACATTATTTAGACTTCTTTATTTAGAGATTCTTAATAATCTATAAAACAAAATATTTTATTATTTATTTTTTTAGCCACAGCATTGAGTTACATCTTGTAGAGTTCCACCCATTTATGCCTTTTAAGTGTAATGAACACTTTAATAATTCATTTTCATATTTTATTATTGTTCTGATGAAAAATTTTAATTTGTATGAAAAAAGTTAGTTCACTTTAGTATTCTATAATTATTTCACTTTTATTTATGCATTCATGTTTTTTCATCAGATCATAATCTTTTATATATAAGTATATATATCCAATATCTTAGCTGGCTGTCAATAGCGAATTCGCTATCGACAGCCGGCTGTCAATAGCGAATTCGCTATCGACAGCCGGCTGTCAATAGCGAATTCGCTATCGACAGCCGGCTGTCAATAGCCACTTCCTTAAAAATAATGCTGTCTAGTATATTTTATATGCAATGAACAGAATCAATCATCAACTTGTGTTGTTTACTAACCCCCTGCTAAAATGTACGTTTTTTAGTCTATTTTCCGTAATGTTTTCTACTTTCGTTTTTGATAAATGCGCACCGCAACATGTGCGTGAAATTTACTTCATGCACAATGGAGATAATATTCCGAACCATTATCGACAAACGTTTCCTCCCCTGATTGGGACACCAGCTACCTAGGTTCAGGGACTGACAAATCCATTGCCCGGCCGCCCGGTACAAGTCCAAAATCGCGCCAGGAAGATGCACTTTGATCTTAGGACGCTCGGTCGGGCAAGTGCAAAAAAAATCGTCTACAGCTGTCACTCTTAAATACAGTAAAACTAGAGTAAGTAAATCACAATAATTGTGCTGCACTGTCCTGCTTTGTCGACAATTCAGAGACAAACCGTCTGTGTATTTATAACAGTTCAATTATGACACTATTGTTAATCCCTGTCATATAATTGGCAAGTAAACATGATTGGCCTGCGTTGCGTGTCTTTCATTTCTGGCAATAAGCCAACTTGAACGAGGTGTGAAAATATGGTCAAGTTATGTCTCTAATTTGCGTTTATTCCCCAATCATAAAATTTAATCCACAATCAATGTGAAAATGATTTACTCGCTCCTCAGACAATTAGCTACATCTAACGGATCGTGATTGGTTATGTTTTGGCGCCAAATAGCAGAGGCTAGGCTTGGCAGTCGAACGCTATTGTTGGAGCTGCTGGGGATAATTCGGGGGCTGTGCAAAGCGCTGTTTTCTATCCACCTCCATTCACAACCGTTTAGCTATCGAGAAAATATTTTTTACCGGTTCCAAACAATTTTTTAAGAATGGGATACAGCCCATTAAAATAAAACAATGGCATTAAACACGTGCTGGGTTGCTGGCATCGGATGACGTCATTTGACACATTTACCGATCACGTGCAAAAAATGGTAGAGTTGGTTTAAAGGCGGCGATTTGGATGGCGGAAAATTTTGACGTTCGCATTGAACTTGCTTGTGTGAAAGTTTGGGCTCATTTTGGATGGAGGGGATTCTCGTCTTGTGGTTGGATCATTAAATTGTACCTGTATCGATTTTTCGGTGACTCGTTGGGCAGTTGAAGGTTCGGTAAAAGTGCGGTATTTTATCATTTCCGCCGATATTTACAGCAGTGAAAACGAAAGTTGGATTTTTCGCCCATGAAATATTTGCGTCCGGCGGACGCACATATTTTATGATCGTGCGTCCTCAGTCCTTTTTATGCGTCCTGGACGCAGGGGTAAAAAAATCACTGCAGTATGGAGTACATTAATTTATTTACTTGTCATATCGGGACTCGACACACATCCAAACCCCCAACCCAACTCACGCCCTGCTCCTGCGCCTATGATTTTATGTGACCGGGGCATTTATATTTGGCGCTATTTGTTTTAGGGCCGTATAATGTAGAAACGATGACACATTTACCTCCGCAGTCTGATCAGTGACTTTGCTATCAGCTGTCAGGGTAGTAAGACTATGTTTAATAAATACAATGTATGTGACATAGGCAATAACGCCAATAACGCCGATTTCAACCCAGAAATTACTCCCGGCCTACTCCCGGGTCAATTACTTACTTCACGGAGCGATGAAATAACTTTATTTTTGTATTTTTCTAATCTTTGATATGTTTTTAATTGATAATACACAAAATTATTCTTGTAGCAATCCCAGACTGAACATATTTTGCAAAATGCTTGACATCGTCAATACCGTAAAAAGCTACCCCCGGGCGAATTTTTTGCGACATGGTCATGTATTTCGGTTCATATCTTGAAAAGTACTCAATTATTAATATAAAACTTATATGCATTCTAATCTACTTTTGATCCAAATTTCATCTAGATATGTTAATGTTTAATATCTTTATTCAATTGCCAAAATTTACTCCCGGATTTTACTCCCGGCTCCTGGCTGTTACTCCCGGGTTTTATACTTTCCCCCGGCGAACCCTATGAATGTTATTTGACGTGTCACCAGTAACAATTCTGATTCTGACCATATTCCATTCCAATTCGGATGGGCACTATTCCACGTTTGTAGGACATGTATCGGTACGGTCGCCTGTCCAAGGTCCTGTTTCCCCAATCACTTAAGAAAACATGAATAACGAATTTCGAGTAATCGAAGTAAAATAAATAAACAATAAGAACAGGCAACAAAAAAGTACCAAGAAAAGAGGATGAAAGAATCGCTCTAGAGCGAAAATAACATGGATGGCATAACTTAAAGTCATCAACGAAAACGTAAGTGCGTTAACTGAAATATTTGAAATGTACTTACCCCTGATTAACTTGGATATAATTTGAGAGCAATCAACTGCCGCCGTCGAACAAACGTAAACAACAATACTGTTTCCGCTTATCTGGTTCCACGTCTCCGCTATGCTCACGGTTGGTCAAAGAAAACCAGTAATACTTAGACTGGTACTCAAGTTTTTACTTGCGTTTACATATAATCAACTTTAATAACAAGTTCTGTAGCAGTCCGGATAACAATAAAATTATATTGTTTTTATTGAACAACAACAAAATGACAAATTTGATACATATTTCATTCTTAGAGCAACAAACTTCAGAAAAGCTCTTGCTCTATAGACCATTTCTTGAGTTTCAGTCAGACTCAACACTTACCGTTAATACGTGACACATCATGAGATTTGGAAGCCATAATAATTGAAAGTGGAAGGAGGAGGGACCATCACAGTAAAATGGTACATTTCTCAAACAACTGCAGTATACAGCGACATTAAATACCAACCGATGCATTAACAGGACAAAACCAAATGAACCCTTTGTCAGCTTGGGCCCATGACAAGTTGGCTAAATGGAGAAAAATGATATAAACAGCAAGCATTTTCCAAAAAATGACAGTTCCCCACCACACGTATCGTCCTGTAATGTATTTTGACGCACATCTAATTTGACGCACCAAAAAGTTTCTTCCTATTCTTGCACTTACGGAAGCTTATTTGCAATATCTCATCATCATTTTGGTAGAACAACATTAGAGTGTCACATCCAGATGATTTATGTGAAATTTGAGGATTGTCCTGGAAAATTACAACAGTTTTACCCTGACTGCTCAGCTCTTTAAGAGAAATCCTTAAGACACTTTTTTCCTCAAATTGAAGTATAAAAATTTAAGAACCAAAAGATGCATCTGAAACAAACCATGCTTTCTCTGTTACAATGTCACCTGGTGCATTAGTTCACATGCAATTTGTTTGAATGAATTGCTAGTGTATACAAAATTTTACTTTTCAAACTAATATCATGTCTTATATAAAAATATATTGGAACTGGAAGAAGAGAAACTTGTGAAGTAATTTTCGGTGTGTTTGTATGTTTCCAAGTGTAAAGAATTGAAAAAAAATTCTTGTCCATGATAATGAACAAACTATTAAAGAAAATACTGACACAGATCTTTGGTATATTACTACATGCAAGCAAGAGAAACAAGCACCGCAACTTCCCTACCCACTGAAACAAGGACATATAAATGGCGGCCATTTGCAAAATAGGATAAGATTATTTAAATTCTTTTAGGTGTCAAACAACAGTTATTCTTGTCATTTTATTTTGTTTTTACAGACAAATTATGATTTCTGTACACATCCCTGGTATTATTGTTGAACTTAAACAATTATCTTGCAAGAAAAATGGCAAAATGTCAGATGCGTCATTTCACATGTCTGTTAGCCTAAATGACAGTCACGATGGTGGTCCTTTTTCACCTATAATTTCTACAAAGACAGTTGATGCAAAAATATTTAAATGATATACAAAGATTTGCTACAAGTCCATGTATGTCTTGCACAAAACCAATGTACTGGGTGTTTCATGTTAAATGAATGACACAACAACTAATGCTTAAGTGCGTCAAAACCCATGAGTCTAGGCTACTAGAATGTCATGTGATATTCTGCAATAAACAGTGGTTACTAAACCATGTAAATACACAATGTAGAGTATGGTTAACACAGTTCTTCGGGTCGGGACATTAACTGGACGCCCCCTGTGCACGGAGAGTCCTGCCCTGTGCAGGTTAAATGTAAAATCTGAATGTCTGGAACGCAGAACTCTCATGTATGCATGGGAGTAGTTAAAATTTAATGATGTCCACAAATATGCCAGCCCTCCCGGTTTTCGACGATCAATTTTTTACAGCTTATGCAGGGCTTCCGTTAGGCGGACGTACGGCGTATATTACGTCCTGAAATCGCTTCCGGATGCCCAAAATAAACACCAAAGGCGTCCCGCGGACTTCCGAAAATTTCCCTGTACGGCCAAAAATCATTACCGAGACGTCCCAACCTGCGCATATAAACCCGCCCACTTTTAGCGGTTTGTAAAAAGTTTGCTCCGCCTTCTTAGGCCAAAACAAAATATATGTGTGGTTCCGGTTACCCGACCGTGCCTAGCTTTTTCCCGCCGACCCTAATTATTTTTCTATCATGAATATTCCAAACATTTTATGTGCAAAAACGGTCTTTGAATTTTTCATGGTTAAAGTATTTTAGTACATATTCATTAAAAAGCGCTTTCATTAAAGGACAATCTGGTCGTATTAACGCATGAAAATGGTGTGCGTCTGCCAAAAAACAACAACAAAAAAACATCAAAAACATCCGTGTTTGTCTCTAAATAACTGTGAGCCTAGAAAAACAATGCATATCGTAAGCATCGCTATTTAAAAGCTGTTTTTTTTATCAATTGCCGCGAGCTGCCAGTTAACGGTAAGTGCATGGCCCGTGCTAATCAATAACAATTAGCCAGTTACAGTTCAAATGGGTCAGGGATATGGCATGTGGCTACTTCTGAAGAAGCCGACGCTTTGAAGTAACCCATAATTATAATCCAAATTCTCCAGTACTTAGCGCATTCAAGACCGTTCATGCAAGCCAATAGAACCACCACCGGAAACAAAATAAATAAGAAAAAAACTACTACCAGAGGGTAAAACGTCTGTTGTCTCCTGTGATCAACAGGTATTTTCCATGGACCGGTAAGAGAGGCAAAATTAGGAAGCGGTCGGAACCCACAAATTTTGAATGCAATTTGTTTCCGGAAGCGCAAGATGCATAAACCCATGTCTCGGACGCATAAAAAAAGGACAATGGCGCACATTTATTGCGGTATGCAGACCGTGACGGTATGATCCCTCGCAATAATCAGATTACTCTTGTGACAATAAAAATTATCCAAATTATGTTTTACCACCTGTAGCGATAATCAGACAAGTGTGCACGCTTCAACAAACATAAATAATGCAGACGGCTTGTGTAAATCTCTCAAGTATTTTCACGTTCTCCATGAACAGAAAGCTAAGCCTCCACAGATGCGCAGGCTGATCGTAGTCTTCGCTGGTCACACATATATAGTTTTTGTCATGCCGCGCTTAATTTCCCGCCGTCATTTTGAACGTGCATTTGTTGCAGTCTGAATTTTTCCGTTTTTCAATAACACGTCATCGATAGTTTGCACACACGGTCTTCGCATCCAATTTTTGGAAAACATGACAGTAAACTGTGCGACAGGTGAAGTCACAGATCAGCCTGCGCAGTCTTATCAGTCTTTGCTCTTTGTTCAAACCTGTTGTAGTATGGCTTCTGCGATATGCAGAGAGCAGCAAACGAAAAGCTCGATGTGCAGGCTGATCTTACGTTAAAAGATTTTTTTTCGTGAGTGCACTGTTGTAATATATGTCCGATAAAGACGGTAGTTAATGAGCTAGGATGTCATATGGTGGTGACATCAGAAATGCTTTCCGCGAAATGCACTGAATGCGTATGCGCACACAGAAAAGACTCAGATCAGCTTGAAGTTCTGCACAGTCTGATCTGAGTTTATTGTTCACAAGGTTTCATTTCTCGGAAAGTTTAGACACTCGCCGATCAGACTGGCCGCATATGCACATGATAACACTGGTCAGGTAAATTTTCACACCTAATCGTTTAATTGGTATCACTTACATGTACACTGGTAATCAAATCTTAAAGTGAGATAATTTGGAACAATAAACAGCGGGATTAGCGGTAAACCATCAAACAGGCAACAATCTATTGCTAAAAAAGTGTCTAAAATATCCATTTTCTCCATTCTTTAAACAGGCATGACGTTATTATATTTTGGTCATTTGATTTGAGGTTTAACGTTCCCGTCAACACTGTAAAGGTCATTTTGGAGACATTGCTTCCAATGTTGTAGGACTTTTACCCGACATTGAGATGAACAGACTCAATAAAACCGAGTCTGCTATTTTCGTTTATTTGGTGTATTCTTTGCTTCCGGAGGATCTAACTATTCAGAACTTATTTATCCCTGCTCACCCTTGCATGCCCCTAGTTAAAGGGGAAAGCAGACTTAACTGGGGATATATTTTTCCCAATCTCAGCTCCAGAACATACATGTACGTTGTGGTTTCTTATTACAACCACCTCAATGGCATGGTTCTATTGAGTTTCCACACTGTACAAGTTTGGATTAGAGTCATGAAAGAGGCAGTTAGGGAAACATGCAACTATGATGTAGTGTACACGTGTGTAGAAATGTTAATGTTTTTTGTACAATCAAGATCAGGAACTTAACTTTTAAAAATGAAGGATTTTGGACTCCTGTTTTCAGAATCATTGTGAGATCTATCTATCTATCTCTCTATATATATATCTCTATCTATCTATCTATCTATCTATCTATCTATCTATCTATCTATCTATCTATCTATCTATCTATCTATCTATCTATCTATCTATCTATCTATCTATCTATCTATCTATCTATCTATCTATCTATCTATCTATCTATCTATCTATCTATCTATCTATCTATCTATCTATCTATCTATCTATCTATCTATCTATCTATCTATCTATCTATCTATCTATCTATCTATCTATCTATCTATCTATCTATCTATCTATCTATCTATCTATCTATCTATCTATCTATCTATCTATCTATCTATCTATCTATCTATCTATCTATCTATCTATCTATCTATCTATCTATCTATCTATCTATCTATCTATCTATCTATCTATCTATCTATCTATCTATCTATCTATCTATCTATCTATCTATCTATCTATCTATCTATCTATCTATCTATCTATCTATCTATCTATCTATCTATCTATCTATCTATCTATCTATCTATCTATCTATCTATCTATCTATCTATCTATCTATCTATCTATCTATCTATCTATCTATCTATCTATCTATCTATCTATCTATCTATCTATCTATCTATCTATCTATCTATCTATCTATCTATCTATCTATCTATCTATCTATCTATCTATCTATCTATCTATCTATCTATCTATCTATCTATCTATCTATCTATCTATCTATCTATCTATCTATCTATCTATCTATCTATCTATCTATCATGTTCAGCTTTAGGACCAAGTAAGACAGATACAAATGGAACAAGGACTACGACTTGAAAAGACTATAAATAAAATAGTTTCTGCTGGTGCTAATTGGTGGATGTTTAATTTGCAGCATTAAGCCGTTATAAGAAACTTTCTGATATCCGTTTACTCTGTCATTTCATCTTGATCTTTTGAACTTTTACATTTATCTTCAATGTATATATGGTACAATAACAGTTACAACACTATTCAAGATAAAGCAACCTTCACTAGAACAGCAAGTCCCAAAGGCTGACCTTTTGTAAAAGGCGAACACATACACAGGATGTCCAATCAAAATACTTTGTTCTGACTGAAGAAAACCCTTATTTTTGTAACAATTAGGACAATATGGATGAAAACTAAGCAATATTTATTATACTTTTATTTGTTTACAATGTTTTCAAGTACAATTATACAACAGAAGCAAAACAATATAACAAAAATAAGTGCAGTGTGTAGCATAGTATAGAAGGTGAGAAAAAAAAATAAAAATAAAAAATAAAATAATTTTCCTACCTACCTACCCTATTTTTGAAAACCATGTAATAGGAACCACACATATAATTTGTTTTGGCCTTATCTGAAACCGCTTTCTGGGTTTATTGAGTACTAAGGACGTCCCATTTTCCGCTTGCGCGGTATTATATTGACAGCCAGAATCACGTGCGGCGGCACATGGCCTTTGATCGTCATCGGTGTGTGAAAAACGTGACGAGGTGATTGCTCGGTGTTTGCGTATAATTAAACGGATTAGCAACCACTTTGAACCTTTATCTACCCTATCCGAGCCTGATAGTCCGATACCAGACAACATTGGCCCACCCACGGCAGCTTCATCGCCCATTGTGCAGCAGTCAAAAGAAGCTAAACGAAAGACCAAAAAGGCGGTCCTTAACCATCCCCTCAGAATATTGATCATGAATTGTCAGTCAATAAAGAATAAAAGGGCTGAACTTCATACAATTATCGACTCGGCGAAACCAGATATCATTTGTGGCAATGAGTCTTGGTTAACCCCAGAAATTAAAAACTCGGAAATTTTCCCTGAATCCTTTGAGGCCATCCGGAAAGACAGAGTTGGGGATGCACATGGAGGTGTCTTCGTGGCTTTCAAGCGAGACCTACTCTGTACAGAAACTCCGGAGTTGGACACCAACTGTGAACTAGTTTGGTGTAAATTGAACATCATTGGATGTAGGACTTTGTACCTTGGATCTTTTTATCGCCCACCAGATCAGATTGACCCAGAATATCTTGAGGCTTTTCATCTTTGTCTAGGATAATGTCAAATGCAAATGCCCATATTTTGGTTGGCAGAGACTTTAATTGTGGTGACATTGAATGGAGCAGCATGCAGGTGCCCCATGGGGTGCCTAAAAGGCAGACACAGCAACAACTTTTGGACATAATTAAAGAACACTGCCTGGCCCAAGTTGTTAACATACCCACCCGACAAGAAAAGACCCTTGATTTATTGTTTACAAATTCTCCATCCCCAGTAAGCCGAGTTAAGGGGATGCCCCCGATTGGCAAAGCTGATCATGACATAGTCCTTGTTGAGTATGACATAAAAGCTAAACGAATCAGACAAGTCCCGCGTAAAAATTTTCTCTACAAACATGCGGATATGGATGGTCTGCGAGACCATATGGCGCGATTTAAGGATTCGTTCCTTTCCTCTGACCTCTCACACATGTCAGTTAATGACCTGTGGGTCAGTTTTAAGTCCGAATTAACCACGGCAATGGAAAGGTTTATACCAACTAAAATGACCAAAACAAAATATAGGGCACCATGGATCGATAACACGATCAAGCATCTCATCAGAAGACGGAATAGAATGTATTTTCGTGCTCGCAAGTCTAGCAGCCCTGACGTTAAGAACCATTACAAACGGTTCAGAGCACATGTGCAAAAGGTTATAAGAGATGCATATTGGAAGCATGTTTCCAGCATCTTTACCTTTGAAGATGACAATATAGATCCCGATAGTCCCCAAAAGAATGGTAAAGTTAAAAAGTTTTGGTCATTCGTAAAGTCCCTGAAAAAGGATGTGTTTGGGATCACTTCGCTAAGGGAAAATGGAATTCTAAAAACAGATGCGCGCGATAAGGCTAATATTTGCAATAAACAGTTTCAATCAGCATTTACGCGTGAAACTGATGGTGAGCTACCATCTAAAGGTGCAAGTCCGTTCCCCTCTATGGGGGACATAACAGTTGACCCCAATGGGGTCGCTAAACTGTTAGGTAAGCTCAAGATACATAAGGCATCTGGGCCCGATGACCTGAATGCCAGGGTACTTAAGGAATGTAGTGCTGAAATATCTCCTGTGTTGGCCTTTATCTTCAATCAATCACTTGCCCAGGGCACTGTACCAGATGACTGGCGACAAGCAAATGTAACCCCGGTCTATAAAAAAGGGGAAAAATATGATGCAGCAAATTATAGACCAGTGTCGCTAACATGCATCTGTTGCAAAACCCTGGAGCATATATTAGTAAGCAACATCAACAAGCACTTAGCCTTTGAGAGCATTCTTGCTGACTGTCAACATGGTTTCCGGAGTCAAAGGTCTTGCGAAACGCAGCTTGTTCAATTTTACCATGACATTGTGAGCAATCTGGATGGGGCCATAAACTGTGGCCACAAAACGGACTGACTTGATCATCATGGACTTTGCTAAGGCCTTTGACAAGGTACCTCACAGAAGGCTATTACATAAACTGGAGTACTATGGGATAAGAGGATCCACGCATAGGTGGATTAGCTCATGGCTCTCTGGGCGCTCACAACAAGTTGTACTTAATGGCCAAGCGTCTGATCCAGTCCCTGTTTTATCTGGAGTCCCCCAAGGTTCGGTCCTTGGACCGGTCCTTTTCTTGGTTTTCATTAATGATCTCCCCAATAATATCAGGTCATCGGTCCGTTTGTTTGCTGATGATTGTGTCCTGTATAGGAACATATATTCTCCTTCTGACTGTCTTATTTTACAAGATGACCTGGATCAACTTGCACAGTGGGAGGCCGATTGGCAAATGAAGTTCAATGTGGCCAAATGTCACTCAATGAGAGTGTCACGACACCCTCCGGACAAGCAAATTAAGTTTGACTATACTCTTCACCAGCAAGTTTTGGAGCATGTTCAATCCACCAAATATCTTGGTATCACCATCACTGACGATCTTGATTGGGGTCAACATATCTCAGAGATTACATCTAAAGCAACTAGGACTTTGGGATTCCTTAGACGGAACTTGGCTTTTGCACCTAGGCAGACAAAGGATGTTGCATATAAAACATTGGTTCGCCCTCAACTCGAATATGCATCACCCATTTGGCACCCCTATGTTAAAACTCAGACTCAGCAGGTGGAGAAGGTGCAGAGGACAGCTGCTCAATGGACCTGTAGGCGATGGCGAAATAGAAGTAGCGATGGTGACATGCTTAATGAGCTAGAGTGGCCGTCCCTGGAGGCCCGTCGTGAGCAGTCCTCTTTAACCTTCTTCTACAAGATACACTCTGATTCAGTGTCTATTGATAAAGATAGGTACTTGACCCCTGTAACACTTTCGACCCAAACAAGGGCATCAAAAGTAAACGACTCACAATATCGTAGATACCAGTCCTATAGTGATGCCCTGAAGAACTCGTTTTTTCCTAGAACTACTCCCCAATGGAATAGTCTTCCCTCCTCTGCGGTGAATGCCAAGTCCGCAGAAGAGTTCAAAGCCCGCACAGTGTAAGATTGGGACTCAGAGGTATGCGTTTTAGGATACCTCTGTTATGCAGATTGTAAATAGTTTTAAGGACGCATCCAGTGCCTCTCTCTTTTTTTTTAGCTCACCTGTCACGTAGTGACAAGGTGAGCTTTTGTGATCACATTTTGTCCGTCGTCCGTCGTCAGTCCGTCCGTGCGTCCGTGCGTAAACAATTTCTTGTCCGCACGATAGCATCTTCATTTATGATTTGATTTTAACCAGACTTGCACACAACTTGTACCACCATGAGATCTAGGTTCCTTTCTTGAACCAGCCATATCCCATCATGTGTTACGGAGTTACGGCCCCTGAAAGGGCAAAAATTGCCTATTTTGGTCTTGTCCGCACGATAGCATCAGTAGGTCAGTAGGTCAAATCAGAGAAAAACCTTGTGAACACACTTAGAGGCCACAGTTTTGGTCCGATCATCATCAAACTTGCTCCGAATGATAGTCTTGACAATATCCGGGTCAAGTTTGAATACGTGTCATGTCGGGTCAAAAAGTAGGTCAGTAGGTCAAATCATAGAAAAAGCTTGTGAACACACTAGAGGCCACAGTTTTGGTCCGATCATCATCAAACTTGCCCAGAATGATCATCTTGACAATATCGCAGTCAAGTTCAAATATGGGTCATGTTGGGTCAAAAAGTAGGTCAGTAGGTCAAATCATAGAAAAACCCTCTGAACACACTGGCGGCTACAGTTCTGGTCTTATCATCATCAAACTTGCTCAAAATGATCATTTGACAATATCTCGGTTAATTTCGAATATGGGTCATGTCTGGTCAATATGTAGGTCAGTAGGTCAGATTGTTGAAAAACGTGGTGAACACACTAGAGGCCCAAGTTTTGGTCCGATCATCATCAAAGTTGCTCAGAATGATCATCTTGACAATATCTGTGTCAAGTTTGAATATGGGTCATGTCGGGTCAAAAAGTAGGTCAGCAGGTCAAATCATAGAAAAACGTTTTGAATACTCTTAGAGGCCACAGTTTCAGTCAAATCATCATAAAACTTGCTCAGAATGATCATCTGGACAATATCTCAGTTAAATTCGAATATGGGTCATGTCAAATCAAAAAGTAGATCAGTAGGTTATTTTGTCATAATTTTTGAACCGTTTGATATAGAGCCTTCATATTTGGCATGTAGGTTCCTTCTGACAAGGGCTTCCCACTCATAAAGATTTGACTTGTGACCTTGACCTGTGACCTACTTTATCATACCTTTTGAACCAACCATATGAGTTAGAGCCTTCATATTTGGCATGCACGTTCCTTGTGACAAGGTTTTCTCAGCCATTCAAAATTTTTGACCCATGACCTTGACCTTTAACCTACTTTGTCATAACTTTAAAGTATTTGATATACAGCCTTCAGATTTAGCATGTAGGTTCCTTGCGACAATGTTGCTTAGATTATCCTCTGCCAAAAAGGCTAAAACAATCCCACTCGGATGAACAAAATGGCCACTGGAGGTAAAAATAGAAAAATATTGTAAATTTGATTCAAACGGAAACTCTCCTAAACCCTAAGGCCAATTTGATTCAAAGTTCCAAGGAATGTTGCCTAGGTTACTCCCTACCAAATAAGCTAAAATCACTCTGCTGATGAACAAGATGGCCACAAGAGCTAAAAATGGAATGTACTCGAGACAGTGACACACAGGTGAGCGAACCAGGGCCCTCTGGGCCCTCTTGTTTTTTTTTTTTTTCAGCTAAATTCTAAATTTAGCCACCCAATCAACTGAGGTAATGGCCAGATGTGACCGACTCAGTATAAGAAGATAGATAGATAGCAGTTGAGAATAAACTAATTATCTCATTGACTATAAGTGTATTTTAGTCTTGTAAACTTGTTACTGTTAAAATTGATCAAAGTTGCGCTTGTTTCAGCCTGTTTGTCTGAAGCACTCGAAGCGTATGTTAGGCTGCTACCGTAATGGCAAAAATTCTTTTACAAAAGAAGAGCAAGATTTAATGTATTCTTCTTCATTTCTTTTTAATCCATATATGACAATAGGTGTCAGGTTTGTTTAATTTGTGTTAAGTTCTACAACTTTAGCGATCAGACGCTGTGTTCTGCGGCGTCTGATCTGGGTCTACACTGTTTGCCAATGGCCCATAAAATGGGAAATGTGTCAATATGCATAAATGGGGATCGGTAATGCGATTTTTTCTTTACTTTTTATTTATTTATTTATTTTTTTTTTTGGGGGGGGGGGGGGGGGGGGGGCGGGTTGAGGGGGGTTTACTTGGAAAGTTATAAAAGTCTAAGCAGAAATAGTTTTCTTTTTTGTATACACTCTTCTGCTTTGTTTGATTTGATGTTTAACGTCCCTGTCAACACTGTATAGGTCATTTTGGAGATGACTCTGATGTTGCTTCCTATTTTGTGCAACTTTTACCCGACACTGAGATGAAATGACATCTCAAGCCCTGTCACCCAATGAAACCAATAGGGTTTATAAGCATGGATGGTCCGACCCGCACTGGTTTGTCTGGGCAGGCTTAAATCCTCTAAGCGGTTTACCAGGTCTCGTGTGCGGTCAGTTTCAGCTCTGCTTGGAAGCATCATGCAGCCCATCTATTTCTTCAAGCCCCGAAGGGCGGGGCCGGCACTCTTCTGGAATGTACTGACCGCATCTATGTCACAGTTATGTGTAGTTTTAACTTGCTGATACTGGCTGAAAACAGAATGTTGCTTGTTTGTTTTGGAGTTTTACGGTCCAGTCAACACTATTTAAGTCATTTTTATCCCCCGACCGAATAGGTTCGGGGGATATAGCGATCAGCCTGGCGTCCGTCCGTCCGTCCGTAGACGCAACCTTGTGATGGCCATAACTCCTATACCCTTTGAGATTCATTGATGGTTCTTGGCACAATTGTTCACAAGGCTGAGATGGCGTGTCATGCACAAGAACCAGAACTCTGGATGCCATACTTTTTTAGTTATCTCCCCTTTTAATAAAATAGAATGACTACTTTGTGATGGCCATAACTCCAATACCCTTTGAGATATATTGATGGTACCTGGCACAGTTGTTCATAAGGCTGAGACAGCGTGTCATGCACAAGAACCACAACTCTGGCTGCCATGGTTTTTGAGTTATCTCCCCTTCCAATAAAATAGGGTGACAACCTTGTGATGGCCAAAACACCAATACCCTTTAAGACATATTGATGATACCTAGCACAGTTGTTCACAAGGCCAAGATGGTGTGTCATGCACAAGAACCACAACTCTGGCTGCCATGGTTTTTGAGTTATCTCCCCTTCCAATAAAATAGAGTGACTACCTTGTGATGGCCATAACTCCAATACCCTTTAAGATATATTGATGATACCTAGCACAGTTGTTCACAAGGCCGAGACGGTGTGTCACGCACAAGAACCACAACTCTGGCTGCCATGGTTATTGAGTTCTCTCCCCTTCCAATAAAATAGAGTGACTACCTTGTGATGGCCATAACTCCAATACCCTTTAAGATATATTGATGATACCTGGCACAGTTATTCACAAGGCTGAGACGGTGTGTCATGTACAAGAACCACAACTCAGGGTGCCATGGTTTTTGAGTTATCTCCCCTTCCAATAATATAGAATCACTACCTTGTGATGGCCACATCTCCAATACCCTTTGAGATATATTGATGGTACCTGGCACAATTGTTCACAAGGCTGATGCAGCATGTCATGCAGAAGAACCACAACTCTGGCTGCCATGGTTTTGAGTTATCTACCCTTCCAATAAAATAGAGTGACTACCTTGTGATGGCCATAACTCCAATACCCTTTAAGATATATTGATGATACCTGGCACAGTTGTTCACAAGGCCGAGGCAGTGTGTCATGCACAAGAACCACAACTCTGGCTGCCATGGTTTTTGAGTTATCTCCCCTTCCAATAAAATAGAGTGACTACCTTGTGATGGCCATAACTCCAATACCCTTTAGGATATATTGATTATACATATCAGAGTGGTTCACAAGGCCTAGACAGTGTGTCATGCACAAGAACCACAATTCTGGGTGCCATGGTTTTTTAGTTATCTCCCCTTCCAATAAAATAGAGTGACTACTTTGTGATGGCCATAACTCCAATACCCTTTAAGATATATTGATGATACCTGGCACAGTTGTTCACAAGGCCGAGACGGTGTGTCTTGTACAAGAACCACAACTCTGGGTGCCATGGTTTTTGAGTTATCTCCCCTTCCAATAATATAGAATCACAACTTTGTGATGGCCACATCTCCAATACTCTTTGAGATATATTGATGGTACTTGGTGCAGTTGTACATGAGGTTAAGCAGGTGTGTCACGTGCAAGAACCACAACTCTGGGTTTATCTCCCCTGACAATATAACCTTTTGATGGCCAAAAACTCCAATATCCTTTGAGATATATTGATGGTATTTGGCACAATTGTATACAAGGTTGAGATGGCGCTTCATGTCTAAGAACCACAATTCTGGGTGCTATGATAAATATTTGAGTTATCTTCCCTTCCAATATAACAGTAAGACCAGCTTGTGATCTCCAACACCCTTTGAGACATATTGATAATACTTTGTACAGAAATGCATGAGCTTATGCAGGTATGTCATGTGCAAGAACCACAGTTCTGAGTACCCTGGTTTTTTAGTTATCCTCCTGAAGTATAATCTTGTGATGGCCATATCTGCAATACTTTTGCGATATATTGCTGGTTAAATTCTGGTGCACTTTCTATTGGTGAACAATCTTCTGAAGGCCATATTGGCTTTTGGTCGGGGGATTTGCCATCTCTTCCGATGGCTATTTTTTAGCTGGTCAGTTTACCTATCCACACCCTACTAGCCATCTAAAAGTATAAATACAGGTGAATAAAAAAGCAAACAAGAGATTCATAGATTAAATAATATATTTTTCTTCATCAAAACAATTTTACGATCCGCAAACATGTTGCTTCAAAATTGGGACTTCCTGAATTTTCCAGTGGGACTTCCAGATTTCAAGAGTAGGAAGTCTGGGTCTTCCTGAATTTGGGAGTTAATGGAAGCCCTGCTTATGTACCAGATTAAAAAAAAGAATTTGCTTTAACTCTGATGCGCTAAAATATGCCGGTACACTCGTTATAAGGCGATTTTCGGTTCATGCTGTTTTATTTTGCTATCGGACTCCATATTTGATCACCTGACATGTTTGTTTGTTTGATTTGAGGTTTGTCCCCGTCAACACTGTAAAGGTCATTTTGGAGATGTGCTTCCAATTTTGTGGGACTTTTACCCGACATTTAGATGAAATGACATCTCAAGCCCTGTCGCCCAATGAAACCAATAGGGTTTATTAGCATGGACAGTCCGCCTCGCACCTCGGTTCCTGGACAGGCATAGATCCTCTAAGCGGTTTACCAGTACTAGTGTGCGGGCCGGATTCAGCTCTGCGTGGAAGCATCATGCAGCCCATATATTTCTTCAAGCCCCTATGGGCCCACCTGACATGTCAAAATTGCATGAAGTCACCACTCGGTTTTCAATGATGGCCAATTAGTGTCAGTATCTAAGTGGAAAGAAAAGCGGAAAAACAAATCTTAAGTGATATTATGACAGAACAACTTCTTATCTTTATACATTGGGTTATTTTATTCTCATTCATTAAAAATGCATTGTCTTGTACAAGTTTATATTGAACTACAGTGTAATAAATTTCACCCAATTAAAACCATTAGCAGTGTACATTAACTAAAGTAATATAAAAATGGTACTTCTGAGAATTCGCTTTTTTTCTTACATTTCAGTAGTTACTGACAACAGGGCCAAAGGAAAATATCACATTCTTAAAAAATTACACTTGTGCAGTATGTTAGGTGTGTCCAATACCCCCCCCCCCCCCACAGTCTGAACACTAGGCTCATTTCAGAAAATATGACACACGAATCAAGAGTACTTTCTAACATTTTTTGGGCAATTCTGTGCTTCCATACTTTTTAATTTAGGGCAAGGATTCCCCATATATGCCAACTGATCAATTCCAAGGGGTTCCATGTGAGTGCCTTCCACGCAGAGCTGAATCCGGCCTGCACACTAGTACTGGTAAACCGCTTAGAGGATCTAAGCCTGTCCAGGAACCGCGGTGCGAGGTGGACCGTCCATGCTAATAAACCCTATTGGTTTCATTGGGCGACAGGGCTTGAGATGTCATTTCATCTCAATGTCGGGTAAAAGTCCCACAAAATTGGAAGCAACATCTCCAAAATGACCTTTACAGTGTTGACGGGGACGTTAAACCTCAAATCAAACAAACAAAATCCATGTGAGTGCCTTTTGTGGAAAGGCATCGTCTGATGGTTAGGATACTGATGTTTGAATGGGCATGTATGTGTTTTTGGCAGAAACCAATTAATGAAGCAATTAAGTAAATAAAAAGTGAAAATATTTATATAATACTTACAGGTTTGAAGCACATTTATGGTCATTGTTAAGGATTGACAGATGGAATTTCCAGAAGTTAATATTAGAAAGATTGTGACGTCGAAATTCACTCGAAAATCTCGCGACTGTTTATATCGTTAAAAACCGAGTGTAGTCGAAAACCAGGTGGACAACCATACTTAACAGATATTACCAGACATTGGGTCTGGTGCAGTCTTAACTTTTACCAGACCAAGGAATAATTAACAGGACCGAAAAAATTTAAGCAAGCTAAACAATGAAAGATTTCATTTCTTTAACGAAAAAATAATTGTTTCTACTATAAGGACGATCGGCGTGACATCTCTTCCGCTGAGGTCCACAATTTTCGGAGGTGTAAACAAAGGTATTCTGCTATATGACCTTACCAAATGTGCACAAGAAATATTTTAAATCAGTCCCAAACCTCTGACAAAGACTTACTCTATATTATTGTTCCATATATTTCCTTCTGTTTCTGATGATTGTCGATAAAAAATCAGACACATTCAGCTTTGAAAACTGTTTGAAAATGATCAAAGTTTAGCGATAAAAAACGAAACTTTCACCTCCACCAAATGAGAAAAATGGCTGGAAAGATATCCATTCATTGTTACTTTATACTGAAGAGGTCCCTGCCGACTGTCCTTATATATATATATATATATATGATGCTACAATATAGCTAAACATAGTCTATTTGATATCACAGTATACCGAAAAATACATTGAAAAATAGACTTGAATGAAACTTTATCCTTATTTCTAAACAAAAACACCCCTCCATCCAAAATGAGCCCAAACTTTCACACCCGCCCTACAAGCAAGTTCAATGTGAACATCAATGTTTTCCACCATCCAAATCGCCGCCCACAAACCACCACTTCCATTTTTCTGCACCCGATTGGTAAATTACGTCATCAGACCATGCAAACCACATATGTTTAATGTAGTTGTTTTATTTTAATGGGGCGTATCTCTTTCATAAAAATGTTTGGAACCGGTAAAAAATTCTTTCTAAACGGTTGTGGATAGAGGTGGATAGAAAACAGCGCTTGGCACAACTCCCGACTTATCCCCGGAAGCTCCGTGTCAATAACCAACAACAACATATAGATGTGTTAACACACATTAAGGCGTTCAACTTTTCCCACCAAGCGTCTGCTATTTGGCGCCAAAACATAAACATTCACGAGATACATGTAGCAGAATAGTCCGTATTTATTATGCATACATCTACCGTTAGATGTAGCTAATCATCTTAGAAGCAATTAAATCATTTTCACATTGATTGTGGATTAAATTTTACCTCCCTCACGCCTACGGAACGATAGAATGCGTAACCATTGGTTAAGAACGTGAAGCAATTAGAGCGACATCCGGTTAGGAATTAGATCGCTAAAAAGGGTAAAGAAACTGTGCAGTTTCTGTGTTTCATAAGTTATATAATTTTTACGAGGAAGTTATTTACAAAACGGGGAATTACATTCAGGAGCCCATTGATATCGGCATCTTTGGAGTAAATACCAAATCCCGTACTTCACACATTTTGGCTAAATTTAGTTTCTCCTGCTGAAGGTGAACTCAAGCCTTAGAAAACGAGTGGTTTTTTGAGGTGTTTGTTGCCTTTTATTTATTACTGCGCTTTGCTACAAGTGCAGCGTATTAACATGCACACACAATAAACATATATGGTTACCGTATTCGGGTGTGTACTACCCGCATTTGCGTACTACCCGCACCCCCTTTTTTTGCCAAAATCTGGGGGAAAACTGTTATTCTGTTGTATTACCAGCATGGAACATTTGCTGAAATTTTGGTGGATGCGTAAGTGAGAAAAAGTAAGAATTTGGCCAGTTTTTGTAACACACAACGGAACACGCGATCTTCAAAAGGCGGGAAAATGCATGTGCGTGCGAGTATCACCAGAAAGCATGTATTTTACATTAAAATGTTGAAAAAACTTTACCTGTTCACCATTGTTATTTATTTATTAACCCACATATACCCGCGGCCCTTTTTTTGGACACGGCAAACAGTGCAGTCCCAGATCAGACACCTCAGAAAGACGCCACAGTCGTCCGATTTGGATTTACACTGTTTGATAATTTATAACAGTTCAATTATGACACTATTGTTAATCCCTGTCATATAATTGCCACCCTGCGGTGCTTGTCGATAAGGTGTGAAAATATGGTCAAGTTATGTCTCTAATTTGCGTTTATTCCCCAATCATAAAATTTAATCTGCAATCAATGTGAAAATTATTTAATTGCTCCTAAGATGAGTTGCTACGACTATTCTACTATCTCGTGAATGGTTATGTTTTGGCGCCAAATAGCAGACGCTTAGCGAGAAAAGTTGAATGCTTTAATTTGTGTTAACACATCT
Source organism: Lucinisca nassula (assembly GCA_963580285.1). Classification (NCBI taxonomy): domain Eukaryota; kingdom Metazoa; phylum Mollusca; class Bivalvia; order Lucinida; family Lucinidae; genus Lucinisca; species Lucinisca nassula. Next base: position 22,150,655 of record OY757021.1, read on the forward strand.
GTATGCTGTTGTTGGTTATTGACACAGAGCTTATAGAAAGCGCTGTTTTCTACAGAAAGCGCTGTTTTCCACTACCGTTTTGCTATCGAGATTTTTTTTACTGTTTCCAAACAATTTTATATGAAAGAGATACGCCCCATTAAGATAAAACAATAGACACGTGTGGGGTTGCTGGGGGTCCGATGACGTCATTTACCGATCGCGTGCAGAAAAAAAAAACTGTAGCGGTGGTTTGTGGGCGGCAGTTTGGATGCCGAAAAATTTTGATGTTTGCATTGAACTTGCTTGTTTATTTTGTTTAAAATCAGAGTTTTAGGAATAATACTTACAAAATCGGGCTTGCTAGTAATGGAGATTGTTATATTACTCATGTGTAAGTAAAATTGAGTGGACAATTAAACGTTATTTATGTCGGGAATCGTAAAAGGATAGAGCATAACATGAGATGCATCGTATTTTCAGCTGACAAAAGTAAAAATAAAATGGTCAGAAAAAAATTTGGGCGGATTACCCGCACCCTGAACTTGGGCCTGTAATTGGAGGGAAAAAAACTGCGGGTAATACACGCCCAAATACGGTAAATGTGATGTGGATATTTTGCTTGTCAATGCAGCACTAGCGAGAAATCACCACGGAAAAGGTCGAAAATGGTTGGTTACGCATTGGATCTATAGAAATGATAACAGAACTTGCATCTATAAAGCGGATCTGTTTTCATCTCCACGGCCCCAGAATCACCCGCACCTTGTTCTACGGAACCATTTTTAGACAACCTGATAAGCAGTGCGCTATTGATTCGATAATGACATAGTATTTTATGGAAACATTTTCAGTCTCCAGAATCATAGTACCGAATGATTTTCACGGACTTTTACGCTGTGTTTGTTTTATCAATGGTCCGGTAATTGACTGAAATGAAATAAAACAGGTTTTGGAGTTTTAATTTCTGCGAAGAACTCCTCATCTGCCAAAATTTGCTGGTTAAGCATTAGATCGTCTGGTTGAGCATTCGATAACCAGAGGAGAAAATCAAACCAGTTGCTGCCTAAGTAAATGCCAGCAGCTTACTGCAAAAAAGGTGGTCTACATATGATTTCTGAATTGTGTTAAAATCACCAGAGAAAGAAAGCTGTGATGAAAAATACTTTTCAGGACAAGACCATTAAATGTCTGGGTATCATGCTTATCTGACCGAATGACGCGCCGATTCATAAATAAGAGGTCATTACTTGCTTTTGTAGAAAACAAAATGGCCAGCTTACGCTTTGTAATGGCGATTAAATCTATATCCGGATGGGACGGCCATTTATGAACCGTCTCATCCGAGAATCAAAGCTGTTCGCCATCCTGTAAATGAATTTGACTAAATCCCCTATTAACAAGAATTGCCCAAAATAAAAAAAATGGAGAGAAACCGTTTAAGAAACTCAGGCGTGAAAGGCTAAGGGTAAGATCGTTAACACTGCAGATACGAAAGCCTATTTGGCTTATGTAGGAGAAAATAAAATACCGTAAAGGCGTAGTAACGCGACACAAAAGACGTAATAAAGCAACAAAGGCGTAGAAACGCAAAACAAAAGACGCAGTAACGCCAATCAGAAGGCGAAGCTACACATAAAAGGCGTAGTAACGCAAAAACAAGGCGTAGTAACGCAAAAAAGTGCATACTAATGCAAAAGAAAGACGTAGTAACGCAAAAGAAAGGCGCAGCGATGCATATCAAAGGCGTTTTTATGCGAATCAAAAGGCGTAGTAATGCGAAAAAAGGCATAGTAATGCAAAAGAAAGGCGTATTTGTTTTAGCTCGCCTCTGCAAAGCAAATAGGTAGCCGGAATATCCTACTCCTGGGACTGCGCATGCCCCCAAAATATATGTCTGTATCATGATCGATAACCCAGATCGGAGATCCCGTGAGTTCTATGCTAACTGTCAAAACGATAAGATAAAGATATTGTCTAAAACCAACTTCTTATTAATACAAACAGGGCAAGAATGACACACCATGTATTCTTAATCATGTTAATCAAGACGAACTAGAATCCATTTGTAAAATTTATAAATTTTGAGTAAACAGGAGGACAGGTGCGTTCATTAAATAAATTGAGAGAAGTAAGTAAGTAAGTCAGTCAGTCAGTCAGTAAATAAGTAAGGACTTTATTTAGTGAGGGTAGCAACATTTAGCACATACAAAAATACATGTAATAGCGAATCTTCCACGAGGCCCTCAGCTAATCTTCCATGATCTAATCTTCCTTCTTAATAAAACATACACGCTATAACATTTTGTTTCATCGGCAGTGTCATTTTTAGATATGAGGAAAAAATATAGATATAATAAATTGATAGAACATACAAGTTATAATATTTTTTTCCATCTGCAGTATCATGTTTAGATATGAGGAACTTTTGAAACCGTTTTGAATATGGAGCAATATTTTCTCACGGACTTATCTAGGCAGTGATTAGGCAGTTTACATTAAGCCAAAAGTCCAGTTTTTTGTTCACTATCGACCGACTATTGATAATATTGTATTTAGTACTAAAAAGGTTGTAGACATTTGTTTTCTCCACATCATTTTGTTTCTTTGAATAATCATTACGAAAACACGCCTATACAAATACAATGTAACCTTTATCGCCAAAAAAAACGAAAATTTCATGATGAAAAATTGTGATATTTTTCTCATTTCTGCACAAAATATAATGTGATTTAAAAAAAAAAAAAAAAACAAAAAAAAAAACAGAGGACTGGTGGGTCTATTGCCTCCGAGTGTAGGTAGGAGAAGTAGTCTTAAACTGTTTCATTAATCTCTTAAATTCCAGTGTCCAATCCAATAGTGTACATCTTCACCAGACGCCGGATTCTGCAGCGTCTGATCAGGGTCTACACTCTTTGCCAAGCCCATCCTATGTTTCCAAGATAACCATCTTTAGTTTTTCACAACAGTCTGACCTCACTGCGACTTTTTTCATTCTAATAGTTTTCCCGACAAGTCAGTGCTATTCACGTGCACTTAAGCATAGAACAGCTTTTCTTCTGAGCACCTTTGGGTCGATTGACAAACAATTCCCAGTGGAATTCTTTTCACTGACTGTTACAAGGCGGCTCTTCTTTGGCGGTTTATTTATGTTATTGTTTGTCACTGATTGTATGTATCGCATTTTGGATAGCCAGCTGGTATTGATTCCTGATCATTGCATTACTTCTATTTTTTATAAGCACCAAGTTTATAATCATGGGTGTCTTATGCTCAACCTGGCTCTCTAATGCTTGACCATAGAAACACGATATAGATTTAATCGCCATTAAAAAGCGCAAGCTGGCCATTTTGTTTTCTACAAAAGCAAGTAATGACCTCTTATTTATGAATCTGTGCGTCATTCGGTCAGATAAGCATGATACCCAGACATTTAATGGCTTTGTCCAGAAAAGTATTTTTCATCACGGCTTTCTTTCTCTGGTGATTTTAACAGAATTTAGAAATCATATGTAGACCACCTTTTATTGTAGTAAGCTGCTGGCATTTACTTAGGCAGCAACTGGTGAGATTTTCTCCTCTCTGGCTATCGAATGCTTAACCAGACGATCTAATGCTTAACCAGCAAATTTTGGCAGATGAGGAGTTCTTCGCAGAAATTAAAACTCCAAAACCTGTTTAATTTCATTTCAGGCAATTACCGGACCATTGATAAAACAAACACAGCGTAAAAGTCAGTGGAAATCATTCGGTACTATGATTCTGGAGACTGAAAATGTTTCCATAAAATACTATGTCATTATCGAATCAATAGCGCACTGCTTATCAGGTTGTCTAAAAATGGTTCCGTAGAACAAGGTGCAGGTGATTCTGGGGCCGTGGAGATGAAAACAGATCCGCTTTATAGATGCAAGTTTTGTTATCATTTCTATAGATCTAATGTGTAACCAACCATTTTCGACCTTTTCTGTGGTGATTTCTCGCTAGTGCTGCATTGACAAGCAAAATATCCACAACACATATAACCATATATGTTTATTGTGTGTGCATGTTAATACACTGAACTTGTAGCAAAGCGCAGTAATAAATAAAAGGCAACAAACACCTCGAAAAACCACTCGTTTTCTAAGGCTTGAGTTCACCTTCAGCAGGAGAAACTAAATTTAGCCAAAATGTGTGAAGTACGGGATTTGGTATTTTCTCCAAAGATGCCGATATCAATGGACTCCTGAATGTAATTCCCCGTTTTTTTAAATAACTTCCTCGTAAAAATTATATAACTTATGAAACATAGAAACTGCACAGTTTCTTTACCTTTTTAGCGATCTAATTCCTAACCGGATGTCGCTCTAATTGCTTCACGTTCTTAACCAATGGTTATGCATTCTATCGTTCCGTAGGCGTGTCCCTGTGAGGTATTTTTTCGCGGCCAACGCTAGTGAAATCGTTTCGCAAACATTTTTTGTTCTTACGCAAACATTGAATTAAATTATATAAAATTTCTGATAAAATTGGGCACTTGCCGAAAGTACAGGTACGACAAAAAAGTACCGAGGTACGTACCGCCGGAAGAAAATATCGCGGTGTACCGGTGCACTGGCCCTACGTGCTACGCCTCCCGACCTCTGGAAAGTTTATAATCTAAATTTAGAACGTCGGAATTCCAGAAGCAGTTGCCGAAATGGCGAGTAATTATTGTTGTCTGTATTATTATCCCCAAGTTTTTTGAAGAAAAGTGGGGATATTGTTATTGCCTCTGTCCGTCCGTTCGTCTGTCCGCAGGAACAGATGTATACTTGTGTGTTAAAAATTATGGACACTTCCATTAAACTCAATGCGATTTATTCCGTAGACACACAAGTCACTGATTTGTGTGGCAAAAATAGCTACTTGTGTGTCTTATTTTCCAAGAAATTTCCAGGAAATTTGACACACAAGGGTACTTTGTAGGGATGAAGACACACAAGTATACATCCGTAAAGACGTCCGTCCGAGCGCATCCACAGGCACATGTTGGGTAGACATAAGTTGGGTACTTGCCGTTTATTCCGTTAGTGTCCGAAAAAGTAGCCAACAAATTTGATGGGACATGTTGGGTACTTGTGCAAATTTTAGCTGATTGTTGGGTACTTATAGGTGAAAAATTAACACTGTAGTACTCAACAAATGTCCATCTGTAAGAATGTGCGTCTGTCCGGCTATCTCCTCCTATACCGTTCATTGGAATTCAACCAAATTTGGTGTGTGAGTTACTTACATGAATGGCTTCTGCAAGAGCACATTAATTTTTGGACCAGCCCCCAGGGGTCCCTGGAAGAGGTCAAAACGTGGGGATTTGCGATGGCGCGCCATCGACTGCGCGATCTAGTCTTTTTGTTTTTTTACCGACAATCGGCCATTCGTGAAAAATTTCTTGTACTAATATTTTTGCCTTGCATTTTGAAATTCTCACTCGCATTTAGCGTAAATGTGAGCTTAATTTCGGACCCTGAAGAAATGGATGGGCTGCGTGATGCTTCCACGCAGAGCTGAAACCGGCCCGCACACGAGTACTGGTAAACAGCTAAGAGGATCTAAGCCTACCCAGGCAAAGCGGTGTGAGTCGGCCTGTCCATGCTTATAAACCCTGTTGGTTCCAACTTCCATTGGGCGGCAGAGCTTGAGATGTTATTTCATCTCAATGTCGAGTTAAAGTCCCACAAAATTGGAAGCAATGTCTCCAAAATGACCTTGACAGTGTTGACTGCGAAATTAAACCTCTAAACTAGCAAAATTAGCAAAACGTAAATTAAAATGGCTAACAACAATAATAAAAGGTAAGATATTACAAGACCATGTGCCACCACCATGCACAAACGCTTTTTGCAGTCTAATTTTTACTTTCACTTTCATTTTCACTAAGTTTCGGTACTTTCCATAGGTAGATGTAATGACTGTTTTGTCCCGTTTCAAATTCATACGGAGTGCTTTTGTCCCTGTAGGTCTTGTTTCTAGAGATTTCTGCGTAGCTTTTCCTGCTTAATTCACGCCAGGACGTGAGAATAATATCCCATACAACTATTTGCAATTGAATATGCTTTTTAGCTCACCGTCACGTAGTGACGAGGTGAGCTTTTGGGATCACTTTTCGTCCGTCGTCCGTGCGTGCGTCCGTGCGTCCGTCCGTAAACAATTCTTTAAACGACATCTCCTCCTAAACCACTGATCGGATTTTGACTAAACTTCACAGGAATGATCCTTAGGTGGTCCCCTTTCAAAAGTGTTCAAATGGTTCCGGTCCGTTGCACATCTAGGTCATAGGAGCCAAAAACAGATTTTTTTCACCAAAAACTTAAAAAATCTTCTTCTCTGAAACCACAAGGCCCAGGTCTTTGATATTTGGTATGAAGCTTCATCTGGTGGACCCCTACCAAGATTGTTCAAATTATAGTGCTGGGGCCAAAAATGCCCCCGCTCCGGGGCCCTTTGGTTTTACATGGGCTTATATAGGGAAAATCTTTAAAAATCTTCTTCTCTGAAACCGTAAGGCCCAGGTCTTTGATATATGGTATGAAGCTTCATCTAGTGGACCCCTACCAAGATTGTTCAAATTATAGTGCTGGAGCCAAAAATGCCCCCGCTCCGGGGCCCTTTGGTTTTACATTGGCTTATATAGGGAAAATCTTTAAAAATCTTCTTCTCTGAAACCGCAAGGCCCAGGTCTTTGATATTTGGTATGAAGCTTCATCTAGTGGACCCCTACCAAGATTGTTCAAATTATAGTGCTGGGGCCAAAAATGCCCCCGCTCCAGGGCCCTTTGGTTTTACATGGGCTTATATAGGGAAGAGCTTTAAAAATCTTCTTCTCTGAAACCGTAAGGCCCAGGTCTTTGATATTTGGTATGAAGCTTCATCTAGTGGACCCCTACCAAGATGGTTCAAATTATAGTGCTGGGGCCAAAAATGCCCCCGCTCCAGGGCCCTTTGGTTTTACATGGGCTTATATAGGGAAGAGCTTTAAAAATCTTCTTCTCTGAAACCGTAAGGCCCAGGTCTTTGATATTTGGTATGAAGCTTCATCTAGGGGACCCCTACCAAGATTGTTCAAATTATAGTGCTGGGGTCAAATATGCCCCCGCTCTGGGGCCCTTTGGTTTTACATGGGCTTATATAGGGAAAACCTTTAAAAATGTTCTTCTCTGAAACCGTAAGGCCCATGTCTTTGATATTTGGTATGAAGCTTCATCCCACACATCCATGGTCCTTCTTCCCCCCCCCCCCCCCCCCTCCCCCCCCCCCCCAACACTCCGGGGCCCTTTGGTTTTAAATGGGCTTATATAGGGAAAATCTTTAAAAATCTTCTCTGAAACCACAAGGCCAAGGTCTTTGCTATTTGGTATGAAGCTTCATCTAGTGGACTCCTACCAAGATTGTTCAAATTATAGTGCTTGGGCTAAAAATGCCACCGCCCCGGGGCCCTATGGTTTTACATGGGCTTATATGGGGAAAATCTTTAAAAATCTTCTTCTCGGAAACCCCAAGGTCCAGGTCTTTGCTATTTGGTATGAAGCTTCATCTAGTGGACCCCTACCAAGATTGTTCAAATTATAGTGATAGGGCCAAAACTGCCCCCGACCTGGGGCCCTTTGGTTTTACATAGACTTATATAGAGATATTCCTTAAAAATCTTCTTCTGAAACAGCAAGGCCATGGTCTTTGATATTTGGTGTGAAGCTTCCTCTAGTGGACCTCTATCAAGATGGTTTAAATTATAGCCCTGAGGCCAAAAATGCCCCCGCCCTGGAGCCATTGGTTTTATATAGGCTTATGTAGGTTATGGGTTATATAGGGAAAATCTTTAAAAATCTTCTTCTCTGAAAGCCCAAGGCGCAGGTCTTTGATATTTGGTATGAAGCTTCATCTAGTGGACCCCTACCAAGATTGTTCAAATTATAGTGCTGGGGCCAAAAATGCCCCCGCCCCGGGGCCCTTTGGTTTTACATGTTCTTATATAGGGAAAATCTTTAAAAATCTTCTTCTCTGAAACCACAAGGCCCAGGTCTTTGATATTTGGTATGAAGCTTCATCTAGTCGACCCCTACCAAGATTGTTCAAATTATAGTGCTGGGGCCAAAATGCCCCCACTTGGGGGCCCTTTGTTTTTACATGGGCTAATATAGGGACAATCTTTAAACATCTTCTTCTCTGAAACCACAAGGCCCAGGTCTTTGCTATTTGGTATGAAGCTTCAGCTAGTGGACCCCTACCAAGATCATTCAAATTATAGTGCTGGGGCCAAAAATGCCCCCACCCTGCGGCCTTTGGTTTTACATGGGCTTATATAGTGAAAATCTTCTTCTCTGAAACCGCAAGGCCCAGGTCTTTGCTATTTAGTATGAAGCTTCATCTAGTGGACTCCTTCCAAGATTGTTCAAATTATAGTGTCAAAAATGCCCCCGCCCTGGAGTCTTTTGGTTTTACATAGTCTTATATAAGGAAAATCTTTAAAAATTCTTCTTCTCTGAAACCGCAAGGCCCAGGTCTTTGCTATTTGGTATGAAGCTTCATCTAGTGGACCCCTACCAAGATTGTTCAAATTATAGTGCTTGGGCCAAAAATGCCCCCGCCCGGGGCCCTTTGGTTTTACATGGGCTTATATAGGGAAAATCTTTAAAAATCTTCTTCTCTGAAACCGCAAGGCCCAGGCCTTTGATATTTGGTATGAAGCTTCATCTAGTGGACCCCTACCAAGATTGTTCAAATTATAGTGCTGGGGCCAAAAATGCCCCCACCCCGGGGCCCTTTGGTTTTACATAGGCTTTATATAGGGAAAATCTTGAAAAATCTTCTTCTCTGCAACCGCAAGGCCTAGGTCTTTGATATTTGGTATGAAGCTTCATCTAGTGGACTTTTACCAAGATTGTTCAAATTATAGTGCTGGGGCAAAAAAATGCCCCCGCTCCAAGGCCCAGGTCTTTGCTATTTAGTATGAAGCTTCATCTAGTGGACTCCTTCCAAGATTGTTCAAATTATAGTGTCAAAAATGCCCCCGCCCTGGAGTCTTTTGGTTTTACATAGGCTTATATAAGGAAAATCTTTAAAAATTCTTCTTCTCTGAAACCGCAAGGCCCAGGTCTTTGCTATTTGGTATGAAGCTTCATCTAGTGGACCTTTACCAAGATTGTTCAAATTATAGTGCTGGGGCAAAAAAATGCCCCCGCTCCAGGGCCCTTTTTAGCTCACCTGAGCCGAAGGCTCATGTGAGGTATTAGTATACATGTACCACGAGCCGGCGTCCGTCGTCCGTCGTCGTCGTCTGTCGTCCACACTTTCAAAGAAGTATATCTCCGGAACCAGTGGGCCAATCTTGATCAAATTTCATGTGAAGCATTATCAGGTAGGGGGAAAGGCTGCATACTGTTTTCGGGCAGATCGGATTGGAACTCTGGTTGCCATGGCAACAAATAGCTCCCATAGACTTAACATAGGAAAAAGTTTGTCATCACTCTAGCTCCGTCAATTTTTTTCTGATTGTCTTCATTCTTGCAGATAACGAGGACAGGCATGAAATCTCGATCAAGTTCGATTTTTGGCTGAATCGGATTATTCACTCAGGAGTTACGTGCCCTTGAGCGTTAGGAAAAAGCTTGTCATCACTCTAGCTCCGTCAATTTTTTTCTGATCGACTTCATTCTTGCAGATAACGAGGACAGATATGAAATCTCGATCAAGTTCGATTTTGGGGTGAATCGGATTATTCACTCAGGAGTTACGTGCCCTTGAGCGTTGAAAAAATTGCCTATTGACTTAACATGGGGAGAATGTTGTCATCACCGTAGCTGCTTCAATTATTTTCAGATTGGCTTTATTCTTGCAGATAACCAGCACAGCCATGAAATCTTGGTCAAGTTCGATAACTGGCAGAATCGGATCATTCACTTAGGAGTTACCTGCCCTTGTGTGTTTTTGCATTAGGGTTAATGGGAATTTCAAAAATGTATATCTTAAAGACTACTTAGCCAACTTTGATCAAATTTCATGTGTCGCATTATTGGGCAAGTGGAAAGGCTTCATTAGGTTTTCAGGCAGATCTGAGTGGAACTCTGGTTGCCATGGCAACATCTAGCTCCCATAGACTTCACATAGGAAAAAGCTTGTCATCACTCTAGCTCCGTCAATTTTTTTCTGATCGACTTCATTCTTGCAGATAACCAGTACAGGCATAAAATCTCGGTCAAGTTCGATTTTGGGCCGAATCAGATAATTCACTCAAGAGTTACGTCCCCTTGAGCGCCCGAAAAATTGCCTATCGACTTAACATGGGGAAAATGTTGTCATCACTGTAGCTAGTAACGAGGACAGGCATAAAATCTCGGTTAAGTTCGATTTTGGGCAGAATCGGAATATTGACCTCGGAGTTACGTGACCTTGAGCGACAAAAAATTTGCCCATAGACTTAACATAGGGAAAATGTTGTGACTACGATAGCGACTTGAATTTTTTTCAGATCAGCTTCAAACTTGCAGGTAACGAGGACAGACATAAAATCACGGTTAAGTTAGATTTTGGGCCGAATCGGATTATTTGCCTTGGAGTTACCTGCCCTTGAGCATGCAAAAATACGTTGTGACAACGATAGCAACTTTATTTTTATTCAGATCAGCTTCAAACTTGCAGGTAACGAGGACAGGCATAAAATCCCGGTTATGTTCGATTTTGGGCCGAATCGGAATATTGACCTCGGAGTTACGTGACCTTGAGCGACAAAAAATTTGCCCATAGACTTAACATAGGGAAAATGTTGTGACTACGATAGCGACTTGAATTTTTTTCAGATCAGCTTCAAACTTGCAGGAAACGAGGACAGACATAAAATCTCGGTTAAGTTAGATTTTGGGCCGAATCGGATTATTTGCCTTGGAGTTACGTGCCCTTGAGCATAAAAAAATACGTTGTGACCACGATAGCAACTTTATTTTTATTCAGATCAGCTTCAAACTTGCAGGTAACGTGGACAGGCATAAAATCTCAGTTAAGTTTGAATCTGAATATTGACCTCGGAGTTACATGACCTTGAGCGACAAAAAATTTGCCCATAGACTTTACATAGGGAAAATGTTGTGACTACGATAGCGACTTGAATTTTTTTCAGATCAGCTTCAAACTTGCAGGTAACGAGGACAGACATAAAATCTCAGTTAAGTTCGATTTTGGGCCGAATCGGATTATTTGCCTTGGAGTTACCTGTCCTTGAGCATAAAAAAATACGTTGTGACCACGATAGCAACTTTATTTTTATTCATATCAGCTTCAAACTTGCAGGTAACGAGGACAGGCATAAAATCTCGGTTAAGTTCAATTTTGGGCCGAATCGGAATATTGACCTTGGAGTTACGTCACCTTGAGCGACAAAAAATTTGCCCATAGACTTAATTAGGGAAAATGTTGTGACTACGATAGCGACTTGAATTTTTTTCAGATCAGCTTCAAACTTGCAGGTAACGAGGACAGACATAAAATCTCAGTTAAGTTCGATTTTGGGCCGAATCGGAATATTTGCCTTGGAGTTACCTGCCCTTGAGCATAAAAAAATAAGTTGTGACCACGATAGCAACTTTATTTTTATTCATATCAGCTTCAAACTTGCAGGTAACGAGGACAGGCATAAAATCTCGGTTAAGTTCGATTTTGGGCCGAATCGGAATATTAACCTCGGAGTTACGTGACCTTGAGAGACAAAAAAATTTGCCCATAGACTTAACGTAGGGAAAATGTTGTGACAGAAATAGCGACTTGAATTTTTAGCTCACCTGAGCCAAAGGCTCCAGTGAGCCTATAGTATACCAAGGCTCCGGAGTCCGTCGTCTGTCGTCCGTCCATCCGTCGTCCACACTTTCAATGAAGCATATCTCAGAAAGCAGTCTACCAATCTTGTTTAAATTTTATGTGTAGCACCATTGGGCAAGGGGAAAGGCTGCATTAGGTTTTGGAGCTAGTCTGGTTCATTTTTTCCTTCATTCTTCTTTCTCTCCATATAGAGATAATAGACCAATGTTAAATTTTTAATCAAAGATTTCTCAGGAACTATAAAAGCTAGAAGCATCAAATTTGGTATTCAATAGAATAATGATGACTTATTTTGTGTAAGAGACATTGGGCTTTCTCAGCTTATTTGTTCATCTGTTCTTTCATTCTTCTTTGTCTCCATTTTGACCAATGTTAAATTTTCGTCAAAGATTTCTCAGGAACTATAGAAGCTAGAAGTCTCAAACTTGGAATGCAATGCAATAATGATGACTTATATCCTGTAAGGGTCAATGGGCTGGATTCTATTAGCAGATTTAGTAGTCAAGTCTGTGAATTGTTAAAACTTAAGTTCCTCAGGTGAGCGGTTTAGGCTCATTGAGCCTCTTGTGTTTAAAATAGACTTATTTAGGGAATATCTTGAAAAATATTTTTCTCTGAAAACACAAGGCCTAGGTCTTTGATATTTTGTGTGAAATTTCATCTAGTGGACCTCTATCAAGATTGTTCAAATTGTAGCCCTAGGGCAAAATATGCCCCCGCTCGAGACCCTTTGGTTTTACATAGACTTATATAGGGAAATCTTTAAAAATCTTCTTCTCTGAAACTGCAAGGCCCATGTCTTTGATATTTAGTATGGAGCTTCATCTAGTGGACCTTTAAAAAAAATCTTCTTCTCTGAAACCGCAAGGCCCAGGTCTTTGATATTTGGTGTGTAGCTTCATCTAGTGGACCTTTGCCAAGATTGTTAAAATTATAGCCTTAGTTGATATTTGGTATGAAGCTTCACCTTTTTAGACCTTTCTCAACATTATGCACATTATAGCCCTGGGGTTAATAATGGCCCTCCGCAGGGCCCACTTGTTACTCTATGGATCAGGTGAGCGATCCAGGGCCATCATGGCCCTCTTGTTTATCATATGACGTCACGTCTGAGAGTGTAATAACGTCATGTAATATTTTCGATAATCCACTAGTGGATTAAATATGCAAATTAGGTAGATACGTCCAGTAACGTTACATGTACGACGTCCTTAATGACGGCGCGTTTACTAATGACGAAATTTTGACATTTTTGTAAACAATCGTGAATAAAGTGCGTTTTAAATGTCATATGATAAATAGAATCTTGCATTCGTGCTCATGTATTATTGAATTTATTAAACTCGTTAAGAAAAAGGGATAAAATGCTCGGCAAAGCCTCGCATTTTATCTCTTTTACTCAACTCATTTAATAAATTCAATAATACATGAGCACTCATGTAAGATCCTCTATGTAATCATGCATTTATTGAGCGGAAACACCTAGCACGAAAATGCATTGGAATGAATCTGCCTGGGGTGAGCAGGCGCAATAGTTTATTTACAAGCAGAAAATACTCACAATTCATGCATTTTGCTTCACATTCAGCATTTATTTGCTGTAATTTGATAGTTTTGGAAACCTGTTTGGCTGAACAGCATGATTAGACATTTTCATGGTGGAAAAGTCACTCGTGCTGCACAGGCCTCATATTTTTCAGGCATATGCAGGATTTCAGGCTTTTAGAGCTTGATTGTTTCTTGATTTTTTGCTTGATGTCAGGCTTTTTAGATTTTGATTTTTCCTCCTATTTTCTGTTTAAAATGACTACCGGTATCAGTGTTGTGCCTAGGCTCGATTGCTTGGGGGACACCAATGGCCCTTATGACATTTTCCAAAGGGTCATTTTATATTTTAAAGGGGCTTCAGTAAATAAAATATAAGCAACGTTGTTGATTTCTGAGGGTCATCCGGGCCCCATGTTTAATGTTGAAAGGGCCATCAATGACTTTAGGTAGGCAAATGGCCCCATGGCCCCCTCTCGGCGCAACACTGGGTATTGAACACTTATCCTCTGAATATAATTATTTGGCTGCGTCTCCTGACAACCGGTTGTCAGGAGCATTTTTGTTATGTAAAATGCTCCTGACAACCGGTTGTCAGGAGCATTTTGCTATCTAAAATGCTCCTGACAACCAGCAATATTTTTCCAATAAAAACCTGCTATATTAGCATTATTTTGGCTACTTAACACAGTATTTTAGTTTCTTGATACATGTTTAATATTTTTTTGTCCTCTCTGGTATTTTAACATAACTACTGGATTGAAAATTAAAGAGAAAAAACATATGGTACTTGCAGAATTTAATGTTTTATTTAATACTGAAAATAAATACCAACTAAATATAGGGTCAATTTCTCTTGAGTGCTATGGAAAAAACATGTCATCAATTCCCTTTTAGAGAATATATATGGTTAAGGGGTGGGGACCTGAAAGGTTTCTGAGATATATTGCTTTTAATGAAGTTAAGGGGTGGGGCATGGCCCCTGGCACCCCCAGGGTGGCATGCTGATGTCACTGATTGGGTCTTATAATTAAGAACAAAAATATATATGGTTTAGGGTCGGGGCTCTAAACAGTTTCTCAGTTATATGGTCTTTGGTGAAGTTGAGGGGTGCAGCATGGCCCGGGCATGCCCTGGGTGACCCCTAGGTTGGTGTTACTGAATGTGTCTTATCATAAGGAACAAGAATAAATATGGTTTAGGGCTGGGGATCTGTAAGGTTTCTAGTTTGTTTGATTTGAGGTTTAACATACCCGTCAACACTGTAAAGGTCATTTTGGAGATGTTGCTTCCAATTTTGTGGGACTTTTACCGACACTGAGATGAAATGACATCTCAAGCCCCATCTCAAGCCCTGACACCCAATGAAACCAATAGGGTTTTTTAGCCTGGACGGTCTGCCTCGCACCGAGGTTCCTGGACAGGCTTTGATCCTCTAAGGGTTTACCACTACTAGTGTGCGGGCCAGGTTCAGCTCTGCGCGGAAGCATCATATAGCCCATACATTTCTTCAAGCCCCTATGGGCGGGGGCCGGTAAGGTTTCTGGAATATTGGACCTTTTATGAAGTGGAGGGGGATGGGCATGGCCCGGCACATCCTGGGGGACCCCCAGGTTGGTGTTACTGAATGCCACTTATCATAAGGGACCAGAATATATATGGTTTAGGGGTTGGGATCTGTAAGGTTTCTGGGATATTCGGCCTTTTATGAAGTGGATAGGGATGTGGCATGGCCCTGGCACATCCCGGGGGACCCCCAGGTTGATGTCACTGAGTGCTTCTTATTATCAATATGTATGGTTAAGGGGTGAGGATCTGAATGGTTTCTGAGATAAATGGCATTTTATGAAGTGGAGGGGGTGAGACATGGCCCCGGCACAACCTGGGGGACGCCCAAGTTGACATCAAAGCAAATGGCTGAGAGAAGTTAACTCAAGGAAAATTTCTATGAAAGTTTGGCAAAATATCAGCAAAGGTTTGACAGTAAATGTCATTTTTCAATTTTCCTCATTATAAGTCTATGGAAAATCTAAGTTGCCATAGCAACCATCTAAATGGCTGAATTTTATAAAAAAAGAAAAAAAAAACCTGTAAAGGCAAATATGGTGAATATTTTCATAAAGTCTCTGCCTCCTAGAGCTTATGGTTTTTGAGGAGATGATTTTTTAAGTATTTTTTTTTTTTTCTATTTTTTTTTTCATCAAGCAATAAAAATGAGCAGTAGACCTAAATAGTCCGGGATTTGAGACCAGATTTCGAAAAATTTAATGCCCCCAAAATTCTCACGCTTTATTTGTGCCGTTTCATTGAGACAGGAGCCTAACCTATATGTCATGTGATTATTTAGCAAATCTGGTGGGGAAAAGGGGTTGAAAATTCTATGAGTTTACACCCACCCCCATGCGGATGGTATAGTTGGATTGAGTTTAGTTATGTGTAGCTTGCGCTTACATATGAATGTTGATTTATTGCAACCGCCAAAATATTTGTCAATACTCGAAGACACGAAAATTCATGATATGACGTAATTACATCCGGTGTTACCATAAATTTTGACCATTGAAATTTGACCGCAAAAATTTGGTAAATTTTACACTATTTTCGCATTAAATAATTTTTAGTACTTTTGAAACAATTTTTTTTTCGTCAGTATGAAGGATGGTTATTTTTGTACGTGCATGTGAAACTTGATGACTCTGTTTCAATCTGGGCATGAACAAGGGACTCCGATACCTATGGACCATAGTACCACTTTTTCCTGTTGTGTCACAGATCATGATAAAAAATTATATTAAAACCAACATAAACTAAATTATTTTACTGGCTGGTCATAGATGTATCATAACAGGAACGGATAGATACATTTTTGAAAAGTTACTGATGGCCATTTCCTTCCGGTTTATATTTAGTAAGGGGAATATACATCACCAAGCATATTTGTCAGCGGGTGAATTGGCAAGTGATTCTCTAAACTGGTGACTTGAAACAATCAACATTTAATGAATACATTGCATATTTCAAGAATCATTATCCAAAGTTTCCGGTTTGTGCGGAAGGCTCCCCTAGTAACATCGGCATTATTATATTTTAAACACGTAAATGTTACTGGCCACTTGAAATCTTACTGGGTACCTTATTTTCTGTTAAGACACACGACTAAAAATAAATTGTACCGAGGTTTAATGTAACGTAAAGCCATCCCTTAAACATTATTCTATCTTCCCTTTTCCCAGAGTTGTGGTATAACCTGTAAACGTTCATCTTAAAATGTCACCTGCACTTACTTTCTACCATTTTGTTGGGCAACCTGCCTCCGATAGCCTTGTCCCTCTATTCACCATTAGCTCTAATCAGCCTGTGTCTCTTGTCACACACTGATTAATCTGTTCTTCATCTCCTTTATTACTACTTCCTTTTTCTGACATTTATCCCATATATTGATTGTTTTGGGTTTAAAGGCACGTCACCCCTTGTTGGTCATTTTTGTCCTCTCTCCAGAGAAAGGGAGAAAAGCGACAGAAGAGATAGTTGAGCAGATGAAAGTAAGGGGCAGAGGAGAAATGGGAAAATGGAAAAGCAGAAACGGAAGAAATAACTGTTTTCCCCCTCTACCCATAACTGCTGGAAGAACAGCAGGTCTTGTCCAGCTGTAAGCCACTATCAGCTGGACGCCCTATTGACGCAAGATACACGTCACCTTTGCCTCACCCAACCACCCCAATTGTCCCATATAGATTGGCCAAAAAGGCCTTCTATGACAAGCCATCAGGAGTTATCACGTTTGAAAAACAGAGTGTATGCAAAGATCAGGAATCTATACAAAATATCTCGCACCTCCCATTCAAAACACCAAAATGAAAACGTCATGGATGGAAAGCCAGAATGACAGTTATCTCCCCATGGCTCCCGAACGGCTATCCAAAATAAAAAAGCATTAGCAATACATACATCTTAAGGACTAATTATGAAAATAATAAACCACAAAAAAGGATCGACGACGGGGTAAGTAAGAAGTTTACGGGGGCGGGGGTGGGGTTGGACACTTTTAATAGATTTTAGATGGTCACACTACTCGCCCTTGATTGTCGTGGTTAAAACCGATAAATTGTTCACTCTACATGATGGAGTTCTAGCTCATCAGTACAACATCTCCGAGAACAGAAAATCAAACGACTAAAAAGATGAAAGAACGATGAGGACTCAACAGCATGAAATAGCTAGAATTCTGCAGCAAAGGAAACCAAACAATTAGGCTCCGGTTAACCCTACCAGAGACAGAGCATCAGACACCTACCTTCAGGCGTTCTGGCGGAAATGCGTTCGTACATAAGAAAGGAACTAGGCGAGCGGGTTAATTTACTTGAAACCTTATATGTCAGATATATTGAACAAGTGAACAGGGACGATGTTTGGCATAATAAATGTTACGATTCCTACGTAAATCAAGCTTCTTCTCTTCACCTTTGTCAAGAAGGGTTCATCACCGACCCTCGACTGAACTTTTCTGCATCTTCATGTAACTTGGTGACCTCAGTTTGCGCATATTTGCCAAAAGATCGACCAAAACCAGAGTCATTCAATCAGCAAATAAGTTGGAGTATATCAAATCCGCAGCTGGAGAATTAGATGCCGATATTTAAATTTAGTAGAGTATCTGTTTTACAGCAAATTAATGTTAAAAACCAAAACAATATACCTCTAAAACATTTAAGTAAAATCGTACCACCAAATACTGTATAATGTTTCTTTTTTGTTCGCAGTAAAATTTCGCACACCTTCAGTCAAAAGGAGGCTTGATTGTTCAGAGGCGTAAACTCATTAAAACACGACTTTCCTTCAATTATGAAATACTGAACAAAAATCTGCCAACCCTTTGAAAAAAAAAAAACTGAAATAGGGCCGCGCTGTTATCTTCACTGAACATTGTCGTCTTTCAGAGGTATTGCTGTCATAGTAACATCATACCACAAACTACCACTGGTCACCAATTAATTGTTTATGAAGCTAAGCAACAAAAGCTGTATCATGACAACGCCAATTAGATATGGTTTATGCTTGCCATCAAGTTTACGCGACTTTTCCCTGAACACAAAATTGTAAACAAGCGGCCGATGGGAAACTACGCTCACCAGAGCTCAAGTGGGCATAAATCCCGCCCCCCCCCCCCCCCCCCCCCACCCCCCCACACACACACACACACCAGTGGTGACCATTTATTTTAACAGACCATAATGGTTTAGTAGAGGCCAATCCCAGGACCATTGATGCCAAATTATTTTGAAATCAACCATTGTTTTCTTTTGTTGCCGTCGCATACATTATAGTCAGCTTTGAACCATCTTAGGGCTAGAGTCCAAAATGCTGCATACCAAGGTCTTGTATTTCTTGAGATGCAGAATTTAAAATCACTTTTGGCCGTTTATTGGTGTGACGATCACACAGATCCCTCTAACAAACTTGGATTTCTCGACCACACTGATGCAGTATATGTAATTTGGTATCAGTTAGCCCAGTAGTTTTAGAAAAATTAAAAGCTATTAAATCTTATGGCCTCAGGATCATTAAGCTGATTGCAAATATCAACTATGATGTCATAAGTTGCAACAGAACCAGAAAACCCTGTCTTTTCCATACAAAATCCTAAGTGACCGAATGTGACCTTGACGTAAGAAAGGTCAAGGTCAACGAAATGTCATCATTTAAACAAATTCGATAGGGCCCGGGTCCCATATAGTGTATACAAAGTTTCAAGGTCATCGGTTGATTGGTTCCTGAGAAGGCGATTTTCAAAGGTTTTTACCATATATGGGCATGGCGGACATTTTGGTCATGTGACCCAGATATTCAGAATATATGTTTGTTCTTTCACCCCATGGCGGCTTCACATATAATTTGGTTCCAGTTGGCCTTGTAGTTTCAGAGGAGATGTCGTTTGGAATTGTTTGGATGCTTAAATGAGAAAAGAGGGTAGGAACATTTATCTCCCCTTTTTATGTCTTTTTCCCCACTTTTTTTATTTTCTAACTCCATTTTCAAGATGCTGAGATACCTCTAAATAAATTCGTATCATAGTTAAGTGTGAGAAAGTAAGGTGCATTAAACTCCTTAAATACGCGTGCTACGAATTTCAAATCCCCGACTAAAAATCATTGTCATACCCTGTTTATAGGGTAGTAGACAGATCAGATACAATGTAGTAGATAGAAGCCTCCGTGGTGCAGTGGTTACGCTACTCGCCTTGTAAACCAGGGATCGCAGGATCGATCCCGGGCTTCTCCAGACTTTCGGATGAGTCTTAAAACCGAGGTCCCGTCTCCGTATGACCTTAGCTGTTGGTGGGACGTAAAACTAAAACTCACTCACTCACTCACAATGTAGTAGATTGCCTAAGGAACATTTTTATGAAAGTATTGTCAAAGGATCTGCAGAGGCTTGGCAGTAAATGCCATTTTCAATTTTCCCCATTATAAGTCTATGGAATCTATAAGTTGCCATAGCAACCAAACTAATGAGCTGATTTTCATAAACAAGCGAGCCATGATGGTCCCTGATCGCTCACCTTATCCATAGAGTAACAAGTGGGTCCTGGGGAGGGCCGTTCTTGACCCCATGGCTATAATGTGCATAATGTTGAGGGAAGTCTAAAAAGGTGAAGCTTCATAGCAAATATCAACAAAGGCTATAATTTGAACAATCTTGGTAAAGGTCCACTAGATGAAGCTCCATATATCAAAGACATGCGCCTTGCAATTTCAGGGAAGAATATTTTTAAAGATGTCCCTATATAACTCAATATAAAACCAAAGGGTCTCGGGGCGGGGGCATTTTTGGCCTCAGGGCTATAATTTGAACAATCTTGATATAGGTCCACTTGATGAAATTTCACACCAAATATCAAAGACCTAGGCCTTGTGGTTTCAGGGAAGGTTTTTCAAGATTTTCCCTATATATATACAAGTCTGTGTAAAACCAAAGGGCCCTGGAGCTGGGGGCATTTTTGGCCCCAGGGCTATAATTTGAACAACCTTGGTAGAGGTCCACAAGATGAAGTTTCATAACAAATATCAAAGACCTGGGCCTTAAGGTTTCAGAGAAGAAGATTTTTAAAGATTTTCCCTATGTAAGCCCATGTAAAACCAAAGGGCCCCAGGGCAGGGGCATTTTTGGCCCCAGCACTATAATTTGAACATTCTTGTGTCCACTAGTTGAAGCTTCATACCAACTATCAAAAACCTGGGCCTTGTGGTTTCAGAGAAGAATATTAAGTTTTCGGTGAAAAAAATCTATTTTTGGTTCCTGTGACCTAGATGTGCAATGGACTGGAACCATTTGAACAGCTTTGAAAGGGCACCTAAGGATCATTACTGTGATCAGGGGTTTAGGAGGAGATGTGTTTACGCACAGATGGAGTGTTTGAGTTTTACGTCTCACCAACAGCTAAGGTCATACGGAGACGGGACCTCGGTTTAAAGACTCATCCGAAAGTCTGGAGAAGCCCGGGATCGATCCTGCGACCCCTGGTTTACAAGGCGAGTAGCATAACCACTACACCACGGAGGCTTCTTTACGCACAGATGGATGCACGGACAACGGTCAAAAGGTAATCCCAAAAGCTCACTTGTCTCTATGTGACAGTGAGCTTAAAACATAAACTTTCAATCCCCCAGCCCAAGGATGCTACAGATAAAATTTGGGTCAAATCGGCTTAGTGGCTTCAGAGGAGATGTCATTTGAAAGTGTTGACGGGTGCTGAGGACATATTTCAGACAACGACGGACAACTGCCTATCCTATAAGCTCCCACGGAGCCTTTGGCTCTGGTGACCTAAAAAATCTGAATAAAAATTACATGAATTAACTTCAATTAGGTTCATTTGAATACTAAAAAAATGACAAAAAAGCATTAAACATGTATCAAGAACCATGAAATACTAAAAAGGTAACTAAAATAATGCTAATATTATAGGTTTATATTGGAAAAATATTGCTGGTTGTCAGGAGCATTTTTGATAGCAAAAATGCTCCTGACAACCGGTTGTCAGGAGCATTTTATATAGCAAAAATGCTCCTGACAACCGGTTGTCAGGAGACACTTCCTAATTATTTTGCTACACCCATTTCTGCCTATTCACCAATCAAGTCACACACTCAGGGATACAGACTAACAGGCGCCCAGTCGCCAAAGACGCCTAAGTTTTGGCCTGGGCGCCTAAGTTTCGAATAAAAATGCCTATAAACTTACTGTAAAATTTGGATTTAAGGCAATATGGGTGCCTAAAGCAAAATGCTTAGTATGTATCCCTGAAACTGCATTACAAACAGTGTAGATCCTGATCAGATGGCTTCTTCAGAAGCCATCTGATCTGGATCTACACTGTTTGCAAACATTGTAGATCCTGATCAGATGGCTTCTTCAGAAGACATCTGATCTGGATCTACACTGTTTGCAAAGGTAATGGTTGTCATTTACAGCAGGATGAGGGTTAAGGCTGCAAAATCAGGTCTTTCAGGCTTTGAAAAGCTTGGTCAGTATGAGGCCTGTCTGCAGGGCAAGCCAGAAATAATTTTCACCCGTCCTTTCTGAGAAACTACTCGAAAATATGAGCGGACTAGTGTTAATTTCGACCACTGACCCGTATATCTGATTTTGGTCGACTCGTACCTTAGTCAGCTCGTAACATAGTTAAAAAATCTATTTTTAGGATAAGTTGAACTTTAGAACACATATGTACAGGTCAGCGTTACAGTCTATGAAGACTTGTTGACCCTTTGGCCAAAGTATCGCTCATGTATGTTGGCTTCTTGGTAATATTCATTCAGGCAGGTTTAAAAAATTAAAAGTTTGTGTGACCATTTCAGTTGTATTTAAAATTCAGTGCTCAAGCTAGGCCGTTTTTCAAGGGTGCCGCGCCCTGCCCTCAAAATGTTGTGCCCTGCCCTTTTTTATAACGTCCTGCCCTGAAATCTGGAAGTCCCACTGGAAAATTATTGATACTGCACAAAATCTATGCACCCCTAGAAGTGGACATTGTATTCTTGGTATACGGTGCAAAGACACTTTTGATGAAATATGTTCGGTTTATGGGCATAATGAAATGTCTTTTCCGACAGTTTTTCGTTGGTGTAAGAAATTCAGCTGTGGGCTAGGCTCAACAGAAGATGCACCACATGATCATCGGCCGAAAAGAGCAACATCTGCCGTGATGGTTGCTAGAGTGAAAGAAATAGTTGCTACCGATGCACGATATACCACTAGCCAAATAGCTAGTATGGTTAGCATCTCATTAGGAGCAGCTCATACAATTCTGAAACGGGATTTGAAAATGAGAAAGATCTGTGCTAGATGGATTCCCCATCTGTTGACAGATGAGCAGAAAAAGACACGGGTTCAGTGCGCCAAGAATTTGCTTAAAAAGTTTGCAAATTACAATGCACGGTCTTTCGCTAATGTCGTCACAGGTGACGAGACATGGGTTCACTTTTTTGAGCCAAAACGAAAGATTCAGAACAGATATGGGCAACAAAGTATTGCAAAAGACCATGCATTGCAAAGCGGACCATGAGCGCCAAGAAGGTAATGTATGCCATATTCTTTTCAAATCAGGGCCCTGCTATTCAGGTTGCTGTGCCTAAAGGCAAATCTGTAGTTTTACAAGAATAAAGTTCTTCGAAAATCGAAGAAATATTTCAAATAACGAAGACCCGCCTCGGTTTGGCCAATGTCAGATTGCTACATGACAATGCGTCATGGCACAAGGCGTTAATTGTGCAAGACTATCTGAAGAAGGAAAAGGTTGTTGAACTCCCTCACCCCGTATTCCCCTGACCTTGCCCCGTGTGACTTTTTTTTGTTCCCGCGGCTGAAAAATACCTTTCTGGTCGAAAATTTGTACTGCACAAACACCTCTGTTCTGCAATATTCCAGTGCCTTCATAGTATACCTTGTAAAGACTACCAAAATGCATTCAATGATTGGATCATAAGACTGAAAGTTTGTATATCTGTTAAAGGGGAATACTTTGAGGGGACAAAATCAATTTTTCATCGAAATCTATCACAGAATCATTTTTATGTGCTTAGTTACATTCATATTTGAACAGTCCTCGTACTCCAACTGCTTCAGACAAACCGGCTAAAACACGCGCAACTTTGGTCAGTTGGAGCAGACTTAGATGAGTCAGCGGTAGTTATTAGCTCACCTGTCACGTAGTGACAAGGTGAGCTTTTGTAATCACTTTTTGTCTGTCGTCCGTCGTGCGTGCGTGTGTGCGTGCGTCCGTGCGTGCATCCATAAACAATTTCAAATAAGTATATCTCTAATACCCCATGGTCAATCTTGATCAAATTTCATGAGAAGTATCATCAGGTAGGGGGAAAGGCTGCATAAGGTTTTTGGGCTGATCAGATTGGAATTCTGGTTGCCATGGCAACATATAGCTCCCATAGACTTACAATGGGAAAAAATTAAAATATCTTCTTCTCTGAAACCACAGGGCCCAGAGCTTAGATATTTAGCATGTAGCAATGGCCAGTGGTCACTACATAATTCCTGCCAATTATGCCCCTGGGGTCCAAATTGGACACGCCCCAGGGCCCCTTCGCTCCCATAGACTCATAATGGAACAAAAAAGCTTCATAAATCTTCTTATCTGAAACCACAGGGCCCAGAGCTTAGATATTTAGCATGTAGCAATGGCAAGTGGTCACCTACATAATTCCTGCCAATCATGCCCCTGGGAACCAAACGGGCCACGCACCGGGGCCCTTTAGCTCCTATAGACTCATAATGGAAAAAAGCTTCAAAAATCTTCTTCTCTGAAACCACAGGGCCCAGAGCTGAGATATTTGGCATGTAGCAACGGCAAGTGGTCACCTACATAATTCCTGCCAGTCATGCCCCTGGGGTCCAAATTGGCCACACCCCGGGGCCCCTTAGCTCCCATAGACTCATAATGGAAAAAAAGCTTCAAAAATCTTCTTCTCAGAAACCAAAGGGCCCAGAGCTTAGATATTTAGCATGTAGCAACGGCCAGTGGTCACCTACATAATTCCTGCCAATCATGCCCCTGGGTTCCAACGGGGCGACGCCCCGGGGCCCCTTCGCTCCCATAGACTCATAATGGAACAAAAAGCATCAAAAATCTTCTTCTCGGAAACCACAGGGCCCAGAGCTTAGATATTTAGCATGTAGTAACTGCAAGTGGTCACCTACATAATTCCTGCCAATCATGCCATCGGGATCCAAATTGGCCACACCCCGGGGCCCCTTAGCTCCCATAGACTCATAATGGAAAAACAGCTTCAAAAATCTTCTTCTCTGAAACCACAGGGCCCAGAGCTTAGATATGTAGCATGTAGCAACGGCAAGTGGTCACCTACATAATTCCTGCCAATCATGCCCCTGGGTTCCAAATGGGCGACGCCCCGGGGCCCCTTCGCTCCCATAGACTCATAATGGAACAAAAAGCTTCAAAAATCTTCTTCTCGAAAACCACAGGGCCCAGAGCTTAGATATTTAGCATGTAGCAACGGCAAGTGGTCACCTACATAATTCCTGCCAATCATGCCCCTGATGTCCAAACGGGCCACGCCCCTGGGCCCTTAAGCTCCCATAGACTCATAATGGAAAAAGCTTAAAAAATCTTCTTCTCTGAAGCCACATGGCCCAGCGCTGAGGTATTTGGCATGTAGCAATGGCAAGTGGTCACCTACATAAATCCTTACAATCATGCCCCTAGGGTCCAAATGGGCCACACCCCGGGACACCTTAGCTCCCATAGACACATAATGGAAAGAAAGCTTCCAAAATCTTCTTATCTGAAACCACAGGGCCCAGAGTTTAGATATTTAGCATGTAGCAACGGCAATTGGTCACCTACATAATTCCTGCCAATCATGCCCCTGGGTTCCAAATGGGCCATGCGCTGGGGTCCCTTTGCTCCCATAGACTCATAATGGAAAAAAGCTTAAAAAATCTTCTTCTCTGAAACCACAGCGCCCAGAGCTTAGATATTTAGCATGTAGCAACGGCAAGTGCTCACCTACATAATTCCTGCCAATCATGCCCCTGGGGTCCAAAAGGGCCACGCCCCGGGGACCCTTAGGTCCTATAGACTCATAATGGGAAAAAAAGCTTCAAAAATTTTCTTCTCTGAAACCACAGGGCCCAGAGCTTAGATATTTAGCATGTAGCAATGGCAAGTGGTCACCTACATAAATCCTGCCAATCATGCCCGTGGGGTCCAAATGGGCCACGCCCCGGGGCCCCTTAGCTCCCATAGACTCATAATGGAAAAAAGCTTAAAAAATCTTCTTCTCTGAAACCACAGGTCCCAGCGCTGAGGTATTTGGCATGTAGCAACAGCAAGTGGTCACCTACATAAATCCTGCCAATCATGCCCCTAGGGTCCAAATGGGTCACACCCCGGGACGCCTTAGCTCCCATAGACTCATAATGGAAAGTGCTCACCTACATAATTCCTGCCAATCATGCCCCTGGGGTCCAAAAGGGCCACGCCCCGGGGACCCTTAGGTCCTATAGACTCATAATGAAAAAAAAAAGCTTCAAAAATCTTCTTATCTGAAACCACAGGGCCAAGAGCTTAGATATTTAGCATGTAGCAATGACAAGTGGTCACCTACATAAATCCTGCCAATCATGCCCGTGGGTTCATAATGGGCCACGCCCCGGGGCACCTTAGCTCCAATAGACTCATAATGGAAAAAAGCTTCAAAAATCTTCTTCTCTGAAACCACAGGGCCCAGAGCTTAGACATTGAGCATGTAGCAAAGGCCAGTGGTCACCTACATAATTCCTGCCAATCATGCCCCTGGGTTCCAAATGGGCGACGCCTGGGGCCCCTTCACTCCCATAGACTCATTATGGAACAAATAGCTTCAAAAAATCTTCTTCTCTGAAACCACAGGGCCCAGAGCTGAGATATTTGGCATGTAGCAACGACAAGTGGTCACCTACATAATTCCTGCCAATCATGCCCCTGAGGTCCAAATTGGCCACACCCCTGGGCCCCTTAGCTCCCATAGACTCATAATGGAAAAAAAGCTTCAAAAATCTTCTTCTCTGAAACCACAGGGCCCAGAGCTTAGATATTTAGCATGTAGCAATGGCCAGTGGTCACCTACATAACTCCTGCCAATCATGCCCCTGGGTTATAAATGGGCGACGCCCCGGGGCCCCTTCGCTTCCAAAGACTCATAATGGAACAAAAACCTTCAAAAATCTTCTTCTCGGAAACCACATGGCCCAGAGCTTAGATATTTAGCATGTAGCAACGGCAAGTGGTCACCTACATAGTTCCTGCCAATCATGCCCCTGGGGTCCAAACAGGCCACGCCCCGGGGCCCTTTAGCTCCTATAGACTCCTATTGGAAAAAAAGCTTCAAAAATCTTCTTCTCTGAAACCACAGGACCCATAGCTGAGGTATTTGGCATGTAGCAACGGCAAGTGGTCACCTACATAAATCCTGCCAATCATGCCCCTAGGGTCCAAATGGGCTATGCCCCGGGGCCCCTTAGCTCCCATAGACTCATAATGGAAAAAAAAAAAGCTTCCAAAATCTTCTTCTCTGAAACCACAGGGCCCAGAGTTTAGATATTTAGCATGTAGCAAGGACAATTGGTCACCTACATAATTCCTGCCAATCATGCCCCTGGGTTCCAAATGGGCCACGCGCCGGGGCCCCTTTGCTTCCATTGACTCATTATGGAAAAAAGCTTAAAAAATCTTCTTCTCTGAAACCACTGCGCCCAGAGCTTAGATATTAAGCACGTAGCAACGGCAAGTGGTCACCCACATAATTCATGCCAATCATGCCCCTGGGGTCAAAAAGGGCCACTCCCCGGGGCCCCTTAGCTCCTTTAGACTCATAATGGAAAAAAAGCTTCAAAAATCTTCTTCTCTGAAACCAAAGGGCCCAGAGCTTAGATATTTAGCATGTAGCAACCGCCAGTGGTCACTAACATAATTCCTGCCAATCATGCCCCTGGGTTCCAAATGGGGGACGCCCCGGGGCCCCTTCCCTCCCATAGACTCATAATGGAACAAAAAGCTTCAAAAATCTTCTTCTCGGAAACCACAGGGACCAGAGCTTAGATATTTAGCATGTAGCAATGACAAGTGGTCACCTACATAAATCATGCCCCTGGGGTCCAAATGGGCCACACCCTGGGACCCCCCCTAAGCTCCCATAGACTCATTATGGAAAAAAGCTTAAAAAAATATTCTTCTCTGAAACCACTGCGCCCAGAGCTTTACATATTTAGCACGTAGCAACGGCAAGTGGTCACCTACATAATTCATGCCAATCATGCCCCTGGGGTCCAAAAGCAACCGCCAGTGGTCACCTACATAATTCATGCCAATCATGCCCCTGGGGTCCCAATGGGGGACGCCCCGGGGCCCCTTAGCTCCCATAGACTCATAATGGAAAAAAGCTTCAAAAATCTTCTTCTCAGAAACTGTGAAGCACAGAACTTAGATATTTAGTTTCTAGCATCATAAAATAGCCAGCTACATAAATCCTGCTAACCCTGCCCCTGGGGTCAAAATTGGCCTCGCCCAAACTCATCACCTCTAATAGACTTATAATGGAAAAAAACTTAAAAAATCTTCTTCAATGAAATCATAAGGCCCAGAGCTTAGATTTTTAGTATGTAGGAACGTCAAGTGGCCACCTACATAAATCCTGCCAGTTATGCCCCTGGGATCCAAATTGGCCCCACCCCAGGGCTCTTTAGCTTCCATAGACTTACAATTGGAGAAACTTCAAAAATCTTCTCTGAAACCACAGGGCCCTTATAATGAAAAAAAAAAAGCAACTTAAAATGGGGAAAAAAATCTTCAAAAATCTTCTTCTCTGAAACCATAAGTCCCAGAGCTTAGGTATTTAGCATGTAGCAATGTCAAGTCGTCGCCTACATGAATCCTGCCAATCATGCCCCCGGGGTCCAAATCCTGTGGTCCCTAAACTCCAACAAACTTATAATGGAAAAAGCTTCAAACATCTTCTTTGAAACCATGAAGTATAGACCTTAGATATTTAGTATATAGCAACACAAAATGGTCGCCTACATAAATCCTGCCAACTGTGCCCTTTGGGTCAAAATTGGCCAAGCCCCAGGGCTCATTAGCTCCTATAGACTTATACTGGAAAAAACTTAAAAAAATCTTTTTTTCAAAAACCATAAGGCACAGATTTTGTTTGATTTGAGGTTTTACATCCCCGTCAACACTGTATAGGTCATTTTGGAGATGTCTTCCAATTTTGTGGGACTTTTACCAGACATTGAGATGAAATTACATCTCAAGCCCTGTCGTCCAATGAAACCAGTAGGGTTTATAAGCATGGACACCGCATTACCTGAGCTTAGATATTGAGTATGTAGCAATGTCAAGTGGTCTCCTACACTAATGATTTTCTGGTACACAGGTGAGCGATATAGGGCCATTGGGCCCTCTTGTTTGCTTTTTGAGCTGCTGTTCATCGCTATTAGACAGATCAGTCTGACGAATCGGACTGGTCACATTCGTCAGCTTTACCTATTTTCGAGACGCCAAAATCAAACAGAAATCGCGGCGACATTTTGAGATTATATAAATTATTTTAGTCATTTCACCTTATAAACACTAGTGAACACCTGCTTCTTACTCATATAAACAAAAGAAAAAAATACGTATCTATCTTCGAAACTTTTGTCACACTTTGCGTCGCTATAAATGATAATCTCACTCTTAAACACCAAAATTACAACTCTCTTTAATTTAAACAGTAACAAACTTAAAAGATTAAAAATACACTTATCGTCGATGAGATAATTAGTTTATCCTCAAATGCTAATCCGTTTACCGTAATTATATGCAAACACCGAGCAATCACCTCAACTTATTTTTCACACAACTATTACAATCAAAGGCCATGTGCGGTCGCACATGATTTTGGTTGTCAATATAATGCCGCACAAGCGGAAAATGCGATGTCCTTAGTACTCAATGAACGCAGAAAGCAGCATTCTGCGGCGTCTCATCAGGATCTGCACTGTTTGCCACTCATACAGCTATTTTAGGCATAACTTGGGGTAGTAAATTGTACCAATCAAGTAATTGATTAAAAGCAAATCAGAAATGGTAATCATTTTTGTGGAATTTATCGATCGATTAATCTGTTATACGATTAATCGGGTTAGCCTTAGAAAGCAGTTTCAGATAAAAAAGTGGAGCAGACTCTTGACAAACAGCTAAAAGTGGGCGGGTTTATATGGGCAGGTTGGGACGTCTCGGTAATGATTTTTGGCTGTACAGAGAAATTTTCGGATGTCTGCGGGATGCCTTTGATGTTTAATTTGGGCTTTCGGATGCGATTTCAGAACATAATATATGCTGTACATCCACCTAAAGTAAGCCCTGTTTCAGTGCACCATTATTCGGATTGGGATGTTAACTTGAGGCCCCTGTCTGCGGAGTCCCCCCACCCCCCTCCTGTGAAGGTTAAAGACCCCTACCATAATTACATGATTACTGGATAGGCTTTCACCCTGCAGGAAAAGAGGGCCACATGGAAGATAAGTACAAGTACTAAACGTGTTACACTGTACATGTATAAATAAGGTTGATTATTATTATTAAACCTTGATGTTTATTATGTACACCATCTGTGTCCCCTTCTGTGATTAAGTTGAAATGGAAGAAAGGAAAGACAGCTCTAACCTGTGCCTACAATCTATGTTGCCCTGTTCTCAGAAAGTCCTATAGGGCTTTGTATGGAAGTCTACAGGATGATAATTTCTGTCAGCCCTTTTTCTTTATACAGTAGAACTTCGATGGCTCGAACATCGATGGCTCGTTTCCCATGGCTGGTTCGAACTCGTACTTGAGCCCCTAGGGAAATCCTCAAGATAAGAAATGGTGGGGGATGATTAAGGAGATTTTAGTCTTTTATCTGGCAAATGTGTGCTGTGTGTATTCATTAGAATCGCCTCGGTGAGGCGATTCTAATGAGTGGCAAATGTGTGCTGTGTGTACTCATTAGAATCGCCTCGGTGAGGCGATTCTAATGAGTACATACAGCAAACATTTTCATTATCTAACATCGAAAGATGTTCAAAAGTATCTCTTTATGCCTCTTGGGAGTGACCTTCAGTGGCTGGAACTACCGCTGTCTCGAGTAAAATTTCATGGTCCCAAAGAGGTTCGAGCCATTGAAGTTTGACTGTATAAAGAACAGTTTACTTGGGTGGTTATTATACAGACTTGTTAATCTGATGGGTACTACATGGTAGCGTCGTAAATGTAGGTAGCTATCACCTTCTGTGGCTGTGATTGGTGCATGACACCATGTTAGTGTTTTCCCGAGACCTTTTTAGCATGGTGCAGCGCAATGCCCCTTTTGTCAAGTGCCATGCCCTATTTTCTATCATCATCATCATCATCATAATCACCATCATTATCAGAGTTTTGATTAACATGCAGGTACAGAGGCAACATCCACATAAATGAGCCCCCTTCCGGGTAGCTGGCTTGCTGCAAGCTTGGGAGATCTCACACCTGATCTCCAGGCCCACGCCTTCCATCTACACCAAAACCTCTTTATAACACTATTAATGGGGTCCAAAGCAGAAACCGTGTTAGTTAAACAACCGTGTTATATCCAAACAAAAATGTATAGATTATATAGAAAAAATGACCATTTATGGTCATTTTTCTGTATAATCTATACATTTTTGGGATCCATCTTGAAAGTGTGTTATATCCATAACCGTGTTATAATGAACCGTGTTATAATGAGGTTGTGGTGTACCTGTATGTCACAGGCAGCATTGGAACGTTCCACATGCCCAAACCAGCGGAGCCTTCTCTCTTTCAGGATGAGGTCCAGGTCCTCAATGCCAAGCCCTGCAAGTAGCTCACTGGACCTGATAGTGACAGTGTCCTGTGGCTTGACATTGCAGATCTGTCTGATCATTGCCCTGTCATTCCGCTGCAGACACTGGAGGTTTGGCTTGGTCAATGGCCAAGTCTCACTGGCATGAAGCATTGCACTCCCCACACAAGAGCTGTACACACAGCCGGGTGTCTTGAACGAGAGGTGGCGGGAAGAGAAAACTGGTAGCAGCTCCTTGAATTTCTTCCAGGCTGTTTTCACATGTGATGTGTTAAAAAGATCACAGCCACCCGCTGCTGAGAGCATGTCACCTAAGTAGCATAAGGAAGCCACCACTTCCAGCTAATCAAGTTCAGTTTTGGGTAAAAGTCACCAGTTATTTTGGGAATTGTGGCCCATTTTTAAGTTCAATTGTTTTTTTGTTTTTTTTTCAAAATACTTGTTCCTGGGTGAGGATGGCCCATGGGTGATACAGAAGCAGAATGGAAAACAGTATAGATCCTGATCAGCTGGAAGCCATCTGATCTGGTGAGGGTTAACCCTTATCCCACTGCATAATTCATTTAGCTACTCCCATTTTTGACTTTGAACCAATCGGATTACTTGATGACATTTATTCCTGCAAATTCAAAAACTGTATGTCAAACTGTGCAAATCCTGATCAGATGGCTTCTTCAGAAGTCATCTGATCGAGATCTACAATGTTTGCAAATGTAGGAGTTGTCGTGAACAGCAGGATAAGGGTTAACCCTTGTCCTGCTGAGCCCGGATATGCCTTATCTTTGAAACAATGTAGATCCAGATCAGATGGCTTCTGAAGAAGCCATCTGATCAGGATCTTCATTGTTTGCCATCCAGTTTATGAATTTCCTGCAGTAATTTGCACCAAGCTATCTGATTGGCTGATAATCAGTAGTGGGTGTGATATATTTAAATATTCAGCAGGACAAGGGTTAAGATGATGTGCATTATGAAAAAACGCCTGTACTTATACATTGTAAACTTTACCGCCGAAAAAATGAACATTTTAAGATGAAAAAATTGTGATATTTTTCTTATTTCTGCTCAAATTATAGATTGTGGATGCTCGTCTAAAGAGTATCCACAATCTATATTATAGATTGTGGATACTCGTTAGAACCGCCTCATCGAGGCGGTTCTAACGAGTATCCACAATCTATATTTTAGAGCAGAAATAAGAGAAATAAGGTTTACCCCTGTAAACCCCAGTTTTGCTATATAAAAGTGGGGTTCAAGGGGGTCAAAATTATATAGGCGTGTTTTCGTGATTGACTTGACTGTATTAGCAGGGATACTACTATCCTTGTGACATAATCATTCCTTAATGTTTCAGAGTTTTTTTGGATTCGGCCAAAGTGCCGAAGTGGATATAGTGCTTGAAGGACAGGAAACAAGAAAAACAGCTGAAGTGAAGACAGAAGATGGAAAGAAAGAAAGATACTATCTCTATTACGATGGAGAGACAGTGTCAGGAAAGGTAAAGTTCAGAGCCCCCTCGTTACAAGGTTGAAACAAGAATATTTGCTCTCCAACATTTTGCTGTAACAAAGAATCTGCTGTGATAAAGAATCCCAATAATTCAGGGTATTTTTTCAGTTTCATTCAAACCTCATAGAAATGTTCCTAAGGTGACACTCTACCAAAATACATGTACTGTAACTATTGTTCTGCTCCAATGGTCACCAGAACTAAAAATAGAAAAATCTTTAAACCACTGCTCCTCCTGTACCCTTGGACCAATTTCATTCAAACATCGTAGGAATGTAGCTGAGTGACCCTCTACCAAAATAGCTATAAAGGTTCCAATCTGATGAGCAAAATGGCCACCAAAGCTACAAACAGAAAAATGTCAACAGTTTGCTTTAAATGCAGACTCCGCCTAAATCCTTTAGAAAATTTAATTGAAACTTCACAGAAATGTTGCCAAGGCAGCTCCCGTCTAGGATAGCTAAAATAATTCTGCTCATGTGAACAAGATGGCTGCTAGAGCTAATAATAGATAAATCTTTAAATGTTTGTTTGTATTGGAGTTTAACAGCCCAGTCAACAATATTTTAGGTCATTTTTGAGCCGGTCAGTTTACCTATCCACACTTTTCCTGGGCAGGCTTATTCGTAAGCAGTTAACCAATACAGTGCACTTTCTTCAACCACAAACTGACAACTGCCCTTCTTGAGTCAGCAGAAGGGAGAGAATGACCGTAGAAAAGACTTCATGATCCTTCTCCACGAAAGAATGTTGCCAACTCCAGTAGGTATCAAAGCCGCGTCCTCTTGATCACCAGTCAGAGGCACATCCAGCTGAGCTACCGAGGCCAACAAAATCTTCAAATAACTCCTTTACCCCTGGGCCAACTATAATCAAACTTCACAGGAATGTTGCTTAGGTGACCGTCTGCCAAACTGCTCTGTTGAATAAATTGGCACCACAGCTAAAAAAAATAGAAAAACCTGTAAATAGAAACTTCTACACCTTTTCATTCTAAGTTTGATTGAATGTTGCTTTACCAAAGTAACTACAATGTATAACAGTTCTGCTCTTATGAACAAAATTACCACCAGAGCTAACTTTGTGACAACTCCTCCTATACCTTTGGCCCATTTTCATTCAAATTCCACAGGAAGGATGTTCGGATGACCCTCTACCAAACTAGCTAAAACAATTCCCCTCCAATGTACAAGATGGCCCACAGAGCTAAAAATAGAAAAAAAGACCTATTAGTGACAACTCCTCAAACCTTGGTCCAGTGTCATTCAAACTTCACAGGAAGGTTGTTTAGCCAACCCTCTACCAAACTAGCCAAAATGGTTATGCTCCAGTGAACAAGATGACCACCTGAGCTAAAAATAGAAAGAAACATTAAATGACAACTCCTCCTACACATTTGCTCCAATTTCATTCAAACTTCACAGGAATGTTGCTTAGGTGAAACTCTACCAAAATAACTGAAATGGCTCTGTTCCAATCAACTGCCAGAGCTAAAAACAAAACCAAAAAGAAAAAGAAACCTTTCAATTTATGCTCATTTTTGCTTATCTTTAGTCCAATTTAATTCAGATTTCATTAGATTTGCTTTTGGAATAAAATGGCTAACAGACCTAAAAACAACAACAAAAAAAAAAACAAAAAAACTTTAAATGATCATTTCTCTTTTACCTTTGATCATATTCATTCAAACTTTACAGTAATGTTGTTTAGGTTTTGATCCTGGAAAAGGAGTTTTTTAGCTCACCTGTCACGTAGTGATGAGGTGAGCTTTTTTGATCACTTTTTGTCCGTCGTGCGTGCGTCCGTCCGTGCGTGCATGCGTGCGTGCATCCGTAAACAATTTCAAATAAGTATATCTCTAATACCCCATGGCCAATCTTGATCAAATTTCATGTGAAGCATCATCAGGTAGGGGGAAAGGCTGCATAAGGTTTTTGGGCTGATCAGATTGGAATTCTGGTTACCATGGCAACATATAGCTCCCATGGACTTATAAAGGGAAAAATTTTAAAAATCTTCTTCTCTGAAACCACAGGGCCCAGAGCTTGGATATTTAGCATGTAGCAAGGGCAAGTGGTCAACTACATAATTCCTGCGAATCATGCCCCTGGGTGCCAAATGGGCCACGCCCTGGGGCCCCTTCGCTCCCATAGACTCATAATGGAAAAAAAGCTTCAAAAATCTTCTTCTCTGAAACCACAGGGCCCAGAGCTTAGATATTTAGCATGTAGCAATGGCAAGTGGTCACCTACATAATTCCTGCCATTCATGCCCCTGGGTTCAAAATGGGCCACGCCCCGGGGCCCCTTCGCTCCCATAGACTCATATTGGAAAAAAGCTTCAAAAATCTTCTTCTCTGAAACCACAGGGCCCAGAGCTTATATATTTAGCATGTAGCAATGGCAAGTGGTCACCTACATAATTCCTGCCAATCATGCCCCTGGGTTCAAAATGGGCCACGCCCCGGGGCCCCTTAGGTCCCATAGACTCATAATGGAAAAAAAGCTTCAAAAATCTTCTTCTCTGAAACCACAGGGCCCAGAGCTTAGATATTTAGCATGTAGCAATGGCAAGTGGTCACCTACATAATTCCTGCCAATCATGCCCCTGGGGGTCCAAACGGACCTAGCCCCGGGGCCCCTAAGCTCCTATAGACTCATAATGGAAAAAAGCTTCAAAAATCTTCTTTTGTGAAACCACAGGGCCCAGAGCTAAGATATTTAGCATGTATAAATGGCAAGTGGTCACCTACATAATTCCTGCCAATCATGCCCCTGGGTTCCAAATGGGCCACGCCCCGGGGCCCCTTCGCTGCCATAGACACATAATGGAAAAAAGTTTCAAAAATCTTCTTCTCTGAAACCACAGGGCCCAGAGCTTATATATTTAGCCTGTAAAAACGGCAAGTGGTCACCTACATAATTCCTGCCAATCATGCCCCTTGGGTCCAAACGGACCACGCCTTGGGGCCCCTTAGCTCCTATAGACTTATAATGGGAAAAATTTTAAAAATCTTCTTCTCTGAAACCACAGGGCCCAGAGCTTAGATATTTAGCATGTAGCAACGGTAAGTGGTCACCTACATAATTCCTGCCAATCATGCCCCTGGGTTCCTAATGGGCCACCCCCCGGGGCCCTTTCGCTCCCAGAGACTCATAATGGAAAAAAGCTTCAAAAATCTTCTTCTCTGAAACCACAGGGCCCAGAGCTAAGATATTTAGCATGTAGCAATGGCAAGTGGTCACCTACATAAATCCTGCCAATCATGCCCTTAGGGTCCAAATGGGCCACGCCTTGCGGCCCCTTAGCTCCCATAGACTCATAATGGAAAAAAGCTTAAAAAATCTTCTTCTCTGAAACCACAGGACCCAGAGCTTAGATATTTACCATGTAGCAACGGCAAGTGGTCACCTACATAAATCCTGCCAATCATGCCCTTGGGGTCGAAATGGGCCGCACCCTGCGGCCCCTTAGCTCCCTTAGAATCACAATGGAAAAAAGCTTCAAAAATCTTCTTCTCTGACCCACAGGGCCCAGAGCTAAGATATTTAGCATGTAGCAACGGCAAGTGGTCACCTACATAATTCCTGCCAATCATGCCCTTGGGTTCAAAATGGGCCACACCCCAGGGCCCCTTGGCTCCCATAGACTCATAATGAAAAAAAGCTTCAAAAATCTTCTTCTCTGAAACCACAGGGCCCAGAGCTTAGATATTTAGCATGTAGCAACGGCAAGTGGTCACCTACATAATTTCTGCCAATCATGTCCCCGGGGTCCAAACGGGCCACGCCCCGGGGCCCCTTAGCTCCTATAGACTCATAATGGAAAAAAAAGCTTCTTCTCTGAAACCACAGAGCTCAGATATTTAGCATGTAACAACGGCAAGTGGTAACCTACATAAATCCTGCCAATCATGCCCCTGGGGTTCCAAATGGGCCACACCCCAGGGCCCCTTGGCTCCCATAGACTCATAATGGAAAAAAGCTTCAAAAATCTTCTTCTCTGAAACCACAGGGCCCAGAGCTTATATATTTAGCATGTAGCAATGACAAGTGGTCACCTACATAATTCCTGCCAATCATGCCCCTGGGTTCAAAATGGGCCACGTCCCAGAGCCTCTTAGCTCCCATAGACTCATAATGGAAAAAAAAGCTTCAAAAATCTTCTTCCCTGCAACCACAGGGCCCAGAGCTTAGATATTTAGCATGTAGCAACGGCAAGTGGTCACCTATATAATTCCTGCCAATCATGCCCCTGGGTTCCAAATGGGCCACACCCCGGGGCCCCTTTGCTCCCATAGACTCATAATGGAAAAAAAAAAGCTTCAAAAATCTTCTACCCTGAAAGCACAGGGCCCAGAGCTTAGATATTTAGCAGGTAGCAACGGCAAGTGGTCACCTCCATAATTCCTGCCAATCATGTCCCTGGGGTCCAAACGGGCCACGCCTTGGGGCCCCTTAGCTCCTATAGACTCATAATAGAAAAAAGCTTAAAAAATCTTCTTCTCTGAAACCACAGGGCCCAGAGCTTAGATATTTAGCATGTAGCAATGGCAAGTGGTCACCTACATAAATCCTGCCAATCATGCCCCTGGTGTCCAAAAGGGCCACGCCCCGAGGCCCCTAAGCTCCCATAGACTCATTATGGAAAAAAGCTTAAAAAATCTTCTTCTCTGAAACCACAGGACCCAGAGCTTAGATATTTACCATGTAGCAACGGCAAGTGGTCACCTACATAAATCCTGCCAATCATGCCCTTGGGGTCGAAATGGGCTGCACCCTGCGGCCCCTTAGCTCCCTTAGAATCATAATGGAAAAAAGCTTCAAAAATCTTCTTCTCTGAAACCACAGGGCCCAGAGCTAAGATATTTAGCATGTAGCAACGGCAAGTGGTCACCTACATAATTCCTGCCAATCATGCCCTTGGGTTCCAAATGGGCCACACCCCAGGGCCCCTTGGCTCCCATAGACTCATAATGGAAAAAAGCTTCAAAAATCTTCCTATCTGAAACCACAGGGCCCAGAGCTTAGATATTTAGCATGTAGCAATGGCAAGTGGTCACCTACATAATTTCTGCCAATCATGCCCCCGGGGTCCAAACGGGCCATGCCCCGGGGCCCCTTAGCTCCTATAGACTCATAATGGAAAAAAAGCTTCTTCTCTGAAACCACAGAGCTCAGATATTTAGCATGTAACAACGGCAAGTGGTAACCTACATAAATCCTGCCAATCATGCCCCTGGGGTTCCAAATGGGCCACACCCCGGGGCCCCTTCGCTCCCATAGACTCATAATGGAAAAAAGCTTCAAAAATCTTCTTCTCTGAAACCACAGGGCCCAGAGCTTATATATTTAGCATGTAGCAATGGCAAGTGGTCACCTACATGATTCCTGCCAATCATGCCCCTGGGTTCAAAATGGGCCACGTCCCGGAGCCTCTTAGCTCCCATAGACTCATAATGGAAAAAAAGCTTCAAAAATCTTCTTTCCTGCAACCACAGGGCCCAGAGCTTAGATATTTAGCATGTAGCAACGGCAAGTGGTCACCTACATAATTCCTGCCAATCATGCCCCTGGGTTCCAAATGGGCCACACCCCGGGGCCCCTTTGCTCCCATAGACTCGTAATGGAAAAAAAAAAGCTTCAAAAATCTTCTACCCTGAAAGCACAGGGCCCAGAGCTTAGATATTTAGCAGGTAGCAATGGCAAGTGGTCACCTGCATAATTCCTGCCAATCATGTCCATTGGGTCCAAACGGGCCACGCCCCGGGGCCCCTTAGCTCCTATAGACTCATAATGGAAAAAAGCTTAAAAAATCTTCTTCTCTGAAACCACAGGGCCCAGAGCTTAGATATTTAGCATGTAGCAATGGCAAGTGGTCACCTACATAAATCCTGCCCCTCGTGTCCAAAAGGGCAACGCCCCGGGGCCCCTAAGCTCCCATAGACTCATTATGGAAAAAAAGCTTCAAAAATCTTCTTCTCTGAAACCACAGGGCCCAGAGCTTAGATATTTAGCAGGTAGCAACGGCAAGTGTTAGCCTACATAAATCCTGCCAATCATGCCCCTGGGATCCAAATGGGCCAAACCCTGGGACCCTCTTAGCTCTCATAGACTCATAATGGAAAAAAAGCTTCAAAAATCTTCTTCTCTGAAGCCACAGGGCCCAGAGCTTAGATATTTAGCTTGTAACAATGGCAAGTGGTCACCTACATAATTCCTGCCAATCATGCCCCTGGGGTCCAAACGGACCATGCCCTGGGGCCCCTTAGCTCCTATAGACTCATAATGGAAAAAAGCTTCAAAAATCTTCCTTTCTGAAACCACAGGGCCCAGAGCTTAGATATTTAGCATGTAGCAACGGCAAATGGTCACCTACATCAATCCTGCCAATCATGCCTCTGGGGTCCAAATGGTCTATGCCCTGGGGCCCCTTAGCATCCATAGACTCCTAATAGAAAAAAGCTTCAAAAATCTTCTTCTCTGAAATCACAGGGCCCAGAGCTTAGTATTTAGCATATAGCAACGGCAAGTGGTCACCTACATAAATCCTGCCAATCATGCCCCTGGGGTCCAAATGGTCTGCGCCCTGGGGCCCCTTAGCTCCCATAGACTCCTAATGGAAAAAAGCTTAAAAAATCTTCTTCTCTGAAACCACAGGACCTAGAGCTTAGATATTTACCATGTAGCAACGGCAAGTGGTCACCTACATAAATCCTGCCAATCATGCCCCTTGGGCCGGAATTGGCCACGCCCATGGCCCATTAGCTACCATGGATGGACTTAAAATGGAAAAAAAGATAAAATGGAATAAAAAACTTCAAAAATATTCTTCTCTGAAACCATAAGGCCCAGAGCTTTGGTATTTAGCATGTAGCAATGTGGAGTGGTTGCCTACATGAATCCTGCCTGAGTCTTGCCCCTGGGGTTCAAATGGGCCAAATCCTGTGGCTTCTTAACTCCAATAAACTTATACTGGAAAAAAAAAGCTTCAAAAATATTCTTCTCTGAAACCATGAAGTACGGACCTTAGATATTTAGTATATACCAACATAAAATGGTCGCCTACATAAATCCTGTCAGCCATGCCTTTTGGGTCAAAATTTACCTATGGACTTATACTGGAAAAAAAATTCAAAAATCTTCTTCTCCAAAGCCATAAGGTCCAGAGCTCAGATATGCAGTATGTAGCAATGTCAAGTGGTCTCCTACACTTTTTTTCTGGTACACAGGTGAGCGATATAGGGCCATTGGGCCCTCTTGTTTTTTTTGTTTTTTTGGTTTTGGTTTCAAGATAAGTGATAAGTTCGATCATTTGAACAAGACCTAGCAAATACTCTTTTTCTTGTATTTATCTTTCCAGGTCAATATATCACTCAAGAAAGCTGGTAGTAAGTTGGAACACCAAGGGATAAAAATAGAATTTATTGGTCAAATAGGTAACTACATTATTTCTGTTATTTTAACCCATTTAATGCCTGGTGTCCTGTAAAAGGAACATAGGCAAACATTGTAGCCACATATGAGGTGCTGCAGATTGTGGCGTGTGAAGGTGGTCTACACTCTTTGATGGAAAAACAGGAGTTTTTGTAAAACTTGAAAAGCAAAGCAAGTCTCACATGCCTAGAATTGGAAATGTTGCTTTCTAAATTTATTAGTTGGAAGAGTCTTATAACACTAAACTGAGTTTTGTTGCAAGAAATCTTCTTTAACAACAACAGGCTTAGATCATCCGGAATGCACATGCAGTCTGACCAGAGCTGTTGCTGCCCTTTCTTTTGTAATTTAATCTTTTTCAAAAGCACACTAAAAAGAAAGGGGCTACCTGCACAGTAAAGAGCAAATCTCCACTAGGAGCAGTCTGATCTGGGTCCAAACTGGTTGCCTATATGCAAAAGTAGTTTCAAAAAGGTTTTAAAAAAATCAGCAGATGGCATAACCAGACAACATTTTCAGATGTAGTTTTCTCGGCGTCTTGAGGGTTAACAAATAAACCGGCAATGACCAAGTTATGGAATAAAAGTGATTTACAGTTTTGTTGTTCTGTCTACATGACTAGGGGTGTAACGATGCATCGATAGTTCGATGCATCGCGATAGGGACTGCCTCGATAGCAATGCATCGATAGTACTTTGGACTATCGATAGCTATCGCCGATAGTTCACTCAACTATCGATAGTTTCGATTGTTTTTGTATTTTTCTTGAATATACTTTGAAAATATACCTGTACTGTTGTGTAATTACGCAAGTATTTTTGCTTAGGAAATCCATTCAGCTGTAATCAGGACAGACTGATAAGCCTTCACATATGTGCATGATGATCTGAGTCTTCGCTGGTCGCACATGTGTATCATAGTGTTTTGCCGTGTGGTGAATTTCTTGCGGCGACGAATTTCCCGCCGTCATTTTTGCACGTGCAGTTGAGGCAGTCAGAAATTTTCCCGCGTTTTTCAATAACAAAACGTCAATGATAGTTTGATCACGCGTTTGTTGCATGCAACTTTTTTAAAACATGATAGTGAAACCTGTGCGATATGTGAAGGCTCAGATCAGCCTGCGCAGTCATATGTAAATGTTTGCTGTTTGTACTATCCTTGCGTAGTATAACTTCTGGGACAAACGTCATTTCCCTGTTCAGTTTCGAAGACATTTGCAAGATGCACAAGCTGATCTTTTGAATGAAGAAATGTTTGTTTTTGCTGTGTGCTGACTTATTCATATATGTAAATAAATGACTGTTTAATGCAGTTTAACTTGTTGTATATGTGACTCTTTTTTTGCGCAGCATTTCTCGAAAAATGCATAGAATGTGCATGCGAGTACATGATAGACTCAGATAAGTCGGCAAGTATGCACAAATGCATCAATGATGATGTCATCAGTCGGCTGGCCTGACCGATTGGGATTGAATTCTTGGGGGAATATTTAAGCAGACAAAGTTTTATTTCCTGTCGTCATCCTGTAGGGGGAAAAACGTGCAGCGCGAGGCCTTGGGTCTCCGTCTATCAAGTACTTTCTTAAGGTGATTCTGGACGTTTTGATGGTGGACACTGGACAACCCCGGGACAAATTGGCGTTTTTATTTTTCGTGGGTCTTTCTGATTCTATTTTTGGTTGTCTTTGTATTATAATAGAGGGATATTCCAGAAAAAATAACATGTCGAAACGGCCAAATTTCATTACATGAAAACTTTGTTTTATTATTGCTGCTGGTCTTAGCTGTCTTTTGTGCAAGGACTAAATGTCCACAGTGTCAAAGAGCCTAGGTCAAGCCCTGTACATATTGCTAAATGAAAAAACCGACTTGATAATTGCTTTACTTCTATTTTGATAGTCTAGCTTTTGATGCTAACTTCAAATAAAAAATATGTAAGTTCAAGTTTTAATGCAGTTTGTTAGATTCATGTCGCCCTTAAAGAGGTGCTAAAATAGCGTGCTGTGATTACGTAATACTATGTAATAATCGGGTTACCTAATTAACTGAATCCACAGATTAATTTAACACAGGCGGCAAACATCAAAGAATCGAAGAACGATCAGCATGTGTCAGTTTTCACAAGCAGAAAATCTCAAACACTGCAAAGGTATTAAAGCTATGATAACCATCACTTACAGGCATATATACTGGAAGCAGCAAACTATTTTTAGGCGGTGGTAGGGATATATATAAAGAGCCGTCTCCCCATGATGTTTTTTCTGGAATAGCCCCGAGGGAATGAATGCTGATATTGAAACACACAATAAACATACAATTTTAGGCCATTGGAATTTTCCTAACTCGTTCTGTCACTCTTAGCCATTTTATGTGAGTGATATAACATCTATGAATCATTTATAAGTGTTCCCGATAGTATCACGATAGTATCGTGATAGTATGCCACGATAGTGATAGTATCGTGATAGTAGTTTCCACGATAGCAATACTATCACGATAGTCAAAATTGGCATCGATAGTCAGCCCTATACATGACTGTAGTCTTTAGATTTGACTGTCCTTCTGTCAGAAATCTTTGTACCACACAGTTTCTGTTCTTCATTATCGAAGACTTTAGTTGAAAGGCATTAGCACTGGCTGGTGAACATGTGATCCCCAGATTACTTGAACTTCTTGCTTATTTCTGTTTTGACATTAACCCTTTTTTTATACCCCCACAAATGAAATTTGGGGGGGTATATAGGAGTGAGCTTGTCGGTCGGTCGGTCGGTCTGTTGACTTGGTTTCCAGACGATAACTCAAAAAGCGCTTCACCGATTTTTATAATTTTTGGTACACTGATGTAACATCATAAAATACAGGTCAAGTTCGATTTCCACTACAATTCGTCAATTTTCGACATAGTTATGGCCCCTTTCAAGTGAAAAAATTGCAAAATGCCGCTGTTGAACTATCAAGGCAGTTTTTGTGGGGGTATTCATCACCTTTAGTGATAGCTCTAGTTGTACCAAATGGAATCTTCCTCCTTATATATAGCTGGAGTCCATTCCTAAATTTAGGGGTGTCAGCTTGTGGTATGTTCAAAATTGATTTGGAAAATGGCTGAACTTCCTGCAAACAGTGTAGGCCCTGATGAGACGCCGCATTCTGCGGCGTCTCATCTGGGCCTGCACTGTTTGCCA
The DNA here is from genome assembly GCA_963580285.1 of Lucinisca nassula. Lineage (NCBI taxonomy): Eukaryota > Metazoa > Mollusca > Bivalvia > Lucinida > Lucinidae > Lucinisca > Lucinisca nassula. The sequence goes on from OY757021.1 coordinate 22,194,028, forward strand.
AGGTACCCTTTTAGGGGTTTCTGGTACTGAATAGGTTAATAAACTTGAAATTTCTGTTTCAGAATTATATTACGACAGAGGGAACCATCATGAATTTACCTCGTTAGTGAAGGAACTTGCCCGACCAGGGGAACTCACACAAAACACTAGTTATAATTTTGAATTTCTTCAAGTAGAAAAACCATATGAAACTTACACAGGTGCTAATGTTAGGTTAAGGTAAGTGTCGAGGACCCAGTTGTTCAAAGCATTGTTAGCTTAACAAGCTCGTTAGTGGTCATATTGTTAACTGTTCTAGCAAGTACAATATCGAAAATTTTGGTATTTTTGCTGAAAAAATGTGTGTAGCTTTTGCATCTGCAAAAGCTGCACACATTTTTTTCAGCAAAAATTTCAGCATATTTGCCATATTTAACGATCAAAGTTTTAACGATATGTTAACTAACGACGTCATTAGTTTCAAACAACTGGCCCCAGATAAACATTCTAACATTTTAACCCGTTAACTCATTTCGTGCTGTAAACTCCAAAACGGGTACCCAGGCAGTTAGTGCAGGCCCAGATCAGATGCCGCTCTCTAGATCGGAGGCCGCAGAACGCGACCCCTGATTAGGGCCTACACAGTTTGCAAAAAAAACATTTTCCAAATAAATTTTGAAGAAAACACAGCCTGTCACCTCTAAATTTCGAACTGAAGGTCCCATTTGGTACAAAAAGGGTTTAAGAACCACAGAAATCTTTGGAGCAGATGACAGTTTTTGGATGGATTTTCCAAAAATTTTCCTTTAACCATTTTCCTGCTGAATATATTAAGTAAGCCAACACCCAGCACCAGCTATTAGCTAAGTTGATTATATTATATTCATTCTTTTAACAAACTGCATGGCAAACAGTGTAGATCCTGATCAGATGGCCATCTGATCTGGATCTACACTGCTTGCAAAAGTAGGGGTTGGCATGAACAGCAGGATAAGGGTTAAAATAGTGATGTATACTATGGTGAGAATTATTTTTTAAGAGAAACTAAGGCTTGACTTTTCTTGTGAATTATTTCATGTTATATCTAGCCTTATTTTCTCTGAAAATGAAAATGAAAAGAAAATTGTTTGTTTGATTTGAGGTTTATCGTCCCCATTAACACTGTAAAGGTCATTTTGGAGACGTTGCTTCCAATTTTGTGGGACTTTTACCCGACATTGAGATGAAATGACATCTGAAGCCCTGCCGCCCAATGAAACCAATAGGGTTTATAAGCATGGCCGGTCCGACTTGCACCGGTTTGCCTGGGCAGGCTTAGATCCTCTAAGCTGTTTACCAGTACTTGTGTGCGGGTCGGTTTCAAGAGTTCAAGAGTTGAGAAGGGTATTAAGGGGAATTGGAACACCTGATAGTTTTTTTGGCCATTTTTCAAAGTGAGAGAACTTTTGGGATGTCCTGTTCGCTTTTCTATAATCTCTGTCCATGGGGAAAATGGTTCAACTCGGAAAGAATGAAAGAATTTGCTCAGGAGCAAATTCTTTCCTTTAAGAGTTGACCCCTATTGACATGGGAGACAAAAATACTTTTAGAAGAGTTGCCTCCCCTGAAGGTGTTCCCATTCCCCTTAAGTGTTGATTTTGATATAACTTTCTCCAGTAATCTTGAAAAACATATTGGCACTCATTAACCCATATAATAGTGGAAACTCCAAAACACAACACTAGCAAACAGTGCAGGCTCACATCAGATTCAATAGACTGTGGTTGGTCCCCGCCCATTGGTAGGGATGGGTATTGTCAGAATTTTCGTATCACGATATATCGCGATACGGTTACTGCGTATCACGATACGTATCACGATATATTATGTAGCAATCTGAAACACATTGGTAATTGGAAAACCACAATATATATGGAAAAGAGAAGGGAGTTTTCATGGGTAAATATCATTTAACGTACTTACAAAACAAAGGTACTTAAAAGAATTGTCCCAATGTTATGAGGGGAAATAAAGATACTATCTGAAAGTGCTATTAAATGTTGTATTAGATTGATGGCCTCAGTCACTTTATTTGTGACTGCCATCTTTTGCAACCTGAAATGTTGCTAGATATCGGTAGTTGGCCATGGTAAAGTTTGTTTTGGTTTTCACTCTATTACACAATCTTGTAAATGCTGGGCAGCTTACACTAAAGTGACGTATACAACAACAACAGCCGCGTGATTCACCGAAATCCTAGCTCGGCCTACCGTAAAAATTCGGCTATAAGACGACGATTTTTCCCTCCAAAATGACCCCGTCTTATAGCCGAGGTCATGGACTGCAGGCTTTTTTCAGGCAATGTCCGGCGAAGACCAGACATACAGAAAAAGCCGATCAGTGACTTTTGAACTGATATAAATCGCCGCCCACAAAACACCGCCACCATTTTTCTGCATGCGATCGGTAAATTTCGTTATCCGACGCTAGCACCCCCATACGTGTTTAATGTCATTGTGTGTATCTCTTTCATAAAAAATGTTTGGAACAGATAAAAAACCTTTTCTCGATAGCTAAACGGTTGTGAATAGAGGTGGATAGAAAACCAGCGCTTTGCACAGCTCCCGAATTATCCCCAAAGGCTCCGTGTCAATAAACAACAGCGTTCGACATTTTCCCGTCCAGCGTCTGCTATTTGGCGCCAAAACATAACCATTCATGAGATCATAGAAAAGTCCGTTTTTATTATGCAAATATCTACCGTTAGATATAGCTAATTGTCTGAGGAGCGATTAAATAATTTTCACATTGATTGTGGATTAAATTTTGTGATTTGAGGATAAACGCCAATTAGAATCATAACGACTATATTTTCACACCTTATCGACACGCACCGCAGGGTGGCAATTTTATGACAGGGATTAATAATAGTGTCATACTTGAACCGTAATAAATACACAGATGGTTTGTCTCTGAATTGACAGTGCAGCAATTATTGCGATTTACTTACTGGTCTAGTTTTACCGCATTTAAGGACTCACGAAGACTGACAGACTGAGCTGTATTTACCGATCAGTTATGGAAGAAAATATGAAAAATGGATAAAAAAAGAAAATATCGAAAATATCGGTATTGGCGGAACGTATTGTGATATGATTTTTTTCTGAACTGTATCATGATATACCGATATACCGATAATATCGCACACCACTACCCATTGGGGCTTGAAGAAATAAATGGGCTGCATGATGCTTCCACGCAGAGCTGAATCCGACCGCACATGGGTACTGGTAAACCGCTTTGAGGATCTAAGCCTGCCCAGGCAAAGCAGGGCGAGTCGGACCGGCCATGCTTATAAACCCTATTGGTTTCATTGGGGGACAGGGCTTGAGATGTCATTTCATCTTAATGTCGGGTAAAAGCCCCACCAAATTGGAAGCAACAAATTCAAAATGACCTAAATAGTAAGTGTTGACTGGGACGTTAAACCTCAATTCAATCGTCACCATAAGAAGATGGCATGAAGCTAATTTTGGTGTAAGTTTTTATCCCCTGACCGAATAGGTTCGGGGGGATTTAGCAATCAGCCTGGTGTCCGTCCGTCCGTCCATCCGTCTGTCCGTAGACGCAACCTTGTGATGGCCATAACTCATATACCCTTTGAGATTCATTGATAGTTCTTGGCACAATTGTTCACAAGGCTGAGACAGCGTGTCATGCGCAAGAACCAGAACTCTGGATGCCATACTTTTTTAGTTATCTCCCCTTTTTATAAAATAGAATGACTACTTTGTGACGGCCATAACTCCAATACCCTTTGAGATATATTGATGGTACCTGGCACAGTTGTTCACAAGGCTGAGACAGCGTGTCATGCACAAGAACCACAACTCAGGCTGCCATGGTTTTTGACTTATCTCCCTTTCCAATAAAATAGAGTGACTACCTTGTGATGGCCATAACTCCAATACCCTTTAAGATATCTTGATGATACCTGGCACAGTTGTTCACAAGGCTGAGACGCTGTGTCATGCACAAGAACCACAACTCTGGCTGCCATGGTTTTTGAGTTATCTCCCCTTCCAATAAAATAAGAGTGACTACCTTGTGATGGCCATAACTCCAGTACCCTTTAAGATATATTAATGATACTTGGCACAGTTGTTCACAAGGCCGAGACGGTGTGTCATGTACAAGAACCACAACTCTGGGTGCCATGGTTTTTGAGTTAACTTCCCTTCCAATAATATAGAATCACTACCTTGTGATGGCCACATCTCCAATACACTGAGATATATTGATGGTACTTGGTACAGTTGTACATGAGGTTAAGCAGGTGTGTCACGTGCAAGAACCACAACTGTGGGTGCCCTGGTTTTTAGCTCACCTGAGCACAAAGTGCTCAAGGTGAGCTTTTGGGATCAGTCTTTGTCCGTCGTCCGTGCGTGCGTGCGTCCGTCCGTCGTCAACTTTTACTTTAAACAACTTCTCCTCCAAAACTGCTGGACAGATTTTGATCTAATTTCACAGGAATGCTCCTTGGGTGAACCTCTACCAAAATTGCTCAAAGTGTTCCGCTCGGGTGAACAAGATGGCCGCCAGAGCTAAAAATAGAAAATTCTTTAAACGACTTCTCCTGCTTAACCAGTGGATGGATTTTGAAATTGTTTCACAGGAATGTTCCTTGGATGACCCTCTACCAAAATTGCTCAAACCGTTCAGCTCGGGTGAACAAAATGGCCGCCAGAACTAAAAATAGAAAAACCTTTTAACAACTTCTTCTCCTTAACTAGTGGATGGATTTTGAAATTATTGCACAGGAAGGTTTCTTGGGTGCCCCTCTACTAAAATTGCTCAAACCATTGCGCTAGGTTGAACAAAATGGCCACCATGGCTAAAAATAGAAAAACCTTTAAAGGACTTCTTCTCCTCAACCAGTGGATGGATTTCGAAATTACTTGACAGGAATATTCCTTGGGTGACCCTCTACCAAAATTGCTCAAACCGTTCCGCTCGGGTGAACAAAATGGCCACCAGAGCTAAAAATAGAAAAAGCTTTAAACGACTTTTTCTCCTTAACTAGTGGATGGATTTTGAAATTACTTCACAGAAATGTTCCTTCGGTGACCCTCTACCAAAATTGCCCAAACCGTTCCGCTCGGGTGAACAAAATGGCCGCCAGAGCTAAAAATAGAAAAAGCTTTAAACGACTTTTTCTCCTTAACCAGTGGATGGATTTTGAAATTATTTCACTGGAATGTTCCTTGGGGGATCCTCTACCAAATTTACTCAAACAGTTCCGCTCTGGTGAACAAAATGGCCACCAGAGCAAAAAATAGAAAAACCTTTAAACATCTTCTACTCCATAAACAGTGGATGGATTTTGAAAGTATTTCACAGGAATGTTCCTTTGGTAAACCTCTACAAAAATTGCTCATACTGTTCCCCTTGGGTGAACAAAATGGCGGCCAGAGCTAAAAATAGAAAAACCTTAAAACGACTTCTCCATAACCAGTGGATGGATTTTGAAATTATTTCACAGGAATGTTTGTTTGGTGACCCTCTACCAAAATTGCTCATACTGTTCCGCTCGGGTGAACAAAATGGCCACCAGAGCTTAAAATAGAAAAACATTTAAACGACTTCTCCTTTACCAGCAAATGGATTTTGAAATCACTTAACAGGAATGTTCCTTGGGTGGCCCTCCACCAAAATTGCTCAAACTGTTCAGCTCAGGTTAACAAAATGGCCGCCAGAGCTAAAAATAGAATAATCTTTAAACGCACTTTTCTCCTTAACCAGTGGTTGGATTTTGAAATTATTTCACCAGAATGTTCCGCTCAGGTTAACAAAATGGCCACCAGAGCTAAAAATAGAAAAACCTTTAAATGACTTCTCCTTAACAAGTGGATGGATTTTGAAATATTATTATTTCACAGGAATGTTCGTTCGGTGACCCTCTACCACAATTGCTCAAACCGTTCTGCTCAGTTGAATAAAATGGCCACCACAGCTAAAAATAGAAAAAACTTTAAACGACTTCTTCTCCTTAACCCGTGGATGGATTTTGAAATAACTTCACAGGAATGTTCCTTGGGTGACCCTCTACAAAAAGTGCTCAAACCATTCTGCTCTGGTGAACAAGATGGCTGCCAAAGCTAAAAATAGAAAACCTTTAAATGACTTCTTCTCCTTAACCAGTGGATGGATTTTGAAATTACTTGACAGGAATGTTCCTTGGGTGACCCTCCACCAAAATTGCTCAAACTATGCCGCTCTGGTGAACAAAACCTTTAAACAACTTCTTCTCCTTAATCAGTGGATTGATTATGAAATTATTTGACAGGAATGAGGTTTGAGGTTTTTAGCTGTGGTGGCCATCATGCTCAGTTGAGCAAAATATTTTTAGCAATTTTGTTAGAGGGTCACCCATGGAACATTCCTATAAAATTGCTTCCTTTTGGAGACAGATGTCTTTTGAAAGTTTTGGCCCCCACCCACCTTGGCTGCAAGGTGCTTCTACAGGAGTATTGGTAAACCACTTTGAAGGTTTTAGCCTGTCTAGGCAAAGTGGTGCAAGTGGAACCATCAATACATTTAAACCCCATTGGTTTCATTGGGCGGCAGGGCTTGAGATGTCATTTCATCAAAAATGACTTCTACTTCTCAAAATGACTTCTACTCCTAAACAGGCAGACTGATTTTGAATTAATTTCACAGAAATGGTCTTTGGGTCCACCCAAAATTGCTCAAACCCTCCAGTCCACCATATATTACCCACAGTTCCATTTGTACAATAGGATCAGGTGAGCGATCCAGGGCCATCATGGCCCTCTTGTTTTTAATTATCTCCCCTGACAATATAACCTTTTGATGGCCATAACTCCAATACCCTTTGAGATATATTGATGGTATTTGGCACAATTGTACACAAGGTTGAGACGGCGCTTCATGCCTAAGAACCACAATTCTGGGTGCTATGATAAATATTTGAGTTATCTACCCTTCCAATATAACAGTATGACCAGCTTGTGATCTCCGACACCCTTTGAGACATATTGATGGTACTTTGTACAGAAATGCATGAGCTTAAGCAGGCATGTCATGCGCAAGAACCACAGTTCTTAGTACCCTGGTTTTTTAGTTCTCTCTCCTGAAGTATAATCTTGTGATGGCCATAACTGCAAGACTTTTGTGATATATTGCTGGTTTAATTCTGGTGCACTTTCTATTGGTGAACAATCTTCTGAAGGCCATATTGGCTTTTGGTCCGGGGATTTGCCATCTCTTCTGATGGCTAATTTTGTATTTCTCCACTAACCCATTTAGTACCGGAAACCCCTAAAGGGGTACCTTGGCAAACAATGCAGACCCAGATCAGACGCTGCAGAACGTGGCATCTGATCAGGGCCTCCACTGTTTGCTTAAAGGTCAGTCATTTTCCAAATCAATTATGAAGAAAACACAGCCTGACACCCCCAAATTTTGAAATGGACGGCTGCTATATATAAGAAGGAAGATTCCATTTGGTACAAAAAGGGTTAAAGACCGGAGTTCAGGTAGCTGTATATCCATATCCGAGGGCAATTAAAATCTTATAAGGCAAAGTGGAATGGGCTTACTGATCTACACTGCTGCTTGTGTGTTATCTTATACAGCATTTAAACAGAAACATGTGGCTTCACTGCTGTATAACACTACATATGGAGGATATTTGATTTTTTCAGTGTAAGATAGAATTTTATTTCACCGAATGAACACCAAAACCAGTATTTTCACTTCCACTATGCCACTCATGAAAATACTGGTTTTGGTGTTCATTCGGTATTCTATTTCACCGAATGAATACCAAAACCAGTATTTTCACGAATGGCTACTACGCCACTCGTGAAAATACTGGTTTTGGTGTTCATTCGGGGAAATAAAATTCAATCTTACACTGAAAAAATCAAATTTTCTGTTTCTTACATGCTTCAAAACGGCAATATTTAGCTTCACTAATCGTGTCACTCACCCTCAGAGAAAACTAACTTTGTTCCTGGTCGTTTTGCATCAATTTAGTGGTGTCCAACATACTTACTGGGTATAATATTGGGTGGAAACTGAAAGTTTTCACCTGAGAAATAGCCTGGGATGGCATTTTTATGAATGGCTACTTAAATAATTGAGATATTAGTTTCCCAAAGAAGGCGCGGACAGATCTAATGTTGCGCAACAAAAAACGTGACATAGCGTCGAAATGATGTTATCAACGTCCACATGACGTGTGAACGGGCTTAGCGTCAAATCTTATACAGTTCATTAATTTTCAATCATCTGACGATGGAAAACTGACCACAGAATTAGATTTGGAGAAAAAAAGTAGTCCCAAACAGTGAAAAATAAAATTGATATCAGTCACTGTTTGAAACAGTGACAATATCTCTTTCTATTTTACTCAGAAATCTCTATATTTCATTGAAAAGCATGTAAGAAATTGTTTTTGTTTTCACAACTGGGCCTATATTGTTTTTGTTTTCGCAGATATTTTCTTCGAGTAACTATAGTGAAAAGATTAAGTGATTCCGTGAAGGAACAAGACATTGCAGTTCACACCTTGTCACAGTACCCCGAGATGAACTCCAGTATAAAGATGGAGGTCGGCATAGAAGATTGTTTACATATAGAATTTGAATATAATAAATCCAAGTAAGTTTGTTGTGTGTTTTCATGTAGTATGAACTAAATCCCAGAGATAAAAACCTAAACATTCTGGTCAGTAGGGCCTGGGATGTCACAACAATTTTTTCCTTTATAAAACTCGCATTCCAGCATGCCGTAAACATTTTCCGACTGAGCACCATGATCAACATAATGCATGCAGAAGGGCGCATTTGATGACATTGCATATAAACATGTAGGCTACTTCTGTTGAGATTCCTTTTGAAAATGCGCCAGCCTCAGTAGCACAGTCGGATGTGTGTCTGACTGGCGATCAGGTGGTCGCGGGTTTGATACCTGCCGGGGTCAACAACATTCTTTCGTGGAGGTTGATCATGAAATCTTTTCTATCGTCATTCTCTCCCTTCCGCTGATTCAAGAAGGGCAGTTGTCAGTTTCTGGCGAAAGAATGTGCACTGTACTGGTTAACAGCTTACGTATAAGCCTGCCCAGGAAAAGTATGGAAGGAAGGGTAAACTGACTGGCTCAAAAATGAACTAAAATAATGTTGACATGGCTGTTAAACTCCAATACAAACGAACAGATCCTTTGGAAAACATTGCAACATGTACAAAATGTTGTCAAAAAGCTTTCCAGTATAACAAATTCTTTATTTTGATTCTTGACAGGGAACATGGGATCATGTTCCGCGCCTGAAAGCGATATTTGCCCTCGCCTGATGGCTCGGGCAGATATCGCTGTCATGAGGAATATGATCCCATGTTCCCTGTCAAGAATGGAGCGTGATAGCTCAGTAATGGGGCGTGATAGCTCAGTGGTTAGTGCACTTGCCTCTGATGCTAGAGGTCCCGGGTTCGATCCCTGGCAGCGGCGATAAAATTTCGGTGTCCGAACATGCTCCATTGGCATCATTTGCAGGGATGAATGTCATAAAATGCACTGTCCTTCCGATCGGGACGTTAACTAGAGGCTCCTTGTGCAGGGAGAACCATCCCCTGTGCAGGTTAAAGATCCCTACCGTAATTACATGATTACTGTGTAGGCTTTCATCCTGCAAAACCTGGAGTGTATGTAATATACACCTGCGGTAATGGTCAAAATGTGACGGACGCAGTATCAGTAGATAGATAGATAGAAGAAGCAAAATCACATATTAAATGTATTATAAAGCATTCTAATGCACCTGCGTATGTAACGCGACGTCTGATTGGATAACGTCAAAAATTTGCGACAGTATATTCTGCGATATACTGTCGGAAACCCGACGTCATCGCGTAACGTCGCTTTTCATTGGCTGGCATTTGGTTTTACGCTGCTCACAGCGCTAGCCGTTTTGTGCAAAATAATACATTTTAACAAAACAACCTTAGAAGTGCATTAGAATGGGGATAACTGTATTGCAAAATTGTGATTTGGGTAGGTAAATCGTCGGTTTTATGGTCGCAAATTACGTTTTACGGCTCCACTGACGCGTCGCCGTAAAACGAAATTCCCGACCGTAAAACCTCTGATTTACCTCCCCAAATGACAATTTTGAAAACAGTTATCCCCTAATTGTAAACTGTGTAGATCCAAAACATTGAGAAGGCTCATCATAAGCCATCTCTTCAGGGTCTTCTCTGTCTTTAGTATTCATGATAGACATGATAAACTCAACTGATTTCAAAGAGGAAGATATTTAAGTTTTTGTATACCATTGTACGGTCAAACCTGTCTCAAAGACCACCTGTGAACAAAGACAACCTGCCTACAAAGACCACTTCCAATTCCTCCCATCCAGTTATAATGCACCTGTAAACAGAGACCAGAGGACAGTCAAAATCCTTCCCAAATGCATAGTTTTACCCTGAATTAAGACCACTTTGTGCTTTGAATAGCACTGACCAAAGTTTTAATTGGACAATTAATTGTTTGTGGACATCCTTTAATGAGCCAAATTATTTTTTTTTATTTTCTTCTAAATTATATTTCCGCAGGGAAAATAACAAATAGTCTATGAATTAAAAATCACTCTTTTTCAAATTTTCGGCCCTTGGCCTTCTTCAGGAATCTATTAATTCATCAGACAACTAAGTGACATCCATCTTGTGATGCTGACAGGAAGAAAGTAATCATCTTCCTGTCAGCATCACAAGATGGATGTCACTTAGTTGTTTGATGAATTAATAGATTCCTGAAGAAGGCCAAGGGCCGAAAATTTTAAAAAGAGTGATTTTTAATTCATAGACTATTTTTTTTTAGTGATTCATTATTAAAATCTGGCATAATATTACCTAAATCAGTGAATCATTCAGGTGTAACTGGGATTATCCAATACATATCTGCATAAATGCTGTGAAGTTAACCTTGCCTTCTAAAGAGGTAGAGCAGTTGATGGCTTGATGCAAAACTGACCCTCTGAATAAAGACCACCTGTTGACAAAGACCATATTTCTTCTTTCCCTTGAGTGGTATTTGTAGACAGTCTGACAGGTTAGACTGTATGTTGATTCTTAACTCTTTTTGTACTAAATGGAATCTTCCTCCTTATGTATAGCAGGAGTCCATATCAAAATTTTGGGGTGTCAGGTTTTGTTTTCTTCAAAATTTATTTGGAAAATGGCTTAATATTTTGCAATCAGTGTAGGCCCTGATCAGACGCTGCATTCTGCAGCGTCTGATCTGGGTCTGCACTGTTTGCCAAGTACCCGTTTTGGGGTTTCCGGTACAAAAAGGGTTAAAGTAAAGTGCAGTTACTAAGCACTTTACTATCTAGACACTTTTCAATGTTGTCGGGTGCCAGACCCTGAATCTCACTACTTTGCACCTCTGAGAGCATGTGAGTTCAGGTTGCGTGCATTGCATTTGATGTGAGAAATGCCAAGTTTTGCTCCGAAGGTCAGATGGTATTTCAATAGGTGCTCTGGTTTTTGCTACCCTTAGATGAACAACATGGTAAAAAAATAGGAAAAAAAGCAGGACTGGAAAATTCTTCAAAATTCCACTAGTGGTGCATTTTCATTGAATTGCATGACTAAGGGCATATAGATTTTGGTAAATTTCAGAGAGACAAAATAAAATTTTTATTGGTCCTCCTAAATTTTATACTCATCATGGCAAGCTGACGAGTGGAATTTTCCAGCACAGAAGACCCTCATTTTAACAACAATGTTTGTTCCCTAGCATTTTTACATTTAATCGGCCAGTTGTTCAAAGCATCATTAGCTTAACTAGCTCGTTAGTTGTCATTTTGTTTACCGTTCTAGCCAGTACCATATCTAATAGTGTTATTTTTGCTGAAAAAATGAGAGCAGCTTTTGCATTTGCAAAAGCTGCTCACATTTTTTCATCACATTTTTTTTCAGCAAAGATACTAGCATATTTGCCAAATTAAATGATTAAAGTTTTAACGATATGTTAACTGATGACGTCATTTGTTTTGAACAACTGGACCCTGAAGAATTTGTCGCTATAAAGAATCACAAAAAAAAGTATTATGATACATGAGGTAATAATGGTTATTTTTCCCCTTAATTACTCCAAGAAACAAACGTTGAGGACATTTGTTAGAATCGCCTTGATGAGGCAATCAAGGCGATTCTAATGAATATCCACAGCATTTGTTTAAGTACTGGTAAACTGCGCTTAGAAGGTCCGAACCTGCCTGGGAAAAGTGATGCAAGATGCATCGTGCCTTGAATGCTAGCTGTTTCTTTGGGCAGTAAAGCTGGCCTTTGTAGCTCAGTCTGATGGGTGTCTGACTGGTGATCATGTCAGGGATTCGATACCTGTCAGGTCAGCAACATTCTTTCGTGGAGATTGATCATGAAATCTTTTCTACAGTTATTCTCTCCCTTCAGCTGATAGAAGAAGGGCAGTTGTCAGTTTCTGACGAAAGAAGGTGCATTGTATTGGTTAACTGCTTACATATTGCCAGGAATTGTGGTAAGGTAAACTGACTGGCTCAATACAACCTTAATATTGTTAACTGGGCAGTTAAACCTAAATCAAACAAATTCTTTGGGCAATAGGGCTTAAGAGGTTATTTCATCTCAGTGGTGGGTAAAAGTCCCACAAAATCAGAGCAAGTCTCCTGAATGACCTAACTAGTGTTTATGGGGACGTAAAACCACAGCACAAACAAAAAACAACATTTGTTTAATTGGGTTATTTTGAAATGCAATATTCATGTACATCTCCATGAACCCTTATCTTGCTGAATATTCATTTAAGCCACACCCATTTCTGTCTATCAACCAATCAAATTACTTGATATAATTTGTTACAAATTCATAAACTGAATGCCAAACAGTGTAGATCCTGATCAGATGGCTTTTTCAGAAGCCATCTGATCTGGATCTACACTGTTTGCAAAGATAGGGGTTGTCGTGAACAGCAAGATAAGGGTTAATCTTTCTCATTCCATTGAAATTGTCATTATATAGAGGATCTTACATGAGTGGTCATGTATTATTGAATTTATTGAACGAGTCGAGGGAAAGGGATAAAATGCGAGGCTTCACCGAGCATTTTATCCCTTTTCCTCAATGAGTTTAATAGATTCAATAATACATGAGCATGAATGCAAGATCCTATTTATCATATGACATTTAAAACGCATTTTATTCATGATTTTTGTACAAAAATGAAAACATTCCGCCATTAGTAAACGTAACGTTGTTAACCCATTTTGTTCTGGATACCCCGGGTAGTTGGCAAACAGTGTAGGCCCAGATCAGACACCGCAGAACGCGGTGTCTGATCAGGGCCTACACTGTTTGCGAAAAGTTAAACCATTTTCCTAATAAATTTTGAAGAAAATACAAGCTGACACCCCTTAATTTTGAACTTGACTTCTGCTATATATATGAAGATTCCATTTGGTACAAAAAGGGTTAATGACATCATATGTGTAACGTTACGGGAAGTATCTAACTAATTTGCATATTTAATTCACAAGTGGATTACTGAATTTTATGTATAGAGATTATCATATGGCATTTTTCATATCATACCCATATCAGCCCGAGACTGCCATATAAGCCCGAGGGCCAAAGGCCCGAGGGATGATGTGGGTCGAGGGCGGATATGGGGTATGATATGAAAAATGCCATATCATAATATATTTATCATACATTTCACTTTTTAAAAAAATGTTCAAAATAAATTGTATTAATTGCATCTGCCGCATACCAAAGTTACAATGCAAATTGCAAATGGCGTCCTGAACAACAAATGCGAAATGCCGCAAAAGGAAGAACAACGCGTGTTCCAAATAGGGTGACGTCAGAGGTATGATAAAGGCTTAGGGGTGCGATAAAGGGTTGTGATATGGATTTTGGGGTATGATAAAGCCCATGCGATATGGCAGCACGTGCAAGCGTGATACGTGCATTGGTGTCACGTTCGTATCGCATATTCAGAAACTAAGTATTTTATACTAAATGTATGATAAATGGCATTATCACATTCTCAGATGCGATGTTATTAGTTTTGTCCTTATACTGAATGTCGGTATGAAGGGGGCTGATTGTACTTGAAAACGTGCAAAACACACAAAATAATGCTATTTTTGCTTCCTATTACTGCTACCGCTGTACTATAGATACCATTTAAAGGATGTTATAGTTGGCAAAATATACTTCCTTCTCGTACGAATCAAGATTCGGTACATGGAATTAGCAATAGTACGACGAGAAATTACCGGAGCAGGTATACGTAGAAATATTGTGATACGTAGAAATGAGCCCCGCCAAGCGAATTTGGGTCTTCGAGCATTCCGTCATGACAAATTTTAACTGCGCATGCCCAGCCATTCAGAGGGGCCAGGGATATGGCTTTCTGTCTGAAGGTTCCTCTTGATTCACTGCTTGTATGAGCGAGCAGCGAAGGTTCTGGCGAGACTGCACGGATGCGCAGGCTCGCCTGAACCTTCGCTGCTCGCAGAGGCGATAAGTACCAAAATCGCTTGACGGGGCCCAAATGTTGTGTTACATAGAAGTATTGTGATAAATATGTCATTGTTGTACCTTAAGAAGAAAGGATACACCTTCAGGGGAGACAACTCTTTTAAGAATATTATCTCACTTGGCAATTGCAGTCTGCTCTTAAAAGAAAGAATTTGCTCCAGAGGAGCAAATTCTTTCTTTAAAGAGTTGACTCCCTCAGAAGAACAGATGCATGGAATTGGGTAATACCCCCTGCATTCAACTTTAATTTGGTATATAGAAGCCTCTGTGGTGTCTTGGATAAGCTACTTGGCTCATAAACTAGGGGTCGTGGGTTCGATAACGGGCTTCTCCAGACATTGGTATGAGTCTTTAAACCAAGGTCCTGTCTCCATATGACCTTAGCTGTTGGTGGGACGTAAAACTCAAATACACTCACTCACTAATTGGGTATATGAAGAGATGACTGCAAATACCCTGCTTATCTGTTCCTCGTCTCCCTTTTAAAAAGGGCTCAGATTATAGGAAAGTGAAGAGTGAGTGAGTGAGTTTTAGTTTTACGTCCCACCAACAGCTAAGGTCATACGGAGACGGGACCTCGGTTTAAAGACTCATCCGAAAGTCTGGAGAAGCCCGGGATCGATCCTGCGATCCCTGGTTTACAAGGCGAGTAGCGTAACCACTGCACCACGGAGGCTTCTAGGAAAGTGAAGAAAACGGTCACACAGTTTTCTCCCTTGAAAAAATGGCAGAGAATATACCAGGTGTGTTTCTTCATCTTTATCCCCGTGTTAGTGTCATATTATATTGTAGGGTTATTGCACTGGTTATATTGGTGAATATTGTCTAGAGCCAGGATTTTGAAGGACACATGCTTACCAGTGCAAGTTTGTGTCCTTAGGTATCCTAACAAGGGAAGGGACAATATTCACATATAACAGTGCAATAACCCTTTTGTCATATAGCTACAAATATATTGCGTCAATACCAGTAGTTTTAAGTATCAAAATATGCAATTTATCTGAATATATTCTGCTTAACAAATTTTCGTATGACTTCATTGCCGTAAGATGTCATAAGATGTAATGTCGCCTATCGATACATCAATGTTTCTTTATTTGATAGATTATCTAAAAGTTATTTATTAGTAATTTCCCATTATGATTCATGGCCTTGTTACTATGATTAACTCTGAGTAGTTCGAACTGCCCTATCTCAAACAAATTTTAATGGTATTTGAGCTGTCCAACTATGACTGCACCTGGTCTCATGTTAGCAAAACAGCTGTTCTGGCAAAATTCTGTCAGAGAGATTGATCTGGAAGTCTTTTCTGTTGTCATTCTCCGCCGTCCGCAGATTCAAGAAGGGCAGTTGTCATTTTCTGGGAAAAAAAAGTGGATTTTACTTATCAACTGCTTAATCCAAAGCCTGCTCAGGCAAAGTGGGGTTACATAATTAAACTGATTGGCTTGATATGGTCTATGTAGTGTTAACTTGTCCATAAACTCCAAAAAGACAAATAGATAAGTATAAGTAAGCCTGCTCAGGAAAAGTGTGGTTACATAAACTGAGTGGCTTGATACAAGCTAAAATATTGTTGACTGGGCTGTTCAACTCCAAAATAATCAGTCAATTCACAGAGCATCAGTCTTCCTTCTTCATATACATTGATTAACCCATTATATGCGGGAAACCCCTACAGGGGTACCTTGGCAAACAGTGCAGGCCCAGATCAGACGCCGCAAAATGCGTCGTCTGATCAGGGCCTGAACTATTTGCTAACAGAATTTTCCGTCAAAAATAGAACAAAAACCGAAAAAATAGGCCTGACACCCCTTATATGACAAATGGACTTGTATGAGTCCATGGTAGAGTCCACTAGTATACAATGAAGGCAAGAAGAGACAGTAGCTTGGAGAATGGCAGGACATATTCATTTTTAGCAACAAACAGCCACAGATACACTGTAAACGACTCTTCATTCCTGATGTGTGTGTGTGTGTGTGTGTGAATTCGGGTTTAACGTTGCTTTCAACAATTTTTCAGTCATATCACGATGGTGTCTGGTTGCGACAGGGAGCTCAATGCTCACGTTTATAGTGCTGCCTCACTGAAGTATCATGTCCCAGACACATTACATGATACCACACCCAGTCACATTATCCTGACACTGGATCGACCAGTCCTAGCTCTACCCCGTAAATCTGAGTGCCAAGCGAGGAGCAGCTAGTACAATTTTTAACGACTTTGGTATGTCGCGGCCCGGGATCCAACCCGAGACCTCCCGTTCCCCGGAGCAGACACTCTACCAACTGAGCTATCGGGGCCGGTCATCATTCCTGATGTAGCTCAGTTGACAAAGACAGTAGTAAGGCTTTTAGATTACCAAAGAACCTTAACTCATCTCACCTTAATGTTGTTCTGTGGAATGTTGTCACAGTGTAAAAAGTGAAATAATCTTGAAAGGGCCGTAAAACTAAAACCAAAAGAAAAAATGTTCATATGCTTGAACATTCACGGTAACTTTGTGGCTAGAATGTACACGTGGGTGATTTCTCATCACATCAGTATGTAACTCGCGTGTCTGAACATTTATGGTCACATTCTATGTTAATGTTGATGTTGTTATTATCGTTGTTGTAGTATGTGCCATTTCGCGAGAAAACCTGTGTTTTAGCCATTTCGAGCAACAAAGGTGCAGATTGGCCTGCAAATACATGCAGTCTGATCATCACCTTAGTGTTGGCCGCTTGGGTAGAACAATATCACTAGTTTATACAGTAGAACTTCAATGGCTCGAACAACGATGGCTCGTTTACCATGGTTGAGTCGAACCCGTTCTTGAGCCCCTAGAGAAATCCTCTACATAAGAAATAGTGGCGATAATAATAATTATTAAAGAGATTTAGGCTTTTATCTTGCAAATGTATGCTGTGTATATTCATTAGAATCGCCTCGATGAGGCGATTCTAATGAATACACACAGCATACATTTTCATAAAAGAACACCGAAAAGATGTCCAAAAGTATCTCGTTATGCCTCCTGGCAGTAATCTCAGTGGCTCGAACTATCCCTATCTCGAACAAATTTTCATGATCCCAAAGGTGTTCGAGCCATCTAAGTTCTACTGTACGTCTAAAATTACAAGACCCTTGCTAGTCTGTGTTGCTGAGCAGGCTGGTTATTGTCTTTACTGGTCACAAACTCTGAAGATGGGTTTTCTCGTGACGGGCTGCTTATGTATGTGTATTTTGTGTACTTAATCCTTGTCTTGCTGAACCAGACATTTACGAAAACATACCTGTGCGACAAAGTGCATTTTTCCACATCTCCAAAATGGCTACTTTTCTTTTGAAAATCAATGATTTTTTCTTATTTATACTGCAAACAAAGGTTGTTGGTGCTCGTTAGAACCGCCTCATTGAGGTGGTTCTAACCAGTACCCACAACCTATGCCTAATGAGGCGGTTCTAACGAGTACTCACAACCTATGTCCTGGAGCTGCTTGTTAGAACCACCTCATTGAGGTGGTTCTTACGAGTACCTAAAACCTGTGTCTTCGAGCAGAAATAAGAAAAACAATGTAAACCCCCGTAAACCCCAGATTTTTTTCTATATAAAGTGGGGTTTAGGGGGGTTTTGATATCACAGACTTGTTCACATGATGTTATGTGCTTCCTTTTCCAAACAGTGTAGATACAGATCAGATGGCTTCTGAAGAAGCCATCTGATCAGTATCCACACTCTTTGACATTCTGTCTATTAATTTGCAGGAATAAACTACATCAAGTAATCTGATTGGTTGAAAGTCAGAAATGGGTGTGGCTTAATTGATTTATTCAGCAGGACAAGAATTATTTTTGATTTTTTTTTGTTTTCTTCTGTTTTCTAGGTATCATTTAAAAGATGTTATAGTTGGAAAGATATATTTCTTACTAGTTAGAATAAAAATCAAGCACATGGAAATACAAATTATAAAAAGAGAAAGCACGGGAACAGGTACTTATTCTAAAAATAACTTTTGAACATTAATACTCGTAAATTTAGAATCTGATATCATTCTCATGAAATATAATGCTTCACTTTACAAATAAAACTTTGTCATGATTCTTTTTGTTTAACCCTTAAAGTAGTTCTGAAAGTTTTTGAGCAAGTGTCAATCTAATTTAAATTATTGCACGACCCGCAGAAAAAGCGACCGACTGAAGTCGGTTGATTTTCTAAGTGCCCTAAAATCACCGTGTCATTCTGTCATTCGGTCAATCGGTCATTCTGTCAGTCTGTCTGTCCGTCCGTAACCCGTTTGTGAAAATTGGTGATAGTGACTTAACCGCTTGGAATATTTAAACAATTTTTGGCATACTGATAGATATCAATGAGATCTAACCAATGAACTTCCGAAATATTACATTCCATTTAGTATAGCCTTGCTGAGGAGAAAAATGTGAAAATTTTCGAACTGCTTCTCCTCAAAAACCGTTGGGCCGATTGAAGTCAAATTTCATATGGAGCCTCTATGGGATGGGGGAAACCAAAATTTGCTCATGGGGTTCAGGTCACATGACCACAATGGCCGAGAAGCCATATATGGTCTGTCTGTCTGTCCGTCCGAAACCCGTTTGTGAAAATTGGTGATAGTGACTTAACCGCTTGGAATATTTAAACAATTTTTAGCATACTGATAGATATCAATGAGATCTAACCAATGAACTTGCAAAATATTACATTCCATTCAGTATAGCCTCGCCGAGGCGAAAAATCCGTAACCCGTTTGTGAAAATTGGTTATGTGACTTAACCGCTTGGAATATTTAATTGTTTTTTTGGCATACTGATAGATATCAATGAGATCTAACCAATGAACTTGAGAAATATAACATTCGATTTAGTATAGCCTCGCCGAGGCGAAAAATGTGAAAAGGAGCAGTCTCCATAAGGCTGTTTTCATGGCCACAACCGATTTCCTTTAAACTTTGTAGCTTCAAATTGGTACATGTTGGCTGCCTAATGGTGAATTTTTAGATTCTTTGGTCCACTGGTTTTTGCTGTATACGCTATTTAAGTGGGTGGGGTAATGTCACCCCATCAAGGGTATACCAACAAAAATGCTATTATTTTTGTTCAAAGTGCATGACTGGAGGCGATGTTTGCCGTATGCTTATTACCCTTTTAGGCATAATAACCGGTGATAACAGTCTTATAAATATCAAACAAGAGAAGAGTTTATACGCGCTTGTAAGTTGTACCCAAATGTTAGTAATTTTTAGTCCCCAACTTTACGAAAAACCACAACACCTTAACAGTTTTCAACTTATTTCAAAGATCTTTCATAAATATAATGTTGATGTAATAGTCATTCTAGGTATATGTCAGAATTATTGTTAGTTCATAAAACTTAAGAGTTACCTGCCCCTGAAATTGGATTTTACCCATTTTTTTAAATCAGAGTGCATTTATCCGTTTGTAGTACTCACAACTTCATTTGAAAGTGAATAAACCAATTCCATGCAAATATAATTAAATAGATGTGGACAAAGAAGTCGTTTGATTTAATAGTGCATGCTAGCAAGCACATGAGCACAACATCCCACGGTACGAGCCCCACTTCTTCACCAACAGTACCATCCAGTGATTGGGTTCAGTCCTTGTGGTCTAAACACATTGCAAAACGAGCAAACAATTTTTACATAGTCGCCAACATATGGTATTTTACTATTGGATATTTTGTTGCTAAGGCCTTCAACGTTGTAATTCTCCCATTAGCTGATTCGACAACCTATCTCACTTTGTACCTAGCCTTGAATCATTCGCCCCTAAGTCGTATATTGCTTCTGAGATTTGATTAGGAAGTGAAGCATATGAGAATTGATTTCATAACCCTTTAGTATTTGTCTAACATCCCTGAATCATACATCAACGTTTGCAAATGTCCTATTTGGGGATTCAAATTCTGATGTTGCAGTCGCAGTGGCTGATGGAACATACATATATATTGAGAAGAGTGGAAACTACTCATTTCAGAGAAGATCTTATTCTGTACGTAAAGAACAGCCTTTGC
Organism: Lucinisca nassula; assembly: GCA_963580285.1. Lineage (NCBI taxonomy): Eukaryota > Metazoa > Mollusca > Bivalvia > Lucinida > Lucinidae > Lucinisca > Lucinisca nassula. Next base: position 22,214,632 of record OY757021.1, read on the forward strand.
TGAAACCTATGATGCTTGTGGCCACTGATGGTTACATTTTGACTGTGATGGGACCATATCTTGCAGATGGAAAAAACACAGATGCTAAGATTACCGAGCACATGTTAAAGACTAATGCAGAAAATATTACTGACTGGTTTGAAAAAGATGATGTTCTCGTTGTAGACCGCGGCTTCAGGGATGCTATTGATATACTAAAGGATTTTTGAATCAATTCTCATATGCCTTACTTCCTAAAAAAATCTCAAAAGCAACATACGACTGAAGAGGCGAATGAGTCAAGGCTAGTTACAAAGGTGAGATGGGTTGTCGAATCAGCTAATGGGAGAATTAAAAAGTGGAAAGCCCTTAGCAACACAATGCCCAATAGTCAAATACCATATGTTGGCGACTATGTAAGGATTTTTTGCTCATTGTGCAATGCATTTAGACTACCTTTGGTAACAAGCAAAGATTCAGGCAAAGTAATTGCTAGAAGAATGATGGCCCTAGCAATAGCTCCAAATAAGCTGCAGGATAAGGTCGTAACAAGAATTCCGCCGAAGGCTATGTCGCGCATGTGGCGCGCAAAGTCATCGAACCATGATATGTAGGTCAAGGTCAAACATAGATGCTTGCTCAAAAGATCCCATTTTCAAATGCAAGCTTGTACTAAGTATCATTAATGAAGCTCTAATAATTCTTGAGAAATTAACTTAACCATTAGGGTGAACGCTAGGGTGGTCACAATATTTTACAAAGTCAGTGAACCATGAAATTTAGGTCAAGGTCAAATATGGATGCTTGCATTTAAGTTGTAATCCCCAGATTCACGTTTGCACCAAATATCATTAATGAAGCTCTTATAAATCTTCAGAAATAAACTTGACCATTAGGGTGAACGCTAGGGTGGTCACAATATTTTACAAAGTCAGTGAACCATGAGATATAGGTCAAGGTTAAATATGGATGCTTGCATTTAAGTTACCATCCCCAGATACAAGTTTGTACCAAGTATAATTAATAAAGCTCTTATAGTTCTTGAGAAATAAACTTGACCATTAGGGTGAACGCTAGGGTGGTCGCAATATTTTACAAAGTCAGTGAACCATGATATGTATGTCAAGGTCAAATATGGATGCTTGCATTCAAGTTGCCATCCACAGATACAAGTTTGTACCACATATCATTAATGAAGCTCTTATAGTTCTTGAGAAATAAACTTGACCATTAGGGTGAACGCTAGGGTGGTCGCAATATTTTACAAAGTCAGTGAACCATGAAATGTAGGTCAAGGTCAAATATGGATGCTTGCATGTAAGTTGTCATCCCCAGATACAAGTTTGTATCAAGTATCATTAATGAAGCTCATATAGTTCTTGAGAAATAAACTTGACCATTAGGGTGAATGCTAGGGTCGTCGCAAATGTTGAAGCCTTGACGAACGGACGAACGAACGAACGGACGGAAAACCGGGCGGCTATATCACGCCATGCTAATAGCAGGCGCGACAAAAAAATGGCTGGGATAAAAAACGGGTTATTTGGATAAAGATCGATGATGGGAAACTTGAGAATTTCCCAGAGATGACTGAGGATGAACTCAGGGATTTGAAACTGGGTATTTACCATCTGAAACAAGCCAAATCCTACACAGATGAACATTTTGACGACAATGGATCATATGGCACACAAAGTAGAAGATGGTGTTCTCAAAGCACAGATACGCTCTTGCCACACGTCTAATAAAACATATAACATGTGGGTTGAATATACACAAGGACTGAACCCAATCACTGGATGGTATTGTGGGTGCAGAAGTAGAGCTCGTACCGTGGGATGTTGCGCACATGTGGCTTCTGTTCTCTGGTATTTGGGATATTACCGGAACATAACAGAAACTAGTGAAGCAAAACCAAGCCGGGAACATATTGATTTTGTTTATGATGCTACTGTTGACACATGGAGTACATCTAGCGATTCAGAGGAAGATCAGTAAATTAACAAATTCTGAAACATGTCATGAGACCATACAGGTTTATATTTAAACACAGTATCAGTCTAAAATGAGGTTCCACAACATGAGCAAAGCCTGCTTTGGTGGTCAAAAATGTTTGACAGTTGACAAATGTTCCATTTGCACCTGGAAATTAAGAGTTCATATATAACCAAAATAGGAAATACTAGCATGCACTATTAAATCAAATGACTTCTTTGTCCACATCTATTTAATAATATTTGCATGGAATCGGTTTATTCACTTTCAAATGAAGTTGTGAGTATACAAACGGATAAATGCACTCTGATTTAAAAAAAAATGGGTAAAATCCAATTTCAGGGGCAGGTAACTCTTAAGTTTTATGAACTAACAATAATTCTGACATTTACCTAGAATGACTATTACATCAACATTATATTTATGAAAGATCTTTGAAATAAGTTGAAAACTGTTAAGGTGTTGTGGTTTTTCGTAAAGTTGGGGAATAAAAATTACTAATATTTGGGTACAACTTACAAGCGCGTATAAACTCTTCTCTTGTTTGATATTTATAAGACTGTTATCACCGGCTGTTATGCCTAAAAGGGTAGTAAGCATACGGCAAACATCGCCTCCAGTCATGCACTTTGAACAAAAATAATAGCATTTTTGTTGGTATACCCTTGATGGGGTGACATTACCCCACCCACTTAAATAGTGTATACAGCAAAAACCAGTGGACCAAAGAGTCTAAAAATTCACCATTAGACAGCCAACATGTACCAATTTGAAGCTACAAAGTTTAAAGGAAATCGGTTGTGGCCATGAAAACAGCCTTATAGAGACTGCTCCTTTCCGAACTGCTTCTCCTCGGAAACCGTTTGGCCGATTGAAGTCAAATTTCATATGGAGCCTCTATGGGATGGGGGAAACCAAACTTTGCTCATGGGGTGCAGGTCACATGACCAAAATGGCCGCCAAGCCATATATTGTCTGTCTGTCCGTCCGTAACCCGTTTGTGAAAATTGGTGATAGTGACTTAACCACTTGGAATATTTAAACAATTTTTGGCATACTGATAGATATCAATGAGATCTAACCAATGAACTTGCGAAATATTACATTCCATTTAGTATAGCCTCGCCGAGGCGAAAAATGTGAAAATTTTCGAACTGCTTCTCCTCAAAAACCGTTGGGCCGATTGAAGTCAAATTTCATATGGAGCCTCTATGGGATGGGGGAAACCAAAATTCGCTCATGGGGTCCAGGTCACATGACCAAAATGGCCGCCAAGCCATATATGGTCTGTCTGTCTGTCTGTCCGTCCGTAACCCGTTTGTGAAAATTGGTGATAGTGACTTAACCGCTTGAAATATTTAAACAATTTTTGGCATACTGATAGATATCAGTGAGATCTAACCAATGAACTTGCGAAATATTACATTCCGTTTAGTATAGCCTCACCGAGGCGAAAAATCCGTAACCCGTTAGTGAAAATTGGTGATAGTGACTTAACCGCTTGGAATATTTAAACAATTTTTGGCATACTGATAGATATCAATGAGATCTAACCAATGAACTTGCGAAATATTACACTCCATGTAGTATAGCCTCGCCGAGGCAAAAAATGTGAAAATTTTCGAACTGCGTCTCCTCGGAAACCGTTTGGCCGATTGAAGTCAAGTTTCATATGGAGCCTCTATGGGATGGGGCTAACCAAAATTTTCTCATGGGGTCCACCTCACATGACCAAAATGGCCGCCAAGCCATATATGGTCTGTCTGTCTGTCCGTCTGTAACCTGTTTGTGAAAATTGGTGATAGTGACTTAACCGCTTGGAATATTTAAACAATTTTTGGCATACTGATAGATATCAATGAGATCTAACCAATGAACTTGCGACATATTACATTCCATTTAGTATAGCCTCGCCGAGGCGAAAAATGTGAAAATTTTCGAACTGCTTCTCCTCGGAAACCGTTGGGCCGATTGAAGTCAAATTTCATATGGAGCTTCTATGGGATGGGGGAAACCAAAATTTGCTCATGGGGTCCAGGTCACATGACCAAAATGGCCGCCAAGTCATATATGGTAAAAACCCTTCAAAAATAGTCTTCTCCAGAACCACTGGGCAGATTTCCACGAAACTTGATAAATGGCATCTGGGACGTAGGCCCATCATAAATTGCTAAAATGGTGACCCTTGGTTGACCTTGACCTTCTTTGTGCCTAGGTCAAACTTTGACACATATGCTTTTGTATTGGAAAATGTGAGAATGCATTTTATCCTGCAAACGATTCAGAATACAGTACTAAAGTATAAGATATATTTTTGCTCCTTACGATAAGGCGCTTTTATTGGGAGAACCGTTTTAGGTCCAGGTCACATGACCAAAATGGCCGCAATACCCATATATGGTAACACTCATAAAGCTAAAAGCATCCGGCGGGTCGTGCACTTCAGCTGAAGCACTGGTTTTTTCTTAATTTTCAGAGAAAAATATGTAATTTTTCATTTCATTTTTCTGAAAAAATAAGAAGACAAATATACTTTGAAAATTCTGTCTGCTGGTTGTGATTGGGCTTGAAGAAAAGAACAACAACTTTAAATACAGACTTCTGTTGCCCCTAAGAACTGTCTTTTTAGCTCACTGAGCACTGACCTCAGGAAGTGCTGATGATGAGCTATCGTGATTGGTCAGTGTCTGTTGTGTGTTATGCGGCATCAACAGTTTGCTTTAAATGCCAACTTTTCCTAAAGCATTGGGCCAATTTGATTCAAACTTCACAGGAATGCTGCCTAGATGACTCCCTTCTAAAATAGCTAATATTGTTCCATTCTGATGAAAAAGATGGCCACAAAAGCTAAAAATAGAAAATGTCTTTAAACAACAACTTACGGGCCTCCATGGCCTAGTGGATAAGAGCACTGACTCTTAATCATTAGGTCTTTCACCACTGTGGGTTTGAGCCTGGCTCGAGGGGGTGGTCGGGTGAGGCAAAGGTGTCGTATATCTTGCAACAATGGGGCGTCCAACTGATATTGGCTTACAGTTGGACAAGGCCTGCTGTCCTTGCAGCAGGTAAGTGTGGGGGAGTGGGGAGTGTTGTTATTCATCTCTGTTTCTGTACTTCCATTCATTTTCCTCTTTCTCCCCTATCTCCATTCATTTTCCTCTTTCTCCCCTATCTCCATTCATTTTCCTCTTTCTCCCCTATCTCCATTCATTTTCCTCTTTCTCCCCTATCTCCATTCATTTTCCTCTTTCTCCCCTATCTCCATTCATTTTCCTCTTTCTCCCCCTATCTCCATTCATTTTCCTCTTTCTCCCCTATCTCCATTCATTTTCCTCTTTCTCCCCTATCTCCATTCATTTTCCTCTTTCTCCCCTATCTCCATTCATTTTCCTCTTTCTCCCCTATCTCCATTCATTTTCCTCTTTCTCCCCTATCTCCATTCATTTTCCTCTTTCTCCCCCTATCTCCATTCATTTTCCTCTTTCTCCCCTATCTCCATTCATTTTCCTCTTTCTCCCCTATCTCCATTCATTTTCCTCTTTCTCCCCTATCTCCATTCATTTTCCTCTTTCTCCCCTATCTCCATTCATTTTCCTCTTTCTCCCCTATCTCCATTCATTTTCCTCTTTCTCCCCTATCTCCATTCATTTTCCTCTTTCCCCCCTATCTCCCACTTTCATCTCCTCTACTATCTCTTTTCTCCCTTTCCCTGGGAGACGACACAAAATGACCCACAAGGGTCGATGTGTTGTTAAACCCCAAACAATCAATCAATCAATCAAGCCTGCCTCAGGTCATGTGTGAGACGCCAAGTTCTGTAATGGAAGGTCAGGTGGTAGTTCTCCGGGTACTCCAGTTTTTGTCCACCTCTGATTAACGCTTGGCTCATTATGAGTGAAATAGTCTTGATAGGGCCGTAAAACCAAAACAAAACAAAAAAATAAAATAAACAACTCCTACTATATCCCTGGGCCAGTTTTAATTAAACTTAAAAGGAGTGTTGCATAGGTGACCAAAATAGCTTTGTCAGTTCAACAAAATGGCCACCAGATCTAAAAATAGAAAAACCTTTAAATGACAACTTTACGTTTGGTCCAGTTTTATTCAAACTTCACAGGAATATCGCTTAGGTGTCACTCTACTAGCTACAATGGTTCTGCTAGGGTGAACAAGATGGCCACCTGAGCTAAAACTAGAAAAACATTTAAATGACAGCTCCTCCTGCACTTTTTGTTCAATTTAGAAGCCTCCGTGGTGTAGTGGTTATGCTACTTGCCTTGTAAACCAGGGGTCGCAGGATCGATCCGGGGCTTCTCCAGACTTTCGGATGAGTCTTTAAACCGAGGTCCTGTCTCGGTATATAATAACCTTAGCTGTTGGTGAGATGTAAAACTCAAACAGTCACTCACTTGGTCCAATTTCATTCAAACCTCACAGGAATGTTGCTTTGGTGACCCTCTACCAAAGTAGCTAAAATGGTCCAGCTTCAATGAACAAGATGGCTGCCAGAGCTGAAAATACAGATGTTTTAATGCTAATTTCTCATATATCTTGGGTTCAATTTCATTCAAACTTTGTAGGATTATTGCTTAGGTGACCCTGTACAAAAAAGAGATGAAGCAGTTCTATTCCATTGAACAAAATGGTTGATAGAGCTAAAAATATAGAAACCTTTAAATGGTAATTTCTCCTTTACCTTTGGTCCAGTTTCATTCAAACTTTACAGGAATGTTGCTTAGGTGATCATCAACCAAAATTGCTAAAATGGCTTTACTTGGATGAATAATATGGCTGTTAGAGCTAAAAATAGAAGAAAAAAAAACTTTTTATTGACAACTCCTAAACCTTAAGTCCAGTTTCATTCAAACTTCTCTGGAATGTTGCTTAGGTGACTCTCTACCAAACTAGTTTAAATGGTTCTGCTCCAGTGAACAAGATGGCCACCAGAGCTTTAATAGAAAAAACCTTGAAATGACAAGTTCTATACTTTTGGTCCAATTTCATTCAAACTTCATAGAAATGTTCCTTAGGTGACCCTCTACAGAAATAGCTAAACAGTTCAGCTCTCATGATGAAGATGGCGACCATAGCTTAAAATAGAAATATCTTGAAATGACAACTCCCACCTCACAACCTATACCTTTGGTTCAATTTCATTCAAATTTCACTGGAAGGTTCCTTGGGGAACTTCTACCAAAATGGCTCTGCTCCAATGAAGAAAATGGCTGGCAGACTTAAAAGTAGAAAAATCTTTAAATGGCACCTCTTGGAAACTCTTAACCCTTGTCCTGCTGAGCCTGGATATGCCTTATTTTCCAAACAATGAAGATCCAGATCAGATGGCTTCTGATGAAGCCATCTGATCAGGATCTACATTGTTTGCCATTCAGATTGTGAATTTGTTGCAATAATTTGCATAAAGTAATCTGATTGGTTGATAATCGGTAGTGGGTGTGGCGTATTTAAATATTCAGCAGGACAAGGGTTAAGTCAGTTCCATTCAAACTTCACAGGAATATTGCCTAGATGACCGTCTATCTAAGTGCAATAGTTATGCTTCATGGAATAAGATGACTGTCAGTTGTCCAGTCGGCGAAGCTTGCTTACCAAGTAATGCTTACTATCCTAGAACGCCTGGAGTCCATGTCTGTTGGTCTGAACATTAATATTTGTCATTTCTCTATGGATTAATGATTTTGGATTAACGCCTTGTCCACATGAATTTCAGAAACTGTGACATCTTGCAATTCTTGGCCATATTTGCCCTCTTGTTATTTCTATTGAGTGTCTGACACATGACTTATAAAAGTGATCCTTAAGACGCCGAGAAAAACTACATATGAAAATGTTGTCTGCTTATTTGTCTGCTGATTTTTTTTGCAAACTTTTAAAAAATATTTTTGCATACAGGCAAACAGTGTGGGCCCAGACTCTGATCTGGTCCACACTGTTTGCAAAAAAAAATATTTTTAAGGTAACCCGCAGGCGGCAAGGCAGAGGACAATAGTCGTGGTTGGCATTTTATGGTTTAAATAGACGTAAATGCAGAATAATGTTCACTTCTGTAAAAAAGTTTTATGAATATACAAAAAAAAAAAAAAAAAAAAAAAGAATTTGCAGTGGTGTCTTGGACTTGATAAGTCACTAAGAAATTGGAACACCAAGTTTATCCAGTTATATGAAAAACATGCTAACAGAGTCTAGTCGTAACCCATTCAGCTCTATAGACATGTACAGGTTCCTATTCAAACATGTTAACGTCTGTAAAATGGACACCTGCATATAACACATCGAGAAAACTGAGGTTTGCAGGGGTATACATTGCCCCCACCCATCGGTATTGGAGAAATAGATTTGGCTGTATGATGCTTCCGTGCAGAGCTGGAACTGACCAAACTTCAGTACTGGTAAACTGCTTAGAAGGTCTAAGCCTGCCCAGAAAAGGTGCTGTGAGTCGGACCACTCCTTAAACCCTAGCAGTTCCTTTGGGCGGTAGGGCTTGAGATGTCATGTCATCTCAATGTTGGGTCTATGTCCCACAAAATATGAAGCAACATCTCCAATATGACCTAAATAGTGTTGATGGGGATGTTAATCCTCATTACAAACAAACAAATCCAAAGACATAGGTTGTTGGTACTCGTTAGAACCGCCTCAATGAGTGCTGACAGAATTGTTGGGTTTAATGTGACAGTTGTAGTGGCAAAGAGAGTTGTCTCTAAAACAAAAGCTCACCGACTGCTGTGGAATTAAGCCTTGCTTAGGCTGCATATGAAGTCCCCTGAGATCTGCAGTGGAAGGTCAGGTGGTTTTATCTTTGGGTACTCAGCTTTTCAGCCGCCTCGGTATAATAAAAATAATCTAAAAAGGGCCCGCCTCGGTAGCTAAGTCAGATGCGTGTCTGACTGGTGATCAGGAGGTTGCAGGTTTGATACCTGCTGAGGTCGGCAGCATTCTTTTGTGGAGATTGATCATGAAATCTTTTCTGCCGACATTCTCTCCTTTCTGCTGATTCAAGAAGGGCAGTTGTCAGTTTCTGCATTGTACTGGTTAACCCCTTTGGTATAAGCCTGCTTAGGAAATGTGTGGATAGGTAAACTGACCGGCTCAAAAATGACCTAAAATAGTGTTGACTGGGCCATTAAACCCCACAACAAACAAACAGATCTAAAAAGGGCTGTTAGACCTAGTTTAGAAAAAAAAATGACATAATGTTGATGATCTTCTTATATTTATTACTTTTCATAGAAACAGAAAAGGTGGGTATTTTGGTGATAATTCAAGAATTATTTTTTTCACTTCTCCTTAAAAGCCTATGTTGTGGGTATTCATTTAAACCGCCTCAAATGAGTACCCACAACATAGGTTTATGTGGAGAAATAAGGAAAATTATCCTTTAATGGGAATGCGAACACCTTCAGGGGAGGCAACTCATGCAAAAGTGTTTTTGTCTCCCATGTCAATAGGGGTCAACTCTTAAAGGAAAAAATTTGCTCCTAAGGAGCAAATTCTTTCCTTTAAGGGTAGACCCCTTTTTCAGTGGGACAGAGCCTATAGGAAAGTGAACAGGAAGTCCCGAAAGTTGTCTCCCTTTGAAAAATGGCAGAAAAATTTGCTAGTTGTTTCCATTCCTCTTACTTATCACCAAATACTCACCTTATAGGCAGCTATAAGTCATTTTCAACATTTCATTTGATAATCCTATTTCCAGGGCCAAATACCTTCAATGAAAATGAAACTATAGCAAAATACGAAATCATGGACGGTGCACCAGTAAGAGGTAAGAATGTTTTCAGCTAAAAGTATTATTATAATGGTAGAATCCCACTGCTCAACAAGGCTTGGAGAAATAGATTTTACTGCATGGTGCTTCTTTACAGAGCTGAAACCGACCAAACTTTTTAATACTGGTAAACTGCTTAGAAGGTCTAATATGTTGTAGAAAGGGTATTCTTTGGAAGCATGGTATACACCACAGAACTAGAAAATATGGAGTGTACATGTTTTCTGGGCCAGACTAGCTAGTTTTGGTAAATAAGGCCTCATCAGTGACCCTCAAATATTTTCAAAATTCCACAATGGAATCAATGATCCCAAAGGACAAGCAAATATAAACTACACTATGATGTAGGGCAGGGAGACTTTTTAGGGCCGCCACACATTCCCAGACACCAAGCCTGCCGAGGAAAAGTGAAGCCATTTGGACCATCCATTAAACCCTAGCGGTTTCTTTGGGCAGAAGGGCTTGAGATGTCATTTTATCTCAGTGTCGGGTAAAAGTCCCACAAAATCAAAAGCTATTTTACCAAAATAACCTAAATAGTGTTGACTGGAAAGTAAAAGCTTATCCCATTCTGACTCTCAGCTAAGCTGTAAGTAAAGAAGACAAACCTGTCACATGAAAATTGAGAATACCAGATGAGCATCTTTTGATATCAAGTTTATCAGGCAAGGCTTTGAGAATGTGTGTAGAATCTGGAAGCTTGCCGAGTGATTCTACAAGCGTTTTCAAAGCCGAGCCTGATAAACTTGATATCAATTGACACAAATCTGGTAATCTGTTTATCAGTTTATCTCCTTGTACACTTATAAATTGGAAATTCACAATCAGTTATCGATTGTCCTCAGTTTGTCCCAACATTCTGGCGCAAAATTATCGGTTGATATATTTAGTATCAGCTGACCGTAATTTTCCTATGATATTTAAAAAAAAAAAAAAAAAAAAAATCATTTTTTTTCCAGTAAAAATGACATTTTTGCCAATTTTTTCAGGAGTCTGGTTCATTTATAAAAGTGCAATGTCACCTTGACCTGATAAAGCTCACTTGTCCTGAGATAGCATGTCTTTATCAGGCCAAGGTGTTACAATGCAATTTATATAGGGGGTAACTGATAAATTGTACTATCCAAGCAGTGAACACTAAGATGCTGATCAGACTGTGTGCGCAAAATGTGCTGCACCTTGGTTGTTCACAAATGGCCAAAACAGGTTTTCTCATGATGTGTGTTACTATAATGTTATTAATCAATGGCCCAGTTACAGGTCCGAGGTCTGCTGTATTGGCACGAGGCCGAAGGCCGAGGCCAATACAGCTGACCGAGGACCTGTAACTTGGCCAATACAAAATTACTCGATTAATGACAATTTTATTAATTGTTGCAATTAAAAACATGATTTATGATTTTTGAATATTGGTTTACTTGGTGTAATACAGGATAATCAATTAATAATGTATGATAATTGAAGCACAAGATTTTGCTCACCGTAAGAATAGTAAAAATTCAGACACCTTGAGGACTTGCTGTAATGCTCCTAAAATTTTGACAAATTTGTTCCATAATCCAACAAGGAGTCCAAAAGGTGCAGATGGAAGACTCAGATCAGACTGCTCCTGAAGGAGCAGTCTGATCTGGGTCTGCATTCAAGTGCATTGTTTGCTTAGACCTATCTGTCCCAATACTTAGGATAATTACAGTACATTTTCCTGGCAAAACTGCTTTTGTAGCCATGGTTGCTCACCCTATTATATTTCGAAGCTCTTTCATGGAGCAAATTCTTTTCTGTAAGAGTACTTGTAATTTGCTATAAGAATAGGTTTCTCTGTGAGATGACAGGAAAATCATACTGTGTTACGCCCCCGCCCACGCCCGTTTGGTCTTGGAGCTGCATGGTGCTTCCGGTCAGAACTGAAACCAGTTGAACATTTGAGTACTGGAAAATTGCTTAAAAGGTCTAAGCCTGTCCAGGCAAAGTAGTGCAAGTCGGACCACCCCGCTTCTAAACACTAGCAGTTTCTTTGGGCGGTAGGGCTTGAGAAGTCATTTCATCTTATTGTTGGGTATTAGTCCCTCAAGCTCTTATAGTTCTTGAGAAATGGACTTGAACATTAGGGAAAAAGCTAGGTTTGTTGCAACACCCTTGCCTCACACTCAAACAAAACTATATGGATGCAGTTTTGTATGGATAACGAGGTTGTTGAACTACACCTGTGGACACCAATCCATTCAAACTTTGATGAGCTTCATTTCATTTTGATCTGAGGTTTTATTCAATATTTCCTTACATCCTGTCAGTCAACTGCAAGACAGGAATAAATTCAAAACACAAAGAGTTGTATATTTCATTGTAGACACTGCACTGTCCAATCAGAATACATCTTAAATGTCAATCAGACCTAAAAATGGAAACAGCGCTTGTCACAATAAGACCAAGCAATGTATATTGTTTGATCCAGTTTTAGGCTACTTTGATGAATGACATTTACTTGGCAAATTAATTTGATGCAAACAGATTCATTGAAAGGCTTTTGTGTCCACAGGTGTAACTGAATTTTTTGCTTTGATACTCGGCAATATTGTTGTCAAGAGCTTATGGTGTTTTTCAGTTAACATTGATCTATGACCTGTGCTTTTATGCTTTCATTGTGTTTTAGGAGAATCCATTCCAATCCGATTGTTTCTCAGTGGGTATGAGCTGACACCGACCATGAGAGACATAAACAAAAAGTTTTCAGTTCGGTACTACCTGAATTTGGTTCTAGTCGATGAAGAAGAAAGACGGTATTTCAAACAACAGGTATGCCCCGAAACTTCATTTTTTTTTCAAGGAAATACAGTAAAATTACTATATTAAGACCACCTTTGGGACTAAGACCACCTTTAGGACTGTTCAAAAGTGGTCTTAAAGACCACTTTTGAACAGTCCCAATGGTGGTCTCTTATCAGAGACACTGGATGTAGAAAACACAAAGACTGACTGAAACCTTTAGAAGCTTTTAAAAGCAGATTTTGTCTTAATTTTAGGTGGTTTTAAGGGGAATGGGAACACCTGGCATATTTTTCCGCCATTTTTCAAAGGGAGACAACTTTTGAGACTTCCTGTTCGCTTTCCTATAAGCCCTGTCCCACTGAAAAAGGGGTCAACTCTTAAAGGAAAGAATTTGCTCCTCTGGAGTTGACCCCTATTGACATGGGAGACAAAAATACTTTGGCAGGAGTTACCTCCCCTGAAGGTGTTCCCATTCCCCTTAATAGCGGACTTTTACTGTACATGTATCTGAGATCCACTTACAGGTGCCTATTTCCAGATAAACATACACAAATACAAAAGTTAAGTATCGCTGCCACTATCGCATTTTTTGCTAGGAACCCTTATATCCTGTCAGTCAACTGCAAGACAGGAATAAATTCAAAACACAAAGAGTTACTTAAGTTAAGTTACTTAAGGACTGACAGGATGTCATTGGCAAACAGTGTATGTCCAGATCAGATGGCGCAGTATGCAGCGTCTGATCAGGACCTTCATTGTTTGCAAGAATTTCAGACATTTTTAAATCAATTTTCAAAATCGATTCACCCTGGTACCCCTAAATTTCAAAATGGACAACTGCTGAATATAAAGGCAGAAGATTCCTTTCAGTACAAAATGGGTTACTTTAAGACGTCTGCTTTGTTGTCTGCCAGTAACTTCGAAAGTCACTGTTGCAAACAGTGCTAACCCAGATCAGACTGCTCCTCTAGAAGCAGTCTAATCTGGCCCCACACTGTTTGCCTGTAGGCAAAAATATTTTTAATAAGTTTGAAAGAAGATTCAGCAGACGACATAAGCAGACAACATTTTCAGATGCAGTTTGTCTCGGCATCTTGAGGGTTAAATAACCCATGTATCATCTTTTCCTGTCTTTTTCTGAAGACCTGAAACGGAAGCATCAGGTTCGTTTACAGACACAACTAAAACATAATTTTAGGCAACGTTTCAGCTGTTTTGCTTTACAATCAGAATTGTACCAAAAGCTGTACAATTAATGGAAAAAGATACAATTTCAGGGGAGGCAACTCCTGCGAAAGTATTTCCGTCTCCCATGTCAATAGAGGTCAACTCTTAAAGGAAAGAATTTGCTCCAGAGGAGCAAATTCTTTCCTTTAAGAGTAGACCCCTTTTTCAGTGGGTCTGGGCTTATAGAAAAGCGAACAGGAAGTTCTGAAAGTTTTCGCCCTTTGAAAAATCATGGAAAAATCTGCCAGGTGTTTCCATTCCGCACTGGCATGAACATAACAGCAGATAAAGAGGAAAAATGAGGATAATTTTGGGCTTTTTATCTTATTTCTCCTAGAAGCCTCCATGGTGCAGTGGTTACGCTACTCGCCTTGTAAACCAGGGATCGCAGGATCGATCCCGGGCTTCTCCAGACTTTCGGATGAGTCTTTAAACCGAGGTCCCGTCTCCGTATGACCTTAGCTGTTGGTGGGACGTAAAACTAAAACTCACTCACTCACTCACTCTTATTTCTCCATTAACCCCTTAAGCGCCGGCAAAAACAACATCTGAACTTGTCTGCTTATGTCCTCTGCTGAATTTTCTTGCAAACTTTTTAAAAGTATTTTTTGCATACAGGCAAACAGTGTGGGCCTAGATCAGACTGCTCCTACTGCTCCTACAGGAGCAGTCTGATCTGGGTCCACACAGTTTGCAACAATGACTTTTAAAATTAATCAGCAGACGACAATTGTCGTGATATGCAAGTTATGGGTTTGAAAAAACATACACTGTGATTACTTGTTAGAATTGCCTCATTATGACCATTCCAACAAATATCCACAGCATACGTTTCTGTCAAGAAATAAGGAAACTTATCTCTTAATCGTCCATCTTTTGCAATCTTATCTGGAGCTGTGCCTGAGTAACGGGCCTTCTTGGCATACTGGGTAAAAGCCGCTTTTTTCTTAACCATTAGGGGGTTTGAGCCTCCCTCATGTCACAAGTAAGACGCCAAGTTCTGCAACGGAAGGTCTGGTGGTTTTTCTCCATGTACTCTGTTTTTCGAACATCTCTGATTAAAGATTGATTCTAATTAGATAGGAAACCAGAAAAAAGCTATGAATGTCAATGCATTACAGCCATTCTACAAACTGTGGACACTGATCAAACTGCAGGTAGTCAGTTAACTCAATTTAATGTATTTTTTAAAAACGATTTTGCCTCTGTAATTGTCTGATTTTTTTTTTTCCAGGAAATTACAATCTTCAGAAAAGCAGACAAAGTTCGTAAACCAGCTACTCACCAAACACACCGGTCTATGATGCAGCATGTTTCCCAGCAACCAGCAGAAACTGAGAACCAGTCACAACCAAACTCAGAACCGACATCCGAGAAAGAATGATAACTCATAATGAGACATTATAATTGAAAGACACGTTGCCATGGTGAAGTTTTGTATGTTACAGTGGTAATGGCATTTTTAAAGCATCTTTTTCCTATGACCTCTTAAACATTTAAGCATCAAGTGCAACAGTAGCAGAAGACATTTTCAAATGCAAAAAGCCTCTATATAACACTGTTGATTGAATCCATTAAGAAAATTCGCCTATACAGATGCATTGTAAACTTTACCACCGAAAAAAAAACAACAAAATTTTAAGATGAAAAATTGTGATATTTTTCTTATTTCTGCTCAAAAAATAGATTGTTGGTACTCGTTAGGACCACCTCGTCGAGCCGGTTCTAACGAATACCACAATCTATGTTTTTGAGCAGAAATAAGAAAAATAATGTATACCCCTGCAAACCCCAGTTTTCCTATATAAAAGTGGAGTTTAAGGGGGTCAGACTTATATAGGCATGTTTTCGCGATGCATGATTTAGGACGTGATCCAGTTTTAAGCTGTGAAAATGTATAGATTGTATAGAAAAATTACAATTTTTCTGTATGATCTATACATTTTTGCTTTGATATAACATGACTGGTTTCTGCTTTGGGCCCCAAAAGTGGTGTTATACGGCATCTGATCTGGACCTACACTCTTTGTCAAGGTTCCCCTTTAGGGGTTTCCCGCATAAAATTTGATTAATGATATTCAGCTTTTCATTACTGAACTATTCAACTAGCGGAAAATGTCAGGAAGTTTTGAAAAATTTCCAGCTACGTTTGCCTTGAAAATTGGAAAATCACACAGAATTCATGGGGAAAATTGTAAATGTTTCATTGCCAATGTAATATACTAACTGAAAATGTGATTTTACCTGTGCGTACAGGAATTTCAACCATTAATCTTCCAGATGTAAACTATCAGCAGACTGCGTTTTCAAACTTTATTGTAGTGCCTAGTTTAAGCATGCCATGATGTAGGGATCGCGGTTTCCCCCGTTTTTGTTCATTGGTTTGCTTATCGAGCCATCAACATTTGGGCCAGCTCTAACATACAGGTTCGATTTGGTCCCCACAGGCTCAACATAACCTTTGACAGACATCTGAAAACAGAACTGGACAGTACATTCAAATTGTTTTATGTGAATGAAATGTCAAGCCCCCTTTCAAGGAGATAGAGGGAAAAATGATGTGAATGAATGTCATAGAGTACAGCCTAACTTCAATAACCAAGAAAATTTGTTCGAGACCTGGATAGTTTCTGAAAGAGAAATAAAGAAAATTATCACATTCCTTAAGACACAGATAGATTATAAGAATCTTATATGGGTGTAAGGGGTGGATTGAAAAATCAGTCCCGAGGGACACTGTCCGGCATCACGAGGCTTGCCGAGTGATGCCGGACAGTGATCCCGAGGGACGGATTTTTCCATCCACCCCTCCCACCCATATTGGATTCTTTTTCTTGCATACCTTCCATTTCTATTGCGAATTTTTAATGCTGGGGTCACTTCGGTTACCGACGTCCGCCATTTTGTGATGACACAACAGGAATGTTTAGTGACGTCACACATGACGACGCCGCACATGAGGTTGTAATCAACCAGTGCATTTATCAAACACGCGATTATATTCGATTTGGGGTCGGAACACCAGGGTCAGAACATAAATTTCTATCCCAGGGTAAAATCACGGATTTCCTTGTCTGGTGTGCAAGAAACAAACATTGTGGACCCTGAACAGATTGCTCCTCCAGGATCTGTGTCCACACTGTTTGCAAGAATGACTTTTAAAAGTTACCAGCAGATGACAAAGCAGATGACAGTAACTGTTGTTGTGATTGGCATCTTAACCTGTATCCTGCTGTTCACGATAATCCCTACTTTTGAAAACAGTATAGATCCAGATCAGAAGCCCCATGATCAGGATCTACACTGATTGTCATTCATTTTCTGTATTTGAATGAAAACATTAAATCATGTAATCTGATTGGCTGATAGTCAGTAAGGGATGTGGCCAATAAAATTATTCAGCAGTTAAGGGTTATGTCCAATTATCCTCATAACTCATCTGAGGCTGTGTAGAGGTACAAAAATAATTTTGAAATTAGTTCCTCTCCCAAAAAGTGTATCCGTTCCCTCAAGGTGTAAAAATGCTCCTGGATAAATGGAGATTACTCTGTGATAACTGAATCCCGTGAAGGAAAGACCTGGTTCCCAGAGAAACCAGGATCCAGCTGTACAACGCTATCGTAGCTTAACAAACTCAATGGTGTCATATTGTTAACTGTTCTGACATGTACAGTATCTAAAACAATACCTGAAACAGCGGTATTTTTAACCCTTGTCCTGCTAATCCCGGATATGCTTTATCTTTGAAACAATGTAGATCCAGATCAGATGGCTTCTGAAGAAGCCATCTGATCAGGATCTACATTGTTTGCCATTCAGATTGTGAATTTGTTGCAATAATTTGCATCAAGTAATCTGATTGGTTGATAATCGGTAGTGGGTGTGGCATATATAAATATTCAGCAGGACAAGGGTTAACTGGGATAAAAATGAGTAGATAGCAAAACCTTAGTAGCTTTGTCAGCTACTGGTAGGTTTGCAAGGTACTGACATTTTTTCATCAAAAGTACAGGTTTTTTTTTTGCGTAATGAATGATTGAAGTTTCTAACCAAAAGTTTTGAACAACAGGGCCCAGATGTTTTCCTTTTGAAGAAGGGGAGATAAACTGCACAGTCTCAACTGTTGAAGAAGGGGAGATAAACTGCACAGTCTCAACCGTTAACTCTGTACATAGGCACATCAAAGTCCATTCCTGGTTCACTGCACAGTTTTTTTGTTTTTTTTTGGTCATTTACCTAATGTAAGGTTTATCATTTTGTACTGATTGTATTGAATGCAATCTTCCGTTACATCTACATGGGGAGTCCATTTCAAAAATTGGGGATCTCTGGTTGTGTTATCTTTCAAAATTTATTTGGAAAATGGCTGAATGTTTTGTAAACAGTGTAGGTTGTGATCAGATGCTGCATTTTGTGGCATCTGATCTAGACCTGCTCTGCTAGTGTATGGTTATTGGGTTTCCTGTACAAAATGAGTAAAGTAAGGTACACTCTATACTGGTTGTGGAACACATACAAATTCTGTAGGACAGGCAGTAAATCAGCTTCATCAGATTTTGAGGGAAAATGATCAAAATTCATTCTGCTGTTTTGCACATTTGAAAATTATATTCACAGTCAATTTGTATTAACCTTTATCCCGCTGAACATGACAACTCCTACCTTGGCAAACAGTGTAGATCCAGATCAGATGGCTTCTGAAGAAGCCATCTGATCAGGATCTACCCTGTTTGACATTCAGTTTGTGAATTTGCAGGAATAAATTACATCAAGTAATTTGATTGGTTCAAAGTCAGAAATGGGTGTGGCTAAATTGAATATTCAGCGGTAAAAGGGTTAATATCAAATTGAGCTGTTGTAGACAAAGCCTACGGTAAGATTTTTTGCGACTAGTGGAGACCCTGATTAGCTTGTGCATTTCCTCAGTCTGATTGGATGTTTTGCCTGATCCCACGAGAATTCTTCAGCTTTTGGGCTATCCAGGTAGAAATAAGTGGAAACATTTGCCTTATTTCATATCCTGGTAAGCACAACAACCCATACTTTTGCAAGACTGCAGATCCAGATCAGATGGCTTCTGAAGAACCATCTGATCAGGATCTACACAGTTTGTCATGCAGTTTTTGAATTGAACGAATACATAAAACCAAGTCATTTGATTTGTCGATAGTCAGAAATGGGAGAAGCTAAATTAATTTATTGAGAAGGATAAGGGTTAAGGGATGAATGCACAGATTGATTAGCCTTTTCCAGATCGCACAGGTCTTACTTAAGGTTTTGCTGGCTCAATTTTATATGAATTCAAATTGAAATGTTCATGAAGGTCTGGATACAGTCGAACTTCAATGGCTCGAACACCTTTGGGACCTCGAAAATCTGTTCGAGACAGGGGTAGTTCGAGCCACTGAGGTTACTGTCAGGAGGCATAACGAGATACTTTTTGACATCTTTTCGGTGTTCTATAATGAATATGTATGTAGTGTGTACTCATTAGAATCGCCTTATCGAGGCGATTCTAATGAGTACACACAGCATACATTTGCAAGATAAAAGACTAAAATCTTCTGAATTATCCCCCATTATTTCTAATGTAGAGGATTTCGCTAGGGACTCAAGAATGTGTTCGACTCATCCATGGTAAACAAGCCATCGGTGTTCTAGCCATCGAAGTTCTACTGTATATTCATTATTGTCAGAAGGGATAACCTCTGTGGCCTAGTGGGTAACAGGCTGATTATTAATCATTAGGTCTCTCACCGCTGTGGGTTTGAGCCTGGCTTAGGTCAGCTGATATGCCAAGTTCTGCAATGGAAGGCCAGGTGGTTTTTCTCCGGGTACTGTGGTTGTTGCCCACCTGTGACCGCTGATTTCACATTCGGCTCCGTATAAGTGAAATAATCCTGAAAGTGCCATGAAACCAAAGCTAAAAATTACGGGTAAAAGTCACACAAAATTGGAAGCAACATCTCCAAAATGACCTAAATAGTGTTGATGGGGACATTAACATTACGAAAACACGCCTATACAAATACATTGCCACCTTTATCGCCGAAAAAATGAAAATTTTATGATGAAAAATTGTGATATTTTTCTTATTTCTGCTCAAAATATAGATTGTGGGCACTTGTTAGAACCGCCTCGGTGAGGCGGTTCTAACGAGTACCCACAATCTATATTTTAGAGCAGAAATAAGAAAAATAAGGTATACCCCCGGAAACCCCAGTTTTAGTATATAAAAGTGGGGTTCAAGGGGGTCAAAATTATATAGGCGTGTTTTCGTGATGACCTCAATTCAAACAAACAAAAACTAAAAAAAAAAAAAAAAAGAAATGGTACGTACTGTCAGAGAAGACCAGAAGGAGTAAAACCAATATATTTGGTGATTTTCTATATAAAAACAGTTGTAGGTACTCAGAATTGTTTTATTTAGTTCTCATACAACATGTATTTCACAGGGCAAGAGCAGTTATCTCTGTATCATCAGCAAATGTTCTTGATGGTCTTCTAAAGTACAGTAAAACTTTGATGGCTCGTTTCCCATGGATGAGTCAAACCCGTTCTTGAGTCCGCATGGAGTTCCTCCAAATACGATATAGGGATAATTTAGGAAGATTTTCTCCAGTTACCTTGCAAATGTATGTTGTGTGTACTCATTAGAATCGCCTCGATGAGGCGATTCTAATGAGTACACACAACGTACATTTATAATACAGAACACCGCAAAGATATCCACAATTATCTCTCCATTATGCCTCCTGGTATGGTACTAATAGTATCCCTCTGTGGCTCAAACTAACGCTGTCTCGAACAAATTTTCATGGTCCCAAAGTGGTTTGAGCCATCGAAGTTCGACTGTACTTCTAAGGTACTTCTCTTTTTGTGCAATTTGTTGCTAGACTTAATATGCTTGGCTTGAATAAATTTACTTCATTTTGATCATTTTCTCTCTTCATTACAGCATTGTTACTTCATTGGATAGATGTTTTAAGTGATTATTCAAAAAAAAGTTGCTTAGACCTTCAGGTAAATTAAAAATAGAGGGTGAAATTGTAAAAATGAGTCCTCAAGGGAGATCACTCTAGCCTAGATATATTCTCATCCCTTGGTAGTTTGTTTGATTTGAGGTTTAATGTCCCCGTCAACACTGTAAAGGTCATTTTGGACATTGCTTCCAATTTTGTGGGACTTTTACCCGACATTGAGATGAAATGACATCTCAAGTCCTGTCGCCCAATGAAACCAATAGGGTTTATTAGCATGGACGGTCCGCCTCGCACCGCGGTTCCTGGACAAGCTTAGATCCTCTAAGCAGTTTACCAGTACTAGTGTGCGGGCCGGATTCAGCTCTACGTGGAAGCATCGTGCAGTCCATAAATTTCTTCAAGCCCCTATGGACGGGGGCGGCTCATCCCCTGGTAGAGAGATCTATTCAAGAATTTGTTTCAGGGGAGCAAATGTCGGGTAAAAGTCCCACAAAATTGGAAGCAACATCTCCTATATGACCTTTACAGGGTTTACGAGGATGTTAAACCTCAAATCAAACAAACAAATCAGGGGAGCAAATGCATTGCTTTAAGTACATTCACTCTCAGCCCCCCCCCCCCCCCCCCCTCCCTCCCCCCCCCCCCCCCCCTCCCTCCAACACACACACATTGGGAAGCTTTGAAATATCTGGGGCCAGTTGTTCAAAACTAATGATGTTATTTTGGTTAAATGCGGCCCCTGCCCATAGGGACTTGAAGAAATATATGGGCTGCATGATGCTTCCAAGCAGAGCTGAATCAAGCACGCACACTAGTACTGGTAAACCGTTTAGAGGATCTAAGCCTGTCCAGGAACCGCGGTGCGAGGCGGACGCCCATGCTAACAAACCCTATTGGTTTCATTGGGCGATAGGGCTTGAGATATCATTTCATCTCAATGTCGGGTAAAAGTCCCACAAAATTGGAAGCAACGTCTCCAAAATGACCTTTACAGGGTTGACGGGGACGTTAAGCCTCAAATCAAACAAACAAAATATATGTTGAATATACGTTATTAAATGTTTTGCTGAAAAATGTAACTTGCAAAAGCTACTCACATTTTCCCAACAGAGTTACCAGAGTTGTTATACTTGTTGGAACAGTTAACATTTTGGTCACTAATGAGCTCGTTAAGCTAACAATGTTTTGAACAATTGGGCCCTGGGAACGACAAGCTGGAGTTGTCTCCCTTGAAAAACAGAAGCAGAACTTTTTCTGTACATAAAGTCACAAGATATTCACTCTGTTATTTTGGGTTATCTGAAGTTTCTAAATGTAACTTACGTAACCTCACGTTATGTCATTGTATGTTTGTGTATATAGCAGTCATAGATAAGACTGGCAGGGGTGGGCAGTTCAGCCATTGTCTGAGTCCACAACAAAATTCGGTAGAGTGCCTTTTGCATGCTCCTTTCAAGCGGACTAAATTGTCATATACACCATAGCTTTGTTAATGTTATAGTTGAATTCACATGATCATGTGTCTAGATTTACAGCTTGTTAATGCACCCCCGCCCATCAAGGCTTGGAAAATTTGATTGAGCTTCATAGTGCTTCCGCGCAGAGCTGAAACCCACTGATTTCGAGTACTGGTGAAGTGCTTAGGTCTAAGCCTCCCAAGTGGTGTGAGTTGGACCACTCCTCAAACCCTAGTGGTTTCATTGAGTAGCAGGATTTGTGATGTCATTTCATCTCAATGTCAGGTAAAAGTTCCACAAAATCGGAAACAACTTCTCCAAAATGACCTAAATAATGTTGACTGGGATGTAAAACCTCTACAAAACCAAATAGAATATTCCAAAGGCAAGTGCAAAGAACAGCTCTACCCTGCCAATCTTAAATGAAAGAACTAAACATTTATATAAGTTTCATTTGCTTTGTGCCTATAATGAATGTCATGGAATACTTGACAGGTTACTTCCAAGAAGACTGGGACCAGCTGTCCAAAGCATTGTTAGCTTAATGAGCTCGTTAGTGGTGAAACTGTTAAAATTTCTAGCAAGTGCAGTATCTAATACTCTTGAATTTTTGCTGTAAAAAGATGCAAAGCTACTCATTTTTATGCCCCGCCATTAAAAAAAATGGCGGGGTATTATGTTATACCTTCCGAAGTTTTGAGTGTCCGTCCGTATGAACATACGTCTGTCCACCTGTCCATCAGCGCCTCGTAGTTTCGTGTCCGCTTCATAACTCTTATACCATTTGAGATATTTTTATGAAACTTCACAGATATGTAAAGCATCATGAGACAAAGTGCAGAACATATGAACCATAACTCAGATTTTTTTACTTTTAGAGTTATTGAACATTGAACATAGCCATTTCGGTCATAGTTTTGTGCCCGCTCCATAGCTTCAATACCATCTGAGATATTTCGATGAAACTTCACAGGTATGTAGAGCACGATGAGACGACAGGCAGAACATATGAACCATATCTCTGATTTTCCTACGTCTGGAGTTATTACCCTTTGAACATAGCTGCTGCTATCAGTTTTGTGTCCGCTCCATAACTGATACCATTTGAGATATTTTCACTAAACTTCACAGATATGTAGAGCACTATGAGATGACATGCAGAATGTATGAACCATTCTCTGATTTTCCTACTTTTGGAGTTGTTGCCCTTTGAACATGGCCATTTCTGTCATAGTTTTGTGTCCACTCCATAACTTCAATGCCATTTGAGATATTTCCATGAAATTTCACAGATATGTAGAACTGAATGAAACGACATGCAGAACATATGAACCATAACTCTGATTTTCCTACAATGCCCCTTGAACATTGAACATAGCCATTTCTATCATGTAGTCTGTTTGAAGCACTATATCTCATTAACCAAGGCCCCGGCCCATCGGGGCTTGAAAAAATATTTGGGCTGCAAGATGCTTCCAAGCAGAGCTGAAACCGACCCACACACGAGTACTGGTAAACCGCTTAGAGGATCTAACCTGCCCAGGCAATGCGGTGCGAGTCGGCCCGTCCATGCTTATAAACCCTATTGGTTCATTGGGTGACAGGGCTTGAGATGTCATTTCATCTCAATATCGGGTAAAAGTCCCACAAAATTGGAAGCAACGTCTCCAAAATGACCTTTACAGTATTGACAGGGACGTTAAACCTCGAATCAAACAAACGAACAAATCTCATTAACCTAATGATTGATTCTGACCAAACTTGCATGGTTACATCACTAGGATGGGGGAAAACAGTATTTAGGTTTTGGTAGCCTTGACCTTATTTTCAAGGCCACAGGCCTCCAAAATTTGTTAATTTTGGGCCAAAGATGGCTTGTCTGTACCCAATCTCATGAACACATCAAGGAAATGTGTTCTAACTTGGTGCAATTGACCAAAGATTTGACTAGATTTTGAAGACCTTGACTTTAGTTTAAAGTGCATGGTCCCCAAAAACTGAAAATGAGAATTTTAATTCTGGTTTACTTTCTTTTGGAGCCATGGCTCTTTCAACATTGACAATAGTCATCTCAGTCATGTATTCATGTCGACTTTATTAAGGGAAATAGTTTTGCAGTCTTACTTTGAATTCCCTTTTCACTGTGATATGGCACTTGCTTGATATAATTTTTGTGGTCGGGGCATCATGCAGTGCTTGCAGTTTTATTTTTTTCAGCAAAAATATTAGCATAGCATATTTGCCATATTAATGATCCAAATTTTAACAATATGTTAACTAACGTCATCATTAGTATCGACCAACTGGGGCCAGTTGTTCAAAACTAACGACGTCGTTAGTTAGCATATTGTTAAAACTTTGATCATTTATTATGGCTTATATTTTTGCTGAGAAAATGTGAGCAGCTTTTGCATATGCAAAAGCTGCTCACATTTTTCAGCAAAAAATAACAAAATTTTAGGTATTAAACTTGCTAGAACAGTTAACAATATGACCACTAACGAGCTCGTTAAGCTAACAATGCTTTGAACAACTGGCCCCTGGCCTCTGATATGTAACTCTTGAAATGATAAAATTTTTGAATCACAAGAACAAAGAAAAATTTGCTGCAGACAGGGAGTACATGTATACAAAAGATTCAGTTTCAATCCTATTTGTACTGTGTCACCAGATAGAAAAAAAAAAAAAAAAAAAAAAAAAAACAACTTTTACAGTCAAGCCCATCTTGTAGGTCGTTTTGCTGTAGATAAGGTGGAAAACCGAGGGTATTTAAAGGACGATTATCTTTATTTTTTGCTGGAATCATATGTTGTGGGTACTTGTTAGAATTGCCTCATTGAGGCAATTCTAACAAGTACCCAGAACATATTTTGATGGAGAAAGAAGAATTAATCACAAATTATATTAGTACTCCTTCTTAAGGGGAATGGGAACACCTGGCAGATTTTTCTGCCATTTTTCAAAGGGAGATCCTGTTTGCCTCTCTATAAACCCTGTCCCACAGAAAAAGGGGTCTACTCTTAAAGGAAAGAATTTGCTCCCCAGGAGCAAATTTTTTCCTTTAAGAGTTGACCCCTATGTCATCAGGAGCAATTTTTTTTACTTTAAGAGTTTGCCCCTATTGACAAGGGAGACAAAAATACTTTTGCAGGAGTTGCCTCCCCTGAATGTGTTCCCATTCCCCTTTAAGGGTGGTTAATAGCTGGGGCGTTGGGCTCACCTGTATTTTGCAAGGACATGTATTGAATGGTCAGCTTGTTGCAAAATAAGGTACACCTGTATAAAGTAAGCCATAGGTGCTTGTTAAACAAAGGGTTTGGCACTAAATGTATTTTGTATCAGGAATTGAAATGAATGACTATAGAAAAAAAAGAAAGTACAACTAAAGAGTTAATTAATAATTATGGTCCTTTTAGCCCATTTTGTACCAGAAATCCCAAAACGGATACCATGGCATACAGTGCAGGCCCAGAACAGAAGCCGCGGAATGCAGCATCTGATCAGGGCCTACACTATAGCAAAAAGTTCAGATATTTTTCAAATAAATTTTAAAGATAACACAACCTGTCAACCCTAAATTTTGAAATGGGCTCCTGCTGTATATAAGGAGGAAGATTTCATATGGTAAAAAAAAGGGTTAATTTTAATCCTAACCGATGCTGTTGCTACAGCCCGTAAGAAAATGTGTTCATATGTGATTACAGTTGTTCTGTATGTCAAAATCATGAAATCATGAAAATGCCCATGAGAGGTACCTGTCTGAGAAATCATTCATATGGGCCCCGACCAGAAGATGAGAGCATTTGTTTCTCTCTCTTTGGGTAGCCTCGAATCTTTAGAAGGCTCATGCAAACAGTGAAGAGGCTGATCGGAGAGCAAAGATGTGCAGGTTGATTAGAACCTTCACTGTCGTGCAGATTTTCTTGTAAGTTTTGTCAAACTCTAGCACATCCATTGTTGATTATGATGTATTTCAGAGCAAGCACAATGCATGTGTTGCTTAGAATCTAGATAAATTAGAATAAATGTTTGGAATCTGGATTTTAAGTTTATTTGGCATTGATGGTTCTTTGCATTTTAATGTTAAGGTGCATTTGGACAATAATAATGATAATAATAATCCACTTTATTTATAGAGGGTAACACATTTAGTAGTATTACTAATCTCCCATGTACAAGACTGCTATGTGGTTCACTGGCTGAAATTGTGATATTTTTACTATTCTCTTGTGAAATTTGCAATATATTTTCTTATTGAAGCTGTAAAACAGAATCATCAATAAAATTTCCTCATTTAGGCAGTTCTGACAAGTATCCACAATCCATGAATTGGAGAAGAAATACAGAAAATAAAGAGAAACGATCAGGATCTGATACAATCAGATCCCAAAGTCTTCTCACCACATTAGGGAAAGAAGCCAAAAAATGAAATGACGACAGTAATCAAAATGGACCACAGGTAAACCGAGTCAACAGCAGGTGGTGACTCAGAATATCCAAACCTAACTAAAAAAAAGGAGCAGTCCGGTTTTCGCGATATAAAGTGAGAAGTGAGCTTATAGGGTGTTAATTAACTTGAAGCACATTGTGTGGAATATTTTCTATGAAAGGGTTATCCTTTGGAAGCAAAGAATACACCACAGAACTGAAAAGGATGGGGTGTACAAGTTTTCTGGGCCACACTAGCTAGTTTCGGCCAGTTAGGCCTCATCAGTAACCCTCAAATATTTTCAAAATTCCACAGGAAACCCGAGTTATGGCATTTGCGAACAACAAAGGGGCGAATGCGCAGACTGATATGCACCTTTTTGTTAGCTGCTCGGACAGTACAAAACCTCTAGTTTCTATAGCTAAAATTTCAAGACTGTTGCTAGTATGTGTAGCTGGGTAGGCAGAATTGATGAGGCCCAATTGGCCGAAACTAGCAAGTCTGGCACAGGAAAAAACACGTACACTCCATACGTTTCAGTTCTACGGTGTATTCCTTGCCTCCAAAGGATGACCCTTTTATAGAATGTAGCAAAAAAAAAAAACCCCGAAAGTAATGTGATAGAGTTATGCATTTTCAGATGAAAATTTGCAATATTTTTCTTGCATTTTCTGCATGGGTTGTTTGTACTTATAAGAGCAACTTATAGCTTCTGTAAACTCGGATTGTTTATTATACCCCCGGCATACGAAGTATGCCATGGGGGTATATAGTTTTTGTCTTTTCCGTCTGTCCGTAAACAATTATTTTGTGTCAAAGATATCTCAGGAACTGCTTCACATAGAAACTTGAAATTTTGCACACATGATCAGTATGACTACTTGTATTGTGGGAAAGAAAATAAGGGCCAAGGGGTCAGGCCTTTTAGAGTTATTTCCCTTTGTAGTTCTTGTTTTATTTTGTGTCAAAGATTTCTCAATAACTACTGTACATAGAAACTTGAAATTTTGCAAACATGATCAGTATGACTAGTTGTATTGTGGGAAAGAAAATAAGGGCCAAGGGGTCAGGCCTTTTAGAGTTATTTCCCTTTGTAGTTCTTGTGTATATTTTTATTTTGTGTCAAAGATTTCTCAATAACTACTGTACATAGAAACTTGAAATTTTGCAAACATGATCAGTATGACTAGTTGTATTGTGGGAAAGAAAATAAGGGTCAAGGGGTCAGGCCTTTTAGAGTTATTTCCCTTTGTAGTTCTTGTGTATATTTTTATTTTGTGTCAAAGATTTCTCAATAACTACTGTACATAGAAACTTGAAATTTTGCAAACATGATCAGTATGACTAGTTGTATTGTGGGAAAGAAAATAAGGGCCAAGGGGTCAGGCCTTTTAGAGTTATTTCCCTTTGTAGTTCTTGCTGTTTAATAGTGTATATTTTTATTTTGTGTCAAAGATTTCTCAATAACTACTGTACATAGAAACTTGAAATTTTGCAAACATGATCAGTATGACTAGTTGTATTGTGGGAAACAAAATAAGGGCCAAGGTATCAGGCCTTTTAGAGTTATTTCCCTTTGTAGTTCTTGCTGTTTAATAGTGTATATTTTTATTTTGTGTCAAAGATTTCTCAATAACTACTGTACATAGAAACTTGAAATTTTGCAAACATGATCAGTATGACTAGTTGTATTGTGGGAAACAAAATAAGGGCCAAGGGGTCAGGTCTTTTAGAGTTATTTCCCTTTGTAGTTCTTGTGTATATTTTTATTTTGTGTCAAAGATTTCTCAATAACTACTGTACATAGAAACTTGAAATTTTGCAAACATGATCAGTATGACTAGTTGTATTGTGGGAAAGAAAATAAGGGCCAAGAGGTCAGGCCTTTTAGAGTTATTTCCCTTTGTAGTTCTTGTTTCAGCTGAGGTGATGGCACTGGCCGGGGGTATACGTGCCCCACTGGGCACTTTTGTCTAGTTCTTATTAGGGCTGCCTCAATGGGGTTGTTCTATCAAGAACTTTACCCTTAAGATGCCATTCTCAACAATTGTCATATGCTGGTTACTTTAAAAGTCATTGTTGGCAACAGTGTGGACCCAGATCAGACTTTAGGAGCAGTCTTGCAACAGTGTGGACCCAGATCAGACTTTGAGCAGTCTGGCAACAGTGTGACCCCAGATCAGACTGCTCCTTTAAGATAGACCACATTTAAGATGCAGTTTTCTTGGCAGATTAAAGGGATAAAGCAGAATTATACATACCCCAGTAATACACACCCCATTTAACTCCAAGGGTGTTGATTACCAAGATTTGTTCACGTGATAAATACTATAATTTCAAACTTAGAAATTCTATTTTATCTAGAATTTTTAAATTTATCAGTGATGTACATAAATATATATGTTAAATAATGGGTACATATACATATGAACAAATATGATTGATATGTGCTGCGTTTGGTGAAGAGTGTGTGTAAGCATTGATGTGTGTACATGTAAAATATTAGAAGTATGAAATGTGTGTGTGTAAAACCTGCTGTGTGTACACTTAACATATTAGAGGTAATGTGCATGTAGAAAATATTAGAAAATCATGAATGCTGTGCATTAATAAGCGATTTGTTCATTTTCTTTCTGTATATTTTGTTACATGAGAAATTATATATTTGTTCCATACATATACACGTATAGAAGGGTGAAAATATTAATTTTAATCCACTTGTAGAATTTGTTTCCATAAGGGAATGATAACATATAGACACTCGTTTTTCTTCAGCTCTTTCCAGACTTTCAAGGTTTTCCCTTCTTCTTCAGGGTCAGATGGACACCACATACTACTTAGAATTCCATTGGGAGGCCATATTGGAATTCTGTGTAGTACCAGGGAGGGCATATTGGAATTCTGTGTAGTACCAGGGAGGGCATATTGAATTCTGTGTAGTACCAGGGAGGGCATATTGGAATCCTGTGTAGTACCAGGGAGCGCATATCGTAATTCTGTGTAGTACTAGGGAGGGCATATTGGAATTTTGTGTAGTACCAGGGAGGGCATATTGGAATTCTGTGTAGTACCAGGGAGGGCATATTCGAATTCTGTGTAGTACCAGGGAGGGCATATTGGAATTCTGTGTAGTACCAGGGAGGGCGTATTGGAATGCGTTGTTGTTACAGTACGGCTCAGGTATTTGAACCGTTTTTCTTTTTCATTCCGCGGACAACTTTTTAAATCCGCGTTTTTCCGCCGAATGTTTTGGAGTAAACCACTCCGAGTGAAAATATTTTACTCCAAGTTATGCGATCGATATTCCGAGGAAATTCCGCGGACCTCAGAGCTTACCTGTGATATTTGGAGTGTTTGCGAGTATTTGCGAGTGGTGATTAATTTAATTAAACAGGTGTCGCCGGTGCGACGTATCAGAGGCCAATAATGGCGGCCGAAACCCGTCAAAATTTCGCTGACAGTTATCACTTTGATTATTTGTTTCTCACTTGTCCGATAATACTTCACATTCAAATTATTAAAGAATGAAAGACAAATGATTATATTATATCAAAATAATTTTCTTTTTTTGAAAATATCAAAATTACCTTGAGAAATTTTGAGTTCAAAATGACCGATTTTGCAGTTTTAAAGAAGCCAATAATGGCGGCCGAAACCGGTCCAAATTTCGCTGACAGTTATCACCTTTGATTATTTGTTTCTCAATTGTCCGATAATACTTCACATTAAAATAATTAAAGAATTAAAGACAAATGATTATTTTATATCAAAGTAATTTTCTTTTTTTGAAAATATCAAAATTACACGGAGAAATTTTGAGTTCAAAATGACCGATTTTGCAGTTTAAAAGAAGCCAATAATGGCGGCCGAAACCCGTCAAAATTTCGCTGACAGTTATCACTTTGATTATTTGTTTCTCACTTGTCCGATAATACTTCACATTCAAATTATTAAAGAATGAAAGACAAATGATTATATTATATCAAAATAATTTTCTTTTTTTGAAAATATCAAAATTACCTTGAGAAATTTTGAGTTCAAAATGACCGATTTTGCAGTTTTAAAGAAGCCAATAATGGCGGCCGAAACCGGTCCAAATTTCGCTGACAGTTATCACCTTTGATTATTTGTTTCTCAATTGTCCGATAATACTTCACATTAAAATAATTAAAGAATGAAAGACAAATGATTATTTTATATCAAAGTAATTTTCTTTTTTTGAAAATATCAAAATTACACGGAGAAATTTTGAGTTCAAAATGACCGATTTTGCAGTTTAAAAGACGCCAATAATGGCTGCCGAAATCCGTTAAAATTTCGCTGACAGTTATCACCTTTGATTATTTGTTTCCCATTTGTCCGATAATACTTCACATTAAAATTATTAAAGAATGAAACACAAATGATTATATTATATCAAAATAATTTACTTTTTTTGAAAATCTTAAAATTACATGGAGAAATTTTGAGTTCAAAATGACCGATTGTGCAGTTTGAAAGAAGCCAATAATGGCGGCCGAAACCGGTCCAAATTTCGCTGACAGTTATCACCTTTGGTTATTTGTTTCTCAATTGTCCGATAATACTTCTTATTAAAATTATTAAAGAATGAAAGACAAATGATTATATTATATCAAAATAATTTTCTTTTTTTGAAAATATCAAAATTACACGGAGAAATTTTGAGTTCAAAATGACCGATTTTGCAGTTTAAAAGAAGCCAATAATGGCGGCCGAAATCCGTTAAAATTTCGTTGACAGTTATCACCTTTGATTATTTGTTTCTCATTTGTCCGATTATACTTCACATTAAAATTATTAAAGAATGAAAGACAAATGACTATATTATATCAAAATAATTTTCTTTTTTTGAAAATCTTAAAATTACATGGAGAAATTTTGAGTTCAAAATGACCGATTTTGCAGTTTAAAAGAAGCCAATAATGGCGGCCGAAACCCGTCAAAATTTCGCTGACAGTTATCACCTTTGATTATTTGTTTATCAATTGTCCGATAATACTTCACATTAAAATTATTAAAGAATGAAAGACAATTGATTATATTATATCAATATAATTTTCTTTTTTGAAAATATCAAAATTACATGGAGAAATTTTGAGTTCAAAATGGCCGATTTTCCTGTAATTTTATGGTGTTCAACATGCTTTCAATTACGGACTTGAAAGAGTTGTATGTACTCGTCATGCCCAACTGATTCCCTTGTTTGAAATCACTGTGCAGTTTCACACCCTGGGTAATTAATGATTACCTCTTTGTTGACTTTTGACATTGTTTACATTGTAATAACTTTCATTGATAATTATTATCTTATAATTATATATAAATATATATGATGGTAAAAGAACATTAAATAAACAAAAAATGCCCAGGTATTTCGTCAAATTCCTCCGAGTATTTCCGCATAACTTCGCGAGAAAATATTGCCTCCAGGTACGATATTACGACTCGGAATAATTTCGCGAAATTTCGCGTACCGCGGACCTTGCGAGTGTTTTCGAGGAGTGTCTGCCGAATATATACATATACTCGGAACAATTCCGAGTGTTTTTGAAAGTACTCGAAACGCCGAAATTCGGAATAAAGAGTTTTTTGGTTCTTATACCTGAGCCGTACTGTATGTTAAGGTGTCTATTTGACTCTGAAGAAGAGGAGAAACTCTTAAAACTTGGAAAGTGTTGACGAAAAAAGAGTGTTTAGAAATTTTAATGTTGTGAAAATGCAAACTAGTGTCATTGTTAGATTAGTGGTTGAAGAGATTTTTGTGTAAGATGAACTAGACATTCTAGACCTGGTGAAATATGTTATGATTGTGAAATGCTTAAACCTTGGCAGACACTGCGAGGTTTGTTACAAGAAAACCTGTCTTAAGGGGATTGGGAACACCAGATTTTTCCCGCCATTTTTCAAAGGGAGACAACTTTCCAGACTTCCTGTTTGCTTTTCTATAAGCTCTGTCCCACTGAAAAAGGGGTCAACTCTTAAAGGAAAAAATTTGCTCCTCAGGAGCAAATTCTTTCCTTTAAGAGTTGGCCCCTATTGGCATGGAGACAAAAATACTTTTGGAGGAGTTGCCTCCCCTGAAGGTGTAAGGGTTTGCGACCTGGTAAATCACAAACTGATGTGCTTAGCTACACAGACTAGCACGGGTCTGGAGAAATAGATTTTTTCCCTGCAGAGCTGAAAGAAACCGACTAAATATGAATACTGGTAAACCATCTGGAAGATCTAAGCCTGTCCAGGCAAAGACTCGTGAGTCGGATTGTTCCTGAATATAAACCCAAGCAGTTTCTTTGGCCTGGAGGGCTTGAGGTGACATTTATCTCCATGTCGGGTAAAAGTCCCACACAATTGGAAGCAATGCCTCCAAAATGACGTTAATGGTGTTAAGAGGAATGTAAAACCTCAAAACAAACAAATACAGGTTTGATCCCTGCCAGATTCAGAACATTCTTTTGTGGAGATCGTGTAATACTTTATAGTCATTCTCCGGAATTTCTCCCTATTCTACAGATTCAAGAAGGGCATTTGTCAGTTACTAGCAAAGGAGTGGGTGCACTTTACTGGTCAAATACTTTATTATAAGCTTTCCCAGCAAATGTTTGGCTAGGTAATTTGACCGGGGGCCAGTTTGTCAAAAGTAACAAAGTTGTTAGTTAACAGGTTGTTAAAATCAATTAATATGACAAATATGGTAATATTTTTGCTGAAAAATTGCATTTGCAAAGCTATTCACATTTTCCATAAAAAATACCAGAGTATTAGATACTGTCCTTACTACAATAGTAAAATTTTGACCATTAATGATTTGTTTGTTTGTTTGTTTGTTTTGGAGTTTTACGGCCCAGTCAACACTAAGGTCATTTTTGAGCCGGTCAGTTTACCTATCCACACTTTTCATGGGCAGGCTTATACGTAAGCGGTTAACAAGTATAGTGCACATTCTTTCGCCAGAAACGGACAACTGCCCTTCTTGAATCAGCAGAAGGGAGAAAATGACCATAGAAAAGATTTCATGATCAATCTCCACAAAAGAATGTTGCCGACCCGGCAGGTATCGAACCCGCGTCCTGATTACCAGTCAGACGCGCATCCGACTGAGTTTCCGAGGCCGGCTGACCATTCCTCCTGATCACCAGTCAGACGCGCATCCGACTGAGCTACCGAGGTGGGCTAACCATTAATGAGCTTGTAAAGCTAATGATGCAATGAACAACTAGCCCCAGATCAGTATGCCCTTAATAATTTTGACTGTTTCCTCCAAACCATCCAGCACAAGGCTGAGTTTTCAGCCATAAAATATATTCTGTGTGTGACATCAGAAACCAGAACCACAATGTATGAGCTTCAGGATGTAAAAAACTGCCTTTAGCTTACTTGAGCCTGTGCATATGCACCAGAGACGTAGGCCCAGCTGTTCAGAATGAACTTGTTAGTGCTCAAAATGATTGGTTTAGCAGGTGCAATATATTGTTCACTGGTATTTTTTGTTGGAAAAAAAGTGAATTGCAAATGGTACATTTTCATTCAGCAAAAATAGTGTATTTGCCATCAGTAATATGTTAAAACTATGTTAAAGGTTTTTTTTAGTTTTGGACAGCTTGACACGGCTATTTTGTATGGTTGCACATGCCGGTTTGAAGTTTCATTATTTGAACTGTTGCAGAAATGTCCCCTTTATCATATGATGTCGCGTCTGAGAGTGTAATAACGCCATGTAATATTTTCGATAACCCACTAGTGGATTAAATATGCAAATCAGCTAGATACGTCCCGTAACGTTACATGTACGACGTCCTTAATGACGTCGCATTTACTAACGGCGGAATATTGACATTTTTGTAAACAATCGTGAATAAAATGCCTTTTAAATGTCATATGATAAATAGAATCTTGCATTCGTGCTCATGTATTATTGAATTTATTAAACTCATTGAGGTAAAGGGATAAAATGCTCGGCAAAGCCTCGCATTTTGTCCCTTTTCCTCAACTCGTTTAATAAATTCAATAATACATGTACACTCCTGTAAGATCCTCTATTTATCCCATATGCTGGACAAAAAATTATAGAATTAGATGCCCAAGAAAAGCCACAATCAAAGATTACACCTTACCAATGGCACCAATAGGAAGAGTAACTAACAATGGGGAAAATAGAACCCACAAAAGGCATAGCAATCAGGGGCCAGTTGTTCAAAACTAACGACGTCGTTAGTTAACGTATCATTAAAACTTCGATCATTAAATATGGCAAATATGCTGAAATTTTTGCTGAAAAAATGTGAGCAGCTTTTGCGGACGCAAAAGCTACTTACATTTTTTCAGCAAAAATACAAAAATTTTCGATATATTACTTGTTAGAACACTTAACAATATGACCACTAACGAGCTCGTTAAGCTAACGATGCTTTGAACAACTGGCCCCAGGGGTCAGTTGTTCAAAACTAACGACGTCGTTAGTTAACGTATCCTTAAAACTTTGATCATTAAATATGGCAAATATGCTGAAATTTTTGCTGAAAAAATGTGAGCAGCTTTTGCGGATGCAAAAGCTGCTCACATTTTTTCAGCAAAAAAGGCCAAAATTTTCGATATTGTATTTGCTAGAACAGTTAACAATATGGCCGCTAACGAGCTCGTTAAGCTAACGATGCTTTGAACAACTGGCCCCAGCTCTCTCTATACTCTGCAAGAGGTGATCATGGTGCAACAGGCACAGGTAATGAAAATTGTATAAATAGAGGATCTTACATGAGTGTTCATGTATTATTGAATTAATTAAACGAGTTGAGGAAAAGAGATAAAATGGGAGGCTTTGCCGAGCATTTTATCCCTTTTCCTCAACGAGTTTAATAAATTCAATAATGCATGAGCACTAATGCACGATTCTATTTATCATATGACATTTAAAACGTATTTTATTCACGATTGTTTACAAAAATGTCAATATTCCGCCATTAGTAAACGCGACGTCGTACATGTAATATTACGGGACGTATCTAGCTAATTTGCATATTTAAACTCCGTTCAGAAAATCTGAATCATCGAATTTTTTGTTTCTTCCTTATAATACTCATTTTAGCACATACATCACTATGGGAAAGTTTTAGATCTCACTCTCCGCCGATTTCTGCAGCAAGTCGTATGCCTCTGCGACAGTCAGGAAAGGCTGTGATTATTTGGAGAAAATTGCAAAACAAAGAAATGAGAGCACAGACTAAGTCCATTTGACGATGATTGTCAGGTAAAATAATAAATATTCAAATCCATGTGACGCACTTTATAAATAGTTATGCAATTGCGACACACCTTATATTCGAATGGCTATATAGAGGCTCACTAGGAACGGGGAGTCACTAGCGTGATGTGCTGTCAACAGTCGTCAAAAAGAATTATACCGAAATTAGATGTGGTGTCACAGCAAATAAAACATAGACACCCATGTAATGTACAAGAGCGGTAACCACTTCTATATATGGTTTAAAAGGGTGTGTCGAACCTGTCAGAATGTCTTAGTCTGTGAAAGAAAATATAATTTTTTGCCATTTTCTCCAAATAATCACAGCCTTTCCTAGCTGTTACAGAGGCATACGACTTGCTGGAGAAATCGGCGGAGGTTGAGGTTTAAAACTTTCCCGTAGTGATGTATGGGCTAAAATGAGTATTAAAAGCGAGAAACGAAAATATGGATGATTCCGATTTTCTGAACGGAGTTTAGCAATCAGCTCTCTCTATACTCTGCAAGAGGTGATCATGGTGCAACAGGCACAGGTAATGAAAATTGTATAAATAATAATACAAAACCGTAAGCACATACAACATGAAATTCCCATTCCTTTCTGTGTTTTTATGAAGGGAAGAGTATGACTATTTACCCTAAGTACTCAGACACCTTAACACACTATCAGACTTGCTCTTTAACTTGGACAAGTACAATTTAGCACCTCATGTTTTCAAAATTAGCTATATGGGCCCCGTCAAGGGATTTTGGTACTTCTCACCTATGCGAGCAGCGAAGGTTCAGGCGAGAACCTTCACTGCTCGCTCATACAAGCAGTGAATCAAGAGGAACCTTCAGACAGAAAGCCATATCCCTGGCCCCTCTGAATGGCTGGGCATGCGCAGTTAAAATTTGTCATGACGGAATGCTCGAAGACACAAATTCGCTTGGCGGAGATTAAGCATCAAATATTTTGGGGATATATAAGCATGCATATGATAGCAATCAGTATACCTTAAGGCCCCCGCCCTTTGGGGCTTGGAGAGATAGATTGGGCTGCATGGTGCTTCCATACACGAGTACTGGTAAACCGCTTAGAAGGACCAAGCCTGCCCAGGCAAAGCCATGTGAGTCCGATCCTTCAGTGTATATAAGCCTTTTGGTTTCATTGGGTGGCAGGGCTTGAGATGTCATTTCACCTCAATGTCAAGTAAAAGTCCCACTAAATTGGAAGCAACGTCTCCAAAATTACCTAAATAACCTAAATAGTGTTGACTGCGATGTTAAACAACAATTCACACAAAACAAAAGTACATGTATACCATAGTTCATGAATATGCAGTAATGCACTCCCTGATACTCCTGCTTCACATGTGAATTATGGTATATTTTGACTTCTGTTAGGTTTGCTGAGTTTGTTCCATGCTCACTATATACCCATTGTTTACTAGTGGCCTCTTCCATTGCTGTATGTCGCACAAGTCCATTTGTCATATAAGGGGTGTCCAGGCTATTTTTCATTTTTATTCTGTTTGCAAATAGTGCATACCCTGATCAGACGCCGCGTTTTGCAAAACGCGGCATCTGATCTGGGTCTGCAATGTTTGCCAAGGTACCCCTTTAGGCATTTCCCGCATGCAGTGGGTTAGAAAGCATATGGGACTTGTTAGCGTTTCTGCAGAACGCTTCATTGATCAGAACTGGAAATTTTTCATTGAATATATTTGTCATAATGCTAGATGTGCAATAGATGGAAGAAATGCTGCATTAGGATTGTAAAAAAATGATGTACATTGTAAATAAACATGTATTTTCATATGACACATGTGTCTATAATAATTACTACATGTAAAACATAACATGCAAGTTAATCATTAACTTAATTTTTTAAAGTGGGGGACAAGTTTCAGTCAAACTTCAGTGGCTGCCCATTAAGAAAACACGCCTATACAAATACATGTACATTATAAACTTTACCTCCGAAAAAACGGAAATTTTAAGATGGAAAATGGTGATATTATTCTTGTTTCTGCTCAAAATATAGATTGTGGGTACTCTTACTCTTTGGAATCGTCTCATCGAGGCGGTTCTAACGAGTACCCACATCTATATTGCTGAAAATATAGATTGTGGGTACTCTTTGGAATCGCCTCATTGAGGCGGTTCTAACGAGTACCCACAATCTATATTTTAGAGCAGAAATAAGAAAAATAAGGTATACCCCTGTAAACCCCAGTGTTACTATATAAAAGGGGGGCTCAAGGGGGTAAGATTATAAAGGCGTGTTTTCATGATGGGAACACAGGTGGAAATATAAAAATTTGTTCCAGGTAGGGATAGTTTGAGCCCCTGAGGGTAAGTCTTAGCACCAGTCTTTGTTTAAGGGGAATGGGAACACCTAGCAGATTTTTCCGCCATTTTTCAAAGGGAGACAACTTCCGGACTTCCTGTTCACTTTTCTATAAACTCAGACCCACTGAAAAAGGGGTCTACTCTAAAAGGAAAGAATTTGCTCCTCAGGAGCAAATTCTTTCCTTTAAGAGTTGACCCCTATTGACATGGTAGACAAAAACACTTTTGCAGGAGTTGCCTCCCCTGAAGGTGTTCCCACTCCCCTTAAAAGCTCTAATAGGGACGAGGGTAATTTTTTTGTATTTCTATGAAATAAAGGTATTGTGTGTGTACTTATAAGAATTGCCTGCCTTGGTAGCTCAGTCAGATGCGTGTCTGACTGGTGATCAGGAGGACACAGGTTCAATACCTGCCGCGGTCGGCAACATTCTTTCGTGGAGATTGATCATGAAATCTTTTCTACGGTCATTCTCTCCCCCTGATTCAAGAAGGGCAGTTGTCAGTTTCTGGCGAAAGAATGTGCACTGTACTGGTTAACCGCTTACGTATAAGCCTGCCCAGGAAAAGTGTGGATAGGTAAACTGACCAGCTAAAATATGACCTAAATAGTGTTGACTGGGTTGTTCAACTCCAATACAAACAAAACTAATTGAGCCAGTGCATTCCAAAATCTGCAATAAGGCCTGTGCGACCAGCCAAGACACAGATCAGCATGCGCATCTGTGCACTCTGATCAGTCTTCGCTGTTCATCTGAGCCCTCTATAGCCTTTGGGCTCTTCATAGGCTCAACCGAGTCTTCAACCATAGCATGGATCTTATTGTAGGTTTTGTCATGCGCAGGCTCAATTAGAATCTCCTCACAGAGTTGCTTCTAATGAGTACACACAAAATACCTTTTAAAGATAGAACCAGAAAAACCTCCTTTAATCATGTACTCCAATAATTGACTTAAAAATGCGGATATCTAAAGTTATGGGAAGAATTTTTCATAGGCTCAAGAGCCAGTTTGAATTAACCCTTTTTGTACCAAATGGAATCTTCCTCCTTATATATAGCAGGAGTCCATTTCAAAATTCAGGGGTGTCAGGTTGTGTTTTCTTCAAAACCTATTTGGAAAATAGCTGAACTTTTTGCAAACAGTGTAGGCCCTGATCAGACGCCGCATTCTGCGGCGTCTGATCTGGGCCTACGCTGTTTGCCAACTACCCGTTTTGGGGTTTCCAGTACTAAATGGGTTAAGCATGGTAGTGGAACCATCCCTGTTTGAGGCATTGAAGTTTCGATGTTCGTGAAGAAATAAACAAATGTGACGAGATTTGGCTCAGCACAACTTGGGCTTTTTTTCTACCGTGTTAGTTTTTTTGGGCGACATTTTGAAATCTTTTTCTTGTTTTTCCCAGAAAACAGGATTTTTTTCCAGAAAACAGGATTTACATTTCATACAAATTGTCTCCTATTCGGACAAATATGGTAAATATATATTTGTTGTCTGCTGAATAAGTCTAAATAGTGGTAAATGTTAAAATGTATAATCTTCAGGTTGGCAGAATGTGAATACCTGCTTGATAAAGAAGCTGTGTTGGACCCCACCCATCAGCGCTTGGAGAAATAGATTGAGCTGCATGATGCTTCCCCACAGAGCTGATACCGACTGCACACGTGTACTGGTAAACCGCTTAGAAGGTCTAAGCCTGCCCATTGAAAGTGATGCAAGTCAGATCATCCAGTGCATATAAACCCTATTAGTGTCATTGGACGGCAGGGATTGAGATGTCATTTCATCTCAATGTCGGGTAAAAGTCCCACAAAATTTGGAGCAACATCTCCAAAATGACCTATAGAGTGTTGACCGGGATGTTAAACCTCCTATCGAACAAACAAACACAAGCTGTGTGAAGCAAAATATGTTGTCAAATCTTCCAGCATACCCACTCAGAAAAATCTTCTTGATATCTGTATGAGGAAACTTTGCAACAACAGGAACCCATATCATGCACAGTGAAGATTCTGATCAGAGTAAGTGGCTGTGCAGGCAGATGGAATCTGCTGTCCGCACATGTCATAAGACAAGTTTTTGCTTGTTGCAGTTCATACAATGTTCAGGTTGCTTACTCTATGCCTATGGCAAAGCAGTGTGAGTCGGACCGTCAATGTTTATAAACCCTTTTGGTTTCATTGGGCGACAGGGCTTGAGATGGCATTTCATCTCAATATCGGGTATAAGTCCCACATAATTGGAAGCAATGTCTCCAAAATGACCTATACAGTGTTGATGGGGATGTTAAACATCAAATCAAATCAAACAAACAAAACTGTATGCCTATGACTGTTAAAATTAAGGTAGATTTTTTCAAATCGTTATATCAACCTGATATGTGATCGAAACCTTAACTAGTCTGTAATAGACTATAGTCAGTGGTCTTTTTGCAGAAAAAATGTGAGTACTCACATTTTATCAGCAAAAGTATTGGTGTATATATTGAATTAGGCGATCAAATATTTTTAAGGATATACAGCAATTTTGTTTTAGCAGGTCACCATTACCCATATATCATGACCTGCTGAATTCAGTCATCGGCTAATTTAGCAAACAAGCAAGGCCTGATGTGGAAGCATCTGTGCACTTCCATTACATTTTAGTGGAGTCCTGATTGATTGCATTGAATGTAAGCAAGGTTGCCGCATTGTATTGGACAAGGAGTGTACATTTCTTGTCTTTAAATAGAAAAGAAACCAAATAGTGTACTGTGATTTTACGATCAAGAATTAATTTTCAGCGTGATTGTTCATGATATTTCAGTATGGTACATTTTATGTGTCAATGAATCACACTTGTTATTTATAAATAAAGATTTATAAATCAATTACTTTTTCCTTGATTTATTGTCACCTCATACATGCAATCAAAGAATACTGGTAGGTTCCCAGTACGAACACATGCCTATACAAATACATTGTAATTTTTACTGCCGAAAAAATTGAATATTTTAAGATGAAACACTGTGATATTTTTCTTATTTCTGCTCAAAATGTAGATTGTGGGTACTTGTTAGAACCGCCTCGATGATCGAGGCAGTTTTAATGAGTATCCACAATCTATATTTTAGAGCATAAATAAGAAAAATAAGGTTTAGCCCTGAAAACCCCAGATTTACTTTATAAAAGAGGGGTTCAAGGGTGTCAAAATTATATTGTGTTTTCGTGATGTTTGTGCATATTTTGTGCATGTACAGGAATGTAGATTGAAGACTACTATTTCAGTAGTAAGCTACGTCTTGTGAAATTGGACTCGGCATACAATTTGTTTTCCATCTGCCCAACCACGTGGTATAACAACTACCTGTACTGACATAATTATATTTCATGTCCTAGAGTGCCCCACCCATCAGGGATTGAAGAAATAGATCAGGCTGCATGGTGCTTCCACACAGAGCTGAAACCCATCAAACATTTGAGTACTGATAAACCGCTTAGAAAGATCTACGCCAGCCCAGGCAAAGTGATGTGAGTCGGTCCCTTAAACCAAAGTGGTTTCTCTGGGCAGTAATTTCATCTCAGTGTTTGGTCAGTCCAACAAAATTGCAAGTAATGTGTCCAAAATGACCTAAATAGTGTTGATAGGGATGTATAACCATAACAGAAACAAACATATCCTAGAAAAATCCATCACATTGAGTTCACAATAAGTATATTCTGACAATTCCATGTTACAAGGGCAAAAATTTCTAAGTTTCATCAAGAAAAATTTAGTATTGTTAATTTATTACAGCCCCGCTTTGAAAAAGTGGGGCTATATTGGATTTGCCTTGTCCTTCTGTGATTCTGTAATTCCGTGATTTATCATAACTTAAAAGCTATTTGAGGTATTTTCATGTTACTTCACACAAATATAAAGCACTATGAGACAATGCACAGAGCGTGTTTGTTTGATTTGAGCTTTAACGTCCCCATCAACACTGTAAAGGTCATTTTGGAGACTTTTCTTCCAATTTTGTGGGACTTTTACCCGACATTGAGATGAAATGACACCTCAAGCCCTGTCGCCCAATGAAACCGATAGGGTTGATTAGCATGGATGGTCAGCCTCGCACTGCAGTTCCTGGACAGGCTTAGATCCTCTAAGCGGTTTACCAGTACTAGTGTGCGAGCCGGATTCAGCTCTGCCTGGAAGCATCATGCAGCCCATATATTTCTTCATGCCCCTATGGGCGGGGGCCGTATGCAGAGTGTGTGAACCATAACTCTGGATTGCCTACTTTTGGAGCCCTTTGAACATTGAAAAAATTCAGTTATTCATGATAATTCAAAAACCTTTAAAGGTATTTTCATGAAACTTCACACAAATTTAAAGCACTATGAGAAGATGTGCAGAGCACATGAAGCATAACTCTGGATTGCCCACTTTTGGAGTTAATGCCCTTTGAACATTGAAAAATGGCAATTTTAACCTTGTCCACTCCATTTGAGATATTATCATGAAACTTCACACAAATGTAAAGCACAATGTGACGATGTGCAGAGCACATTAACCATAACTCTGGATTGCCTACTTTTGGATTTATTGCCCTTTGAACATTGAAAAAATTGCGTTATTCATGATAACTCAAAAACCTTTTGAGGTATTTTCATGAAACTTCACACAAATATACCGGTAAAGCACTATGAGAAGATGTGCAGAGCATATGAACCGTTGCCTACTTTTCGAGTTATTGCCCTTTGAACATTGAAAAATGGCTATTTTAACCTTGTCGGTTCCATAACACAAAAACCGTTAGAGATATTTACATGAAGTAAAGCACTATAAGACAATGTGCAGAGTGCATGAACCATAACTCTGGATTGCCTACTTTTGGAATTACTGCCCTTTGAACATTGAAAAATGGCAATTTTAACCTTGTCCACTCCATTTGAGATATTATCATGAAACTTCACACAAATGTAAAGCACCATGTGACGATGTGCAGAGTACATTAACCATAACTCTATGTGTGTGTGTGTGTGTGAATTCGGGTTTAACGTCGCTTTCAACAATTTTCAGTCATATCACGGCGGTGTCTGGTTGCGACAGGGAGCTATTGGTCAGACTATATTTATGCACAGGATGATCTGATACTTCCCTGGGTGCACAAGTAAATTGTAGGAAATGCTGTGCCCCGGCTCAATTTTTCTTTTGTGAAAGAGCCCAACAGACTGCATCAAATAAAAGAGACGTAGAAAGTACCCCTAACAGCCACTGAACAAGAAAGCGCGGACGAGTGTTTTTGTTTTAAAAGACCAAAAGACAATTTTTTGCTGTTTTCATATATAAAAGAGCTAAACAGACTAGTATTTGAAAGTGCATCACAAAGTACCCCTAAGAACAAAACATGAACAAGAAATCACAATCTATATTTTAGAGCAGAAATAAGAAAAATAAGGTATACCCTCGGAAACCACAATTTTACCATATAAAAGTGGGGTTCAAGGGGGTCAAAATTATATAGGCGTGTTTTCGTGATGCACTACCAAGGGAACAAAGGGAGGTAACACTTGAAATAAGCCAAAATACTTGGGGAAATGGAGTGAAAGAGAATATGTAAAATATTGATTTTGTTCCTGTTAAGTTGATTTGAGAATTTTTTAAAATATCACAAAAGCTTGCGGGTAAACAAATTGCAGACGCCAGGGGTATGGTAATATCTCCGCTTACTTTC
Source organism: Lucinisca nassula (assembly GCA_963580285.1). Lineage (NCBI taxonomy): Eukaryota > Metazoa > Mollusca > Bivalvia > Lucinida > Lucinidae > Lucinisca > Lucinisca nassula. Next base: position 22,258,535 of record OY757021.1, read on the forward strand.
GTAAGGCAAGCTAAAAATGGACAAGAAAGAAGCCAAATCCCTTCATATAAAAGAATTAAATCTAAGGAAATCTATAACGATATGGTAAACACTCTTTGTGAAGATTCTCCTTCATATTCCAAGGTAAAGAGATGAGATAATTTCAAGTGATTCTGTTGTGAGTGAGTGAGTGAGTGAGTTTTTGTTTTACGTCCCACCAACAGCTAAGGTCATACGGAGACGGGACCTCGGTTTAAAGACTCATCCGAAAGTCTGAATTCTGTTGTGAATCTCTTAATGAAACATTTTACTAAGCAGCATATACGTAATCAAAATCATTGTTGTCTTGTTTATCTACACTACTTTAGTCACTCATTAGAATCTGATTAGTCCACAACACTCCTTTGTTGCTTATTCCCTACGAGTTCTACATATGATCACGCCGACATTGGTGCCGTGACCAGGATGTTAATGAATCTTCAGAAGTGGGAAACGCAGACGGGCATCATCGCTTTAGCGAAACAAAAATAAATGAAGTCGAGAGCAAAAAGATCTTGAAGTCACGATAGACCTTTAGGCCCCCGCCCATCAGGGCTTGAAGAAAAAGATGGGTTGCATGATGCTTCCACGCAGAGCTGAAACCGATCGCACATGAGTACTGGTAAACCACTTAGAGGATCTAAGCCTGCCCAGGCAAAGCGGTGCGTGTCGGACCGCCAATGCTTATAAACCCTATTGGTTTCTTTGGGCGACAGGGCTTGAGATGTAATTTCATCTCAAATGTCGGGTAAAAGTCCCGCGAAACTGGAAGCAACGTCTCCAAAATGACCTACACAGTGTGGACAGGGACGTCAAACCTCAAATCAAACAAAAACAAAGACGATAAACTGAAATTTGTACCACATATACAATCAAACAGAAATGTAGGAATAATTAAAAGAACATTCAATTACTTGGATAAATCACTGTTTTTGAATTTATATAAAAACGATCATTCGTCCTCATTTGGGATATGCATCAAAATTTTGGTCTGTGATACATAAGAAAGACTGCTTGGAAAAATACATTGGGCTGCATGGTGCTTCCACACAGAACTGAATCTGACCACATCAGTACTGGTAAAATAGAAGAAAAAGGCAATGAGCAGGAATCGATGCAATTAAGCCATACCTCCCATCAGAGACACCAAGGGGACAGAAACACAAACATGAAATAACTAGACACTAAAGCGTAAAGCCAAAAGGACATTTACTTTCCCACAAAATGACCAATTGGCTTTCCAAAACAAAAAATATAAGCCATATGCACATTAAAAGACAAACTATAACAGAAATAAGTCAAGACAGAAGAACTCAATTTTATGCGCAGCAATCCTCCCGACTAAAATAGAAGTGAAGGCAATGATCAGGAATAGATACAATCACAGGAGCTTGAAGTTATGTCCATAAATAATCCATAAGGTTCAAAATCAAAAGTGACACTAACTTAGTGTCACTTTTGATTTTGAACCTTATGGATTATATATGGACATAACTTCAAGCTCATGTGATACAATTAACCCACAGCTCCGAGTCGTGACACCAAAGGGTAAGTAACACAAACATGAAATAACTAGACCCCAATGGAAACATCAATAGCAGAAAGCCAAAAGGGCAGTTATGTTCCAACGAAATTGCCAACTGGCTATCCAAAACAAAATAATATAAGCGAAACACACACTCAAAGACAAACCATAACAAAAATAAACTGCGACAGGAGAACCGCCTTGAAACGGTCAGTGAAACGAATTCTATTAGGGGGCTTAAATCGATTTTACGCAGCTGCAATCCTCTCCCTAACTTCTGTCGCGATTTACACTAATAATTTGTTCAGTCCGCATGAAGGCCTCCAAACTCATTAGTGCTCATCTCCGAGAACAGAAAAATCAAACAACCACAGAGACGAAACAACGGTGAGGACTCGACAGCAAGCCAGCCCAGCCAAAGAGGTGTGAATCAGACAGTTCAATGCATAAAAGTCTTTTGGTGTTATTGGATGGCAGGGCTTGAAATGTCATTTCATCCCAATGTCGGGTAAAAGATTCACAAAACTGAAAGCAGCGTCTCCAAAATGACCTAAATAGTATTGACGCGGACATTAAAAAATGTCCACAGTATCAGAAACTTGCACTATATTGAACGAATGAAAGCGTTTGGCTCACTGCAATACAGAATACCTAGAACTGACCTAAAAGAAGTTCTTAAAATCCTAAACAGTATTGAGAAATGTGACCGGGATCAGCTTTTTAGTATGTAGTCACATTCAAGAGCCAGAGGACACAATCGAAAACTGTTTTACTCAAAGAGTAGGTTTCGGATACAGTTAGATTATAGTAAGAAATATTTGCAGAAAATCTAGCCAGCAAATGAGAATGATTACATGGTGGAGTTCAAGGCGTATGAACTGCAGCCTTGGCTTTGCACATTTCAGTACTGGTCATGAACAGACTCAATAAAACCGAGTCTGCTATTTTCTTGCTTCCAAGGGTCTAACTTCAGAACTTATTTATTTTCACTGTAGCTGGTGTTGTGCCGTGTGACGGCCGTAAAACGTCTCCCCGTACATCATCATAGTGCAGATTATATTTTATGGTCCTTTGGGATCATCGAGTTCATTTGGTATCATTTTGAAAATTGAGTTCTGCTTAAGCCGGTGCTAGAGGGCGTGGCCGGTTTAGCACATTTCAGTACTGGTCATGAACAGACTCAATAAAACCGAGTCTGCTATTTTCTTTTATTTGGTGTATTCCTTGCTTCCAAAGGATCTAACTTCAGAACTTATTTGACTCTAGAGAGGGCTGATGACCACATTTGTCATTCAGCCACCTAGACAAACTTCCAACCTTATATCGGTTACCTAAACGTATAAAAGACCATACAAAGCCCAGTTTATTGCAAATTCAAGATATTTTACCACCACTGTTTTTCCGAAATTATTAACTTCATATCTTACTGCCATCAAAAACATGTGATTAAATATTGTGACAAAGTCTTTCAAAGATCAGGGAGAAATCTGTTTTGGTCTATTAAAAAATCTAATGCGGTTTTAAATAAATTGAAATCCAGACGTTTTCTTGCTTCAAGTCTGTCTACTTGTGATTCTGCCACACTTTACTCTCCACTTCGTCAAAACCTTATAAAAGAAAAAAAACTTAATGATTTAATTGAATGGACATTTCATAGCGCAGGTTCCCTCTATCTTGCATGTAATGTGATAAATGCTTTTTTTCACTGCTGAAGAGCATAAAATTATACATTATGGTCATGTCAGAGAGTGTGTGAAGCTCTCACCTTTCTACTTAACAATATCTACAAAAGATTGGTAAGTTATTTGGACAAATGGTGGGTTTTCCGATGGGTACAAATTGCGCACCCCTTGTGGCTGATCTGTTCTTGTTTTGTTATGAAAGAGAGTCCATGATGTCCCTTTCCATTGAAAACCAGTCTGAAATCATTGAAGCCTTCAGCTCGACTTTAGATACACCTGTGGACACAAAAGCGTTCAAACGCCTGTGAAATAACTTTAAATGAATCTCTTTGCATCAAGTTAGTTTGACAAGCAAATGCCATTCATTAAATAATTCTAAAACTAGATCAAGCAATTGATTGGTCTCTTTTTGGCAAACAATTTCTGATTGACATTCCAGATGTATTTTGATTGGACAGTGCAGGAAGCAGCAATGAAATGTACACCACCTTGTGTTTTTATTTTATTTCTGTCTGGCAGTTGACTGATAGGATGTTAGGATATATTGAATGATGTTTCAAGTCAGACTGAAATGAAGCTCATCAAAGTTTGAACGCTTTTGTGTCCACAGGTGTATTTGGATAATTTATTAAATATTGACAATACCTATTTCGATGGTTTGATCAGTCATATTTGCCCCCAGAACTTCAGGTAGATAAAGCAAATTCGTTTGATACTGAGGCACCGTTTTTGGATTGACATCTATCCATTGTAGATGGGTTTATTTCCTTCAAAAATTATTATAAACGCGATGATTTTGATTTTGAGATTGAAAATTTTCCTTTCTTAGATGGTTATGTTCCTCATGCCGCATCCTATGGAGTTTATATTTCGCAATTAATTCGATTTTTTTCTGAGTGTTATGTCATGTAACTGACTTCAACACAGTAAGAAATTGTTAACTTCTAAACTTCCAAAGCAGGGTTATCGGTATCATAAACTACGCAAAAAGTTTTATAGACGTCATGCCGATTTTAGTTACAAAATTCAATGTTGGACTCTTCTGCAATAAGGTGTATCGGAACCCGAATATTATGGCGAATGCATGTACGAAATGCTCAGCCCTGAATTTTTGCATGAATCTTAAGTTGCTGGGTTTTTTTTTGTTTTGTTTTGTTTGTTTTTTTCAGCCCAGAAAAAAATGAATATAGCGCAGAATGTTTGGGACAGAAATGGGACTGACTTGGGGCTGAAATGGGCCTGAAGCGGGGCTGAATATAGGACGAAATATACTCGTATGAATGGAAATTGTGGGGCGGAAATAGGGTTAAATTAAAACTGGTGTCGGTTTTTTCAAGGCTGTAATGTAACTGGGGCCGTTTGTTTATGTTTGTTTGGGAGTTAAACGGCCTAGTCAGCACTATTTTAGGTCATTTTTGAGCCGGACAGTTTACCTATCCACACTTTTCCTGGGCGGTTAACCAGTACAGTGCACATACTTTCACCAGAAACTGACAATTACACTTCTTGAATCAGAGGAAAGAAAACTGGGACTGAAATGGGCATTAATTACTGGGCTGAAATTTAACTGGGACTGAAATTATTAAGTTCAAACTGCTATCAAAAACACGTGGTTAAATATTGCGACAAAGTCTATGAAAGATCAGGGAGAAATGTTTCTGGTCTATAAAAAATTTGATAAAGTTTTAAATAAATTGAAATCCAGACATTTTCGTTCTTCAAGTTTGTCTACTTATGTTTTTCTACGCTTTACACTACACGTCCTCATAATCTTATAAAAGAAAACTCAATTATTTAATTGAATGGACATTTCATAGAGAATATTCCCTATATTTTGCATGTAATGTAATAAATTATGAGGTGCCGTTTTACTATAAATCTTTCCGGGCTTCTCCAGACTTTCGGATGAGTCTTTAAACCGAGGTCCCGTCTCCGTATGACCTTAGCTGTTGGTGGGACGTAAAACTCAAACACTCCCTCCCTTTACTATAAATCCCATATTTTGTGATATCACTAAATCCAATTAGTGATATCACTAAATAGAATTAGTGATGTCACTAAATAGAGATGAATTTGTGATATCAAAAAATCGAATTAGTGATATCACAAAATCGATTTAGTGATATCAATAAATAGAATTAGTGATATCACTAAATGAAATTTATTTTGTGATATCACAAAATCGAATTAGTGATATCACTTTATTGATTTTGTGATATCTCTAATTCGATTTTGTGATATCACAAATTCGATTTAGTGATATCACTAAATAGACATGATTTAGTGATATCACAAAATCGAATTAGTAATATCACTAAATCGATTAGTGATAACACTAAATATGAACGAATTAGTGATATCACAAAATCGAATTAGTGGCTGGACATTTTGCAAACAGTGTAGGCCCTGATCAGACGCCGCCTTCTGCGGCGTCTGATCTGGGCCTGCACTGTTTGCGAGGGTACCCATTTTGGTGTTTCTGGTACAAAATGGGTTAAAGGGTATTCATATAACATGGGCTGGTCGCGATGACACCATTACAGAAACACGCATATACAAATGTATTGAAAATTTTACCATCAACGAAAGTGAACATTTTCAGAATAAAAAATTCATGTTATTTTTAATATTTCTGCTCAAAACGTAGATCGTAGGTACTTGTTAGAACCGCCAGGCGGTCCAACGAGTACCCACTATCTATGTTGTAGGGTAGAAATAAGAAAAAATATGTATACCACTGTAAACCTCAGTTTAACTACATAGAAGTGTTGTTTAAGGGGCTTAGATTATTTAGGTCCAATGGCATCATTTGCAGGGATGAATGTCATAAAGTGCACCGTCCTTCGGATCGGGACGTTAACTGGAGGCCCCCTGTGCAGGGAGAACCATCCCCTATGCAGGTTAAAGATCCTTATCGTAATTACATGATTACTGTGTAGGCTTTCATCCTGCAAAACCAGGGGCCAGTTTCATCAAAGCATTTGCGACGTATTTTCGTCTTAAAAAGATCGTACGAAGCTCTTACGACAAAAATCCTGTTTCATCAAATGTTAAAGATCTGCGATGTTCGCACATTTTGTCGTAATTCTGAGATGAATATTTAGACATCGCACATTGAAATTTTCGTCTTAAACTTTGGACATGTCACGACCATACGGGCAGCATAAGTTAAAGGTCTTGAGTAACATTGTAAAAAGGGTGTTGCGTAATATACCATTTCGCTTACCTTCGCAGAACACGCCCATTAGTTATATAAGCCCATGCAATGAAGACCCTCGAAACTGACCCCTTTGTTATAATCATTTGTTTTGGTTTGGGGTGGGGTTTTCTTAGTTGTTTTTTAGAGACCGAGGGTACTCGTCCCTTTCAACACTGTATAGGTCATTTTGGAGACGTTGCTTCCAATTTTGTGGGACTTTTACCCGACACTGAGATGAAATGAAATCTCAAGCCCTGTCGCCCAATGAAACCAATAGGTTTTATTAAACGTCCCTACAGCTGGTATCTGGGAATGCGTGGCGGCCGTAAAAAGTCTCCCTGCCCTACATCATAGTGTAGTTTATATTTTCGTGTCCTTTGGGATCATTGATTCCATTGTGGAATTCTGAAAATATTTAAGGGTCACTGATTATTCCTAATTGGCCGAAACGAGCTAGTCTGACCCAGAAAACGTGTACACTTCATATTTTCAAGTTCAGTGGTGTAGTCCTTGCTTCCAAAGCGCGGATATCCCTTTATAGAACATATTTATAAGCATGGACGGACCGACTCGCACCGCTTTGCCTGGGCAGGCTCGTGTGCGGTCGGTTTCAGCTCTGCGTGAAAGCATCATGCAGCCCATCTATTTCTTCAAGCCCCGATGGACGGGGACCGAAAGAAAGACTGGACGGCCTGACAGACGAACAATCAATAAAAAATATTTGTTATAGACCTGTCACCATTGCCAACAACAAACCGGAACTGAAAACTGATATACGTAAAATACGAACACTTACAGAGGCTACGTCAGGTAACGTTATATGCGGCATCCTTATTAAACAACGTCATGCATTGGCGTTTTGTGTTGAAATGGTGCATAAACTGTGTTTTAAGTTCAAACGATAAATTGAATCTTGTATTCATGCTCTTGAATTTCAGAATTTATTAAAATGAGCATGAAAAAGTAATAAAATGCTCTGCCAAGTCTCACGTCATCTAATATTATAAACAACTCAACAATACACTTGCATTCATGCTGAAGAACCGCCCATCCCCGTCTCCACCCCATCCCGCCGCCCCGCATTTACTGACAAACGCGCTCGTAAAAGGTTCATTATGACAACGTTAAATCAACGCTTGTCTGACGTCACGACGTCCACAAAACAGACCAACCCACCAGTGTTACAGTGGGAAATGGGTCCAGATAATATCTGTATCTTACGACAATGAAATGGAAACACAAGTTTGAAACAACGAAGAATCAACGTTGAATCGCGTTGATTAAACGTTGCTTGTACTGAATATATTTCTAGGTCCACTGGTCCAATAATCTTAAAACGTGTTATCTACTTTATACGGCTATTTCAAGACGGCACGTGATCACGCATGTGACAATTAGTGGCCCTGTTTAAGCGCATATTCAAAATTGCGACATATTTTAGTGAAACGCAAATTTAGCTCGTACGAGCACTTTGCGATGTTTTGATGAAACTGACGTACACAGTTCTTTAAAAAGTGCGTAAGAACAATTTAAGATCAATCGTACGATGTTTATTGATGAAACTGGCCCCTGGAGTGTATGTAATATACACCTGCGGTAATGGTTAAATGTGACCGACGCAGTATCAATAGATAGATAGATAGATAGATAGATAGATAGGTGTGTTTTCGCGACAACACCGTGCAGTGTGTGCATAGACTTCAGCGCAAATGATGCTCGTATCAGTTTAGGGTCTGACAAAATTATGCCAAATGACAGTCGAATTTGATCAACGCTTTGGCTTCATGTAGAACAGAACAAAATTGTTTAGTGTACTGCTGAGCAAATAAACAAAAAGTGATTTAAAGTTTTGATATTTTATTACAAGTTTTGAATAAATTACAATCATATTACTGGCGGTTCTAGTTTAGGCGTAGCTGCCGTGGAACCTGTGTCTGTCAATAATCTGAAAAAAAAAAAAAATGAACAGGTAACATTATTTTCGTCATACTCGTACAGTCAACCCTCTTTATACCGACATTCGTTAGAACGGCAAAACTCGTTATAACGGCAATTTGAATGAAATTACTACTTAGCTAAAGGCTCAGCCTCGGGTCCGAGCGGGGTTTCCCCAGGCTTGGAAATGCACAAATCTAGTACACAGTCATGAAAGGGTGTTGTAATCAAATACTGCAAGAAACAAATGTTATAGATATTTGTTAGAATCGCCTCATCGAGGCGATTCTAACAAATGTCAATAACATTTGTTTCTTGGAGTAATGATGGCGAAAAGACCTTTAATTACCTATCATACTCCTAACTAGGATTCTTTATAACGACAAATTCTTAATAACGACACAATGATAGGGAATAAATACTGTCGTTATAACGAGGGTCCTACATTGATGTTTCCATTAGGATCTGTTGTTTCATGTGTGTGTCTCCTTCCCTTTTGGTGTCTCTGACGGGAGCTGTGGGTTAATTTTATCGATTCCTGATCATGGCCTTCATGTCTATTTTTGATAAAATCGTCATTAAAACGTTTTGACTCGTATTTGCTGGTTAGTAATTGAAAATCCTTAGTCGACGAGCTTTACTCCTGTTGTCCATATCAAAGCACTGAGGGTGCTGATGGAGCGTAGCTTTGATAATTTGATTTAGCGTCTGATTGATATTTTAATTCAGGCTCATATTGATCCAATGAACATAGCTGTTTGAAGCTAGTCTGGACCAGAAGTCGTGTTAAAGCAACAAGACCTATATTGAAATTAACTCACGCTAAGGTGTAGGCCCCGCAACAACCATCACGAAAACACGCCTGTACAAATACATTGTCAATTTTTCGGCAAAAAAAAATGGAAATTTTAAGATACAAAATTGTGATATTTTCTTATCTCTGCTCAATACATTGATTGCGGGGACTTGATTGTACCGCCTTGACGAGGCAGTTTTATCAAGTACCCACAGTCAATGTTTTTGAGCAATACAGCAACCATGCAGTTCTACAGTTTACTTGAAGATTTCTGCTGAGCTATAGTTCGTGCAATAACTGCGGCTTGCGAAATTGTTTGGCGACTTTAAAGTTATTTTATGTAATCAGTTTTTGAAAAATTACCTTGGGGAGGTTATATATCTTGCATTAGACATTCTCCTTGGTTACGTGTTGATGATTTTTATCCTCATGTGAAAAATTAGCATAATTTTCCCAGCAGTTTATAAGTTATACATCCGTATCCAGTCTTTAAAAATTACCTCGTTGAGGCTGTTTATAAAGCTATCTGGCATTAGACAATATCATTAGCTTGATCTTGTCAATTTACATCTGCATGCAAAACATTATAAAAATATACCCGTCGGTTTGAAAGTTATACGCCGTGTCAGTGGGTGAATTTTTTACCTTGTCGAGGCTAAAATAAAGAAACTGGGCATTCAGGAATCTCGTTGGTTAGATCTGTACATTATCTATTTGTATGCTAACAGTTGTCAAAAATATTCCAAGTAGACTTCGAAATGATTTTTTTCAGTTTGCCTAGGCGAGGCCGTTTGTAAAGTAATTTGGCATAAGGCAATTTTGCGGGTTATGTATTGTCAATATCAACCTGTATGCCGAAAATGATCAAAGCCGGGTTTAGATGTTATACTCCGTATTCATTTTATATTATTTTGCCTCGGCGAGACCATTCATAAAGTAATCTTGCATAAAACAGCCTCATGGGTTAGGTATTGTCAATATCAATCTGAATGCCAAAAACGATCGGAATGTTCAGAGCGGTTTGAACATTATACTCTGTTAACATTTTTTTTTATAAATATATATTGCATCGGTGAGGCCATTTATGAAGTGATCTTGCATACGACAGTTTCTTGGGTTAGTTATTGTCAATATCAATCCATAGGAATATTTGAAGAGGTTTAGACATTATACTCCATTATTATTATATAAAAATAAATTGCCTCAACGAGGCACTTTATGGAATGATCTGGCATTAAGGCAATTTCTTTGGTTAGATATTGTCAATACAACACAGTGCACAGTCTTTTACTGGAAACCAGCAACTGCCCTTCTTGAATCAGCGAAAGGGATAGAATCACCGTGGAACAGGTTTCACGATCAATCTCCTGGAAAGAATGTTGCCGAACCCGGCAGGTATCGAACTTGCGTCTGAGCTGATAATTTGCTTTATCTATGATCACATGCCGAGGACGCAGACAGGTCGCTTTAAAAAAAGTAACATTGTCCCCCCTCCACCCACACACACACATTAAACCATACTCTGAGTATATGTCTAGCAGCCTTTTTAGGGACAAACATAGCAGGCCCAGATCAGACGCTACAATAAGTGGCGTCTCTGTGTCTAAACTGCAACATTTACTGCTTACAATATAAACCTTGACGTGAACCTGTCCAAACTCATTCCAACTGTCTTATTTTGGTAATACATTATCGACCCACACAGCGTACTTTTAACCCATTTTAAATGAATGGAATCCTCAACACCTTATATCAGTATGGAATGAGTTCATTTTAAATCAGGGATGTCAGGTTGTGGCTTCCACGAAATATTTGGCAAAAATGGCTGAACCTTTTTGTAAGTATGCAGTGCAGGTCATAATGAGACTCCACGTTCTGTGGTATCTGATCTGGGTTTGTCCTGTTTGCAACTTGCCACGTTTGGGCTTTTATGGTACAAATGGGCTGTAAACTGGGTTATATGAACTGAACTATAAAAAGATTAGACTGCTACACAGTTCATCTATTAAGAATATTCATCTATTCCGTTTGAAATAGGTGGTCTGTGAAGCAGTCTATGAGAAGGATACCGCATGGCGTAATAATCTACTATGTTAACACGGGGTACTATGTTTTCAATGGTGACTGGATCATATGCATTAACACCGAAAGTAGTGCAGAAATCACTTCTCATCTCACTGGAGCTACGCTGCAACAGCTACGCTCCAAAAATGATCCGGAAAGTACTGACGTTATTAATAATATGTCGTGTTTCGGCCAGGTATGCATTATTTAAAAGTAGATCGGCTGTAGTTATATCTTAAGCCAGTATTTTAAAATACGCTCTTTTCTCTTGACAATTAAAATCACTGTTCATAGTTCTCCGTAAATCGCAACAGAACTATATAGTTTGAAAGACCCCTAAACCTTAGTTAAATACAACATTCACTGACCGCATGAAGATGTTGGGTGTAAATGGACGGCCATATAGTGCACAGTGAAGACTGTGATAAGACTGTACTCAACCGTCGTTAAGTACAATAATTACTGACCGCATGAAGATGTTTTGTGTCAGTGGACATCCATATGGTGCACAGTGAAGACTGCTCAGGTTGTACTCAACCTTAGTCAAATACAATATTTACCGACCGCATGGAGATGCTTGGTGTCAATGGACATCCATATGGTGCACAATGAAGACTGTGATCAGTATGTACTAAACCTTAGTCAAATACAATATTCACTGACCGCATGGAGATGCTTGTTGTCAATGGACATCCATATAGTGCACAGTGAAGACTGTGATCAGGCTGTACTCAAACTTAGTCAAATACAATAGTCACTGACCACATTAAGACGTTTTGTTCAATGGATATTCATATAGTGCACAGGGAAGACTGTGATCAAGCTATACTCAAACTTAGTCAAATACAATATTCTCCGACCGCTTAAAGAAGTTTGGTGTCAATGGACATCCATATGGAAAATAGTGATGACGGATTAGAAGCAGTCTGATCAGAATCTTCGTTGTGTGTATATGCTTGGTGACCAACCCAAAAGGCACGTGCCGTAATTTTGACGTCAAATCAACGCCGAAGCAACATCATGACGCTTTTGCAACGCAACATCTACGTCGGTGCAACGTCGTGACGTTGCACCGAACCGACGTTGATTTGACGTTGCCCTAACGACGTGAGCCTGCTTGGCATTTTCACTAAGCGCAATACATAATTACATGATTACTGTGTTGGTTTATATCCTGCAAATCTGTGTTGGCTTTTATTCTGCAAATCCGGAGTGTGTGAGTGTGTGTGTGTGTGTGTGTGTGTGTGTGTGTGTGTGTGTGTGTGTGTGTGTGTGTGAATTCGGGTTTAACGTCGCTTTCAACAATTTTTCAGTCATATCACGACGGTGTCTGGTTGCGACAGGGAGCTCAATGCTCACGTTAAATCCGGAGTGTATGTAGTGATTTCAATGTTTATAGTAGGGTGACAATGGCCAGAAAAGTTGCTTATTTCAATGAGTAGGTGGTCATAAGAGTACAAAAATGAATGTTATATACCAAAATGTTCGTTATACCCTGAAGTTTACGAAACCACGGGGATCAATTTTCTGACATTGGTGCGAACCGATAAATCCAAGATGGCCGCCCAAAATGGCCGCCATGCCGCAAAATGAGGGTCATACAGAAAACGTATTTAATTCCTTTTGCTTATATCTCCCAAGGATATGACAGCAAGTGGATTTGATTCAAATAAGATGTGTAATTTTACGCCCGTAAAATATATGGGATCGAGGTCAAAGGTCAAGGTCAAATTCAAGGTCAAAGGTCAAATTTTACCAAAAATCACTACCACTCGTCATTTTTTTCACCCACAATGTATGTAAATGTAGGAAATTTGTTGTTTTAGTTGTAATTTATTGAACTAGAATTAACATGCTTCTGTTCTATGCAAAAATATAGTTAATCCGCTTTGAAAAAATGAAGGGGATAGAGTTACGGGGTCTTTCATAATAATCAGTAGTTTTTCCTGAAAATCAGCAGTTTCTGAAGATGAAAGTCGTATACGACATGCTTATCAACAAGGTAAGTTTTGTATTAGTGATTTCATGATTTTTTTTTTCTAATTTTTATTTTGGGTTGGTTAATTTTAATATTGCCAGGTAGGACCAAATTAACTGGGTTATGTTATTGATGACACCGGTCTGAAAGTTTCAAGGAGGGAAAATTTGAAAGTTTAAATGTAAAGAAATTATAACCAATCCTTTTCACCCGGACTTAGTCCCCTACACAGTGTAAATATTGTGAGAAGACCTTAGAAACAGTATCTTGATAAAACTGGTTTAAGTAAAAGAGATGAATGTTATTTTTTCACATTTTCTGCACTCCATTTTCTGCAATCAACAATGTAAACATTTCTCATCGACATTGTAGACAGCACGCATGCAAGAAACACATTTTTGGGACAATGCTTTCTAGAGAATTATTCTTTAGCATACCTTCCACTACGTTACACAAAAATGTTGACATATTTTCATCTCATTCGACAAAAATACAGGTATATATTTTTTCATTCAGTTCCGGTGTTGAGGTACATTTTTACCCCTTTGATATCCTTTACAGCGCATTTGCCTTTGCGAGAATCCGAGTCTTTACGCCCCGAAACAATTTCAATTCCATGTTGTTTCACTCAAATATATTTCACGCCTGAGCACACCCAGTTATTTTGTCCCCTAACCTAACCCAATCCCTCCCAGCCCCCCTACCCAAACGAAACTACAATATATATTCCGACCAGTTCAACAACTTCAGGAAACCCCGTCATCCTGTCCAGTGATTCCCCATCCAGCCACCCCTAAAACATATGTATTCTTTTATGTACCCCATCCCACAACACATTACTACAACACCCCATTTCACCTTCAAAATATTCCAACCCTGCCCTTCACCCACATACTGATCTAACTCATCTTACCATACCCTGAAATGATAACCTGACACACTATACCCCACTTCATTTGTATCTTTTGTGTTTTTCTTTTTCAGAGTGCCTAGTTCGAGATAGTTTAAAAGCACCCTGAAGTCATTTAGATTGCAAAGACATGATATAAAAGAACAATACTGAGGGGATAAAACATACATAAGACGAAACCATGACTTAGATCAGTTGTCAATAAGATGCATTTTACTAGATCTATCAAATTTTAATGAAATATCCCCAGCCTCTGGGTCCAGGCATCACTTTTATCATTTCTTAAATGACTTTCTGTGATATTTAATATTGAGAGCTACCTTCCGAGGAATTACCCGGTGCTATTCTGATGTATTCAATACAGAAATGTTTAACGAAACAAAGCTGAAAACAAGAGGACCATGATGGTCCTATATCGTTCACCTGAGCTAAGAGATTTATATGCGAGTGCCCGGGCAGGGCGATCTTTGGCCTCAATTTTGGTAGAGGTCAACTAAATGAAGCTTAATAACAAATATCAAAGTCCTGGGCCTTCTGGTTTCAGACAAGAACATTTCTAAAATTACTATATAAGTCTATGTAAGACCAGTGGGCACTGTGGTGGGGCGAATTTCGCCCCCCCCCCCCCCCCCCCACACCCCGGGATATGATTTGACCACTCGTGGTAGAGGTCCACCAGATGAAGCTTCAAACTAAATATCTAAGACCTGGGCCTTTTGGATTCAGACATGAAGATTTTCAAATGTTTTCTCTATGTAAGTCTTTGTAAAGCCAGTGGGTCCCAGGCTTGGCAACTTTTGGCCTAAGGGCTATAATTTGAACAATCATGGTAGAGGTCCACTAGATCAAGCTTCATACCAAACATCAAAGACCTGGGCTTTATAGTTTCAGACAAGAAGTTTTTTAAAGGGTTTCCTATAATGCCTTTGTGAAACCAGGGGGGGGGGGGGGGGGGGCTGGTGTGGGGGCATTTTTGGCCCCAGGGCTATAATTTGAACAATCTTGGTAGAGGTTCACTAGCTGAAGCTTCATACCAAATATCAAAGACCTGGGCCTTTTGGTTTCAGACAAGAAGATTTTTAAATGTTTTCCCTATAGTAGCCAATGTAAAACCAGTGAGTCCCGGCACGGCAGCATTATTGGCCACAGGGCTATAATTTGAACAAAGGCTATGTAAAACCAGTTGGCCGCGGGGCGGGGTCGATTTTGGCCCCAGGGCTATAATTTGAACAATCTGGGTAGCGGTCCACTAGATGAAGCTTCGTACCAAATATTAAAGACCTGGGCTTCTGGTTTCAGACAAGAAGATTTTTAAAGGTTTTCCCTATACAAGGCTATGTAAAACCAGTGGGCCCCGGGGCCGGGGCGTTTTTGGCCCCAGGGCTATAATTTGAACAATCTTGGTAGAGGTTCACTAGATGAAGCTTCATATCAAATATCAAAGACCTGGGTCTTCTGGTTTCAGACAAGAAGATTTTTAAAAGTTTTTACCTATATAAGCCTATGTAAAACCTTAGGGCCCCGGCGTGGGGGCATTTTTGGCCCCAGGGCTATAATTTGAACAATCTTGGTAGAGGTCCACTGGATGAAGCTTCATACCAAATATCAAACAGACAAACAGACAAAGATTTATAGGCAGGCAAACAACCAGTGTCCGTGGATACATGCATCGCATGAACAAGTCGGTGAAATGAGCACTCCTTTAAACTCCACTTTATAGAGAGAAAACTGGGGTTTACGGGGGTATACATTACTTTTCTTATTTCTGCATATGCTCAAACGGCTATTTTGTTTTGTTTAATTTGAGGTTTAATGTCCCCGTCAACATTATAAAGGTAATTTTGGAGACGTTGCTTCCAATTTTGAGGGACTTTTACCCGACACTGAGACGAAATGACATCTCAAGCCTGCCGCCAAATGAAACCAATAGGGTATATATGTATGGACGGTCCGACTCGCCCTGCTTTGACCGGGCAGGCTTGTATCCCTTAAGCGGTTTACCAGTACTCCTGTGCTGTCGGTTTCAGCTCTGAGTGGAAACATCATGTAGCCCATCTATTTCTTCCAGCCCAGATTGGCGGGGCCGTGCGTTCTATATATTGAACGCATTGGTATATATTTTGATGGCCAATATGATTTAGTACAAGAGTTACATCTGTACATTTTTTCTTTCAATATTCAGAAATTAAGAGATAGCTTTCTTCAAAATTGTCATTTGGGATGGAAAATCGGTGGTATTGCGGTAGGATTTTTTTTTAACTGAGGAGTCAGTGGGTTTGTCACTCCGAATGACAATTTTCACCACAGGTATCGCCATTCCAATGGACTTTTTTCACTTTTTCTATTATAAATACAGATATCTGCTTCAAATCCAAACACTGTTACTTGCGAAAAACAACATTTTAGCCAATGAAAAGTGACATGATGTGGGATGAGAAAATTTCTGACAGTATACAGCAGCGTATAATGTTAAAATGTGTGACATTATTGAATTAGGCATTGCACTAAACATGCAGATGAATAAGAATATGCTTTAGATATCAGGCCGGATGAGATTATTTTTAGCTCGCCTGTACGAAGTACAAGGAGAGCTATTGTTGTCACCTCGGATGGCGTGCGCGTGTGCGTTTGCGTTTGCGTTTGCGTTCCCGTCACACTGCGTTAAAGTTTTTCAAATGCTTATATCTCAACAGTCACTCATCACAGACCACTCATATTTGGAACTTAAGTACCTGGGAGGGTCCTCTGATGTTCAAAGAGAACAGACCCCTGGGTTCATGCCCCGGGACAGGGGCTAGGGGTCAAAATCTATAACACCTTTGTAATTCTGTGTTAAAGTTTTTGAAATGCTTATATCTCAACAGTCACTCATCACAAAGCATTCATATTTACAACTTGGATACCTGGGAGTGTCTTCTGAGATTCCAAGACAACACACCCCTGGGTTCATGCCTGGGATTGGGGATGGGGTGGGGCTGGGGGTCAAAATCTAGGACACCTTTGTAATTTGTTGTATACCTTTCCATTATACTAACGAGTTATAGACACAATTGGTTATACATCAGCCAATCAAGTGACATTGGTTCAAGTGTAAAAGGGTGAAGGTCATGGTGACCTACATTTCACGGTCCAGTGATTTTGCCTTATATCTTGAAGTCTATTTGGAGAAATGTCATACCTGGGATATTAGTTCCATGTGACTCCACGATTGACCTCAAAATATATCTAGGTCACTGTGACCTATATTTCATGGTTCAGCGATTTTGCCTATTATCTCGAATATTATTTGATGGAGAAATGTCATACCTGGATAATTAGTTCCATATGACCCAATAATTGACCGCAAAATATATCTAGGTCATTGTGACCTACATTTCACGGTCCAGTGATTTTGTCTATTATCTTGAATACTATTTGATGGAGAAATGTTATACCTGGGTTATTAAATGCAGGTGACCCCATTATTGACCTCAAAATATATCTAGGTCACTGTGACCTATATTTTATGGTTCAGCGATTTTGCCTATTATCTAGAATACTATTTGATGGAGAAATGTCATACCTGGATTATTAGTTCCATATGACCCAATAATTGACCGCAAAATATATCTAGGTCATGGTGACCTACATTTCATGGTCCAGTGATTCTGTCTGTTATCTTGAATACTATTTGATGGAGAAATGTTATACCTGGGTTATTAGTTGCATGTGACCCCATTATTGACCTCAAAATATATCTAGGTCAGTATGAACTATATTTCATGGTTCAGTGATTTTGCCTATTATCTTGAATACAATTTGATAGAGAACCGTCATACCTGGATTATTAGTTCCATGTGACTATAATTGACCGCAAAATATATCCAGGTCAGTGTGACCTATATTTCATGGTTCAGTGATTTTGCCTATTATCTTGAACACTATTTGATGGAGAAATGTCATACCTGGATTATTTATTCCATGTGACCCCATGATTGAGCTTGAATTAATATCTAGGTCAGTGTGTCCTATATTTCATGGTTCAGTGATTTTTCCTATTATCTTGAATACTATTTGATGGAGAAATGTCTTACCTGGATAATTAGTTCCATGTGACCCGATGATTGACATGGAAATATATCTAAGTCCTTGTGACCTATTTTCATGGTTCAATGATTTTGCCTTATAATTCAGATACAATTTGATCCTGAAATGTAATATCTGGAATATATGTTCCATGTGACCTGATTATTGATCTCAAATATCTCAAGGTGAGTGTGACCTTTATTTCATGGTTCATAAATTTTTCCTTATATCTTGAAGTCGCGAAATAGGCGAGCTATGCTGTCTGGCGACAGCTCTTGTTGAAATATAGTACTACACACAAACATAGTATGCAACTTAGAAAAGCAAACCAAAAATACTAAGGGGATAGAACTTTTAGAATGGAAATGTGCTTTGACCCGTGAACATGACTGTACTTCAATCCTGAACATGACCTTGACCTTGGTTATGTTAAGAACAATGGTGTGGTTTATTTTTTCTTTGTGTTTACATGAACAAAAGTTATGACATTATAATACATTATCATATGACGTTGTTGATAAGCAGTGGCTAACGTCGTGTAATAAAAATCGTATGACCACACATATAATAACACTTTGGCGGGATTAAGTGACGTCATGACGATGTCCATGTCAACAATGCATTTTTTTGTCGAAAAATTGTCAAATTCAAAGGCGATAAAATCCAATTTAAAGTGGTCATATGATAAACAGAATCTTACACTCGTGGTCATTTCATATGGAATTTATGAAACTCGCTGAAGGCTCGTTTCATAAATTTCTTAAGAAATGATCACTCGTGTAAGATCCTCTATATATGTTCATACAAATTTTGAGCAGTTTTAACCATTAGGCCTGAATAGGTTGTCTGAGCTTAAAATTTTCATAATATGGTATCATAATGGGCCAACGTCGTGGCTGTTTCCATGGGAACATAAACAATACATGTTTGAGCCTAGTACTTGGAAATCAAATGGCATAACCATATAATGCATAAACGATATCCAAAAACGGAATTTTTGCTTATGAGTTAGTGTATATATTAAAATGAGTGGGAGAATACAGGTTTTTTTTTTATTAAAATGACCTTTGACCTTGAATATGACCTTGATCTTGATAATTTCAAACCCACATTACTTTGTTTAAAAATGCCCCTTCAGATTAGGGAATAGATTAGTGCAATGATATTTTTGTAGTTTTTTCCTACCTGATCCTACAACAGTTTAACCCTTAGTTTGCCAACGGGCCCTTTTTGGGCCCACCGTTGTACCTCTTTGAGTGCCAACGGGCCCGTTTTGGGCCCATTTTGGAAGGAAGATTTCTCGTAGATTTCAAGGAGAGAGATGTCTATAGTTGGTAGATTTCTGAAGATAAAACATTCTAATATAAAGTTCGTGTGTTCGTTTTATCGCACACACACCGAGATGATTACTATTTCCGATGAATGACACATACCCTAAGCTATATTTTTCTTTTGTTTTCCCGCTTGTTGTCAAGTAACGTCATCGTTTGACGTACGGCGGCAAAATAAACGTTTACGTCGCGTCATTTAGCGGGTGGTTGTTTCAAAAGTGCGTAAAGAAAAAGCGAACCAGTTATTTGGCAAAAGTATGTATTTTCTATCGGCAAGATGTGTTTTCATGGGGACAAAATGACACTACATAGATAAAGATTCAGTTAGTGCCCGCAGTATTCGCTTCGTTTCTAATTCGTCCGTAATAAAGCCAAGCGGCTTAAGAAGCACTGAGTTTTTTTTTTTATATTCGTCCGTGCTTTTTAGCTTACCGCTTTTTTAAACTTTACTTTGATAGTCAATGCTTCTCATATCGTTCACTGTCGAGCGGTTATTTCTCCAAACTTTGAATCATGCTTTCTGAACCAAAACAGTGTTTCATTGTTCTGAGCCTTCATATTCATCTTCAGCACAACCAACAAGTTCTTTATATATATAAAAATAATCAGCTATCAGATTGATGTCATAACGGGCCTCCGTGGCCTAGTGGATGTGAGCGCTGACTCTTAATCATTAGGTCTCTCACCGCTGTGGGTTCGAGCCTCGCTCGGTCACATATAAGACGCCAAGTTCTGCAACATTAGGTCAGGTGTTTTTTTTCTCCGGGTACTCCGATTTTCGCCCACCTCCAATTAACGATCGGCTCGATATGAGTGAAATAATCGTGAAAGGGTCGTAAAACCAAAACCATTCTTCATCGTACTCTGGAAACAGAACATAGAGAGAGAGAGAGAGAGAGAGAGAGAGAGAGAGAGAGAGAGAGAGAGAGAGAGAGAGAGAGAGAGAGAGAGAGAGAGAGAGAGAGAGAGAGAGATGGCATTTTGGATCGTTTCTTTTATCTGTTCTTCCACGACAGGGCCTGCATGTATCGGATCCGCTGGTTTGACATCCCACTATAAGATGATTTAAATGCACACACACCAATAAAAAAGAACTTCGACAAAAGTTACAAGAAATACTCGACATTATGAACGATATTCGTAAAATATCCACAAAAGAAGCATTTAAGATTTGTTTGCCGGCCATTTTATATATCCACACTTCCTGGGCAGGCTTATATGTAGGCGGTTAACCAGTACAGTGAAAATTCTTTCGCCGGAAACTGACAACTGCCCTTCTTGAATCAGAGGGAGAAAATGACCGTAGAAAAGATCTCATGATCAAGATTTCATGATCAAGTCTCCACAAAAGAATGTTGCGGACCCCGGCAGGTATCGAATCCGCGCCCGCCTGATCAGCAGTAAGACGCGCATCCGACTGAGCTACCTAGGCCGGACGAAACATTTAAGTGATAAATTGCTTGAGCCCATATGCAAGAGCGTTGGGTGAGATGGATGCAGGGCCCTTCGCGCTGTTTTCTTTCTTGTGTTTCGGGCTGTGGAAGACACTTATTGCTTGTTTCGGGGTTGGACAGCCTCAGAATTTTCCGCAACTTCTCGCTCTGTCAATTGAATATTTTGTCAGGTCATTTGTTCAAGAAGAATGCATGGACAGAGGTCAAGAACACGATACGAGTGCCAGAGCTGCAGAAGGGGCCTACACATCCACTGCCGACAAAACGATGACAGTGTTTTTTTTATAATCAATTGCACTTTATGTCTATACACTACTAAGTTCCACTTTATAAAGGGAAAATGGAGTTGACAAGGGTTTACATTACTTTTCTTATTTTTGATTACGAACACTCGTAGGTAATGGGTACTCGATAGAGCCACCTCAAATTTTATTAGACAGTTCGAACGAGCACCGGAATGGATGCAAGCGTTAGTACAAAATCACTGAGGCAGTTCGAGCGAGCAACAAAAACCCATCGGTATCACATCATTGGTGTAGTGCGACGGAGCTCCAGGAGTCTATGTACTCCATGGATATTGCATCAATGAGGCAGGTCGAATGAGCAACAATAGTCTATGCATTCGTTACATGTAATACCGTGTGAAATGGTCTTTGGTGCACACGATGCGACCTTATATTTACTCTTTCATTTTCTTATTTTATTTTATGTGTTATTGTCGCTATTTAGGATAACCCCTGCTTACATTTTAATCCTAGAGAGTTAAATAGAGCTAGATATTTTTGCAAGTGAGTAGGTGTGCTTGAGTATTAGGTCCCACCAACAGCTAAGGTCCTACTGAGAGGGGACCTCGGTTTAAAGATTCGTCAGAAAGTCTAGAGAAGCCCGGGATCGAACCCACGACCCCTGGTTCAAGAGGCGAGTAGCATAGCATATCCGCTTCTGTATAGTAAAGATTTTTATTGAATCCTAATTTCACTCAACAAACTCAGAAAAGGACGAAATTAATTTTTCGTGTAATCTGAGTGTTTCAAATTTAAATCGATATACACAAATAAGATCTCAAAATAAAAAGCTAAAAGGTTACCTTCGGAAAGAACAAAGAACACATAATAGAGCGAAAATCGGAGATCGGTTTTATTGAGTCTCTTCATATACAGCAATCTAGTTTGCAAGGCTGCATACACCCATAGCGCCGGCTTGTGGTATTTGATTTTCAATGTAACCGGGATGGGCTCAATGATCCCAAACGAAAAGAAAATATAATCTGCACTGTGAACCTCCGCTGCCTTTCTTTTCACGTTAACCGTAACATTTTTCTTGACCACCTTCAAATTGTTCAGCAAAAAGAACGGGCGTGCTTCGTTCTTTTCAATTGTTTTTTTTTTTTTTTTTTTTTTTTTGTGGGACGGGGGTTGGTTTTGGTTTTACGGCCCTTTCAAGATTATTTCACTCATATCGAGCCGATCGTTAATCAGAGGTGAGCGAAAACCAGAATACCCGGAGAAAAACCACCTGGCCTTCCGTTGCAGAACTTGGCGTCTCACATATGACCCGAGCGAGGCTCGAACCATCAACCACAGCGGTGAGAGACCTAATGATCAAGAGTCAGCGCTCTTAACCACTAGGCCACGGAGGCCCGCCGTGCTTCGTTTTTACATTATCATTTGAGCCAACGCACGAAAAACTGGCCTGTGCATCTAACAATGACGCAGATCTTATAGGTCAAATCTGACCTGAATCATCGCTGTCCGCCACATAGAAAGTTTCTATACGATGCAACGCAAAGAGTGATCTGAGTCTTTGCTGATCGTGCGGACAATTCTGTTTTGTTTCATGGTGACAAAGTGGTAAAAAAAATGATTACCAGATCCGACCGTCACTTCGAATTCGATTCGATTGTTCAGAGGAATGCAAGGTCTGAATAAATTTCAGATTCGAGAAGGACATTTATTATTTTCTCCAATGTGGCTAGGAACTGATCCCGTAGATATCAATGAGAAAGTCCGTTGCTATGAAGATGGTGTATATAATATTATGTGATTCTCTGTTTCGAAAAGAAGTCGGTCAGGAGTGCGCTTCATTTATTTATCCCCGAAATTATCTCAAATACCTAGGAATTTGAACAATTGATGGGCCAAGGCCAAGGGGAAAATACATTCTTCTATATGAGCCGGTGAGGTCAACATATAGAATACAATTAATGCGACTAACAATGAATGTGACAAACAACTCAGCAAAAAGCTATTGTCTCAAGTGCAACAGTTTTATTTCTTTATTCCTTTCTTTCTTACTTCATTATGTTAAGTCTATTTTCTAATTTTCCATTTTTTCACAATAGCAAACATTGTATTGTCGTGTTCAAACCCTAAGAAAAATGAGGACAGCATCCATAGATGCATTTCTGCGTCTTCGATAGCTGCATTTATACTCAATGATGTAAAGTAGTCTCTCAAACCAGGTGTATAAAGCACTGCCATACCATTCGTTACGTGATAATGTGAAAATAATAATCCATAATAGAAGTGCAAGATATCTATGCAAATTGCCGGATACTTTTTGAAAGACCCCGCGGGAAATAAATGAACGTCATCTGGATAACGTCGCGTTCAGTTTGGTTCCACTGAAGTTGCTAAGACTGATATACAAGACGCAGTGTAACGTTGTACGTTTGGCACTTTCCAGTAAATGACGTTGGCACTCAAAAGGTTAAGTTACCGCACCCTCCTTTTATCAATATGGTGGCCATCTTGGACGCCATCTTGGATTTTTTCAGCTCGCACCAATGTCAGCCACATGATCCCGGTCATGCCATAAACTATAGGGTATGACGAACATTTTGGTATATGTCACTCTTTTTTGTACTCTTATGACCACCTCAACCAAAAATGAGTCATGATTGTCACCCTACTATTACAGCAAGATTCCTCAGTCTTTGCAAACTGCCTTTTCGATAATGAAAATCCACGTAGATCCTGATCAGAAGGTCTAGATCTACACTGCAAAGGTAGTGATAATACTGGTTCAGCAGGCCAACAGTTAATATAAGTAAAATGCATAGATCAGAGTAGATCACCCTGCAGGCACAAAACGTTGACTCAACGTTGAACTAACGTTGAAACAACGTTTTCAACGTTGTTTCAACGTTAGTTCAACGTTGAGTGCCTGCTGGGCAGACTGCAGATCAGGGTCAAGATCAGACTGCTCTTCAACACGCCTATACAATTACATTGTAAACTTTATCGCCGAAAAAACTAAAATTTTAAGATGAAAAAATCGTGATATTTTTCTTATTTCTGCTCAAAATAAAGATTGGGTGTACTCGTTAGAACCGATCATCGAGGCGGTTGTAACGAGTACCCACAATCTATATTTTAGAGTAGAAATAAGAAAAATAAGGTTTACCCCTGTAAACCCCAGTTTTAGTATATGAAATGGGGTTCAAGTTTTTTTGATTTGAGGTTTTTTGTCCCCGTCATCACTGTATAGGTCATTTTGGAGACGTTGCTTCCAATTTTGTGGAACTTTTATCCGACACTGAGATGAAATGACATCTCAAGCCCTGTCGCGAAATGAAACCAATAGGGTTTATAAGCATGGCCGGTCCGACTCGCACAGCTTTGCCTGGGCAGGCTTAGATCCTCTAAGCTGTTTACCAGTACTCATGTGTGATCGGTTTCAGCTCTGCATGGAAGAATCATGCAGCCCATCTATTTCTTCAAGCCCCGATGGGCGGGGGGCGTGGGTCTTAGTAAACATTTATGGAGAAGAAAGTCCACGAAGAACACTTACCTAAAATAATTTAATCAGTGAGGTCAACGACCTTGACGGAAGGTTTGGTGCTGCCCTGGTTGAAGTTCCCGAAGAGAAACATGATCAAGAACAGAAGCCCCAGCAACATCAGAACTGGAATGAATGAATGAACGAAATAATTAATGAAGGAATGAATGGATGAAAACGAATGAATGAATTTAATGAATGAATGAATTTTCCGATTTATATTCTCCAAATGTTCGTGCCTTTGAATGGAGCGGACCTCCGTGGCCTAGTGGCTAAGAGCATTGACTCTTAAGCATTAGGTTTCTCAGCGCTGTAGTTCGAGGCTGGCTCGGGTCACGTGTGAGACGCCAAGTTCTGCAACGGACGGTCAGGGGGCTTTTCTCCGGTTGCTCCGGTTTTCGCACACCCCTGATTGACGATCGGCTCGATATGGGAGAAATAATCTTGAAAGGGCCGTAGAACAAAAAAAAATCTTATTGAATAGAGCTACCTCAATCTCTCTTGTTCATATCTGCATCTAGCGAGATTGTTGCCTCACCCAGCACGCACATGACGTAATTGTGACCTGACATCAACGTCGGTGCAACGTCATGACGTTTATGCAACGTCACATCAACGTCGGTGCAACGTCACGGCGATACCTTTATCAACAGTGGAACACACCAACCGAGATCCCTCGTCACGCACATTGTAACTTCAATGGCTCGAACACCGATGGCTCGTTTACTACGTCTCTTTCGAACACGTTTTTGTGTCCCGCGAAAAAAATCCAACAACTGCAGAAATAAACCCGTATATACCTAGCGTCACATTTCTGGGACATTGGCAAACCGTGTAGACCCAGATCAGACGCCGCAAAACGCGGCGTCTGATCTGGGTCTACACGGTTTGCATATGGCACATGCATTTTAGTAAAATTTACCATAAACAGAACAAACCTGGCTCCCCTCTAATTAGAAATGGACCAGTCCAAACTTATTTAGATTGAAGATTCCAGTGTGTACTCATAAGAATCGCCTTGATGAGGCGATTCTAATGTGTACACACGACACACCTTTGTTTTTAAGGAAACTGAAAAGATATCCTAATAATGTCCCCGGGCCCCCACCCCTGATCTGGCGCTAAAATTAACCCCCAGTGGTTCGAGGCTACGCTTGTCTCTAACAAATTTTCTTGATCCCAACGTTGTTTGAGCCAATTTGAGTTCGATTTTACAGAGGACCCGCGTTATAACGACATTCGTTATAAGATAAACTCGTTATAACGACAATTTCAATGGAATTAATTCTTAGCTCAACGTTTAGCATCGATTCCGAGCGGCTTTGGCTTCCCTCGGGTTGGAAATGCCCAAATCGAATCCATAGTCATGACAGATTCTTGTAATTTAATACTCCAAGAAACAAATGTTATAGACATTTGTAAGAATCGCCTCATCGAGGCGATTCTGACAGTTGTCTATAACTTTTGTTTCTTGGAAAACAAATATCGCCTCATCGATGTGATTCTAACAAATTATTTCTTGGATTAATAATGTGGAAAAGAACTTTTAAAACCTATCATAATTCTAACTGGGATTCTTTACAACGGCAAATTCATTATAACGGCACAATAAGAGGGAACAAATACTGTCGTTGTGTAGTATCAGACTGCAAGGAAATAAAAACAGAACTTAAATGTTATCTCTGTAACAAGTGTCAAGAACGCCTCCGCCCATCGAGGCTAGGCGAAATAAATTAGGCTGCATGGTGCTTCCGCACAGAGCTGAAACCGACCGAAATTAAGAACTGGTAAACCGCTGAGAAAGTCAAAAGTGGTTCGAGGCGTACTGCTTCTAAAACCCTGGGGGTTTCTTTGGGTGGTAGGGCTTGAGATGTCCTTTCATATCAGTGTTGGGTAAAAGTCCAACAAATTCGGAAGTAACGTCTCCAAAATGACCTAAATATCCTTGACGGGGATGGAATACCTCAACATAAATAAACGAAACAGGTGTCAGGAGGAAATATGGATGTATCCAATCCCCATCAGAAAAAATAAAATAAAAATAAATAAAATAAAAATATCCAATTGTAGATTTTTTCCATGAGGGAATAATAATAACCAACCACTTGTTCTACTTCAACTCTTTACCAAATTTTCGAGGGTCTCCCCTCTTCATCGGGGTTATATGGATACTGCACTCTACATTTTACATGCCTTTCCAATATCATGGAAAGCCATGTAAAATGTAGAGTGCAGTGTCCATATAACCCTGATGAAGAGGGGAGACCCTCGAAAATTTGGTAAAGAGTTGGAGTATAAAATAAAATAAAAATAAAATAATAACAATAAAAAAAACACTTACGCCCTCCATCTCCGAACCCTCCTTTGCTACCGCCTCCTAGAGGGATTGGCATATAACTGGCACCATAGCTTCCGTAACTGCCATAACCAAAATCAGCCACAACGAGGCCGACCACACAAACAAGGGCGATAACTGCACAACTAATAGCCTTCATGGTGCTTAACTCTGGAAGAAATTGAAATACACAAATCTTACCAGGGTTACGAAAAATAAGTAGTCGTTTATCATTGTTGATAATAAATAAATAAATAAATAAACAAATAAATAAATAAATAAGAACCTTAGAAAGTACATAGGTCTTATTGTGTTATCTTGTGATAAATAAAAAAGTCTGCCGATAGTTACACTTACTCAGTGTATAGAGTAAAGTTAACAAGCACTACCATTGGACTGTTCAAAACTGATTTTCAAGACCACTTTTGAAAAGTCCCAAAGGTGGTCTCC
The DNA here is from genome assembly GCA_963580285.1 of Lucinisca nassula. NCBI lineage: Eukaryota > Metazoa > Mollusca > Bivalvia > Lucinida > Lucinidae > Lucinisca > Lucinisca nassula. Next base: position 22,286,057 of record OY757021.1, read on the forward strand.
TACTACAGGACACCGGTTGTAGAAAACACAAGACAACTTATATATTGTCTAACTACAGCATAGTTGCAGGTTTGTAACTGATTTAAATATTCACTGGCTGTTCATGCAGACAAAATAGCTAATGAATTTATGGGAACACAGTTAAGGCAGCGGGGGAAGGGTCACTCGCACATTTTCTATTTCATTACGAACATGTTTCATATACTGTTTTGATACATACGTTTTTTTATGCATTTTAGAGGCAATGTGTTAAAGTTGATGTCAAATGATTATTTTTTTTTTTTCGTATTACTTTTCGTAAACGTTTAAATCCGGCCTGTACTGTAAACAAACCGTGTAGACCCTGATCAGACGCTGCGTTTTTTTGGCGTCTGACCCTTAAATTACTGTACTGTAAGAAAACAGTGTAGACCCTGATCAGACGCCGCGTTCTAGGTCTTCACTGTCTGCCAAGCCCAACCCATGATTCCATTCCACCAATTTACGCATCAAGATAAAATTCTATAAGTTACATGGATCTCCAAGTGAAAGTCACGTGGACTCCAGCACTAATTGAGGTTTTGTCCGTATAACTCTGGGTCGATTGACCCAAAATGGACGCCTACAAATTAAAGTCCTATTTAGAAACACAGGACTGAAAGAGTTAAAAATTGTAATGAATTTTCTTCTCCAGAAAACTTCCTTAAAACATCCCATTAATTTGCCTGAGTATTGACTAACCCTGATAACCCCACTTTATATAGAGAAAACGGGGGTTTACATGGGTATACAGAATGAATTCTTATTTTTGCTGCAAGGCATACATGTAGATTGTGGATTTTCGTTAGAACCGCCTCAATGAGGCCATAAAACCCCACTTTATGTACAAAAACTGGCGTTTACAAGGGTAAACATTATTCATTTTTGCTACTGCTACAAGACATAGGTTTTGGGTACTCGTTAGAACCGCCTCAATGAGGCAGTTGTAACAAATACCCATAACCTCTTTCGGCAGTATATTAAACAAAATAATCACACATAAGAGCTTGGGCGATTTGAAAACATACACATGCCAGCTAATTTTAACAAGCTGCGAATACAGTAAATTCCTACATTAAGACCACCTTTGGGACTGTTCAAAAGTGGTCTTTAAGACCACTTTTGAACAGTCCCGAAGGTGGTCCATGATCAAAGGTGGTCCATGGTGGTCCATGATCTGAAAGCACACAAATAAAGGATAACTGCAACGTACTGAATAAGCTTTTTAAAGCAGATTTCGCGATAATTTTAAATGGTCTTAATTGCGGAATTTCACTATATTTAAATCGCTTTCGGTGAAAAAAGAAGCATAAACGTGATTCATTAAAAAAATACCAACAAATGAAAATATAGTAACTAACCTACCTTCTTCTACTGGGAGAAAACTGCAAGTAACTCGAGATTAACATGGATCTCTATTTATACTCGGAAAATCTTCCATAATACTTCTATATTTGTGACCGGAAGGGGAATTATATCGAGAACACCGTGAGATACCCGGAAGTACAAAATTTGTTTGATTTGAGGTTTAACGTCCCCGTCAACACCGGAAGTACAAAATGACAGGTTGTCTAGACCACGTACAATTGCAACATTTTTGTGTGTGTGTTTAGGTTGAACGTCCCAATCAACACTGTTTAGGTTATTCTTGAGACATTGTTTCATATTTTATGACATTTTTACCCGATATTGAAACGATTCGTTTGTTTGATTAGGAGTTTTCACTGTTTTGTCATTTTTGAGCCGCATAATTTACCTATCCACACTTTTCCTGGGCAGGCTTATACGTAAGCGGTTAAGCAGTACAGTGCGCATTCTTTTGTCAGAAACTGACAACTGCCCTTCTTGAATCAGCAGAATTGAGAATGACCGTAAAAAGATGCCATGATCAATGTTGCCGACCCCGGCAGGTATCAAACCCGCGTTCTCTTGATCACCAGTCAGACGCGCATCCGACTGAGCTACCGAGGCCGTCCTGATATTGAAATGAAAAGACATCTCAAGCCTACCGCTCAAAGAAACCGATACGGTTTTAAGAGCGTCTTCCTGGGCAGGCTTAAACATTCTAAGCCATTTACCAGTACTCAAGTTCGATCGGTTTCAGCTCTGCGCAGAAGCACCATGCACTGCAGTTTGTTTCTCCAAGCCCCTAATGGGCGGGGGCGCACCATTGCAGCGGTACACTGTCATTGTTTCGGCACTGTCTTTCAGGCCCCTTCCGTTGATTCAAGAAGAACTGGTATTAGTTTCTGGCGAAAGAATGGGCACTGTTATGGTTAAACACTTGTTAACCGTAAGCAAACCTAAGAACAAGAGGGCCATGATGGCCCTGGATCGCTCACCTGATTCATAGTGTAACAAGTGGGCCCGGGGAGGGCCATTATTGGCCCCTGGTCTATAATTTGCATACCCTTGAGGGAGGTCTAAAAGGTGAAGCTTCATACAAAATATCAAAGACCGGAGCCTTCTGGTTTCAGACAAGAAGACTTTCAAAGGTTTTCTTTATATAAGTTTATATAAAAACCCGTGGGCCCCAGGACGGTGCCATATTGGCCCCAGTAATTCGAACAATACTGGTAGAAATCCACAAGACGAAGCTTCATACCAAATATAAAAGACCTTTGCCTTCTGGTTTCAGACAAGAAGATTTTCAAAGGTTTTCCCTATATACGGAAGTCTATGTAAAACTAGTGGGCAGCGGGGTTGGCCCATTTTTGGCCCCAGGGCTATAATTTGAACAATCTTGGTAGAGGTCTACTAGACAAAGCTTCATACCAAATATCAAGGACCTAGGCCTTGTGCTTTCAGACAAGAAGATTTTCCCTATGAAAGTCTATGTAAAACCAGTCGGCCCCGGGGAGGCCCATTTTTGGCCCCTGGGTTATAATTTAAACACTCTTGTTAGAGGTCCACAAGATGAAGCTTCCTACCAAATATCAAAGACCTGAGCCTTCTGGTTTCAGGCATGAAGCTTTTAAAGGTTTTTTTCTATTAAGTCTATGTAAAACCAGTGGGCCCTGAGGCGAAGCCATTTTTGGCTTCAGAGCTATAACTTGAACAATCTTGGTCGAGTCAACTAGACCAATAGGCCAGTACATTTAGCCGGAAATGACCCTTGACCCACAACTAATTCCTTGAGAAATGTTATCAGCAGTTTTAGTATCAGGAAGTTGGACCATAAAAATTAAAGTAACTCGCCTACAAGCTTCATACCAATTATCAAAGCACTGAGCATTCTGGTTTCAGACAAGAAGATTTATAAAGATTTCCCTATACAGTCGACATTCGATGGCTCGAACCCCTCTGGGACCATGAAAATTTATTCGACACAACGGTAGTTCGAGCCACTGAGGGTTACTGCCAAGAGGCATAACGAGATACTTTTGAACATCTTTTCGATGTTCTGTAATGAAAATGTATGCTGTTTGTACTCATTAGAATCGCCTCACCGAGGCGATTCTAATGAGTACACACAGCATACATTTGTAGGACAGTGAGGCGATTCTAATGAGTACTCACAGCATACATTTGCAGGATAAAAGACTAAAATCTTCTTAATTATACCCCACTTTTGCTTATGAAGAGGATTTCCCTAGGGACTCAAGAGCGAGTTCGACTCAGCCATGGTAAACGAGCCATCGGTGTTCGAGCCATCGAAGTTCTACTGTATAAGTCTATGTTAAACCAGTGGGCCCCGGGAGGGGGCATTTTGGCACTATGGCTATAATTTGATATCATGACAGAGGTCCTCTAGACGAAGCTTCATATAAAAAATCAAAGACATGAACCTTCTGGTTTCAGAGAAGAAGATTTTGCCTATATAAGTCTATCTAAAACCAGTGGGCCCCCGGGAGGGGGCATTTTTGGCACCATGGCTTTAATCTGAACAATCTTGACGGAGATCCACTAGACGAAGCTTCAAATATCAAAGGCCTGAACCTTCTGGTTTCAGAGAAGAAGCTTTTCCTAATTTAAGTCTAGGTAAAACCAAGGGGCCCCGGGGCGGGGGCATTTTTGACCCCTGGCCTATAATTTGTTCAATCTTGATAGAGGTCCACTAGATGAAGCTTCACACCAAATATCAAAGACCTGGAATTAGCTGTTTTAGAGAAGACGATTTTTTAAAGATTTTCCCTATATAAGTCAATGTAAAAATAATAATAAAAAAAAACAACAAAAAAACAGGGGCCCGGGACGGGGGCATTTTTGGTCCCAGGGCTATAATTTGAACAATCTTGAGAGAGGTTCTACAAGATGAAGCTTCACACCAAATATTAAAGACATGGGCCATGCGGTTTCAGAGAAGAAAATTTTAAAAGAATTTCCCCATGTTAGTCTATATAAAACAAAAGGACCCCGGGGCAGGGCCTTTTTTGGCCACAGGGTTATAATTTGAACAATCTTGATAGAGAAAGGTCAACTAGATAAAGCTTCACACCAAATCTGCGGTTTCAGAGAAGACGATTTTTTTAAGATTTTCCCTATATAAGTCAATGTAAAAACCAAAGGGCTCCGGGCGGGGGCTTTTTTTGGCCCAAGGGCTATAAATTGAACAATCTTGGAAAAGGTCCACTAAATGAAGTTTCATACCGAATATCAAAGACCTGGGCCATGCGGTTTCAGAGAAGACGTTTTCAGTAAAAAAAAAATCTTTTTTTTTTTGGCTCCTATGACCTAAGTGAACAACGGACCGAAACCATCTGAACAACTTTTAAAGGGGGCCACCTAAGGATCATTCTTGTGAAGTTTGGTCAGAATTCGATCAGTGGTTTAGGAGGAGATGTCGTTTGAAGAAAAAGTTTACGGACGCACGCACGCATGCAAGGGCGCACGCACGCACGGACGAGTACGACAGACAAAAAGGGATCCCAAAAGCTCACCTCAGGTGAGCTAAAAACGGACTAGCTCGATTGGACCCAAATGGTGTTGACATGGCCCTTGAACTGTCTGTCTGTCTGTCCCCTGTGTCCCGTGATGTTTTTCAATGTCCACACTATTTTGTAACACTGACTTTTATTTAAAAGTAACCAGCAGACAACAAAGCAGACGACAGCTGATAAAACTGACGTCATAACCTTCTTTGTTCCGGCAAGACTATAAATCAGGTTCTCCTCTTGACATGAACATACCCAGCAGACATATGACGTAATTGGGACGTCACATCAACGTTGTTGCAACGTCATGCTGTTTATGCAACGTCATATCAACGTCGGTGCAACGTAATGGCGTTGCACCGGCGTTGATGGGACTTTGCTCTAGACGTTGCACCGACGTTCATGTGACGTTGCCCTAGCGACGTGTTCCTGCTGGGTAACGGACATAGATACATATGTACACGCGAACACATAGACCTATCGCAAATTTAATTATTTTGGTTTCAAGTATAGCCCTTTCAACATCGTTTCACGTATACTGAGCCTGCCGTTAATGGTGGACAAAACCCAGAGTACGCGGAGACAAACACCTAACGCCAAGCATAAGTACATACAACATAATCCCCATTATGTCGTCTGATCTCGCGTTATTATCATTTATATTCCTAGGGGCCCTTTTTTGGATCACTAGCAAACAGTGCAGACCCAGATCAGACGCCGCAAAACTCTGCGTCCGATCTGTCTACACTGTTTGCTTAAAGTACAAAAAATTCCTATATTAAGACCACTTTTGGGACTGTTCATAATAGCCCTCACCCATTGGGGCTTGAAGAAATAGATGGGTTGCACGATGCTTCCATGCAGAGCTGAAACCGACCCGCACACGAGTACTGGTAAACCGCTTAGAGGTTCTAACCCTCCCCAGGCAAAGCGGTGCGAGTAGGACCGTCCATGCTTATAAACTCTATTGGTTTCATTTGGCGGCAGGGACTGAGATGTCATTTCATCTCAATGTCGGGTAAAAGTCCCACAAAATTGGAAGCAACGTCTCCAAAATGTCATTTACAGTGCTGACGGGGACGTTAAACCTCAAATCAAACAAACAAAACTTTTCAAAAGTGGTCTTTAAGACCACTTTTGAACAGACCCAAAGGTGGACCCTGACAATAGGACGTTGTATGCAGTAAACGAGAAGAAAGAATGACAGCACCCTTCTAGATGAACTTTTTTTAAGCAGAATTAGTCTTAATTTTATAGTGGTCTTATCACTGTACATACATTTTTGCAATACTTACCGCTAGCACGCCTATAATGGGAAGTGGACCACTCCAAACTTATTTGGTGGGAGATTCGATTGTCCTACATGTACAGTCGAACTGCAATGGCTCGAACACCTTGGGGACCTCGAAAATCTGTTCGAAACAGGGGTAGTTCGAGCAACTGAGGGTTACTGTCAGGAGGCATAACAAGACACTTTTTGACATCTTTTCGGTGTTCTATAATGAAAATGTATGCTGTGTCTACTCATTAGAATCGCCTCATCGAGGCGATTCTAATGAGTACACACAACATACATTTGAAAGATAAAATACTAAAATCCCCTTAATTATCCCCCACTATTTCTTATGTAGAGAATTTCGCAAGGGGCTCAAGAATGGGTTCGACACATCCATGGTAAACGAGCCATCGGTGTTCGAGCCATCGAAGTTCTACTGTATGTGGGTAAACCATCACTAAGTGGCTGGAACTACTCCTGCCTCGAACAAGTTTTCATGGTCCAAAAGGTAAAAGAGCCAATGAAGTTTGTGACACCATCAAAGTACTGACTGCGGTGGGTCAGTTGTTGCTGCGTGTAGGCTTGGAAAATGGCCCGAAGGGGACATTGACTGGCATGCGGGAAACCCCTAAAGGGGTACCTTGGCAAACATTGCAGGCCAAGGGCCTGCACTATTTGCTGACAGACTGTTCCGTCAAAAATAGTATAAAAACCAACAAAAAAAAAAAAAAAAATACAAAAAATAGGCCTGATACCCCTTATATGACAACTGGACTTGTCCAACATACAGCAATGCAAGAGTCCACTAGCATACAATGGGTTAAACCCTTAAATTCCTGTATTTTAAGCAAACAGTGTAGACCCTGATCAGACGCCGCATTTCGCGGCGTCTGATCAGCGTCTACACTGTTTGCCAATGTCCCAGCACACGAGCCTTATCACCGCCCCCGCCATTCGGGGTTTGAAGAAATAGACGGTCTGCATGATGCTTCTACGCAGAGCTGAAACCGACCACACACGAGTACTTGTACACTGCAGCTGGTGTTGTGCCGTGTGGCGGCCGTAAAACATCTCCCCGTACATCAACCATAATGCAGTTTATATTTTACTTTTGGTCCTTTGAGATCAGCGTAAATATTCTGAGAAATCAGAAATAAATTATTGGTTTAGACTCATATTCTAGACAGGTTTTTAATTATTTGGACCCCATTTTGATTTATATCAGTCTTTGAATCGACTGCATATTCGAAATTCGCAAAATTGCAGTACGTTTCCTCTGGCTTTCGTTGCCGGATCATTACAGGATCACTGATGAGGCTTTATTAGCCGAAACTACGTAGTATGACCCATCTTCCTTCTTATGAATGTTTTCATTGCTCTTAAAGGAACTTATTTTAGTTTTTTATTAGAGGCAAAGCGGTGTGAGTCGGAGCGTCCATGCTTATATACCCTATTGGGTTAATTGGGCGACAGGGCTTGAGATGTCATGCCAGCTCAATGTCGGGTAAAAGATTCAACGAAATTGGAAGCAACGTCGCCAAAATGATCTATATAGTGTTGACCGGGATGTTAACTCATTTTGTACAGGAAACCCCTAAAATGGGTCATTGGCAAACAGTGCACTCCCAGATCAGACGCCGCAGAACGCGACGTCTGATCAGGGCCTACACGGTTTGCAAAAAGTTAAGCCGTTTTCCTAATATTTTTTTTAAGAAAACACAACCTGACACCCTTAAATTTTGAAATGGACTTCTGCTATATATAAGGTGGAAGTTGTCATTTGATACCAAAAGGGTCAAACCTCGAATCAAACAAACAAACATGGGCGTAGTCTATGTTTTACAACAAGTTTGTTTTGCTAGTCCGACCTCGGGGCATGTTCGGCATACGGCTACATTTAGCATGAGCTGTGAATCATAATGTGAAATCATTTATGACGATTATATCTACGTCAGTACATAATGACCGCCTTGAAGAATATGGCATAGATTTTGGAACCGAAATCTCGTTTTCGTGCATGCTGAGAAAATGTTCCATTGTAAATATAGTTTTGATTTTTTTAAGAAGTGTTATGATTCCGATTTAATTTCTATACAATTATTACGGTACGATTATGCGCTTTAATGTAATACGTTATTAATTTCTTTTCCAGCACGCCAAAAGGATTATTTCACGTGATGTTTCTGCAAAGTCTGTCATGGGCAAGTTCGGCCACAATCACCAGGCGGCCGTTTCACTCATGGGCGTAGCTGTTGGTGAGATTGGTGCGATTTGGTCGCACCAATATTTTGTATTGGTGCGACTAGTCTCACCAATAACTTTGACACAGATATTCTAGGTAAAAAGTGCAAAATTGTTGCTATCATTCAAGCAGAAAAACCCTTCCTCAAAATACGCCAGAAGCCACCAGAATGCACCATTTTTTCGAAATTTTTCGTGGACCCCGCCCCCCACACCAGCCAACCCTAGGAGGGCTTCACGCCTTAGGCGCTGTATAAGTTTTGGTCGCACCAATGGCAAATTCATGGCTACGCCTCTGTGACACTAAACTTCGTAACTCTAAGATTTTCGTAAGTTCGATCTTACGAATTCGTAACTAAAAATTTGCGTTTCACTAACGGTCTTTTCATAAGATACATCTTTTGAAATTCGTAAGTTTTTTGTGTAACTTTACGACAGGGTCCCCGCTGTCGTAACTTTACGAATTTCGTAAGTGTCATGGCGGCTCTTGGGATTTTCTACCACATGCAACAAAATGGTCACAGAAATCGACGGCCCCGTGTTTTTAGATGGCGAAACAACCCTCTCTTGTTCCTCTCTGACGCAGAGTTAGCCATGTAAAATCGACTTAAGCCCCCCAGTGGAATTCTTTCCACTGACCGTTCCAAGGCGGTTCTTCTATGGCCGTTTATTTATGTTGTTGTTTGTTATTGTGTGTATCACTTGTGTCTTTTTATTTTGGATAGCCATTTGGATATTTTGTGGGAAAGTAACTGTCCTTATGGCCTTCCTTTGTTTAGGTTTCCATTATGATCTGGTTGCTTCATGTTTGTGTTTCTTTCCCTTTGGTGTCTTTGATGGGTGGAGTAAATTAATTGTATCGATTCCTGATCTTTGTTTTACTTCTACTTTGATAGAGTGGTACCGGTTTCCTGGGGTTAGTTTGAAGGATATCATCAAAGTGATAGAACACGGCATTTCACCATTGTGTGCGAGAAGCCACTCTGTTGACCCCACTACCAAAGTAAATACAGAGAAAATTCGATGGCTCGAACACCGATGGCTCTTTTACCACGGCTCTTTCGAACACGTTCTTGTGTCCCTAGGCCAAAAAAATCCCTAAATGCAGATATAAATATATTCGGGATAATTGTCTTATTTTGATCTTGAAAATGTATGCTGTGTGTACTCATTAGAATCGCCTCAATGAGGCGATTGTAATGAGTACACACAACATACATTTAAATTTAAGAAAATTGAAAAGATGTCCATATTATGCCTCCTGACCTGGCCCTGAGTTCAACCCTCGGTAGCTCGAACCACCCCTGTCTCGAACAAAATTTCGTGGCCCCAAAGGGGTTCGAGCCATTGAAGTTTGACTGTATGCTTATTTGTTAATAACACTGGATATAAAGAAGATGCAGTACGTGAACTGCAATAATAAATAATAGCAGTCATAATTACTGACTCGGTTGCTTTAAAAATAATTTTGTTAATTCATATAAATATTAATATTTTTATTTGTAATCCAGACAAATAATATGCTTCTTTTGTAGCACTGAATGATCCACGTTGATGGATATAATCGTTGATGGATATAAACTGAATGTTACCTATGGTGCTGGAACATGCAGTTCAGTGTTGTACCATTTTGGATTCTCAAATATATGAGTGTCATAAAGGCTATCATTGCTGCAGTTGTTGTTTAAGAAATAAATCAGCTCCAGCAGTGGTTTGATTGACATATCACTGCTTGTACGTGCAATGTAATGTATATCAAGTCACGAGCATGCTGTGCGAGTGATTTGTCTACATGTACTTGCAAATGATTGACAAGTAGTGATTTATTACTTCATTAATCAATATACTATAGCTGATCTAATTTTATTCTGAGACATTTTGAGTCGACAATATAGTTTTTGATTGTCTACATATTCTCTCCATCTTCCGCCTTTGTTTAGAGGAATACCGGCAATATAAATGATTTTCTTGCACACCAGACAAGGAAATCCGTGATTTTATCCAGGGATAGAAATTTATGTTCTGACCCTGGTGTTCCGACCCCAAATCGAATATAATCGCGTGTTTGATAAATGCACTTGTTGATTACAACCTCAGGCGCGGCGTCGTCATGCGTGACGTCACTTAACACTCCTGTTGCGTCATCACAAAATGGCGGACGTCGGTAACTGAAGTTACAGCAGCATTAAAAATTCGCAATAGAAATTGAAGGTATGCAAGAAAAAGAATCCAATATGGATGTGAGGGGTGGATAGAAAAATCTGTCCCTCGGGATCACTGTCCGGCATCACTCGGCAAGCCTCATGATGCCGGACAGTGTCCCTCGGGACGGATTTTTCAATCCACCCCTCACACCCATATAAGATTCTTATAGTATCACATGATATTACATGTTTTCATAAAATATTTAACGGGCCTCCGTGGCCTAGTGGATAAGAGTGCTGACTCTTATTCATTAGGTCTCTCATCGCTGTGGTTCGAGCCTAGCCCGGGTCATATGTGAGACGCCAAGTTCTGCAACGGAAGGTCAGGTGGTTTTTCTCCGGGTACCCCGGTTTTTGCCCACCATTAACGATCGGCTCGATATGAGTGAAATAATCTTGAAAGGGCCGTAAAAAAAAAAACAAAAAAAAAAAAAAAAAAAAAAAAGACATTTAACGTAAAGGTAACAATGGTTGACGCCTTGACACATGGTAACAACAGCAGCTGGCATCGCGATCTGCTGACCTGTACTATTACACGATTTTACTATTGTCTACATACACCACCGTTGTCAGAATACTTAAATATACATGTAAATTCTGCGCACAGGAATTCCTAACATTGTTGGTGCACTCGATGGAACACTTGTGCCAATCCTGGCACCTCCTGAAAATGAGCAAGCATATGTCTGTAGGAAAGGATACCATGCATTGAATGTGCAGGCTATTGTTGTCCCAGATTTAAGGTATCAACAACTGTAAAGCTAAATATCATTACAACATTTCATTTTTGTCAAAACAGGAAGCATTATACGTAACAGTATTACATGTATATCCAAAATGTAAGATTATAGCCTAATATATAAATTACAATTACTTGGGTCTACTTTTAATTTCAGTCACCGTTTAAATCCTTAAAATTCGATCATCTTGATGACTTGCTGTAAGTCTCCTAAAATTTTAACAAATCTACAGCAATGAGTCCGTGTTATATCCAAACAAAAACTTGTAGATTATACAGGAAAATGACCATTTAGTGTCAATTTTCTATACAATCTACACATTTTTGGATCCATCTTGAAACCGTGATATATCAAAACCATGTTAAATGAACTTGTTGTAAAGAACCGTTTTATAAGGGGTTTGTGGTTATTTTCATTACATACATTTATCGCCAAAAATAAGAAAGACGTTATATGATAAATAAGGGCTCTTATACGAGTGGTCATTTAATAAGAAATTTATGAAATGAGTCTTTGGCCAGCTTCAAAAAAGTTCATAAAAATACTACTAAAAATACTAAGATTATGTTCATTCTAAACTGTATCTTACTGCCTTGGAAACAGAAAATTTCATGGTTGACATGGATTTCATTGGTTCATTACTTGTTCCCCCCTCAGTGTCATTACATGTGTGGTCATACGATATTAATGGCGGCGCTACAATGATAAACAGGTCCTGCGTGCAAATGTAACCAACCTTTAGTTTCATACTTTACCTAAAAAAGAGAAAATAAAGAAACAGTGGATCAAAAAGGGCAGATTTTGTTGGTGGAAATCATATTAAAGTTTGTTCCAACCATTTTGTGGAAGCACAGCCTACACAAACCTACCCAACACTTACCCTTTTCATGATACACAGTGATAACATACATTTGAGTTCACCAAAAAAAAAGGGAAGAAGCATTGTAAAATCATTATCAGAACCTGCAAAAAGGAAATTTATTGATGTAGAAGATAAAAGTTCAACATCTGAGTCTGAGGGTAAAGCTGTTTAAGGTCTGTACAGATTACAAAGGATGGTGATGTGCATTTTTATATAGGCTTGCAGAGCACAGGCATCTTTGGCCTAATTTTTGAACATCTAAAACTAAAAGCCATTAATATGCAATACTGGAAAGGTGAGAAATAGACTGAACAAGAAACTGCTGTGCGGTATAACGCTGGGTCTGATTATTCAATGGCTTTAAACAGACCAGGGCCAGATAGAAAGCATCCATTAGAGCATGATTTTTTTCTTGTAATGATGCGCCTTCGTTTAGGATTGTTGACACATGACCTTGCAATACGATTTGGTGTCAGTTCCATATTTTTTACACGGATAAGACTAATGAGACTTGAACTTTCATGCCTTATCATTTGGCCCCCTAAGGACATGGAAAGAACCGATTTGCCAGACTGTTTCAAGAAATACTACCCAAAGGTTAGATGTATAATTGATTGTAGTGAGGTGTTCATAGAAACTCCATCAAGCCTTGAGCTTCAAGCTCAATGTTACTCTGACTATAAACACAACACTACAATTAAATTTCTTGTTGCTGTTACACCGAATGGTATATTTTCTTACATTTCTCCATGCTACGGGGGTCGGGCCTCAGACAAATTTATTTTCAAAGACTGTGGCTTTCTCAATCTGATTGAACCGTATGACCAAGTCATGGCTGACAGAGGGTTCAAAATAAGAGAGGACTTGATGATGGTCCAAGCCACACTTGCTATACCTCCTAGTACTGTTGGGTATTTACCTATGACAAGTCAAGATGTGACAGAGGCTAGCAAGAAAGCAAATGTGAGAATTTATGTTGAACAAGCTATTGGAAGACGGAAAACCTTCAGAATACTAGAAATTGAAATCCCAGTTTCCTGCATGCCAATTTGTGATGATATTGTCATTGTATGTTGGGCTTGTTGTAATTTGTTAGACCCATTATGTATTTGAACTCCTCGCTGCTCTGTACTGTGGTTTATATCATTTGACTGATCATACCTTAAGGATGACACACCTATGTGACATATTACATTCTTTCTTATTCAAGCCCTTGCCCAACCTTGGAGAAATGAACTGGCCAGCATGTTGCTTCCATGCAGACCTGAAACTGAGCACACAGGTACTGGTAGACCACTTAGAAGGGCTAAACCGGCCCAAGCAGTGCAGTGTGATTCTGACTGTCTCTGCATATAAACCCTATTATTTATTTTTATTTTATTTTTTTATTTTTTTTTTTTTGGGGGGGGGGGGGGGGGTGATAGTGCTTGAGATGACATATTTCATCTCAGTGTCTGTTTAAAATCCACAAAATTATTGTAAGCAGCACCTCAAACATGACCTATATAGCCTCGATGTGGACGTTAACCATGATTTCAAACAAATAATTACCTCTTAGGTTTGTCCAAATATATATTAAATGCTAGTCCCCGCCCATCAGGGCATGAAGAAATAGATGGGCTGCATGTGATGCTTCCACGCAGAGCTGAAACCGACCCGCACACAAATACTGGTAAAGTGCTTAGAGGATCTAAGCCGGCCCAGGCAAAGCAGTGCGAGTCGGCCCGTTCCTGCTTATAAACCCTATTGGTTTCATTGGATGGAAGGGCTTGAAATGTCATTTAAACTCAATGTCGGGTAAAAGTCACACAAAATTGGAAGCAACGTCTCCAAAATGACCTTACAGTTTTGACGGGGACATTAAACTTCAAATGGAACAAAACAATATATTAAATGCATTCATTGCACGTCAAAGTGGCGACTCTATTAGGTACCCATAAGCTATGTTCCAGATCTAAAATTCAATTATATACATTAAAATTTCTGGATGGGCCTCCGTGGTTTAGTGAATGAGCGTGCTGACTATTAACATTAGGTCTGGCACCACTGTAGGTTTAAGCCTTGCTAGGGTCACATATGGGACTCAAAGTTCTCAAACGGAAGGTCAGGTGGTTTTTATCCACTAACTTTGTTCCTGGTCGTTTCGCGTTAATTTAGTGGAGCACAACGTTTTTACTGGGTATGATATTGGGTGGAAACTAAAAACCTCATAAATAGCCTGGGATGGCATTTCTTTGAATGGTTACTGAAATAATTGAGAGATAAGTATCCCAAAGAAGGTGCGGAAAGATCTAACGTCGCGCGACACGACGTCAGCGTCGAAAATGACCTCATTAACGTCCTCGTTACGTGTGAACAGGCTTAGCGTCAATTCTAATACATTTCATTAATTTTTAGTCATCTGACAATGGAGAACTGACCACAGAATTAGATTTGGAGAAAAAAGTAGTCCCAAACAGTGAAAAATACAATCGATATCAGTCACTGTTTGAAACAGTGACAAAATCGTTTTCGATTTCACTGTGAAATCTCTATATTTCATCGAAAAGCATGTAAGGAATAGCAATAGCCAATTTCAAAATCTAGGGGTGTCAGGTTGTGTTTGCTTCAAAATATATTTGAAACATGGCTGAAAATTTTGCGAACAGTATAGGCCCTGATTAGGCAATTGATCTCGGCCTGCATTGTTTGCCATGGTACCCGTTTAGGGGTTTCCAGTCTGAAATGGGTTGTGACCACATTTGGTACTAAGACCACATTTGGTCCCAATTTTGGTTTCACATTTGGTCCCAAATATGGTTTCTTTCTAGATGACCATGGGTGCATCAAAGAGATCTTAAACCGTTTGACCCAATTTTCCACCTTATAAATAGCAGGAGTTCATTTAAAAAATTTGGAAAATGGCTGAACTTGTTGCAAACAGTGTATACTCTAATCAGATGCCACATTCTGTGCCAAATAATCTCGGCCTTAACTGTTTGTCAATTAACCTTTTAGGGTTGCAATTTTCTAATAAGGAAATACACTTTTTATCATATGACGTCGCGTCTGAGAGTGTAATAACGCCATGCAATATTTTCGATAATCCACTAGTGGATTAAATATGCAAATTAGCTAGATACGTCCCCTAACGTTACATGTACGGCGTCCTTAACGACGTCGTGTTTACCAATGGCGGAATATTGACATTTTTGTAAACAAACGTGAATGAAATGCGCTTGAAATGTCATATGATAAATAGAATCTTGCATTCGTGCTCATGTATTATTGAATTTATTAAACTCGTTGAGGAAAAGGGATAAAATGCTCGGCAAAGCCTCGCATTTTATCCCTTTTCCTCAACTCGTTTAATAAATTCAATAATACATGAACACTCATGTAAGATCCTCTATATAAAACAATCAAAGTACTGAAAGTACTAATAGAAGGTGATGGTAGAAAACTGTTAGTTTTTACATTGGGCCATTTCATTTCATTACTTTTTTAATTTTTAAAACAGTCATGGTTTTATATGGTTGTAGTAACGCGAGGAGCAGACAAATGAAATGTCAAAAACAAAATTGAGGATCGAACGCTACATGTTGTGAATCCCTTCTTGTGTCAATGAGAATAATTCTGGAGACAATTACATACATAGACTCTAGCAAACAAGACTAGAATACTGTCGATGGCGCGCCATCGCAAATCCCCACGCTTTCTACAAATGGGCCAAGTACCAAAATATTACCTGTATTATATTCTACTAAGCATGCCCTTCAATTTGATATGCCACATGACTATGTTCCAAAAAACTTAAATTTTGACCCTTTGACCCCTCCCCCAGGGCCCCAATCTCACCCCAGGGTCAAAATTTTACTTGTATTGCATTCTACTAATCACCCCCTTCAATTTGATATTCCATATGACAATATTCGGTAAAATTTGAATTTTGACCCCCTGAGCCCCAACCCCCCCCCCCCACCCCCACCCCCATTCCAACCCCTTGGGCATGACCCAGGGGTCGCAGCCAAAATCTCGTCCAATATGTGTTACATATATCATTAATCATAACTTATGCAAAGTTTGGTTTCAAAATCTATAAAATTGACTTTGAAATTGAATTTTATTGATATATGACCTTTTGACCCCTCCCCAAGGCCCCTGGGGCGGGGCCAAAAATAAATGTGACGTTGCACGCCCTCATCATGTAAGGAAGCTGTGTACCAAATTTGGTTACATTCCGACCAGTGGTTAAGGAGGAGATAGCCGGACGGACACACGGACGGACGGAGGCGATAACAATATCCCCACTTTTTCTTCGAAAAAAAAACGTGGGGATAATAATTTATAAATGGCTTTCTAACACCAATATTCCGGGACACAGACTGGTTTTTATCTTAGGCTTCGATCTCAAGTTTAAAAGTTTGTTGGTTGCTATGTTTTGTCAAGTGTTTGAAAGACGTCCGTCGACCCAGTGAAACCTGGATTAAACAAGCGGGACATAATGGCCCTGGAACGCTCACCTAATCCTTATTGTACAGATAAAGTGGTAGGTAATATAAGGTGGAGTTGATGGTTTGAGCCATTTTGGTTGAGAACGACCAAAGGAACATTCCTGTGAAATTATTTCAAAATCAGTCTACCTATTTAGTACTACATCACGTGAACAAGTCCGTGAAATGAAGAACCATCTAAACCCCACTTCATATAGAGCAAAGAAGCCTCCGTGGTGCAGTGGTTACGCTACTCGCCTTGTAAACCAGGGATCGCAGGATCGATCCCGGGCTTCTCCAGACTTTCGGATGAGTCTTTAAACCGAGGTCCCGTCTCCGCATGACCTTAGCTGTTGGTGGGACGTAAAACTAAAACTCACTCACTCATATAGAGCAAACTGGGGTTAGGGGTGGGGGTTTATACATTATTTTTCATAATTCTGCTCAAAGACATAGGTTGTGGGTACTCGTTAGAACCGCCTCATTAAGCACCCACAACCTATGTTTTGATCATTGTTAACAAAAATATCACGGATTTTCATCAGAAAAGTAGCTATTTTGGGGATGTTAAAAATGCACTATTTCGCATATTGTTTCGTTTGGTGGTTTTTATGTTCAGTGGAGCGAAACTATTATGAGCAACTTTGTCAGAGGGTCACCCATGGAACATTCCTTCCAAAATTATTTTCTTTCTGCATGAGGATGAAGTCTTTTCAAAGTTCCCTTCTAAAGAGCTGACTTATATTGTTACAACCTGGACATTTTCCGGACATTGAGGGTCATGTCCTAGTGAATGGAGATGAATTTGCTCAGCATCACGTGAACAAGTCCGTAAAATGACCCCCACCCCCTTTGTATGGAGAAAACTGGGGTTTACGAGGGTATACATTGTTTTTCTTATTTCTGCTCCAAGACATAGGTTGTGGGTACTCGTTAGAAACGCCTTACTGAGGCGGTTCTAACGAGTACCCTCAACCTATATTTTGAACATTAGTATAAAAATATCAACGTTTTTCATCAGAAATCTAGCCGTTTAAGAGATGTGAAAAATGCTCTGTCACACGGGTGAGTTATCGTAATG
Source organism: Lucinisca nassula (assembly GCA_963580285.1). Classification (NCBI taxonomy): domain Eukaryota; kingdom Metazoa; phylum Mollusca; class Bivalvia; order Lucinida; family Lucinidae; genus Lucinisca; species Lucinisca nassula. The sequence goes on from OY757021.1 coordinate 22,303,825, forward strand.
GTCTAACTTACAATGCCTCGCTGTGACAATTGGCGGGGGTGGGAGGTGTGTGTGGGGGCGGGGGGGGGGGGGGGGGGCAAGAATTGTCGTTAAATGACAGTCATTGGTTCCCTTTGACAATACAGAGCTAACTTGTATGTTACTATCTGGACATATTGTGAACATTGTGGGCATCGAGAGTCAGGTCCTAGTGCAACAGAGGGAAATGAATTAGTTTTTCTAATACTGTCCCATGGTGGGGAGGATGGTTATGTGTCTGTGGTTCCCTTTGGCAATACAGAGTTGACTTGTATGTCACTGTCTTGAGGGTCAGGTCTTAGTGCAGCAGAATGAGATTAATCGGCTCAGTCTTAACCCTATATAAAACCAGTGGGCTCCAGGCAGGTCCAGTTTTGACCCACTGGGGTTATAGTTAGGACAATCTTGGTAGAGGGCAACTAGAGGAAGTTTCATTCCAAATATCAAAGACTTGGAACTTCTGGTTTCAGACGCGAAGGTATTTAAAGGTTTTCAGTACGTAAGTCTGTGAAACCAGTGGGCCCTGGGGCGGGGCCATTTTTGACTCCAGGGCTTTGATTTGAATAATCTTGGTAGAGGTCATCCGCATGAAACTTCTAGCAAAATATCAAAGACCTGGGCCTTGGGTTTTTTAGAAGAACATTTTAAAGGTTTTCCATAGATGGCTTTGTAAAACCGGTGGGGCCTGAGGCGGGGCAACCTTTGGTCCAAGGGCTATAATTTACACAGCATAGTAGAGAACAACCAGATGAAGCATTATACCAAATATCAAAGACCTGGGCCTTCTAGTTTCAGATGAGAAGCTTTTTAAAGGTTTTCCATATATAAGTCAACATAAAACCAGTGGGCCCCAGGGCAGGGCCATTTTTGACCCAAGGGCTATAATTTGAACAATCTTGGTGGAGGTCTGCTAGATAAATCTTCACAAATATCAAAGACCTGGGCCTTGCGTTTACAGAGAAGTTTTAAGATTTTCCTTATATATCCCAATGTAAGAGCAAAGGGCACCCGGGGGTGGGGTGGGATTTTGGCACAGGGACTATAATTTGAAAATCTTGATATAGATTCACAAGACGAAGTTACATACCAAATATCAAATATCTGAGATCTGAGGCTTATAGTTTCAGACAAGAAGATTTTTGAAGATTTTCCCACGAGATGTCAACCAGTGGGCTATAATTCTAACAATCTTGATAGAGGTCCACTAGACGCAGCTTCATATCAAATATCAAACACCTCAGCCTCCTGGTTTCTGACAAGAAGATTTTCAAAGGGTTTCCCCGTATAAGTCAGTATAAAACCAAAGGGCCCCGGGGCGGGGGCATTTTTGGCCCCAGGGCTATAATTTGAAGTCGGAAAGTCCATTGGACTCGCTCATAGTGTGGAAAGGCTTTAAATGCCATTTCATCACAATGTTAGGTAAGAGTCCAACGAAATTCGAAGCACGTCTACACAGTTTTGTTTGTTTGATTTGAGGTTTAGCGCCCCGTCAACACTTTATAGGTCATTTTGGAGACATCGCTTCCAATTTTGTCGGACTTTTACCCGACATTGAGATGAAATGGCAACTCAGCCTCTGCCGCACAATGCAACCAATAGAGCTTATATGCATAGGTGGTCCAACACGCACCACTTTTCCTGGACAGGCTTAGAATCTGAACCTTTAAGGTGTCTACCAGTACTCGTGTTCGGTCGATTTCAGCTCTGCGTGGAAGCATCATGCAGCCCAATCTGTTTCCTCAAGTCCCGGTGGGCGGGGCGGTTATACAGTCAGGACGGGGACGTTAAACGTCAAATCAAACAAATCAAATACACCTCAGTAAAAAAAGGGAAATATTCAGATACAGAAGAAGAGGAAACAAAATCTGATATTTTCGGACCTCGGCTCAAAAAAAAACAACAACAAAAAAAAAAAACAAGCACCCACCGCCCGGAATAAATGTGTATTTTCCCGTACTTTAAACGTTAAGATAAAGGAGTTTAAGTTATAAAGTTATATTTTCCCGATGGTTCACAAATATATCCATGCAACAGTGAATTGCACCCCCCCCCCCCACTCCCATCGGAGCTTGGAGAAATATATGGGCTGCATGATGCTTCCACACAGAGCTGAATCCGACCCGCACCCGAGTACTTGTAAACCGCTTAGAGGATCTGAGCCAGCCAAGGCAAAGCGGTATGCACGAGTCTGACCGTCCATGCTTATAAACCCTATTGCTTTCATTGGGCGAAAGGCCTGGAGATGTCACTTCATCTCAATGTCGGGTAAAAGTCCCACAAAATTGGAAGCAACGTCTCCAAAATGACCTTTACAGTGTTGATGGGGACGTTAACCCTCAAATCAAACAAATGCAACATTGAAGGTAACTTCGCCTTATCCGCCCCCGCCCATGGAGGCTTGAAGAAATATATGGGCTGCATGATGCTTCCACGCAGAGCTGAATGCGTCCCGCACACTAGTACTGGTAAACCGCTAAGACGATTTTAGCCTGTCCAGGAACCGCAGTGCGAGACAGACCCTCCATGCTAATAAACCCTATTGGTTTCATTGGGCGAGAGGGCTTGAGAGGTCATTTCATCTCAATGTCGGGTAAAAGTCGCACAAAATTGGAAGCGACGTGTCCAAAATGACTTTTACAGTGTTGACGGGGACGTTAAACCGACCCTCCATGCTAATAAACCCTATTGGTTTCATTGGGCGAGAGGGCTTGAGAGGTCATTTCATCTCAATGTCGGGTAAAAGTCGCACAAAATTGGAAGCAACGTGTCCAAAATGACTTTTACAGTGTTGACGGGGACGTTAAACCTCAAATCAAACAAACAAACAAACAAAACTTCGCTCTATCTGTAGTATAGCAAGTCATAGTATTCCATTCATACTGTCAACTCATTCATTGAATTATTAATCCGCGATCTAGATTTTGAGCGAGTTCAGTTGACGTACTAGAGTTAACAAGAGTTGACTTGCTCCAAAACGCGCCATGTAGGAATATTGCGACTGCGAGAGTTAGCTTGGTATAAGAGATGGAAGCCTTGCCTAGTAACAATGAATACGGTGGAAGGTGGAATATTGTAAGTTAAATGCAATCCGAAAATCGATTATTTCCAACTTTTTGAAATTTTGGCCACGTGTTGGAAAAATCACGTCCAACTTGAAAACATTTTTATACTTTCGATTTACCCGAGGGCAAACGATGACATTTTCTTGACGTCAGTAGAATTCTGAATCTGAATCGTTACTGGTGACGCATCAAATGAAATTTGATGCTACATGTCGCTTCTAATTGTGGGATCGAAAAGTGGGGCGTGGGGTGATACAGTCATTATACAATTTTGTACAAGAGTAAGCCTACTGTCTCCCCTACTTTTCTTGAGTTAACTTTAGTTGGTCAACTGAACTCGCTCAAAGCAAAATAGGTCATGACAAAGCTGCGAATCGAGACCAATTTGAACCACAGGGTTAATTTTATGGCATTTTACTCTGAAGTTGGTTGTTTGTGTAATTGGCTTCCTCAGTTTGACAATCAGCATCATTTTCACTTATCAAATGATACATGCGCGTCTATTGATAAATATATGGAGACTTATTTTTCTTGAAGCATAGGAGTTATTCGTCATCGAGGTGGGCTCCAGTGTCGATTGACAAAAGAAGGTTAGACCTGAAAGGTTATCACCTTCTAATAAGTTTATAATCATATGATTAACCTACTATTATCGCCCTGCCGTCGTGGTTTTGTTCTTGCTAGACAGAACTCCTCCCAAATGCCAAAGCAAGCTTGATTGAACTCAGTTAATTCTAGTAGTCCGGCACGAGCCATCACCCCCGTGTTTTGGTGTAACTATAGTTAACTCTAGAAAGTCAACCGAACTCGCTCTTAATAACTAGGCCAGGTCAGCTGCGAAACGAGACCAATTTCAAATCTAGATCAATTTTATGACATTTAACTCTGAAGTTCATTATTTGTGTATTTTGCATCCACAGTTTTTATTTCAATCTGCATATTATTTTCACATATCAAATGATACAAGCGCCTCTCTTCACTGATTTATGAGGACCTATTTTTCTTGAAAAAGGAGTGATGCGGTATCAAGGGGATTTCTCTGAGTGTTGCCATAAGAAGGTGAGACCTGAAAGGTCATCACCTTCTAAAAATAGTAATAATTTCAGCTTGTTTTAGTAGTGGAAATTTACTGTATTCTGATTTCTGTAAACTACACTTACTCCATTTAAGATAGGGATGTGAATGATGTCCATTAAATGGACTTGTTAACATGTTCTATTACCATAACTTTGTTATCCTTAAAACATAGCAGTTAAATAGTGTTCTCTACAGTCTGACTGACATAAAAAAATTCTTCTGATCAGACTCTAGTTGTTATTTTCCATTTTTAAAACATGCTCTATGACAGTTTGCTATTGGTAAATTAGATAACTTACATAAACCATGGGGAATAGAGAGAATACTAAAGAAGATACCTTGAATAAGATATCTAAAATAATATAACAGATATATTATATGTTAAATAAGATATCTATTATATTATAAATCTGATATGCAAATGGAATTAATATATATGATATATTCATATGAATTCAGAAAGATATTCATGCATGGCATGTGGCTTAGCCCATTTTAAAATCATTGTAATTAATAGTTATGTTTGATCAAATTTAATCAATTCATTCTTTGGATACGGTGCATATTACATTTAGCCAACCCAAAAATTTTTTTTTTTTTCTCTTTCTTTTTTTGGTCAGTGCGCATGAAAATGAGGTCATTGTCACAAAAACATAATCCAAATTAACCCATTCAGTACCAGAAACCCCTAAAGGGGTACCTTGGCAAACAGTGCAGGCACAGATCAGATCATCAGACGCCGCGTTCTGATCAAGGTCTACACTGTTTGCAAAAAGTTAAGTAATTTCCCGAATAATTTTTGATGGAAACATAACCTGACACCCCTAAATTTCGAAATGGACTCCTGCCATATATAAGGTGGAAGATTCCATTTTGTACAAAAAGGGTTAAGCTGCAGACAAAAACAGGATATTTTTGGATTTTGGTTGTATGGACCTTTCAAGATAAATTCGCTTTTATAGAACCAAGTGTTATTCCCATGTGTGCGGAAAAATGAGTAACTGAAGGAAAACCACCAGAATTTGCCAGGCTCAAACCACAGTAGGGAGTGACCCTATGATTAACATTTACTAGGCCAAGATATCTGAATTCGAAAATAAGATATTTTTTATATTTATCATAGTTTTTATAATATAGAAGATATCTCATAGAATATATAAGAAACATTATTTACTTCAACAGCTGGGATATATTATATACCATAGATACATGTATTATTAATTTTGTTTATTAGGGCATGGACAAAGTTGCCGAAGGCAACTTTGGCGTGCACGCCTATAGTTAACGTGCGCGTGCATTTCACCAGCCCATCTCTGTCAGCTGATCCGTCCCAAAATTACGAGATCTCGCGAATTGAAAACTGGCGAGAAACACACTTTTAATTTGCTACTGTTTTTTTTTTTTTTTTACTTTTCCTTTTGCATAAATATGTTTCTCAATGCAAAGGCATACCAACACATTTTTATCTAGTATTTCGCTTTTATAACTAAGAAAATAACAAAAAATGACAGTTAATTTGGACTTATACACCGTCCATTTTCATCTGAGTTTATCGGAAGCATATGAAGCATATAAGATGAAAGCGTCTACTCCTAATCGTAATTCAATACAACCAGTCGAATATAAACATTTCTTCTAACGCTCATTCATTCTTTTCGACAATTGCACACAAGTAAATGCTGCATAAAGCTTTTTTTCACAAATACAAAATAAATTATTTAATATAAATATCAAAATTAATTATTTATTCTAGACTGCTTCGATAATCGTGGTCATAGTTAAAAGACGCTCATTAGCCGCGATTAACTCATCAAGCTCATTCATGGTTACAGACGCAATTTTACTAGAACCAGTCCAGTTCTGTTTATATCGTCTGAAGCATTACAGATCCTGACCCTCTCTAACAACAAATATATCTTCTAACCGTTTGCATGGTATTCAAACACACATAACATTCAAGATGGAGCATCAAAACTAAACAAAAAAAAAACAGTGCATACGCATCATTCTTTCTGTATGAATTACTACATGTTCCAGGCGGCAATCACTGAAACATTGTGTTGCCGGTGTCTAAAGGAGGATGTGTTTATTTTCTAATGCTTTTACCTTTTTTACAACATAAACAAACAAAGTCCATATGCACATGTTTCAATAGCCTGGTGCTAATCTATGAATTGTTTCATACACTGACTGCTGCTTGCAGACAAATTTTTTCAATATAGATATACGCTACTTCCTTTCTGTAATGTCCGGTACATTTTTCAGTGATTCATTTTGAAATGTCTAGTACAATTTTACATGAACACGGCTATGCTGTGCTTTCAGATTCTGGTTTGTCTGAACATGCATATTCAACTACAAATTGCAGTGTATCTGAACATTTGGAACACATTCGGGGTTCTGATTACAGAAACTTTCATGTTCCTGGGGATGGTAATTGTTTTTTTAATTGCCTTAGCTTAGCAATCAATGGAAATTTTATTAAAAATGACCAATACAGGGTTGAAATATGCCAATATGTCATACAAAACTGGGAGTTATTCAAAGATCTGGCCACAATTGCCCATGACATGTTACTCAATATTGGCATCACATGCTAAACAATAATGGTTGGGCAAGCGCTTGTGAGGTAAATGCTGCTTGTGACGTGCTAAACCCAAATATTGTCATTTGGCTAAAAGGAAGGGCACAAGATTCACTGCGATACATTCAGTAAATTCATCAACCCATTCAAGTTCACCAAAATACTCGTACTGTCACTTTGCTATTGTGTGACGGACATTATACTTTATTATGGGAGAACAATTCACCATGACAACCTCTCATACCTTCTCTAACACCTGCTTTCCATGCAGGACCCCCCCCCACCCCCCCCCCAAAAAAAAACAACAACAAAAAACAAAAACAACAAAAAAAAAAACAGACAAGAAGTAGTGCAATACCCCTCACTGCTAATATTCAGGGACATAGAGATCATTCTCCAGTGCAGTTTAACCAATCTCAGCTACATTATTTCCCTACAGATAATGATCTATATGAAAAATCCAGAAAATTGGAAAATACCCTTTCAACATCCTCAATCAAATGAATCATCCTACCAAAAAAAAAAAATTTAGGACGCGCAAAAATCAGAGAAGTATCAAATCTGCTGAAAAAAGATATAATGTTACTGTCGATGACTTGCTTTCCCCACCAACACTCTCTGATGACCCCAATTTCAATAAAGTCATGGATTGCATACGTGCATTTGAATTAGAGCAAATGTCTTATACCTTTGGCTGTTGCTCCGTTTGCAATGAACGAAGACTGCAAACGAAAGTGGCAAGTCAAACAATCTGTTACAGATGCCAACATGACAAAAGTAATATTGCAATGTTTTCGGCTGAAAATATGATGGACCCTGCAGAAGTTCCACCAGAACTAAAAAATCTGACTATTGTTGAACAACAGCTGATATGCTGGCTAACCTGCTATACAAGTCCATATGCTGAAAAATGGGGGCATTGCTGCAAATGGCCATTGTGTCACTTTCCCACAGAATGTCAATGAACCTTCCCAGTCCAAAGCTCCCAACAGAAAAAAGTCTTATTTGTGTCCGTATAACAGGCAAAAATGACACCAGCACAGAGTTCAATGTCAGGCGATATACTGTGCAGAATGCCCTTGTTTGGCTTCAACAAAACAACCCCGCATACTCAGACATAATTATCAGTCAAATAAGGCTAGACAACTTGCCAGAAAATGGCCAAATTCACATTGAAACTGTGCAGACAAATGCTAATCAATGCAACAATGATGAAGGTCCTGCTCCACAGCAGTCTGATCCTGGTGAGGTTGACGGAGACACTACTTCCTGTGTAACTTTGCCAGACCCCTGTGTTGATATCAGGGAGGAAGTTGAAAAGGTTGTTAAGGAAGTTGTAGGTCCTGAGCATGGTCCTGTTACTTCAAAAATAATAATAAATAAATAAAATTACAATTCCATGGCCTACCCGTGACAATGTTCCACTTTCGGAATTCACAACTAAATACTTTTTCACTTTATCATTTCCTTCCCTGTTCCCTTATGGTACTGGCGACTTCCATATAAACCGTCCAAGAGCATGTCAATCAATGTCAGATTGGGCCGAACATCTACTATGGTACAAAGACGGCCGTTTCGCTCAACATAAGTACTTTAAATTCATTGCGCATAACATTATAATGCGCAAGAGAACGCTAGAACAAAGTACTTTCATTGTCAAACAGCAGATGGGGGAAAGCCCATTAACACTGCATGAGCTTAAGGAAAAAATACAGACTGGTGATAACAGTATTGGCCCAAAGATCTTGTACTTTGGGGCCAATCTGCGTGGTACCTCCCAGTACTGGGCTCAAAGACAGCGAGAACTTCGGTCTTTAATTCAGTACCAAATTAATGAGGGTAATGGTCTACCATCTTTCTTCACAACACGCAGTTGCGCTGAATATCAATTCAAACCATTAAGGCGGCTTCTTCAAACATACACCATGGAGACAACTGGGTTTCATTTGGATCTAACTAACAACAACACTTTGTTTGCTGTTCTACAGCAAAACACACATATCGTGTCTCATTATTTTGATTTACGCTCTAAGTCGTACTTTCAGAAAGTCATGCACCCTGCTTTTGGTGTCAGTGTGTACTGGTATAGACAAGAATTTGCAAAATCTAGGGGAATGATCCACTGGCACGGACTCTGTTGGCGCCATGATAAAGAACCGCACAGCCTGTTACATAGTGCATAAGAAGCAGACAAGGACAGTGCAACGTTACTTTCTGACACGGCTAAAACATCCTTCCGTATGACTGCCTCACATCCAGCGGTACTAGATGATGAAGGCTATCCTCGGAAGGATATGTGGCCACCACCTGAGGGAACTGCTCCTGCACCTCCTGAAGACAAAAATCCATTACTTAAACTTCTTATGGATGTTTCTGAGTCTCAGGAGTCACTTCTGGAAGACCATTTTTGTTGACAAACAGAATTAACATCCACAGGTGTTCAGATTACTGTTTTATCAACACAAAAATATGGTCCCAATAAAGGCCAAAAAATGTGCAGGATGGAATTCGGCTCTAAAGAGAAACCTGGCAAAATCCTTAGAGACTCCTCAGCAATTGTAAAGGATAAAAATGGATCTCTGAGGTTAGAGATGGCAAGGGATCATCCAATGCTGGTGCAACACTCATACTATCACACCCAAGGTTGGCGTGCAAATGGTGACATTTCACTTATCTTGTCGAAAAGCTCACCTGAAAACCCCTCTGTTGCAGATATCATTGCTACAGAAAAGTATATCACAGGATATGCTTGTAAAGGGAATGAACCTACTGGGGCTGTCGTTGACTTATTCAACGACATCGCAAACAGTGCCGATGAATGTGCTGGAGCCACTGCACAATCGGTATGCACTAAACTTTTTATGACACCGTGAAACGTGATATTTCCAGTATGGAAGCATCTTATGAGCTTCTTTCCCTGCCTCTCTACCGATGTAGCCATCAATTCCAAAATGCCAGTTTCTCGGGATCAAGAGTTCTAGAACGCACAGGCTCTACACTAACAAAGAGTACTCCACTTGAGAAGTACTTAAATCGCCATGACAATGACACCTGCTCATGGTATCAGTTTGTGTGTAAACAGGGAAAGGTACCTGTCATAAGTGGAAACTCTATTGGAGCTATGTGGCCACTTAATGAGGAGTTCTCCAGATCAATGTTGCTATTACACTGGCCTAATTGGCGCAGAATCAGTGACATTAAAGATCCAGATAAAACATGGGTTGATATCATGACAGATTTCCTTCATAGTGACAACTGTCCTAATTTTGTCAGGGCAGATGTGGAGAAGGCTATACAACACAAATCTGATGCAGAAATTCTGGATTATGAGTCTGATAACTCTGACGAGGAAACAGACCAACCCGAATGGATGGGCTTGTGGCAACCCAATCCTGAATATCAGGAAACAGTCTCAGACTTTGTGTATGATGATGGGGGCCCAACCCATGACTGGAGCTTGACAACTAATCACTATCCTGCAGGCTATGGCTTTAAATGGATAGAAAATCTTGACAAGCAGTAAAGTAATGATGATTTTCTACAGCTTCCAGAGGTTTCTTTTATTCTTTTAAGGAACAAAGGTTTGCATTTAATCTTGTTATGCTTACGCTTATACAGTATAAGGAAGATCCTGCTTTGGCCGAACCACTTAGATTGATTGTAAGTGGTACTGCTGGCTCCGGAAAGTCTTTCCTCATAAACTGTCTGGTATATGCTCTCAGACAACTCTTTCAAAACAACAGAGCTGTTCATGTTCTAGGCTCAATAGGAAATAGCGCCAACCTATTGTCAGGCAAAACTATTCACAGCTTCTTTAAAATTCCCACTGGTAACCAACTATCAAAAGAAATGTCACCCCCAGATGGTCTGAGAGGTCAAACGCTGCAGAAAAACGGTGAAAATGTCTCTGCATTGTTGGTAGATGAACGCTCTCTTGTTGGAAACACCACCTTAGGTTGAATGGAATTCTCCTGCCGACATGGTATGAAAAATTCTTCATCATCTTTGGGTGGCCTTTCAGTGGTGGTCTTCTTTGGAGATGATGTTCAACTACCTCCCGTTTGCGACTCTCCTGTCTACCTCTGCAACAGCAAGTCACCTGCAGCTATACATGGTGCCTTGGTCTGGAAAGATTTTAGACAAGCTGTTGCTTTTACTACTATCATCAGACAAAACCCAAACCAACAGCAACTGAAAAGGGTTCTGATGGCTTTACGGGAATATAAAACAACCGCAGAGCAAGCCCAGTGGCTCCAGCAGTATCAGTTGGATAGATTTAGACAGTCTTATGGTGAACAGCTGTTGGAAGACATGTCTGCACATGGACTTTTTGTATTTCCAACACATTCTGCTGAATGGAACCACAACAAAGTTCAGCTCCTTAGAGCCAACCAAACAGCCCCCATTGCACAGCTTTCAGCAGCTGACCACGCCCAGCATGCCAGAAGTTCACCAAGTGATAAGCTGGTGGCTTGCAGCAGACTCTCTACCTGTGTAGGGGTTGTAAGGTTATGCTAACTTGAAACTTAAATGTTCCCTTTGGCTTATGTAATGGTTCCATGGGTGAAGTTACGGACATTATATATCTGGAAGGTAGAACACCCATAGATTCTTTAACAGATGTTGTTATGGTTGCCACGACAAATATACAGGTCCTTCTTTCATAGAAAGTATGCCGACATTAGTCCCAATTGTGCCGGTGGAAAGAAGGATAGACTGCTATTGTCGGGCCTGCAAAAGGAAACAAATTCCACTTAGATTAGGATGGGGCACTACAATTCATCGTTGCCAAGGCATGACAATTGGCGAAGGGGAGACGAATCGATACATCATTATTGATCCAGGATCAAAAAATTTGAGTCAAGAAATCCTGGAGCCCTTTTTGTGGCTTTATCACGCGCGAAACTGCTGGTGGTCCAGCGCAATATCCTGATTTTGCTTGGCATCCTGATGTTTTGCTCAAACAGGATAGAGTCTGCCATCAGGTCAAAACACCAACAACTATAGCTAGAGAAACAGAAATTCAAAGAATCACATCTTTGGCTCATACAACTAAACAATACTTTGCTGCATTTGACACTGATCAGGTGTTTCAAGCAATTACTGAATCATTTCAGTTATCTCACAGAGTTGAAGAATAAGTTAACCCTTTTTTGTACCAAATGCAATATTTCTCCTTATATAAATATATATAGCAGGAGTCCATTTCAAAATTTTGGGTCGTCAGGTTGTGTTTGTGTTTTTTTTTTGTTTGTTTTTTTTTTCAAATTTCTTTTCGAAAATGTCTCAACTTTTTGCAAACACTGTACGCCCTGATCAGACGCCGCATTCTGTGCCATCTGATCTGGGCCTGCACTGTTTTCCAATTACCCCTCTACGGGCTTCCAGTTCTAAATGGGTTAATAGAAGTGGAGGCAATGACTAGGAATCAATACAATTAATCCACAGGTGCCATCAGAGACACCAAAGGGAAAGAAACACAAACATGAAACAACAAATTCTAATGAAAACATCTACAGTGGAAAACCTAAAGGACAGTTACTTTCACAAAAAAAAAGCCAATAGGCTGTCCACAAAAATAATATGAGCGACACAAACACACAAAGACACACACAAAAAAAAAAGACAGAAGAACCGCCTTGGAACGGTCAGCAGAAACAAAATCCACTAGGGGCTTACATCGATTTTACGTCGCCACAATCCTCGCCCGTACTCCCGTCGCGTTTTAGACAAATAATTTCTTTTCAGTCCTTAATTCATTTGTTTGTTTGTTTGTGGTTTAACGTCCCCGTCAACACTGTAAAGGTCATTTTGGAGACATTGCTTCCCATTTTGTGGGACTTTTACCCGGCATTGAGATGAAATGACTTCTCAAGCCCTGTCGCCCAATGAAACCAATAGGGTTTATTAGTTTGGACGGTCCGCCTCGCACCGCGGTTCCTGGACAGGCTAAGATCCTCTAAGCGGTTTACCAGTACTAGTGTGTGGGCCGGATTCAGCTCTGCGTGGAAGCATCATGCAGCCCATATATTTCTTCAAGCCCCTATGGGCGGGGGCTTTCCCACAAAAATTCCTTAATTCAAGATTGTCCTTAATTCAAGACAAATAATTTGTTCAACCTAAATTCAAGCAAACACTCTTACTTCGCTTACAAAAGTGTTCAAACTGGGCAATTCTCTTCATTGTCATTGCCATGTCTTGTAAACTTAATTGGAAGTCTCTTATTTCTGCCTAATGTTCACATTATCAAAAATGAATTCACACATAACATTTAGCTGCAGCCATTAATTCAGGTGTGTGGCATGTCAGCTACTAACCTCTACATATGGCAATGGCTATCTGTCAGTTTCCGACAACATTCTGATTTTTCCAGTATAATACATAACATTTTCTGTTTCTTCATTTGCAAAAGATGGTAGTCTATTCTCCTGCAAGTACTGACCCACAATTCATTATCACTGTCATTAGTACATAAATTAACTATATATTGAAGTACAGGGAGCTACTTTAACGTCAACATTCATTTAGTTTTTGGCTGGACATTGATCACGACATATTTTCTATGGTCATTCTCTATCATCACATGAGTTAGTAATAGCAGTTGTCCGTTCTAGCAAATTAATCGGCACTGTACTGGTAAACCGCGTACATATATTGTCATGCCTGCCCACAAAAAAGTCTGCACAGTTTTAACTGACCAGCTCAATATTACCAAAATAGCGTAGTACACAGTAACACTGACTAGTGACAATAGCACAATGCAGTGGCTTCTAGCAAATGGACATGTGTAAAAAATCAGCTGTCTGTGCCTTCAGTCTTAATTTCTTTCAATGTAGTGAATATACGCTTTCTATTTTTCACTGTTTTGGATTTCAATTTACCTACTCAAATGCCATTTGCGAATAAAGTTAACACCTTCTGTTTCATTTACGTTCAACTTCGCGGTAATCACTATTTAGGTCATTTGGATATGTTGCTCCCAACTCACAGGGACTGTCAACCAACAATATGATAAATGACATTATCATATGACGTCGTTTATAAGCAGTGGATAACGTCGTGTAATAAAAATCGTATGACCACACGTGTATTAACACTCTGGCGGGATTCAGTAACGTCATGACGTCGTCCATGTCAACATTGCACTTTTCGTAGAAAACTTGTCAAATTATATGGCGATAAAATCCAATTTAAAGTAGTCATATGATAAAGAGAATCTTACAAGATCCTCTATTTTCAAGCCATGCTGCCCAATGAAACCAGCCCTGTCTATTCAATGGCCACAGCCACCCACAAAAATTAACTAAATAAATAAACAGCTGGACAAAATTTCAACCCTGTGATACGGTATATGATCACCTCAAACACCATCTGTTCATTGTTGTAGGAAATTTTCCTTCAAATACATAGTAATATGCATACATTCAGATGAAACAGCGTCATTTGAATAATTATTTTACGGTTTTTCAGTGATCAAACATAGTATTTCCTTCGGAAACCCAAATTCTTTTTTCAGACTATTTTACGCTTATAGCTGGCTATAACTATGATACTGAGCCAGTTTCTCTATTCCTCAAAGTAGAAGTAAAACAAAGAACAGGAATTGATACAATTAACTTACTCCACCCATAAAAGACACCAAAGGGAAAGAAATACAAACATTAAGCGACCAGACAATAATGGAAACCTAAACAAGGGAAGGCCATAAGGACAGTTACTTTCCCACAAAATGGCCATATGGCCATCCAAAATTAAAAGACACAAGTGATACACACAGTAAGTAACAAACAACAACATAAATAAATCGCCACAGAAGAGCCGCCTTGGAACGGTCAGTGGAAGATTTCCACTGGGGGGCTTAAATCGATTTTACGTGGCCACAATCCTCGCCCTTACTTCCGTCGCGATTTAGACAAATAATTTGTTCAGTCCGCACGAAGGCCTCCTAACTCATCAGTGCAACATCTCCGTGAACACAAAAATCAAAGAACCACAGAGGTGAGACAACGGTGAGGACTCGACAGCAAGAAACCACTGAAATGCTGGAGCAAAAGAAAACAAACAGTTAGACCCCGATGGGCCCAACCAGAGACAGAGCATCAGGCACCAACCAACATTACCTTGAATTAGATCTCTCTAATTCTCAATAAGCCTTTACGTTGGAGCCGTCATAGAATCTGAGGCCTGACCCACCGGCGTGCAATTAAAGAGGGAAGCAAAGTTGCCAACCGTGATTGGGTTAACTACCATGCATGCAGTGTGTCGTATAATATCCATGTTGCACCCAATCTTTTTATATCGAAGACTGATTTTACGAAATTGGGTGCTGAAGTCATTGCGGTTATATATTTTTCTGAATTTATATACTAAGTCACCATAAAATTCGGATTCCGATAGACCTTGTTGCAGAAGAGGTTTTAGTCCAATATTGAATTTTGAAATTAAATCAGAATGGCGTCTATAAAATTTTGAAAAGGCTTTGCGTAGTTTATGGTACCGATAACCCTGATTAAGAAGTTTAGCCGTTAATAATTTATTACGAGTGTTGAAGTCAGTTACATGGCTACACACTCTAGCAAATCGAATTAATTGTGAAATATAAACGCCATAGGATGGCGCACGAGGAACATCACCATCCAAAAAAGGAAAATTTACAATCTCAAAATCAAAGTCATCGCGTTTATCATAAATTTTGCATGAAACAAACCCATCTACAATAGATAGATGTAAATCCAAAAACGGGGCCTCGGTATCAGAAGAATTTGCTTTATTTAACTGAAGTTCTGGGGGGTAAATCTGACTGATCAAACCATCGAAATAGGTATTATCAATATTTAATAAATCATCTAAATATCTAGAAGTGGAGCTAAAAGCTTCAATAATTTCAGACTGGCTATCAATGGAAAGCGACAAAATGAAGTCTCTTTCATAACAATACAAGAACAGATCAGCCACAAGAGGTGCGCAATTAGTACCCATCGGAATACCCACAATTTGTCTAAATAACTTAGTACCGAATCTAATATAAATATTGTCAAGTAGAAAGGTGAGGGCATCACACACTTTCTGACATGACCCAAGTGTATAATTCTTATGCTCTTTAGAAGTGAAAAATGCATTTCTGACATTTCATGCAAGATAGAGAGAATCTTCTCTGTGAAAAGCCCATTCAATTAAATCATTAAGCTTTTCTTGTATAAGATTATGAGGAAGTGTAGTGTAAAGAGTGGAAAAATCGTAAGTAGACAGACTAGAAGCACGAAAATGTCTGGATTTCAATTTATTTCAAACCTCATTCGAATTTTTTATAGACCAAAACAGATTTCTTCCTGATCTTTCAAAGACTTTATCACAGTATTTAATTACATGCGTTTTAATAGCAGTAAGACAGGAAGTTAATAATTTAGAAAGTTCAGTGGTAGTGCAAAGAGCTAGAATTTGCAATAAACCGTGCTTTGTAAGGTCTTTTATGAAGTTTTGGTAACCAGTATAGCGTAGGAAGCTTTTCTTGGCCTTCGTTAACACACACAGCAAACTTGGTGGCTGAAAGACAAACATGTTTATCTACTATAGCTCTCTCTTCAGCTAAAGGCTGAAGTTCATAGGCCTTAGTACCACCAAGCTCCTGCTTAAGCGTGTTAACATAGTGGAGCCGTCACACAACGATGACGTTGTTAGCGGCCTTGTCTGCAGGGGCCAAAACAAACGTCTTATGAAATTCTTGAATACCTAGTTTAAGATGATGTAACCTCAAGTCTTAAGGTAGAAGTTATTAATACTATTTTTGATCACTCATTGTTCCTGTTTTGCATGTAAAAGACTACATATGTTCAATGTTATTGCTTACAAAAATTAGACAAAGTCAATTACTGCAGTAGACATGGTTCTCGCATACTGCTTACATTCCGGATAGTGTATCAGTTTCAAAATCACTGCAGTATTTTTTTTGTCTGGTTGCACTTTTAAGCAGTTTGGGGGTATACATGAACAAAGCAGCTACAGAGAATCGATCTTAGGGTCAATTTTTTATAAGTTTTAGTACTTTCAGTCGGTCAGTTGTAAGTACACAAATCACGCGCAATACGTGTACGTCATTTGTCTACTTTACAACTTACCCCCAAACTGTGATTTATTACTCAACAAATTACAGGTACAGGTAATCTATTTATTAAATAGCAGCAGAACAATATGTTTGTTATAAATTTACAATATTTCAATATCTTTCAGATGTTTCAAAGTATTCTATTTGTTACCGACAGCAGAGGAGCAAAACTTCAGCAAATTTTGATTGCAAACAGGTATTTTCAGCGGAAACAACTCGAAATCATTGTTCGTCCTGGGGGGACACTTCAGCTTCTATTTCGGATTATCAAACAAAAAATTAGCCAGATAAGAAAAATAAACCAATCTATTTCTATTTACATTTTCATGGCAGCTGGTATTTGCGATAAAACCCCAAAAATAAAACATGACAAGGGTACTGAAATTCACTACAACCATTCTAATGATAACTTTTTAAATGTATGTTTCACATTTTTTTCAAATTTATCAATATATGGCAAGACACCAATTTTTTTTCAAAGCTATACACATCCCATCAGTATCTCTCCAGGCCTATTCCAAATTCAACATTTCAAAAGGTAAACTAAAAACAAGTATTTTTACACCCGAAGCTTTTCAGAAACAACAATATATTCTGAAAAAAGACATACATCAAATAAATTTGCACTTGTCAGATCTAAATTAGGCATACGGCAGAAGGAGCGTAAGGTGGGACAAAGAACTTCAATTAGTCAAACAAACAAAAAATGAGGTCGAAAAGGAACACACAAAGTCAATCATCACTCCATGACATATGAGAAGCTGTATGATGGAGTTCATCCCACTAAGGAACTTGCTTCCTAAATGTGTGAATTTATGTGCAAATCAGTGCAGCTGGAGCTGGAAGATAACTGCCCAGCTGGTTGTACAAGCACAGCTTATCACGATCAAATATCGGCCAGCACCAGTGACACCGATGATGAGTGCCAATCATGGGACTTCAAAAGATGCAGGATAAATCCACTGTGAACTTCATTATTCATTTCAATTTTAGGCTAGATATAAATTCATGTTCTTCTCGTATGCCTATAGAGTGTTTCTTTGATTTGAGGTTTGATGTCCCCATCAACACTGTGAAGGTTATTTTGGAAACATTGCTTCCAATTTTGTTGCACTTTTACCCGACATTCAGATGAAATTACATCTCAAGCCCTGCCACCTCATAAAACCATGAGGATATTTCATTTTTTCAGTGTAAGATCAATTTTTATTTCACCGAATGAACATCAAAAGTAGTATTTCACTGAAAAGCATGTAATAAATACAGTTTATAAGCATGGACGGCCATGGTACCGCTTTCCTTCGGCAGGCTTAGATCCTCTATGCGTTTTACCGGTACTCGTGCGTGGGTCGTTTTCAGCTTTGCGTGGAAGCATCATGCAGCCAATATATTTATTCATGGGGTGCTCTGTGCATGATGTTTACTGTTTTCTTCATTCTTTATCATTCATTACATTTTAAATGTGCCCTGGTCCACAGGGATTCACCTGTTGGCTGCAACATTCCTGCCATTTCCGGCTGTTGAATCTTCATCAATGTTGCATCTCTGTGTTTGTTTTATTTTTTACATTGTTCTCAGTCAGAGATGTTGTATAGATGTAATACAAATCAATTTGCTTGACTTAAAAGTAGAAGTAAAACAAAGATCATGAATCGATACAATTAACTTACTCCACCCATCAAAGACACCAAAGGGAAAGAAACACAAACATTAAGCGACCAGACCATTATGGAAACCTAAACAAAGGAAGGCCATAAGGAGTTACTTTCCCACAAAATGGCCATATGGCCATCCAAAATAAAAAGACACAAGTGATACACACAGTAAGTAACAAACAACACCATAAATAAACCGCCACAGAAGAACCGCCTTGGAACGGTCAGTGGAATGATTTCCACTGGAGGGCTTAAATCGATTTTACGTGGCCACAATCCTCGCCCTTACTTCCGTCACGATTTAGACAAAGAATTTGTTCAGTCCGCATGAAGGCCTCATAACTCATCAGTGGAACATCTCCGTGAACACAAAAAATCAAAGATCCAGAGGTGAGACAACGGCGAGGACTCGACAGCAAGAAACCACTGAAATGCTGGAGCAAAAGAAAGTCAACAGTTAGACTTCGATGGGCCCGACCAGAGACAGAGCATCAGGCACCAACCAACATTACCTTGAATTAGATCTCTAATTCTCAATAAGCCTTTACGTTGGAGCCGTCATAGAATCTGAGGCCTGACCCACCGGCGTGCAATTAAAGAGGGAAGCAAAGTTGCCAACCGTGATTGGGTTAACTACCATGCATGCAGTCTGTCGTATAACAGACACATTTTTTCCTTATATAAAAGGGATGGCCTGTCTAATGATCTCCATTAAACATTTCATTCGGACCATAGTGCACATCAAAGGCTTATCGTATCTAAGTGATTATGAGGTGATTATGAGCAGATTTCTTGTTTAATAGGGGCTCAGTAAGGGTATTTGAGTGATAGAATAATTTACTGATATTGTTTCCAACAACATATTGTTAAAATAACTTCTTTTTTATTTTAAAATAAAGTAAAGAAAAACACTGATAACCATTGTTTCCTTTACTCAAAGTGCAAAGAAGTAAACAAACAAGGTAAATGAATTGATTAACCTCAGAATTTAATCAATCAATTTACATTTATTTATTTATTTATTTTGGTTGAAAGTATGTGTTACACAAAAAATATAATGTCTAAAACATTAGCATTTCATAGTGACAGTCAAGATGGAACTATAAAATGTTCTTTGTTTTAGACACAATCATATCAGAAAAGAGAGAGAGAAAAAAAGATTTTTTTTAAGATTTTATTTTTCACCTTTTCAAGTTTAAAATTAAAATAAAAACACAATTAAATTTATTTTTCTTATTTATATTACAAACATAGGTTGTGGGTGCTCGTTAGAGCCGCCTCATTGAGGCGGTTTAAACGAGTACACACAACCTATGACTCAATGAGACGATTCTAACGAGCACCCGCAACCTATGACGTGGAGCAGAAATAAGGAAAATAATGTATACCCCCTTAAACCCCCATTTTCTCTATAGAAAGTAGGGTTTAGGGGTTGTTCCTTTTTCCTCAAAAACATATATTGTGTGTTCTCGTTAGAACCGCCTCATGGAAGCAGTTCTAACGAGCAGTCACACTGTAAAAACAAATTGTGGGTACTTGTCTGAACCGCTTCGCCGAGGTGGGTCTAATGAGTACCCACAATATATGTTTAGAGCAGAAATTATAAAGTTATCAGGATTTTATCTGAAAAAAAAAATCATCTTTGGTGGAAAAATTTAACCAATATATTTGAATTGGCATTTTCTGTAATGATGATAAATAATGGCTACTAAATATAAAATCGGAAAAAAGCGCTGTTGATTCTTCCATACAAATCAAAATAAGGACTTAGGTGTAAATGAATAGATGTCATTTGTCAAAGTCATATCCCTAGGTAATTTATTACCCTCTCTTGGTCCCCTACCTGTATGACAGCCTGAATACCCCAAGTGTATTTTATCTCAATGCTGGATTCTTCAGTAAACGGTCATTAGGATGTTATGTAATCGAAAATGTGTCTTTAATTAACAAGTCATTTTGTCTAAAGCACAACAGAGCCAACAGAGAGGACATTGGCCATGTACCAAATGTTTTCTGACAATTCCAAGGCGGTGGTTCATCTTGTGTGGTTTATTATTGCTTATCTTTGTCTTGCCATGTTTCCATTGCTTATAAATGCACCTTTCTTTTTTCGATAGCCAATTTCTGGGACAGTAACTGTCCTTCTGGCTACTGCTTTTGTAACATTCTCTTTATAGTGAAGCTTTTTTCTGTTTCACTTGCTCTCCCTTTCATATCATACATAGGAGGAAATTGTTTGGCTTCCAAATTTTTGCCTCAACATCTATTTTAAAATTTCTTGTTGAATTCTTGTTACAGTTACATGGAGTTATTTTAGCATTCTGGACATTCAGACAAGCAAACTGACTACATTAACTGACTGTAATAATAATAGCAGAACATTAAACAAAAACAAACAAAATTAAAATAAAATTAAAAAATTTCTATCAAAATTAGAAAAAAATTAAACACAATGCTTAAATGATATGAGGTGTGTGGCATGTCGGCTACTAACCCTCTCATCTAGGCAGAGTGTTTTTTTGTTTTTGTTTTATTGAAATCTATACATCCACAGCATGTACGTTTCCAGTGAAATTCACTTCTAAAATGTACACATAAGATTTTTCACACTAGCTTTACAATAAAATTGTCACAAGGGCTATGTAATTATATAATCCACTTAATCATTGAACACTATGTGGTGTGTGGCATGTCAGCTACATTTTCAAGTTCAACTTGTTGTTAACGAAACTAAATCCAAAGCTATACCTATGCCATGCAAATTCATTCACAATCAAATGAATCCCCCTCCCTCCACTTCACACTGCCTGTATACTTGACTAGAATGAAAATATACAAGCAAAGGTTGGTATCATATACTCTGCATTTGTTTTTACAAATGCCATTTAAAG
Organism: Lucinisca nassula; assembly: GCA_963580285.1. NCBI lineage: Eukaryota > Metazoa > Mollusca > Bivalvia > Lucinida > Lucinidae > Lucinisca > Lucinisca nassula. Next base: position 22,325,214 of record OY757021.1, read on the forward strand.
GCGAAACAAATTTTTAAGGTAAACATGTATGTCAGTCAGGTTTTGTTTACAGAGCTCTATTTATTGTTTCAAGATTTTGAAAATACAGACACGAACATGTTACTGAAATTAATTCAATAGTCATTCTTACACAATAATGTTGAACAATTTTTGGTGGTGTTCTCAAACCTGCACAGGGTATGGTTCTCAATGCACAGGGAGCCTCCTTTAACGTCCAGATCCAAAGGACGGTGCACTTTCTGACATTCATCCCTGCAAATGAGGCCACTGGATCCTGTTCAGACACAAACATTTTATCACCCCTCCCGGGGATCGAACCAGGGACCTCTAGCATCAGAAGCAAGTGCACTATCCACTGCTATAGCGCTACCTATCTATGAAGCTAAATTTGTGAGATGTCAGTCCTAGTGACATTTTTTTACAGGGCTAATGAATTTTCTGTAGTGTTGTCTTTGAAAGGGGAACAAGGTCAGCCATGGGCATTCTGGTTTCAACCTTTAGACCTTCATATAAATTTATCAGCCTACTCTGTTCTCTCCGCTCTTTAATAGATTCCCACTTTAACTGTTCCAGTGTGCCATTACCTCACAAGTTGTAGTTTCCAGGAGTAAATGTCAAGTTCGACGCTGCCGACGCAGATACAGATAGTACTCGGACAGAATCAGTCATCCTTCTCTGAACAGATATCAATTGGTAAGTTCTAATGTACAGTTATCATTAATTAGCATATTTCTAGTTTCTTGTTATTGTTTGCTTCTTTTAATTTATTCTATTCTTTAAGACTAGTAATTGCCATGCCCGTTTCTAGGCAGTGCCTAAGTTCATATTAAAATATATATATGAGGTGCAAAGACAATGTGATTTCTGCTTGATTTCAAGTCGGGATTTAAGGTTCATCAACTCTGTGGAACTTTTACCATGCAATTACCTTGACGTAGGCTTAGGCGTTCTAAGCTGATTACCAGCACTCATGCAGCCAATGAGTGTATAATGGTAGCTAAAATGATCACAAACAGGGACTTATACTGTTTCGTTTATCAATTAATTACTGCATTTTGTTGCATATGATCTGGGTCTACACTGATTGGCAGACCTAGCACATGATTCCAGACCATATTGTATAGCTAACCATTTTACTCATTCAACACTCTGCCATCACAGCAATAACAATAGCTCAGCTGTCTCATTAAATAGTCATTAAATGAATTTCCTACGAATCAGTGATATTCACGTGGCCATCAACACGAAAGGCTTATGTGCTTTGTAACTTTTGACGGACTGACCAACAGTTAATGAAAAAAAAAAACAAAAAAAAACGACAACTCATCTTTACAGTGCATCTAAAATGACCACTAGTGTAAGTATGACATTGTTGTTAAGTAGTGGATAACGTCGTGTAATAAAATTGTATGACCACATGTGTAATAACACTTTGGCGGTATCAAGTAATGTCATGACGATATCCATGTCAACCATGCATTTTTGTGGAAAAATGCCAAATTTAAAGGCAATAAAATCCAATTTAAAGTGGTCTTTGATAAACAGACTCTTACACACATGGTCATTATTTGGTGATAGGGCTTGAGATGTTATTTCATCTCTATGTCGGGTAAAAGTCCCACAAAACTGCAAACAACCTCTCCAAAATGATCTACACAGTGCTGATGGGGACGCTTAACCTCAAATCAAACAAACAAAATAAACACTTGTGGTCATTTCGCTGAATGCTCGTTTCATAAATTTCGTATGAAATAAATTTCGTATGAAATGCCCACTTGTGTAAGATCCTCTTTATCAAATGACCACATTCAATTTGATTTTATCGCCTTTGAATTTGGCAAATAATTCCACACAAATGACGGCTCCCGCCCGTCGGGGCTTGAAGAAATAGATGGGCTCCATGATGCTTCCACGCAGTGCTGAAACCGACCCGCGCACGAGTACTGGTTAACTGCTTAGAGGATCTATGCCTGCCCAGGTTAAGCGGTGTATGTTGGTCCGTCCATGCTTATAAACCCTATTGGTTTCATTGGGCAACAGGTCTTGAGATGTCATTTCATCTCAATGTCGGGTAAAAGTCCCACACAATTGGAAGCAACGTCTCCAAAATGACCCATACAGTGTTGACGGGGACGTTAAACCTCAAATCAAACAAACACACAAATGCATTGTTGTTATGCTCGCCGTTATGACTTTACTTATTCCAGCCAAGGTGTTATTACACATGTGGTCATAAGTTTTTTATTAAATGACGTTATCCACTGCTTATCAATGACATCATATGATAAAGAAATATCTTGTACAATGTATAAGATATCTTATATAATAAACAAGATATCCACATTCCAACATTTAACATGCACAGAGGGCATCCAGTTAACCTCCTATCTGAATGTCGGGCTTCTTTATGGCATTCATCCCTTCAAATGATGCCAATGGAACATGTTCGGACACCGATTTTTTTTTACTGCTAACGGGGTACAAACCGGGGACCTGTAGCATCTGAAGCAAGTGCATTAACCAATGAGCTATAACGCTATATTTCGTTCTTTCTTCCAGTTTCGCCTTAACCCCAGAAGGGGCAAAGGCTGTGTACATTGCATACGCATCAGATTATCAGAATGAAAGCCTACACAAGAATCATGTAATTATGGAGCCTTTCAAATACCCTCATACTTTGAGAAACCCGAGATTTACACTCGCCACGTGCACTCTCTTTCCTTCAGACAGATACATAACTATGCAAATTATTACCAACATTCATCCTATCCGGCTTCACTCAAAGTTTTGAATAACCTCTCAAGAGAAATTGTCCGTATTAGTGATGTCGACTCTTTCAAAGAAGGAGTCAGGACAATTTCTTATTCCGCACCTTCAGCCCCAAAACACTGTTTTTAACTGCACATCTTCTGCACTAACACTATCAGCTTTTATCAGGTCTCACTTTCACATTTTTTATTCTCCTACATTCCCACTTTTATTCTCTGCACATACTGCACAAAACACTTGTGCACAGGACATTGAGGTTTCACCAGAAAACTTAAAAAGAGTCCTCACAGTGGCCTAAATCCACATATGCTCTTAATAAGAGAATAAGTAGATTTAGGCTTGTTTTAGGTTTACTGGTGAAACGTAACTTTCATGTGACTCGTGAGAGGATGCTGCAGTATATATAGATAGATATATAGAGTTTTAACTTGCAGAGGGAAAAGGGGCCTTCAGTTAATGTCCCCATCTCCTTATACAGGGTTACCAAGTATGCATACAAAACATGGACTTGATTAGGTTTAACCCACCTTAAGGTCTCAGTCCAACTCATGATTTAAGGAAAGACATTCTGTTCAACATTAATATTTGACAAAACCAACAAGGAAGAGAAACGAAAGTAGCTGCGTATCCCCAGCCACATAAAACAGATAAATCATTCTTTCATATTAAGCGGTTCGACAGGCTTTTTAGTAATACCTTAATAAATCATCACCTTCAGATCTTTCATTGACAAACATAATCTGAAAACAGATAACCTACAAAAGACCGGTTGTTTCTCTCAATTTAAATTTCCAAATCCGCGTTACATTTTTTCTCAATTCATTATTTACAGGCCGCCATTTTGTATTGATCACGTAATTTGCCCCGTATCCATCATGGTGGAATAAACCGTGAAAGGGTCTATCGACTTTTCAGTAACAGAGAATATTTGCTATTTTTCGATGATTCATCAAATGCATAAAATAGTGAAAATAAAAATCATTTTTTCACAGTTTGAAACATTTACAATATCTTGTTGGATTTCACTGAGAAATCTCTATATTTCATTGAAGAGCATGTAAGAAAAAAGAATATTACACGAGTGGTCATATCACATATTTCATAAATTTCATATGAAATGACCAAAATGATATTGCATGTGTGGTCATACGATTTGTATTACACAACGCTAGCCACTGTTTGTCAATGTCGTCATATGATAATGTGAAATATGTTGTGATAATTTTTTTTTTTTTCAGATGTTTGCTTAAAACAGGTGGCTGTCTTCCTTTCTCTCCAGCCAAGAGTCGCCATGTCATTGAAGCATGTATGGGACTTCATAATAAGTGTATTGATCTTGGATGTCAGCGATGATGACAGAGAGGATTTTGACAATGCAGTGTTTCAAGGACAAGAAAATCTGTCAGGACAGCATATCAGAAATGTTCTTATCAACAAGTTTGCCTGACATTTTTATAACACATCCATGCAACATTTCGCATTCTTTTATATCGCCAAAGCGTTTCATTTTCTGCAAAGCCTTGTGGTATATTTTTGGTTATACTACAAACAGCATTTGGGTGATCGATATAAATGCCTCTTTGAGGTGGTTCTAAAGAATACTTGGAGTATCAATATTAAAAAAAGTAACGTACATATCCCGCAAACCGTTGGATGCTTTAAAAATTAAATTAATTCAAATTCCTATTCTTACATACAGGGTTGTAAACCTTTTAAAACGGGTGAAACAACGAGCTTAGGAAGTTGAATTACTACAGAAAGGTGCATTATTTTGTTGAAGTTGTAAATATCTTGCAGCAATTTGTTTGTTTTCTCCAACTGCTCAACTTTCTTCTTCTCGTATTCCAGACTCTGTTTTTAATAGACAGCATCTCTTGTTGTATCCTGGTTTGTGCCACCATTAGTTCCATCATGTCGGCGTTGTTTTTTATTCCTGAAAAATACAAAGATGTGTAACTAAACTAGAAAAATCCAGTCATCACAAAAACAAGCTTACAATGTTGTGTGAAGAACTGTAAAAAATAGATGAAATTAGACAAAAGATCTGATTGCACCCTTTCAAAAAAAAAAAAAAAAAGATCTAAAGTAGCGATCAGCTAACACTTATTATGTGCGTCTCATTATTTTTTCTTATTGTACCTGTAATCAAGTAAGTCCGTTAAGGTTCTTTAACCTGCGCCATGCGTAACGTCCCTATCATAAGTTGATGACACTCAGCCCGCAAATGATGCCCATACAGCGTGATGGGACAGAAATTATCACCGCAACAGGGGATCCAACGCGATCCTCTACCTTCAGAGGCCAGTGTACTAAGCTCTGAGCTGTTACGCTCCACAAGCGGTTTATCAGTAATCATGTGCGGTTTCTGAATCTCTCCTTCATGGAATAGGTTGTGGGTATTCGTTCGTTAGAACTGCCTCACTGAGGTGCTTCTAATGAGCACCCACAAACTATGTTTGAAGTTTAAAGAGAAAAAAATCACATATTTCATCGGAAGAAAAGTAACCATTGTCTGAGTGTTTCGTATTCATTAAAGGACTGTACATTATACAGCAGTGTATGCTCGGATCAGAACCGCGTTCTGTAACCGATCTACAAATTGTCAAGTACACAATATCATTGATTACATAAATGTACTAAATAATCAACACCCTGACCTCAGAGCGATCAGAAGAGTGTTTACCCTAGTCTGCCTAAGGTCAGTATGAGTGATAGGCACGTGGACATCTTGCATGGAGGAGAATATACACTTAATAAAATACATGCAATAGTGTTAGGTCCTTATACCGTTTCTATTTTAGTACAGTTCATACCCGTGCCAGGTTCAGGTTGAAGAAACGAGGTAGTTGAGAAGAGCTAATACATCATGTCTGTTTATGTAGGATAGGAAAAATCTCATCCAATGGATCTGAATTTCAATCTGACCGGGACGCTTTGCCGTGCCCCTGGTTGAAATCCAGACATTGAACGGTTTACTGTATCCAACAAATGGAATCATGATGGATTATAATCATCAATAACGAATGTTTATGTAGGCTAGGGAGGTGACACCCGAGCAATCTGAATTTCAACCAGGGATAAGCCTTTGCCGAGTATCTGGTTGACATTCAGTTCCCGAGGGTGCGATTTCTGTCCTACTTAAACAGACTCATGATGTATAATTTATCTCCCACTATTTACAGACTAAAAGCGATTACAACAGAGAAAGAAACTGAAGAGGGAAAATTAACCCTCTTATCCGGACATTTTTCAAAATTGGCACAGCGAATCAGACCTCATATTATTTAGTGTGTACAAAAATAATCGTGACCGTTCCACTTGCACAACTGTGAATTGACTTTTTAATAACACTCGGAACTTACGTCATCAGCGTTGGAAAAACCAAAGTGTAAACTAAGAAGTAAACAGGCACATTAGCAATAAATGAGTAATGTATTGTTTTGAAATTATCTTTCAAACTGTTCAGTTGATTTAATTTTTAACTAAAATATATTTCAAATAAAAAATAAGTAGTCTAATAGGAAACTATTTTAACTGCGGCGGAACGCTGTAAACGCGTCACGTAAGTGATGCATGTTTTCATTTTCAAACTGTCAGAATCACAGTCACTAATGATATTTTTTCTCCGTTTTTGGAATAATTTGTGCACTGTAGCGATTGAAATTATCATTATGTTGCAATCACTCATGGTAATGCAGGTGAACCCTGTCTTCAACATATTTATTGCTGAATGTTTACTTCGAGACACGGGTGTCATTGTGACCCCTCGCAGTGCGTGCGAACGCTGAACAGATTAACAGTGGAACGGATTCAGATCTCTTGAGCTTGATGCTGATAGCACTTGAATCGTTCTTTGACAACATGTTTGAAATAGCCATTTTGTGATTGTCACTCAGAGAACACTATGCCGATATGCAAATGAGCCTGACCACGTGCTCATAGAAGAACGCTGTCACGTGGTCCTATAATCCTGGATATAATGTGTCTATTCGGCCACATGTTTTAATCAGCATAATGACACGTCTGTCTACGACTGATATCAGTCTATGAGGCAGCCCTATTCAATACTGACAATAGGCTCTTGGATAAATATATTCTCTTTTTATGCCCCCAACTTCGAAGAAGTTGATGGGGCATACTGGTTCTATCTTGTCCGTCTGTCTGTCTGTCTGTCCGTTACGCTTGCACCCTGTAGGAAACTCAAGAATGGTTTGAGTTAGGATCTTGAAATTTCATACATGGAATGTGCATGAAAAAATAAGCGGGCACGTATTTTATTTTTTTTCCACCGGACTTGTCCTTGCAGAGTCACGCCCCTTTTGGGCTTATGCATTGTGGCTATAGGGAAACCTTGTGAGCAAGGTATCTGGAGAACCACTTGAGCTAGGCTCATGATATTTAGTGAACAGTTTGGGTCTAAGGTGTAGATGACCTGATTAACTTTTGACGAAATTCCGAAAATATTTAATGGAGTAACGCCCCTTTTCGGAGTTATGCATTGCGGCTATGGGAAACATTGTGAGCAAGATATCTGGAGAACCGCTTGAGCTAGGCTCATGATATTTAGTAAACAGTTTGGGTCTAAGGTGTAGATGACCTGATTAACTTTTAACGGAATTCCGAAAATATTTAACGGAGTAACGCCCCTTTTCGGAGTTATGCATTGCGGCTATGGGGAAACCTTGTGAACAAAATATCTGAAGAACCGCTTGAGCTAGGCTCATGGTATTTAGTTGACAGTTTGGGTCTAATATGTAGATGACCTGATTAACTTTTGATGAAATTCCGAAATTGTAATTGATCCCCGAAGTTGACTGATTAACTCTTTTCTGTCAAAAACTTTCATGACCCCGATCGAGGTATACAGGACTCCGATTGGGGTCTGCGAAATCATTGTGACCCGTTCCGGGTATCTGTCAAGGTAAATTTTCTTCATACGCGTCATTGTTGTCCCGAATAGAGATGTCTTAGCATTTCAAGATTTTGTCACCGACTGTAAAGTTCTCCAACTGGAGCATGAGTTAAAACATTCAACAAATGAAAAACATGCTACGAAAACACATCTCAAGTTGCGAACCCCTATGGTCACATTGTCTTATGATGAGAAAACAATGTACAACCCTGATACTTATACTGAATGTTAGTGTTTTCAACTGGTCATATGACCAGTAGTTAAGTGTCCATTTGGCTAGCAGTTTAGTGTCAATTTGACTAGAAAGTAGAAGTAAAACAAAGATCAGGAATTGATACAATTAACTTACTCCATCCATAAAAGACACCAAAGGGAAAGAAATACAAACATTAAGCAATCTGGTTACTCTAATGTTGTCACTGTAGCTCCCAGAGGTTCAAAATATCTGGACATGTGAAAACTGTATGCACAGCCACAGATAAGACCACTCGAATAACTGTCTGGTCCATGTTTATACAGGAAAACACAGCACAAGTCCAGACCAGACTGAACAAGGAAAGACAACCTTTTCTGAACCTGCATCATGAACCATGAGATCATGAAAATTCTTAGGCTGTTATTTATTCAGTCCATCATCACACCACTTATCATTAACAATAAATGGCATCAAAGACACCCTGTAATTTAATCAGTTTAAATGTTCAGTTTAGTAGATAACAACAAAAGTTCCAAACTTCAGGACATAGACTACTGCTACAAATATCAGCATAAAATACCAACACAGCTTACAGCCCCAAACCAAACTTCTCCAAAGAGCAGCCTGATCCAGGTCTATACCCATTACGTGAACAAGTCCGTGAAATGAAGACCCCCTAAACCCACTTTACATAGAGAAAACTGGGGTTTACGGGGGTATACATTATTTTTCTTATTTCTGCTCCAAGACATAGGTTGTGGGTGCTCGTTAGAACCGCCTCAGTGTTCAACCTATGTTTGAACACTTATAACTAAAATATCAAAGATTTTCATCAGAAAAGTAGCCATTTATGAGATGTGAAAAATGCACTATAAGGCACGGGAGGGTTACCGTAATGCCATGCAAGCAGTGCAGGCCCAGGTCCAGCTAAGTGTTCCAAAGAAAAAATCTGAACCCGAACCGTCCACAATGACAAGCATGACAAAAAATAGAAGTAGAGGCAATGATCAGGAACCGATACAATCAACCCATAGCTCCCATCAGAGACACCAAAGGGAAAGAACACAAACATGCAACAACAGGCCTGATGGAAACACCAACATCGGAAAGCCAAAAGGACAGTTACTTTCCCACAAAATGGCCAATAGGCTATCCAAAATAAAATAACACAAGTGACACAAACACCTAAAGACAAACCATAACAAAAATAAATCGCGACAGAAGAACCACCTTGGAACGGTCAGCGGTAACGAATTCCACTGGGGGGCTTTAACCGATTTTACGCGGCCACAATCCTCGCCCTCATTTCCATCGCGATTTAGACAAATAATTTGTTCAATTCGCATGTTTGCCTCCTAACTAATCAGAGCAACATCTCAGTGAACACAAATAATCAAACAACACAGAGATGAAACACTGGTGAGGACTCGACAGCAAGAAACCATTGAAATGCAGGAGCAAAAGAAAACCGACATTTAGACTCCGATGGGCCCGACCAGAGATAGAGCATCAGCCAACATTACCTTGAATTAGTTCTCTCTAATTCCCAATTAGCCTTTACACAGGAACCATCATAGAATCTGATGCCTGACCCACCGGCGTGCAATTAAAGAGTGAAGCAAAGTTGTCAACCGTGATTGGGTTAACAACCATGCATTTATGTTGTACCCAATCTTTTTATATCGATGAATGATTTTACGAAATTGGGTGCTGAAGTCATTGCGGTTATATATTTTTCTTAATTTGTATACTAAGTCACCATAAAATTCGTGTTCCAATAGACCTTGCTGCAGAAGAGATTTAAGTCCAATATCGAATTTTGAAATTAGATAAGAATGACGTCTATAAAATTTTGAAAAAGCTTTGCGTAGTTTATGGTACCGATATCCCTGATTAAGAAGTTTAGCCGTTAACAATTTATAACGGTCTGTAGCCGTTAACAGACTACACACTCTGGCTAATCGATTTAATTGCGACATATAAACGCCATAGGATGGCGCACGAGGAACATTACCATCCAAAAATGGAAAATTTACAATCTCAAAATCAAAATCATCGCGTTTATCATAAATTTTGCACGAAACAAACCCATCTACAATAGATAGATGTAAATCCAAAACCGGGCCTCGGTATCAGAAGAATTTGCTTTATTTAACTGAAGTTTGGGGCGGGGGGGGGGGGTAAATTTGAATAATCAAACCATCGAAATAGGTATTATCAGTATTTAATAAATCATCCAAGTATCAAGAAGTGGAGCTAAAACCCGTGAGTCCCCCAGGTTGTTTAACTTGTTAATAATTCAGTCCCTCATCAATGAAGCCTGGCCATCAACCATGGACTGCATTTCCTATATACTGGATTAAATGTTCTTAAAATGTCCTGACAAGTTTCACAAACACTTTGCAGAATTTCTCAATTTTAAAAAGGTAACTGAAAATCACTACAATTTGAACTCATGATATTCTCAAACTTTATGGCAATAGGGTATTTATTTTCGAAAATCTTCGAAATAAGTGTACTCCAAAACATAGTGGTATTCACCTATAAGTCTGCGAAGTGAACATAACTCAGATTCTGTCGTGTCTTGCAAGGAATCTTCCCCTTTCGATGGGCTATTTCTTTGTTGAGAGATCATAAGTGGTAGAAACGAATTGAAAAATAAAATTCAGTTGGTAAAATGTTGAAATAAGTTTTGATGGGAGGTGTGAGGTAATTGTATCGATTCCTGATCATTGCCTTCACTTTTATTTTATATTGTTACTCCTTATTAAAATACCTTATAGTTTTAACATTTAGGAACGTCATTAACAGATCTCTTTCAGGTTTGAACTGGTAATTCTCTGTTAGTTTGTGCTTAATGGTTTTTGCAATATTTATAATGACCTTTGTTGCAGCCACACTTCTGCCTTATCACATTCATGAAAATGTTCTTTATTCTTAAAAGCCCCATTGGGTTAAAAAAGTTGAGGGGAGCTTAAATCAATTTTATGTGTGCGCAATCCTTGCCTTTGGTTCTGTCGAGGTTAAGACAAATAATTTGTTCAGTCCGCATGAAGGATTTCTAACCCATCAGTGCAACATCTCCGAAAACGTGAAACTCAAACGACTTCGGAGATGAAACAACGATAAGGAGTCGACAGCATGAAATGACTGAAATGCTGAAGTAAATGAAACCCAACAGACTCCGGTGGGCCCAACGAGAGACAAAGTCCACACTTGCGAATTCGTTAACTAACTACCTACTTTTACAGATATGAAATTGTAATCTATCTATCGTCATAGTCGGTCATATTTGGCCATAACCTCAGCAGTGTGTGTGTATTTTTTGTATTTTGTTGTTTTTTGTCACTGGGTCTCTGTGTGCATGTATATAGTTTCTCATAGGTCTTAAGTGGAGCCACTCACTTATGAAAGCTTTGACTTGCATTATCACCTTAAGTTTATTTGTATGGGGAATAATTACCAGGAACAATGCCCGAAATTGGATAACCTTTGGAAGGCAGAAAGCATCGTAGTTTTAAAATATTAAAAAATATATATATAAAAAAAACAATCAGAGGCACGATAGAAGACAAATGGGGTACTCCTGATTTCTATTGTTTTTTTTATTATCTTTAAAAAATGCTGCTTGCGTTGAAGACATTGGTAAGCCCTACATTCTTCTTTATTTAAAAAGAACCTGGGCTTGCAGCACTATATCTTATTATTACATCTTGTTGATTAATCTTACCTCTGCTTTAGATATCTATAAATATAGAAGTAGAGGCATTGATCAGGAATCGATATTTTTGTTATGGTTTGTCTTTTGGTGTTTGTATCGTTTATATTATTTTATTTTGGATAGCCTTTTGGCCATTCGGTGGGAAAGTAACTGTCCTTTTGGCTTTCCGCTGTTGGTGTTTCCGTTGAGGTCTGTTGCTTCATGTTTGTGGTTCTTTCCCTTTGGTGTCTGTGGGTTAATTGTATCACTTTCTGATCATTTCCTTCACTTCTATTTCTTGTTAAAATGGTATTTTAAAGGAGTTCCTACTGAGTAGCCACAATCTATGTTATGTATGTTTAAGAGCGGAAATAATAAAAACGCATGTAAAACTTTATCCTGCAAACCCAATGTTTTCCAAAATATGAAGTGGAAAGTAGGGATTACCAGGGTCTTTAACGCATATGCATGATGCAGTATTAATGGGTTTGTGTTGATGGTTGCTTCCTGTCGAATGTAATATATATATATACATTATGCCAGACAAAGAAAATAAACAAAGGTGTTTTTTTAAACATTAAATTTAAACTGCACAGCAGACCAAGATACAAAGCTGTCTCTGTTCAGGGACAAAATTAACATATATCAAACAACTTCACCTTGAAAAAGACCCCGAACGGGGTCAGAATATTTTGGGAGACCCCAATCGGAGTCATGTGTACCCCGATCAGGGACATTGTAGTTTTTGACCGTAAACTGTTAATCAATTAACTTTGATGATCAATAACTTTTAAAAAAAAATCATTTTAAAAAATCCTGAACGGTGACTTCATGCGGACTGAACAAATTATTTGTCTTAATCGCGGCGGAAGAAGGGGCAAGGATTGTGGCCACGTAAAATCGATTTAAGCCCCCCCCCCCCCCCCCCCAGTGGAAGTCGTTTCCGCTGACCGTTCCATGGCGGTTCTTCTGTTTATTTTTGTTATGGGTTGTTTTTAGGTGTTTGTGTCGCTTTTATTTTTTTATTTTGGATAGACTTTTGGCCATTTTGTGGGGAAAGTAACTGTCCTATTGGCTTTCCGCTGTTGGTGTTTCCGTTGGGGTCTGTTGCTTCATGTTTGTATTTCTTTCCGTTTTGGTGTCTCTGATGGGAGCTGTGGGTTAATTGTATCGATTCCTAATCATTGCCTCTTCTTCTATTTTATATCTTTTAAAAGTTTTCACCTATTTGATAGAATAATTAACATTTTGCACAGACTCAATTCTGTGAACCCATCCAAAAATGGCCATTTTACCCCCTATCGGGTTACAAGTTACTAAATATGGAAACAAAATGCGACAGGTAAATGGGGATTCTCCTGACTCCGATCGGGGGTTCTCTTCTACTGAGACGGGACTCGGTTTAAAGACTCATCAAGCCTGTAGAAGCAAGGAATCCAACCCAAGATCCCTTATTTATGAGGTCAGTAGCCTAACCACCACATCACTGAGGCTTCTGCGCAATTATTAACACCCCACCCGCAGCACACACACTGTGAAATGTTTAAAATATTTTGTTAAAAAGTTATTGATCATCAAATTGATTTATTAACATTTTTCTGTCAAAAACTACAATGTCCCTGATCGGGGTACACATGACTCCGATTTGGGCCTCCAAAATATTCTGACCCCGTTCGGGGTCTTTTTCAAGGTGAAGTTGTTTGATCTATGTTAATTTTGTCCCTGTCTCATGGGCCCAGAGGTGTTTGATCTATTGAAGTTTGGACAAGTATACGGTCTGTTCTTGTCTCAAGTCTGAGAGGGGTTTATTAAGTAGAAAAAAAAATTGTATCAGGTGCTTGGGATAGGGGACTTATGTGGGGTCAGGTCACTTTTTTGTTTTTGGCTTTTTTTTCCAAAGTTAGTTTTGCATTATGGAGCACTTTTCCGACATCATAAAACATGTTTAGAAATTTCTAGACGAGGTTTAAACTAGATTTTGTTCAGGGTCGGCGGCAGTCAGATGGTCAGTGATAGTCACGCGGACAATAGCAAGCTTTATAACGTAGGCTGTTGGTACTTTTTAAAACGCTTCATTATAAAAAAAGTCATCTAAAAAAACAATTCTAGCATTTTCCGTCAAAGTTTTCCAAATTAAATACTTGTAATTTGTCAATGTGTTTCATTATTTCCCTTCTGTATACACGTATAGTCAACCAGCACATCAAATTCATCTTTCTGAAATAACAATACATGTATTTCATGGTTGTTATGGTTTGTCTTTGGGTGTTTGTGTCGCTTATATTATTTTATTTTGGATAGCCTTTTGGCCATTTTGTGGGGAAAGTAACTGTCCTATTGGCTTTCCGCTGTTGGTGTTTCCGTTGGGATCTGTTGCTTCGTGTTTGTATTTCTTTCCCTGTTGATGCAGGCCGCGCACAGGGTGGAGAGGGATGCAAACGCCCCCACCCCAAACCCAGTATTAGGTCAATTGTAAACAATAGACACAGAAAGTCTATGCTGTTGAGCAATCATCCTACCATCTTTTCACATGAACAATAAACAACAACAACAACAAAAAAAAAAAATAAATAAAATAAAAAAAAAAATAAAAGCACCGCAGACACTGCATAATACCCCGCCACTGCTAAGCAATTTAACTTATTTGAAAATATATCAAGGCTAAATAACTAGAAAGGGGATAGCAGAGATATGATCCGCAAGTGTAATGTCTTAATGTGAGTTGATGAAGTTGGTCCTTGGCCACGATATGAACCATTAAGTCCTCTATATATCTTTGAAGTTTCATCGAGATATTCCATATAGTTAGGGAACTAGAGGCCAAAAACCATTTTTTCAGATATTTCAAAGGCAGATAACTCAATCGCTGGGAAAGCCAGAGTCATGTTCCATTGCCACAGTATATAACAATTGATCTACTACATATCTATGAAGTTTCAGCAAGATATTGTAAATGATTAACGAACTACAGTCTAAAATGCATTTTTTTAAATACGTCAAGGGCAGATAACTCAAGAACTGGAACAGCCAGAGTTGCAGTCCTTGGCCACAATATGAACCGTTTAATCCTCTATATGTCTGTGAAGTTTCATCCAGATATCATATATAGTAAGGGAATTAGAGGCCAAAACCATTTTTCATATACTGAAAAGGGCAATAACTCTGCTAAAAATTAACGGATTTTGCCAATTAACAATCCCAAACCACTCATCCCCGATACCAATATGTATGCAAAATTTGAACAAAATCCGTGAAAAAAAACTCAAGTAATCGATCGGAAACGAAGTGCGGACGGACGGACAGACATACGGACGGACACCGGAGGGTATAACAAAATACCCCGCCACTATCGTGTGGCGGGGTATAAAAAGAGAAAATCTACCTTCATTTTCATTGTTTCGCCCACTATTTCTTTATTTTCGTTATTTTACTCTGCTCTTCTGTCCATGTTGAAATCAGCCATGAACTCATATGTCAAACTGGGTCAAACGGACCGATTATCTCACAAGAGTGAAATCAAAGTTAAAGGCTACTAGCGGGGAATATTTGCAGTGACACCATTCCGATAGGCCTTGTTGCAGAAGATATTTAAGTCCAGCATTGCATTTTTAAACTAAATCAAAACGAAGCCCATAAATGCGAAGTTGCTGATAATCGATAACCCCGATTAAGATTAGCAGTTAATGGTACATTACGAGTGTTGAAGTCAGTTACATGACTAAAATCTGACAAACCGAATTAATTGCAGTATATAAACACCGTAGGCTGCATCACCATCCATGGAAGGAAAATTTATAATCTCAAAATCAAAATCGTCGCGTTTGTCATAACTTTTGCTTGAAACAAACCCATCAAAAATAGATAACTGTATATCCAAGGACGGGCTTCGGTTTCAGAAGAACTTGTTTTATTTAATTGCAGTTCTGAATGGTAAATTTGAATGATAAAATATTCGAAGTAGGTTTTGTCAATATTTAATTAATTATCCAAATATTTATTTAATTAAGAAACAGATCAACTCTTACTGCGATTTGTTGAGTAATAAATTACAGTTTGGTGGTCAGCTGTAAAGTAGATCCAATCACGAGCGCGTAGCACGCATGATTTGTCTACTTACAACTGACCGACAAACTGATTTATTACTCAACAAATCACAGACTAGAGCTGATCAATTTCGATTCTAACACGCTGAAAATCGGCAATTATGTTGTTGTTTTCTCCCAACTTTTCGCCATTGTTAGAAGAAATCCCGCTAAAATTATCGACTGAAACACACGCATTTATATCCTTTTCTGACGTTTTCGATGCGAGAAAATGACGTTACACCGTCTAAGGCCAAGGAAATCGACTAGTGACGTAATAAATTGGGAGTTTTTAATGACGTCATTTATCACGCTCTTCCGAACTGTGATTTGTTGCTGAATAAAGTTATTTTCCATTGCCTAAATAGGCGCACTGTGTTAGAATATGTATTGATGGGTAGTTTCAACAATTATCATATACCCAGATAAAGTGACTTTTCCTTTGAAAATATATATATTTTTTTCATTTTGACACAGTCAGCGTATTTTATTTTGTCAAATATGTCCTTACCCTGCTGTTCACGACAATCCTTTTCTGTGCAAACAGTGCAGATCCAGATCATATGGCTTATCTGATCAGGATCTATACTGTTTGACATTCATTTTATGAATTTGTAGGAATAAAGGACACCAAGTAATCTGATTGGTTCAAAGTCAGAGGTGTGTGTGGCTGAATTGAATATTCAGCAAAAGGAAGGTTTAATAATTTATTTTAGGAAATCAGGCGTATTTGGAAAGAAATTAAACGGATACTTCGGAAAATGGCATACTGAGTTGGTAATGATATCACAGCCATCAACGTTAACATCATCTTCACTTTGACACCATTTGGCAAGGTTGACTTTTATTGTGAAATGTTCTGCACTCATTCATACAGCAGAGACACATTCGCAAGGTAATGCGTCAATTTGTGCCTAATAGAAGTGAAGGCAATGATCAGCGACACCAAAGGGAAAGAAACACAAACATGAATTAACTAGACCCTATTGGAAATACTAATAGCAGAAAGCCAAAAGGACAGTCACTTTCCCACAAAACTGCCAAATGGCTATCCAAAACACAAAAGTATAAGCGAAACACACACTCAAAGACAACCCATAACGAAAATAAACCGCCACAGAAGAACCGCCTTGGAACGGCCAACGAAATGAATTTCACTAGGGGAATTAAATTGATTTTACGTGGCCGCAATCCTCGCCCCCACTTCCGTCGCAATTCAGACAAATAGTTCTTCGGTGCATTTTATATAAACCCGGGCGGCAGGGCTTGAGTTGTCATTTCATCTCCATGTCGGGTAAAACAAAATGGTGTTGATGGGAACGTTAAAGCTCAGTTCAAACAGAGGAGATGTGCATACAGACGGGCAGGGGTGAAATAATACTTTACTGGATGTTGGATCTGTGTATTTGGCATGGTGTGTACTGGCTCTGTAGTGAAATTTATCTACATTTTTTTAAAGACAATAAAAGACAGCATTGCTCGCATTCTGTCCTAGAGGACATCGGCGAAGGCGGGGATAATGTCGTTTAAATCATGGACAAAGTGTGTATCATACCAAATATGAACCAAATCCAATAATAATAATAATAATAATAATAATAATAATAATTATAAAAAATAGAAGTGGAGGCAATGGTCAGGAATCGATACAATTAACCCACAGCTTGGACTATAGCTCTCTGGCTTTCGCATATAGAGATCGGTAAGGCATAATCCTACCGTTACGGATCTGTATCGGTGACGTTAAACAGCTTGCGCTTTTGATCCGAAGGAAAATGGTGTCACAGCTATGACAGGTTCTTGTTATTGCGAAGCGAAAATCTAACAGCGATCATCAATTAATGAGCAAACACCAATGAGCGATGTTGATTGAACAACAACAACAGCCCAATGTTGAATGGGAAATTGCACATTCTTGAAAAAAGTTTGTTCTAAGACACTGGATAAAGACGGAAAGGGAGCATTACACACAGAATCAGGTGAAAATAATAATGAAATTTTGCTGTTCGCCTTACAGTAATTTTATGCACCATGACACAATCAATTACATTTTTTCATGATTGAGATGCTCCCTAAACATTTCCTGCAATCAGGAACCAGGTCAGCCAATACACACTTTCAGCGGGTTTCCTCAAATAACTCGATTACACACTGTGACATGTAAATGATGTAAGGTGGAGAGTTTGAATAATGGAGAAAAAATGGTACAGCAGAAATATGCGGCTAAATATGCCTTATTTAGATTGAAATTTGTCTCAAAACAGGTATCATCAGCAGGCCTAGATTAGAATCAATTCGTTTCCGGTTTTCATCAAAGAAGTTAACTTAGCAACACTATCCTCTGCACCTTCACTTACCGGCAGTGTATGTAATGAACACATGCGAGTAGGCCCCTAATGGCAAAATGTGACCGATCGCAGTATCAAAAGAAAGAAAGCTATGATAGACCGCCCCCGCCTATCGAGGCTTGGAGAAATAGATTGGGCTGCGCGTACGATGCTTCCACGCAGAGCTGATACCCACCGCACATGATTCTGGCAACCCGCTTAGAACGTCTCAGCTCGCCCAGGAAAATGCCCGGCCATGCTTATATACCCTACTGGTTTCATTGGGCGGCAGGGATTCATCTCAATGTGATGTAAAAGTCCCACAAACTCGGAAGCAATGTCACAAAAATGACCTTTACAGTGTTGACGGGGACGTTAAACCTCAAATCAAACAAAACTAGAGCTATCACTAAAGGTGATGAATACCCCCACAAAAACTGCCTTGATAGTACAACAGCGGCATTTTGCAATTTTTTCACTTGAAAGGGGCCATAACTATGTCGAAAATTGACGAATTGTAGTGGAAATCAAACTTGACCTGTATTTTATGATGTTACATCAGTGTACCAAAAATTATAAAAATCGGTGAAGCGCTTTTTGAGTTATCGTCCGGAAACCAAGTCAACAGACCGACCGACCGACCGACAGACAGACAGACCGACAAGCTCACTCCTATATACCCCCCCAAATTTCATTTGTGGGGGTATAATCAGCTGTGATAGAATCGGGTAAGTGCATTCCAATCCCTGGTGTATGAATGTCATTTGACATGTCACCAGAAGATCCTTGTGATTGTGATCCTGGTGAACATGTGAATGTTATTTACCAATTATGATTCGACCGGCCCCGATAGCTCAGTTGGTAGAGTGTCCGCTCCGGGGAACGGGAGGTCTGGGGTTCGACCCCGGGCCGCGACATACCAAAGTCGTTAAAAATGGTACTAGCTGCTCCTCGTTTGGCACTCAGATTTACGGGGTAGAGCTAGGACTGGTCGATCCAGTGTCAGGATAATGTGACTGGATGTGGTATCATGTAATGTGTCTGGGACATGATACTTCAGTGAGGCAGCACTATAAATGTGAGCATTGAGCTCCCTGTCGCAACCATACACCGTCGTGATATGACTGAAAAATTGTTGAAAGCGACGTTAAACCCGATTTCACACACACACACACCAATTATGATTCTGACGAAGTTTGTAAGAGCATAATTGGCTTTTAATATTTAGGTCGCGCACTTCTATGGTTAGATCCTTGCTGTTGCCATGTGAGATCTATCTATCTCCAAATACGTCTAAATTCCCAAGGGAGATATCAGACCGGTTCCGGTGAACAAGTTTTTATCTTAATAAGATGCCTAGTTCTGCATCAGAACGTCAGTTGGTTTTTCTGTTGGTACTGCACTTTTCGCCCATCTTGGCATGGGATACAGACTATCAAGTGCACAGTCACCCAAGGTGCCTAATTTTTGCCTGGGCGCCTAAGTTCTGAAAGAAAATGCCTTTTAACTAAATGTGAAATGTGGATTTATGACAGTCTGGGTCCCATCGTCTGCCCTGCTGGGATAATGGTCCTCTCTACAATATATTGTGAAATGTTACTGCAAAAGGCTGTAAGGCCAAATGGAAAAAAAAATCCTGGTGAATAATAATAATAATAATCGACCTTATTTATAGAGGGTAACACATTTAGTACAAGTACTAATCTTCCATGTGGCTCTCTTTTCCTGGGTAGGAGCCAGTACTAAGAAATGTGGATGAAGTTTCTTGCTCAAGGAAACAACACCTGGCGCTTGTGAGGATCGAACCGGCTACCTTTCGATCTCAGATCCGATGCTTTACCACTGCACCACAGCTCTTCACGAAACGAATCTCATTAGATGTTTGAAGAGTACCCCACCCATCTGGGCTTGATAAATAGACTGCCCCATTGTGCATCTACACAGCGGCCCCTACACAGAGGTGAAAATGACCACGCATACTGATAAACTGCTTTAGTAGGTCTAAGCCCGTCCAGGCAAATCGGTGCGAGTCAGACGTCAGATTGCCCCTGCATATAAACCCTATAGGGCTTGAGATGTAAATTACCACAAAACTGGCAGCTACGTTCCCAGAAAGACAAAAATAGTGTGACCGGTGTGTGAAACCTTAGTTCAAACAAAACAATTGAACAATACCTGTTCTGATTTCAAACGCTGATTATCCCGACGCTTTTCGAGGAAAAAGTGGGGATATTGTAATGGTCTTCGTCGTCCGTCTGTCCGCCCTCGCCCATCAGGGCTTGGAGAAATAGATTGGGCTGCACGATGCCTCCACGCAGAGCTGATACCGACCTCATCTGAGTACTGGTAATCCGCTTTGAACGTCTAAGCCCACCCAGGAAAATTGCTGCGAGTCGGCCCGTCCATGAATATATAAGCCCTATTGGTTTCATTAGGCGGCAGGGATTGAGATGTCATTTCATCTCAATGTCGGGTAAAAGTCTCACAGAATTGGAAGCAACGTCTCTAAAATGACCTAAATAGTGTTGACGGTGACGTTTAACCTCAAATCAAACAAACAAATCGTCCGTCCGTCCATCTTACCAGATAACTCCTCCTAGTCGGTTATAGATAGAAAATGAAACTTTGGGAACTGATAGATCTTTGGTCTGGGGAGTGCATGGCGCTTTCGGAATTTGATCACACCCCTAGGGGCGGGCCCAGGGGTGGGGCCGGCCCAGGGGGTGGGGCCCGCGTGGGGTCAAAAATAAAAATTTCCAGAGTCGTGTAACATATCAAAGCGAGCGGCATGATGAGTAGATTATGTAGTGGCGTGGAGATATGCGATGGCGTGCCATCGACTGCGCAATTCTAGTGTGGGCTTGTGATTGGAACATGTATTGTAATTAGAAGCCTGTTGTGTAGTGGTAATGCTACTCGCCTGATAAACCAGGGTCGATCCCGGGCTTCTCCAGACTTTCAGATGAGTCTTTAAACCAAAGTTCCATCTCCGCATGACCTTAGCTGTTGGTGGGACGTAAAACTAAAACACACACATGTATGCTTATTTTTTCTTCTTGTGATTTTTACACGTTGTTTTGTTTGATTTGAGGTTTAACGTCCCCGTCTACACTGTATATGTCATTCTGGAGATGTTGCTTCCAATTTTGTGGGATTTTTACCCGACATTGAGATGAAATGACACCTCAGTCACTGTTGCCCAATGAAACCAATAGGGTTAATAAGCAAGGGCGGTCCGACTCGCATCGTTTTGCCAGGGTAAGCTTTGATCGCACCGCCTCTGATCGGTTCACTAGTACTCGTGTGCGGTTGGTTTCAGCTCTGCATGGAAGCATCGTGCAGCCGCCCATCTATTTATTCAAGGCCCGATGTGTGGGGACCGATTTGTACATGTAAAGATAGCCTTTAGCTACATTACAATTTATTTGTATACCCCCTAACCCCCTCCAAGCCTATAATATATTTTTTCAGGCATTTGCAGGATTCAGGCTTTTTGACCTTGATTTATGAAATTATGATTATTCCGCCTTTTTCCTGTTTAAAAAAAAAAAAATTTAAAGCTGCAAACTCAGTAAACTCGGGTCTCTGATGCACAGAAAAGCTTGATTATTATGAGGCTTGGCCCTTGCGGGCATTCAAGACAGTTGTACATTACATTGCACTTCAGACTTGATGAGCATATACAGTAATCATGTAATAATGTTACGGATCTTTAACCTGGACACTGGAAAAATCTCCCTGCATAGGGTGTCTCCAGTTAGCGTCCAGAGTAGATCCAACGGACGGTGCATGTTACGACACCTATTTTTTTATTTCTGCTGCGGGTATCGAAGATAGGGCCTCTAAAATCAGAGGGAAGTGGCACTAACAATTGAGCGACCAGGCAATTAAAAGGTAAATAAAGTATTTATTACTCATTTGGTGGTGAAAAGATATATATGACATAGGCCTATTCATTTTCGTGTTGATTTTTATTTTATTTTACTTATGACCCAAAGTTATCAAACCAGGAGCCCTTCAACACTGATATCCACCAAATTTGTATGAACTCCATATAATGCTTATTCATAGAAATATCCATGCTATTCTTATCACTGTGAGATCAGAGTGTTGTGCATGTGGTTTATCAGTATAATCTGGACAGGAATCACGCGTTGGACTTTCAAACAGATTATATGGACCCCAATCAAATGCTGCTGAACGTGACATCTGATCAGAGTCTTCACAGTTTGCTTGAATTACATGAATTTAAAAGTTTTTGTAAATGTACTTGTGACTTCGTTGATAAACAGTGGATAACACCGTGTAATAAAAATCGTACATGGTCCCACATTAACTTTTTAAATAACTGGACCAGGTGGTGATGCACTGGACCTGATCTGAGTTCAGCTGGACGGAAGAAATGATATAAATCATCAGATCATACTGAAGTGATAAATGTACATCAGTTCAAGAGTCATCAGATTATCTCTGTTAATAATTATCTACAAAGATTGTAAAACTTCTGCAACAAACTGAAAAAAGAAACTTATTTTAAGACAAATGTTTATTTGTTTGATTTGAGGTTTAACGTCCCCGTCAACACTGTAAAGGTCATTTTGAAGACGTTGATTCCAGTTTTGTAGGACTTTTACCCGAAATCGAGATTGAATGACTTCTCAAGCACTGCCGCGCAATGATTCCAATAGAGGTTATAAGCATGGACGGACCGATCTGCATTGCCTGGGCAGGCTTAGATCCTCTAAGCGGTTAACCAGTACTCGTGTGCGGTCGGTTTCAGCCCTGCGTGGAAGCATCATGCAGCCCATCTATTTCTTCAAGCCCCGATGGGCGGAGGTAAGCGAAAATGACATGTTACGTATCATATTGAAGCATCATGCAGCCCATCTATTTCTTCAAGCCCCGATGGGCGGAGGTAAGCGAAAATGACATGTTACGTATCATATTTTAACAACGTTACTCAATGGTAACATATGCCGCGCGTTATCTTCTACAGCTATGGCTGTGACATGTCCAAAGTTTAAGACGAAAATTTTAATGTGCCATGTCTTAATCTTAATCTAAGAAATACGACAAAAAGTGCAAACATCGCAGATCTCTAGCATTGATGAAACAGGATGTTTTTGTATTAAGAACTTCGTACGGGCTTTCTAAGATAAAAATACGTCGAAATTGCTTTGATGAAACTGGCCCCTGGTATACTATATTTATCCTACC
This sequence comes from Lucinisca nassula, assembly GCA_963580285.1. Taxonomy (NCBI): domain Eukaryota; kingdom Metazoa; phylum Mollusca; class Bivalvia; order Lucinida; family Lucinidae; genus Lucinisca; species Lucinisca nassula. Next base: position 22,348,417 of record OY757021.1, read on the forward strand.
TATCCGACCATAATTTCTAATGATATTTTTATGCCCCCAAGTTCGAAGAAGTTGATGGGGCATATTGGTTCTGTCTTGTCCGTCTGTCTGTATGTCCGTTACGCTTTCACCCTGTAGGAAACTAAAGAATGGTTTGAGCTAGGATCTTGAAATTTCATATATGGAATGTGCCTGAAAAATAAGCAGACATGTATTTTATTTTTTTCGCCGGACTTGTCTTTACAGAGTTACGCCCCTTTTCGGACTTATGCATTGTGGCTATGGAGAAACCATGCGAGCAAGATATCTGTAGAACCACTTGAGCTAGGCTCATGATATTTAGTTAACAGTTTGGGTTTAAGGTGTAGATGACCTGATTAACTTTTGACGAAATTCCGAAAATATTTAAAGGAGTAACGCCCCTTTTCGGGCTAATGCATTGCGGCTATGGGGAAACCTTTTGAACAAAATATCTGAAGAATCGCTTGAGCTAGACTCATGATATGTAGTAGAGAGTTTGGGTCTAATGTGTTGACGACCTGATTAACCTTGGATGAAATTCCGAAAAAATCCCCTTTTACGACTTATGCATTGTGGCAATGTGGAAACCTTGTGAGCAAAATATCTGAAGAACTGTTTCAGCTAGGCTCATGATATTTAGTAGACAGTTTGGGTCTAAGGTATAGCTGAACTGATCAACTTTTCATGAAATTCCGAAAATATTTAATGGAGTTACGCTCTTTTTCGTACTTACGCGTTGTGGCTATGGGGAAACCTTGTGAGCAAAATATCTGGAGAACCGTTTGAACTAGGCTCATGATATTTAGTAGACTACTTGGGTCTAAGGTGTAGATGACTTTTGTCGAAATTTCGAAAACATTTAACGGAGTTATGCCCCTTTTCGGACTTATGCATTGTGGCTACGGGGAAACCTTGTGAACAAAATATCTGGAGAACCCCTTGAGTTAGGCTCGTGATATTTGGCATACAGTTTGGATCTAATGTGTAGATGACCTGATTAACTTTTGACGAAATTCCGAAAATATTTCATGGAGTTATGCCCCTTTTTGGACTTATGCATTGTTGCTATAGGGAAACCTCGTGAACAAAATAACTGGAGAACCACTTGAGCTAGGCTAATGATATTTGATAGTCTGTTTGCTACTAAGGCATTTATGACCTGAATAACTTTTGTTTAAAATCTGTTAATATTTGTGAGGTTTATTTTTAATGCAAATGATCACTTGGTACTGTTTACTGTCCCATTTAGAGACAAGCATATGGTTGGTGGCATAGTGTTTCACAAACACAATTACTATTTGTTTTTTCTTTTATAAATTTTTTTTCAAATTTTTCCAGTTACAATATCATTTTGTGCCAGTTCTTCCAGTAGTCCGGTTCATTCTTAACAATCCAATGTCATGTTGACCTGATAAAGCTCAATTGTCCTGAAACATCATATTTGTATTATGTCAAGGCGTTACAATGCAATTAACATAGGAGGTAATGGAGCTACGTTATTGGAGATAACCTTATTGTTCAATGTAAAACAAACAGCGCAAGGCCAATCATTTGATATCGAAAGTTCCACATCAATGTTGAAACAGCACCTGAACTTCATGATTTGAACATGGTTTAGCTGTTTGCACAAGAAATGCGTCAAGCAAGTATGTTTGCAAGATTGTATGAAAGAATGCATTATTATTTCAGTATCAGTAGGTTAAAATCGCCTGATCGTTTATTAACATTACTCATTCCTACATAAACTGTTTTTTAGTTATTGTAAAAACAGGATTTCCGTACCAAGATTTGGTTAACACTGAATGTTGAGAAGAAATTGAAATTGAACATTTTCTGATCATCCTGGAGTGACATGTTTCTTTTAGAAACAGGCGATATCAAGCATTGCACTTGGTTACAAATAAGGGCATTCTAGGGCATGTTTCGCAAATAAGTTCTGTGTATGCGGTCCCATTTCGGCCCTTCATATGACATGTTAATTGTCATTGTCTTCTTCATATGAAGCTTCTGGTTTGTTAATTGACTATAGGAATCAACCATGGTTTTTCATGGATTAACATTTGCTGGGTCCAGAGGAAGCTGTTTGAGCATGAGGCCGCAAGGCCGAATGTTCAAATATCTTCCGAGGGATCCGGCAAATGTAACTGCGATGAAATAACAATGGGTGATCGTTGTTCTCGCATAACTTACGATTCCGATAGCAAACGTTGACAAAAACGCCAAAAAGCTCCATATAAACTCTCCAAAAGTGACTGGCAAATCAACATGGCGGCCAGTCGTTTACAATGACGTTGTTACGCAAAAACAATCTGACGTCATCATAGAACCCTAAAACGCTTTGTTCAGGGCGATAACGTTACGCCGCTCAACGTAACGTAAACAAAGTAAGGCCAGTCTTGTGATATCAAAAGTTCAAAATCCATGTTCAAACAACACGTGAATTCCATGATTTGAACATGTTCTTTTGCTGTTTGAGCACGGCCATATACAAATTGCAAGGGTTTTGTTTTCATTTTTTTTTTCAGTTTATCGTTGGAAAGATACCAAGGAACAGCAATGAAGTTAAGTTGCAGACCCTTCTGTGAAAGCAGGGGAATTGTGTTAAACAGACTATGAAAAATATTCAGATAAATGGTCTCAGCTTGGGAAAACTATTTCAATTTCAACAATGCATGCCGCAGTGCATTGGTATAAAGGATGCAAGTCTGGAACTTGGAAGCCCTATACTGTTAGATGCCAGGGTAAAAAAGTTTCTGGAGTGTTCCTTTTACAGAAGAAATACCACTCTCCTGTATATGACTTTCAGGACTTATGCTAAATGCATCAAGTGCTTTACCCAGAAAGATACAAAGGCAAATGAACGTCACTGTTACATGTGAGTTTACGGCGTCCCGCAAACCCTCATGCTGACAAGACAACCGAGGGTGATCCAGGATGACGTGAATGTCTACAGAAGCAAATAACAAACAACAAAACAAAACAAAATTGCGCATAAGCCGACCAGGGACACAGGCTGACCAGTACATGCGACAAATAACTACACAGCAGAACTCAACTTGACTGTGCATCAAATTATCAGCACCCAGCTCTTGACACAAGAATACTCAAAGTTTATGCTTCCTTACTGAGCACTACATAAATCAGTTAATGCTCACTACAATTGAGCATAATACTAATCAAAGTCGGGATCACTACATTTGCACAGGTAAGAGGCAATTGAACAGACCGCGCCTTTGCGCTACCTGGTCACCCGCCAATTACAGAAATCATAACAAACTCCATCCATTTCTTATCCTTCTCCGCGACACGGCTCACAAATTCATTACATTAACAACAGCTAGAAACTAAAAACAGAAATATTTTCATCTATTCTACACAACATTTGTAAGTGTCTCATAAGGATCAACACTGCCTTAAATTCTTTCCGTATTTGGTAGGCACCACGTCATAACCGTCTTCGTGACGCTGATGACGCAGCTGACGTCATCCACGCCGCCATAACGTGTGGCGACCAAATACTCCGACCTCCGTCTTCGTGACGCTGATGACGCAGCTGACGTCATCCAAGCCGCTCAGGCCGCCATAACGTGTGGCGACCAAATATTCCGACCTATCATCATCACGTTCTTTACATGTACATACATGTACAATCCGAGTTCTCAAACAGAAACGGCATCATTACAAAATGAACTTGTAATTCTTCTTGAACACAATTTTTTCTACTCAACATGATTATGCTTGCGATATCAAATTTATCACGGTTCATCATCACGAATAACCCGACAGGCTCTTGTAAGAGTTTGCCTTGATGACGAAGATATGGTTAATTTTACGACCCCTCAACACCTAATAACATACAGAGACTAGTCCAGCAGAAGCCCAGTTTGACCTGGAATTGCGGTTCAAAGTATTTTTCTTTGCTGATTTTTGTTGGTCAGGCATTGTATTTGAAGAATCTGACTGATGTCACTCTGACATCATTGAGCATTTTGAGAAAATCAAGATGGCGACCAAGATGGCAGTTTAAACATAATACCAGATGTATGTCGCCAAATAATTGGCTACACATGGTTGTTAAATTCATTATATTCCTTATCTAGTGATGTTTGTGCAAAAGGCTTGCCAACAACAAGTCTAACGAGAATGTAATATCACAAAATAGCAAGATGGCATCCAAGATGGCTGCTAATTATGTATTTTTTCTGGAATTTTGGAAAAATATGTAGATCATTTTCTTAGAAAAAATTCTTTTTGATTCCTAACTGCTATTCAGGAAAGTTATGGCTTGATTTCTATTGCATTTCAGAATTTGTCAAAAAGATATGGCATCCAAGATGGTTGTTAAATGTATACCTGTTAACACAAGACATTTCTAACTTCTTACGTCTATCTCCTTACTTCCAACTTCTAACTTCCATGAGGTAGGTAGGTACGAAGGTATGTAGGTAGGGTGGGGGTGGATAGATAGGTAAGTAGGTGTGAAGGTAAGTAAGCAGGTAGGTTGGTAAGTACGTAGGTAAATATAAAGGTAGGTATGTATGAAGGTAGTTACGTACTTAGGAAGGTAGTTACGTGCTCAGCAAGGTAGGTAGGTAGGGTAGGTAGGTAGGTAGGTTGCCGGATGGATGGGTAGGTAGGTAGGTAGATAGAGTGAGTGTTTGAGTTTAACGTCCCACCAACAGCTAAGGTCATACAGAGACGGGACCTCGGTTTAAAGACTCATCCGAAAGTCTGGAGAAGCCCGGGATCGATCCCGCGACCCCTGGTTTACAAGGCGAGTAGCGTATCCACTACACCACGGAGGCTTCTAAGGTAGGTAGATAGGTAGGCTTGTTTGTTTGACCTATATCGGTCACTTGAGAAGAAATGACATCTCAAGCCCTGATGGCCAATGAAACGAATAGGGTTCCACGTTGTAGGTGGGTAGGTAGGTAGGAAGATTGGATTGGTGGGTAGGTAAGTAAGCAAGTAAGGTAAATAAGTAGGTAGTTATGTACTTAGGTAGGTAGCTAGCTAGGTAGGGGCTGGTTTGGTTTGTAGGTATGTAGGTAGTGTGAGTGAGTGGTGTTTGGGATTGTATGTAGTAAGGCAAGCAGGCGGGCGGGTGAACGGGTAGGTAGGTAAGAAAGTAGGTAGGTTTGATTTGAGGTTTAACGACCCCGTCAGTACTTTATAGGTCATTATGGAGATGTTGCTTCCAATTTTGTGGGACATTTACCCGACATTAAGATGAAATGACTTCTCAAGCCCTGTCACCCAAAGGATTTATAAGCAAGGCTGATCGGTTGAGTCTCCCGTTAAGGACAGAAAAACAGTTGATATCCGAGAAACGGTGAGGAAAAACACAGAAATAATCCCAGACTTGATTTCTGCGTATGTAATATCTGGTTTTGACATGATGGCCTGTTATTATGGGGTTGGTAAAGCCAAACTGGTGAAGATATTAAGAGCGGGGCACAAACTGCGTAAATAAGGTGAGGTAACAGCACCATTTCGCGATGTTATGAAAGAGGCCACATACTTTGTGTCAGCTTGTTATGGGTACCCGCAGTTGACAGTATGTCCAGAACAAGGCTATTAATGTGGACATCAAAAATTTGTAAATCCTCTAAATCAGTGCCAAAGTTATCCTCTCTTTCTCCAACTACAGAATCATTCATGGAAAATGTGAAACGAGCACACTTCTAACCATCTGTGTGGAAATATGCCCTTGATGCAGACCCATCAGATATCAAGGTTGGCAAAAAGCTGGTCAATATGAGTATTGACCGGGTCGGTGGTTAAAACCGGTCATTACCGGTCTATTGGGTTGATTAAATCACTGGAGTATGTGCCTTTGTCCTGTTGCTATCTGGTCTTTAAAGCCCCCCCCCCCCCTTCCCCCCTACATCATATACACGAGTCTATGTGGAAACATGCCCTTGATTCAGACCCACCAGATATCAAGGTTGGCAAAAAGCCGGTCAATATGAGTATTGACTCGGCCGGTTGTTAAAACCAGTTTTAACCGTCATTTCTGGTCGATTGGTGGTCAATTGGGTCAATTAAATCCCTGGAGTATATGCCTCTGTCCTGTTGATATCTTGTCTTAAAAGCTTCCCCCCCCCCCCCTTACATGATGTAAATGAGGTTAGAATATATTTGCATCAGTGAACAAGACAAAATAGTTTTTAGTAATAACAGTAATTATTTGAGGTATTTGTTCAGAAGTCAAAAGACATAATTTGTGTTAACCTGAAGAGGTTCGATTGACTCAATGAACTGTAGATAGGTCTGGTCTTTTCAATCAAACAATCTTTATAATTTATAATTATCCTTTATAGGCTAGATCAATTGTTCATATTTTGATTTACTGGAATATGAATAAGCTGAATTTATCATGGGTTGGATCAGTCAGATTTACCCCCTAGAACTTCAGTTAAATAAAGCAAATTCTTCTGATACCGAGGCCCTGTTTTTGGATTTACATCTATCTATTGTAGATGGATTTGTTTCGTGCAAAATTTATGATAAACGCGATGACTTTGATTTTGAGATTGTAAATTTTCCTTTTTTGGATTGTGATGTTCCTCGTGCGCCATCCTATGGCGTTTATATTTCGTAATTAATTCGATTTGCTAGAGTGTGTAGTCATGTAACTGACTTCAACACTCGTAATAAATTATTAACGGCTAAACTCCTTAATCAGGGTTATCGGTACCATAAACTAAACAAAGCCTTTTCAAAATTTTATAGACGCCATTCTGATTTAATTTCAAAATTCAATATTGGACTTAAATCTCTTCTGCAACAAGGTCTATCGGAACCCGAATTTTATGGTGACTTAGCATATAAATTCAGAAAAATATATAACCGCAATGACTTCAGCACCCAATTTCGTAAAATCATTCTTCGGTATAAAAAGATTGGGTACAGCAAGGATATTATACGACAGACTGCATGCATGGTAGTTAACCCAATCACGGTTGGCAACTTTGCTTCCCTCTTTAATTGCACGCCGGTGGGTCAGGCCTCAGATTCTATGACGGCTCCAACGTAAAGGCTTATTGAGAATTAGAGAGATAATGCTGGTTGGTGCCTGATGCTCTGTCTCTGGTCGGGCTCATCGGAGTCTAACTGTTGGTTTTCTTTTGCTCCAGCATTTCAGTGGTTTCTTGCTGTCGAGTCCTCACCGTTGTCTCACCTCTGTGGTTCTTTGATTTTTGTGTTCACGGAGATGTTGCACTGATGAGTTAGGAGGCCTTCATGCGGACTGAACAAATTATTTGTCTAAATCGCGACGGTAGTAAGGGCGAGGATTGTGGCCACGTAAAATCGATTTAAGCCCCCCAGTGGAAATCTTCCACTGACCGTTCCAAGGCGGCTCTTCTGTTGCGATTTATTTATGTTGTTGTTTGTTACTTACTGTGTGTATCACTTGTGTCTTTTAATTTTGGATGGCCATATGGCCATTTTGTGGGAAAGTAACTGTCCTTATGGCCTTCCTTTGTTTAGGTTTCCATTATGGTCTGGTCGCTTAATGTTTGTATTTCTTTCCCTTTGGTGTCTTTTATGGGTGGAGTAAGTTAATTGTATCAATTCCTGATCTTTGTTTTACTTCTACTTTGAAGGAAGTTCCTATTTTGTTTGGCAGAATAGAAGAATTGCTGCAGCAGATTGACCACCCTCTCTCTCTCTCTCCCTGTGTTAGAAGATTCACTGATGTCTTTGCATTATATCACAGTATCTGCAACACATTTAAATTGCTGTCAAAACAGATTAAAACGTGAAAAAGCTGCCACTGCAGTGGGTCTGGCAAAGATCTTAGTGCCAAAGTGACCAATCAGATGTCCCTAATAGCGGTATTATACACTGATACCATGCTTTTAATTTCAATAAACTTGTTTCAGATCTTGATATTGATACTAATACTCCTGATTCATGTGATTGTAAAAACTCAGTGTATTGCTATCCTGCTGCTGCTCATGTAATTACTGGCAATTTGAAAATTATTCCTGATTCTAGGATAAGGAATATAATTTCTAAAGGACCGAAATATCGGTTTCCATCTAAAATTGATTTCAGTAAATGTAGAGATGAAATCGCTGCTTCTTTGAATGAATTCGGTAATCGATGGTGTAAGCGAGAGTATGTTGAGCATAAAGCCCTTAAGAGCTGGAAACTTAGCATTTTAAAACTAGTGAATAAACGCATTTCTTTCTATTCTCAAAATACTAACTTATTACCTCCTAAGCCTAAGACGTCTTTACGTCATCTTAAACTAGGTATTCAAGAATTTCATAAGAAGTTGGTTTTGGCCCCTGCAGACAAGGCCGCTAACAACGTCGTCGTTGTGTGACGGCTCCACTATGTTTACACGCTTAAGCAGGAGCTTGGTGGTACTAAGGCCTATGAACTTCAGCCTTTAGCTGAAGAGAGAGCTATAGTAGATAAACATATTTGTCATTCAGCCACCAAGTTTGCTGTGTCTGTTACCGAAGGCCAAGACAAACTTCCTACGCTTTACTGGTTACCAAAACTTCATAAAAGACCTTACAAAGCACGGTTTATTGCAAATTCTAGCTCTTGCACTACCACTGAACTTTCTAAATTATTAACTTCATGTCTTACTGCTATTAAAACGCATGCGATTGAATATTGTGAAAAAGTCTTTGAAAGATCAGGAAGAAATCTGTTTTGGTCTATAAAAAATTCGAATGAGGTTTTAAATAAATTGAAATCCAGACATTTTCGTGCTTCAAGTCTGTCTACTTACAATTTTTCCACTCTTTACACTACACTTCCTCATAATCTTATAAAAGAAAATCTTAATGGTTTAATTGAATGGGCTTTTCACAGAGAGGAGTCTCTCTATCTTGCATGTAATGTCAGAAATGCATTTTTCACTTCTAAAGAGCATAAGAATTATACACTTTGGTCATGTCAGAAAGTGTGTGATGCCCTCACCTTTCTACTTGACAATATTTATATTTCATTTGGTACTAAGTTATTTAGACAAATTGTGGGTATTCCGATGGGTACGAATTGCGCACCTCTTGTGGCTGATCTGTTCTTGTATTGTTATGAAAGAGACTTCTTGTTGTCGCTTTCCATTGATAACCAATCTGAAATTATTGAAGCTTTTAGCTCCACTTCTAGATATTTAGATGGTTTGATCAGTCAGATTTACCTCCCAGAACTTCAGTTAAATAAAGCAAATTCTTCTGATACCGAGGCCCCGTTTTTGGATTTACATCTATCTATTGTAGATGGGTTTGTTTCGTGCAAAATTTATGATGAACGCGATGACTTTGATTTTGAGATTGTACTTCTTAATCAGGGTTATCGGTACCATAAACTACGCAAAGCCTTTTCATAATTTTATAGACGCCATTCTGATTTAATTTCAAAATTCAATATTTGACTTAAATCTCTTCTGCACCAAGGTCTATCGGAGCCCGAATTTTATGGTGACTTAGTATATAAATTCAAAAAAATATATAACCGCAATGATTTCAGCACCCAATTTCGTAAAATCATTCTTCGATATAAAAAGATTGGGTACATCATGGATGTTATACGACAGACTGCATGTATGGTAGTTAACCCAATCACGGTTGGCAACTTTGCTTCCCTCTTTAATTTGCACGCCGGCGGGTCAGGCCTCAGGTTCTATGACAGTTCCAACGTAAAGGCTTATTGAGAATTAGAGAGATCTAATTCAAGGTAATGTTGGTTGGTGCCTGATGCTCTGTCTCTGGTCGGGCCCATCGGAGTCTAACTGTTGGTTTTCTTTTGCTCCAGCATTTCAGTGGTTTCTTGCTGTCGAGTCCTCACCCTTGTCTCACCTCTGTGGTTCTTTGATTATGTGTGTTCACGGAGATGTTGCACTGATGAGTTAGGAGGCCTTCATGCGAACTGAACAAATTATTTGTCTAAATCGCGACGGAAGTAAGGGCGAGGATTGTGGCCACGTAAAATCGATTTAAGCCCCCCAGTGGAAATCTTTCCAAGGTGGTTCTTCTGTGGCGGTTTATTTATGTTGTTGTTTGTTACTTACTATATGTATCACTTGTGTCTTTATATTTTGGATGGCCATACGGCCATTTTGCGGGAAAGTAACTGTCCATATGGCCTTCCTTTGTTTAGGTTTCCATTATGGTCTGGTCGCTTAATGTTTGTGTTTCTTTCCTTTTGGTGGAGTAAGTAAATTGTATCGATTCCTGATCTTTGTTTTACTTCTACTTTATTCCTAATGTGTGACATTTTTATTTATCTGCAATCTAGATAGTATCTTATTAACAAACTGATACTGAAGGTGTCAAAAATTAATGAAACACAAAGACCCAATCTGGATCTTCTTCACTATTTTGGAAGACAACTAAAAAAAGAAAAGAAAAGAAACAATGCAAGACTGTAATACTGAAGTTAGTGCTGTCATAGATTAAAATGCCTAGGGCTAACAAAAGCCAGAAAATAATGCTAAGAGGCCACTTGAAGAAATATCTGAACCTGAAACTCTATCAAATGATCAGCCTCCACCAAAAGAGACCAAAACTTCAACAGTCTAGTTTCAGTAGCTTTGGCATTTCAACACAAAATATTGACCGGGGCGGTTTTAACCGGTTAAAACCGCCCCTGATTTTTGCCACCCAACCTTGCCAGATATGGCGCCAGAAGAATTTGGATGGCTTCGAGAGGAAACTTCACAATCTCTAATCCCATCAAAAGTGCCTCAGGGTACTTCTCATGAAACAAATTAGGTGTCAGGCCAATGTTCATCACTGCGTTGCGGCTGTAACAAAGCCAGACGTGGGTGTACACTGTGTTCTACCTGTGTCAAGGAACAATTATTTGCAAGAACGAGCAAACAGTTTAAAGGAATGACTAAACAGTTGTACTGATCTGTTGAACTCTTTCTGAGTATTTGGCTGGTGTAAATGATAATATGCAAGCATATAGTTTTATGTTTGTGTACACCAGGTTGAAGAATTTCCATTTCCAGTGTGGTTTCATGTTGCCTCTATTCAGGAAGGGACCCTTCGCTTTACAGCCATATTGAAAACAAGCAATAATCACACAGTATAATTCTAATATTATATAGATGTATACCAGCTGTAAAGTTTGCATATGATTATACGTGTCCTTTGTGATGTTTTCATATTTCATCTATATTCAGTCAAGAATACTTGCCTAGTGTTGGATTGTTGTTTCGTTGGTGAAAGTGTTTTTTCTCCCCTGTGTGTAAAGAGTGACAAATACATTTGCTTGTCAGCCATCTTGAATGCATAAGTATAGTGGTTGTTATACACATCAAAATGTCAAATAATATGAACAAACTATGAATAGTTTTGAGCCAATCAAACCGTAATTTCAAGTACAGTTTCATAGTTTTACGTAACATAGCAGCCTTCTTGGCTGCCATCTTAAGAGTCATTTCCCGAGTGAAGTGCTTGTGGTCTCTGCCTGGGTCAACAAACACAAATCTGCAACAAAAGCGATTGTTTGGGGCATTGAAATAAAAATCAAAAATGAGTTCCTTTAAGAGCAATGAAAACATTCATAAGAAAGAAGATGGGTCATACTACGTAGTTTCGGCTAATAAAGCCTCATCAGTGACCCTGTAATGATCCGGCAAAGAAAGCCAGAGGAAACATACAGCAATTTTGCGAAGTTCGAATAGGCAGTCGATTCAAATAATAATCTAAAATGAGTTCCTTTAAGAGCAATGAAAACATTCATAAGAAAGAAGATGGGTCATACTACGTAGTTTCGGCTAATTAAGCCTCATCAGTGACCCTGTAATGGTCCGGCAAAGAAAGCCAGAGGAAACATACTGCAATTTTGCGAATTTCGAATAGGCAGTCGATTCAAAGACAGATATAAATCAAAATGGGGTCCAAATAAATAAAAACCTGTCTAGAATATGAGTCTAAACCAATAATATATTTCTGATTTCTCAGAATATTCACGCTGATCTCAAAGGACCAAAAGTAAAATATAAACTGCACTATGGTTGATATACGGGGAGACGTTTTACTGCCGCCACACGGCACAACACCAGCTGCAGTGAAGGCAAATAAAAATAAAAAAATGAGTTCCTTTAAGAGCAATGAAAACATTCATAAGAAAGAAGATGGGTCATACTACGTAGTTTCGGCTAATTAAGCCTCATCAGTGACCCTGTAATGATCCGGCAAAGAAAGCCAGAGGAAACATACTGCAATTTTGCGAATTTCGAATAGGCAGTCGATTCAAAGACTGATATAAATCAAAATGGGGTCCAAATAAATAAAAACCTGTCTAGAATATGAGTCTAAACCAATAATATATTTCTGATTTCTCAGAATATTCACGCTGATCTCAAAGGACCAAAAGTAAAATATAAACTGCACTATGGTTGATATACGGGGAGACGTTTTACTGCCGCCACACGGCACAACACCAGCTGCAGTGAAGGCAAATAAAAATCTAAAATGAGTACCTTTAAGAGCAATGAAAACATTCATAAGAAAGAAGATGGGTCATACTACGTAGTTTCGGCTAATTAAGCCTCAAAGACTGATATAAATCAAAATGAGGTCCAAATAATTAAAAACCTGTCAAGAATAAGAGTCTAAACCAATAATGAAAACCGTATTTAGGTAAAAACTGATATTTGAACGCCATCTTGAATATCTCAAAATGCTCAATGATGTCAGGGTGACATCACTTAGATTCTTCTAGGGGAATGTCTTGGCTATAAGAATCAGCCAAGAAAAAAACTTTGAACCCTATTTCCAGGTCCCCACAGAATATGCAGTTTTTCTGCCGGATTAGACGGGACCACAGTTTTCTAACAACCGCTAGCCAAAAGTTATGGATCGAACAAATGACCCGACGTTAAAAATATATTCTACAAAAGGGGTATATAAAAGCTTAAATGAATCTAGAATGAGCGGGTATCCAAGTTCTACGTCTCACCAACATCTAGAGTAACACTGACACAGGACCTCGCTTAAAAGACTCATTCTACTTCTGGAGAAGCCTAGGATCGATCCTGCGAACCCTAGCTGGCAAAGATAGTAGCATAATCACTACACCACAGAGGCTTCCAAAGTGAATCCAGAATAGGCTCCATCGGAGTCCAACTCTTGGTTTTCTTTTGCTCAAGCGTTTCAGTGATTTCTTGCTGTCGAGTCCTCACCGTTGTTTCATCCCTGTGGTTGTTTGACTATTTGTGTTCACGGTGATGTTGCACTGATGCGTTAGGAGGCCTTCATGCGGACTGAACAAATTATTTGTCTAAATCGCGATGGAAATAAGGGCGAGGATTGTGGCCACGTAAAATCGATTTAAGCCCCCCAGTGGAAATCATTCCACTGACCGTTCCAAGGTGGTTCTTCTGTGGCGGTTTATTTATGGCGTTGTTTGTTACTTACTGTGTGTATCAGTGGAGTTCGTTTCCGCTGACCGTTCCAATGCGGTTCTTCTGTTGCGATTTTTTTATTACGGTTTGTCTTTAGGTGTTTGTGTCGTTTGTGTTACTTTTTATTTTGGATAGCTTATTTGCCATTTTGTGGGAAAGTAACTGTCCTTTTAGCTTTCCGCTGTTGGTGTTTCCATTGGAGTTTGTTGCGTTTTTGTGTTTCTTTCCCTTTGGTGTCTCTGATGGGAGCTATTGGTTGATTGTATCGATGCCTCTACTTCTATTTTGCAGAAAGTTGTAGTATCGTACAAGATGAAAACCCCTCCAAAACCTACAAGCATGTCCATACAAAAAAGCAAGATGTGTTTGTGAAACACGAATATGTCCCCGGGCATGGTCATTTTTTATTCAAAGTTGCTCACATACCAGATTTTTGTTTGTGTGGGAAGGCCTTGACACAAGAAACTTACATACCAAATATGAAAGCTCTATCTTAAACGGTTCAAAAGTTATGAAAAATAATATTTTTTTCTTTAAAGTAGGTCAAGGTCACAGGTAAAAAAAAATGCACGAATGTAAAGCTCTTGTCACAAGGAACCTACATGCCAAATATTAATGCTCTATCTTAAACGGTTCAAAAGTTATGAACAATTTTATTTTTTTCTTTTAAGTAGGTCAAAGGTCAAGGTCCAAACATTTTGCATGAATGAAAAGCACTAATCAGAGGGAACCTACATGCCAAATATGAAAGGGTCTATCACAAACGGTTCAAAAGTTATGACCAAAATGTTTATTTTTAAGTAGGTCAAAGGTCAAGGTCACAGGTCAAAAGTTTTTGAGTGAATGTAAAGCTCTTGTCACAAGGAACCTACATGCAAAATATGAAGGCTCTCTCTCATACCGTTCAAAAGTTATGACCAAAATGTGTTTTTTTTTTAATTTTAAGTGGGTCAAAGGTCAAGGTCACAGGTCAAATTTTTTTGCATGAATGTAAAGCTTTTGTCACAAGGAACATACATACTAAATATGAAGGCTGTACCTCAAATGGTTCAAAAGTTATGACCAATGTTCTTTTTTTCTTTTAAGTAGGTCAAAGGTCAAGGTCACAGGTCAAATATTTTTGCATGAATGTGAAGGTCTTGTCACAAGGAACCTTTAGGCCAAATATGAAAGCTCTATCTCAAACGGTTCAAAAGTTATGGCCAACGTTAAAGTTGTCCTCGTACAAACCAACAAACAAACAAACAGACAGGGCAAAAACAATATGTCCCCGCTGTCGCTACCGGGGACATAATAATACTAAACATAGATTTAACATGCCGTTCAAGATTCTTGCTTTGGCCCGTCAGGGTGCTGTGTGCACTTGTTCGCACTTAACCTGCTGCTGATATATGTTCGTTGTTCAGGGTATTTATATCTATGAATACTACCGGAAAATCATGCATACCCGTGCTAGCTCGCCAAGACCTTGACAAAGTAAAGATACAATCCACAATCATAGCCAATTCCAGCAGATAAATGATTTACGTTAAAATAGTATTTCCCCTAGGTAAAAAAATGATGAAACTTCCCTACAGATCAATGGTATAACTCCCGTCGGTACGAACGCCCACAACATCGTGACTGGCCTGAAAATTATATATGGCCAAATTTGGCGGTTGGCGACCTTTTAGGCAAACTTTATAGAAATCTGCCTTATAGCGGCCAACTGTATGGTAAAATTTATACACAAACTACTCATGCATACATCGTATGATATGTGCATGATTTGTGCGTGGAGCAGCATATTTTGCCTACCGTATTTCACTCGCACCTTCCTACAATATACCTACAAAAATAATTTAGATGTGCATAAGCACCATAAAGGTTTCCTATTCCATCTCGTAACAGTCACAGACTGTAAAGTAATATATTTCTTTTGTTCCAATGAACTCCATTTTATCAACAACCAAAGGGAGTGTTCAGGAATTGATACAACTACCCCACACCTCCCATCAGACACCAAAGGGAAAGAATAGGTTATGCTATAACAAGAGGTCAAAAGTTATGGAACTACTATAAAAATCTTGAGACAAGGAATGCACGCGTGAAATATGAAAGCCCTGTCACTTATCAATCGAAAGTTATGGCCAATGTTAAAGTTTTAAAAAATGAAAAAAATGTAGGTTAAAGTTCAAGGTCACTAGATCAAAATAATGGTACTACTGGAATATGCATGTGAAATATGAAAAGTAGAAGTAAAACAAAGATCAGGAATTGATACAATTAACTTACTCCATCCATAAAAGACACCAAAGGGAAAGAAATACAAACATTAAGCGACCAGACCATAATGGAAACCCAAACAAAGGAAGGCCATAAGGACAGTCACTTTCCCACAAAATGGCCATATGGCCATACAAAACCAAAAGACACAAGTGATACACACAGTAAGTAACAACCAACAACATAAATAAATCGCCACAGAAGAGCCGCCTTGGAACGGTCGGTGGAAGATTTCCACTGGGGGGGGGGGGGGGGGCTTAAATCGATTTTACGTGGCCACAATCCTCGCCCTTACTTCCGTCGCGATTTAGACAAATAATTTGTTCAGTCCGCATGAAGCTTTATCTATTACCATTCAAAAGTTATGCCCAATGTTAAGGTTTTTGTAGAAAGACAAACAGACCCAAAACTATATGCCCCGGAATTTCCGGGGGCATAAAAATCAGCATTTTACATATTCTTTTTTTTCACTCCATTACCCAGTTTTTTTTTTGTTTTTTTTTTTGGGGGGGGGGGGTGGGGTGGGGTGGGGGGGGGGGGGGCTTTAAATCGACTTTTTTAGAAGTTAATATTTTCCTCTGTATTGCCGCCCTTACTTCCCTGTACTAAAGTTCACCTACAAGCTCTGTGGTGCAACGGATATGGCTTTTGGACTCTCGATCAAGGGGTTGTGTGTTCAAATCCCGTTTTCGTTTTTCTTTATAAAAACACAGTGAGTTCGAATTTCAGGGTCTGTGGTTAAGGTCACTGAGGGTATTTTTAGAAAAAAAAAACATTGTCATAGCTCTTGCGCCTTCATTTATTGATGGGTTTTAATGTTACTTCACACAAATGTTGGGTATGATGATATCTCGAATGACTTTCAGGGACCGGATATCAAGGTCAAGGTCACTGTGACTATTTTTAGAAAAACTTTGTCATCGCTCTTGCACCTTCATTTATTGATGGATTTTAATATAACTTGACACAAATGTTGGGTATTATGATATCTCGTTTTAATATAACTTGACACAAATGTTGGGTAAGATGATATCTCGATCAAGTTCAACTTTCAGTGTCCGTGTTGAAGGTCAAAGTCACTGTGGCTATTTTTAGAAAAACTTTTTCATCGCTCTAGTGCCTATATTTCTAGTCAACTGCCTGAGGGTACTAAACGCAACCGAAGATTCATCCGCATCACCAATCGAAAACAGTGGATGAAACAAAAGAAAATTCAAAAAGAGGTACAACGGGGTAAAAAGACGGTCCTAAACCTATCACACAGAACGTTGTCTAATGCTGAATACAGACTACTGGGTAAAGGATTAAAATAATGACACAAACCAAAAGGTCATGATAAAATTCAACTGAAACAAGATGTGTTTGAATTTACGAGGCGGCTTAGACTAAGAGAGTATTTTGCTGCAAAAAAAAAAAAAAAAGAAAGAAAGAGTAATGATACTGAAAGTGAAGACAATACCTGTGATAGTAATTTTGAATATATCAGACGCAACACTGATCCCAAATCAACCTTTGTTTCCCATTCTGGCGAAGACACCAGTTTGGATTTTTACATTGGTTCTATAGCAAATGAAATTCTTCAAAATGATAAAAAGTACAAATTTACCCTAATTTATCACCCGAAGAATTAGAATCCCTTAAAAGATTACGAAATGATGACACTATTGTTATCAAGAAAAGTAGAAGTAAAACAAAGATCAGGAATTGATACAATTAACTTACCCCATCCATAAAAGACACCAAACGGCTGATAAGGGATCTACGGTTGTGATAATGAATCGTATGGATTATATAGCAGAGGTAGAAAGACAACTTGGAGATGCTAAGTTTTATGAAAAGAAAAACTAGATGAAAATCCACAAGAGCAATTTCGTAAGGATATAAATGAAGTGATTAGTGACACGTAAGTATCAGAATCTACCCGTGAAAACCTTAGTCTATCTGGAAGTGACGAGTTCCTGTATTTTATATATTGCCTAAAATTCATAAGCAATTAGACTCAAATCTGCTACTTGGATATCCGGGTAGACCCATTGGATATCCGGGTAAACCCATTGTCTCAGGCTGCGGTTCACTGACTGAAAATATCTCAGCATATATTAATGGTATACTGAAACCCCACATGGAACCTTTGCCTTCATACGTGAAAATACATCCGATTTTATTACCAAAATCCATAGCTTAAAGGCCATCCCAGAAAGTGTTTTTTGGTAACTTTACATCGCTTTATAGCAATATTCCTCCTGATGATGGTATAAAAGCGTGTGATCTTTAAATGTCTGAAGACGGGTAATCACAGGAGGCAAGATCAACCATTTCAAAGTAAAAGTAAAACAAAGATCAGGAATCGATACAATTAACTTACTCCACCCATCAAAGACACCAAAGGGAAAGAAACACAAACATTAAGCAACCAGACCATAATGGAGACCTAAACAAAGGAAGGCCATAAGGACAGTTACTTTCCCACAAAATGGCCATATGGCCATCCAAAATAAAAAGACACAAGTGATAAACACAGTAAGTAACAAACAACACCATAAATAAACCGCCACAGAAGAACCACCTTGGAACGGTCAGTGGAATGATTTCCACTGGGGGGCTTAAATCGATTTTACGTGGCCACAATCCTCGCCCTTACTTTCGTCGCGATTTAGACAAATAATTTGTTCAGTCCGCATGAAGGCCTCCTAACTCATCAGTGCAACATCACCGTGAACACAAAAAATCAAACAACCGCAGATGTGAGACAACGGTGAGGACTCAACAGCAAGAAACCACTGAAATGCTGGAGCAAAAGAAAACGAACAGTTAGACTCCGATGGTCCCGACCACGGACAGTCTGCGATTTTCGTTTATTTGGTGTTTTCTTTGCTTCCAAAGGATCTAACTTCAGAACTGATTTATTTTCACTGTAGCTGTGTTGTGCCGTGTGGCGGCCGTAAAACGTCTCCCCGTACATCATCATAGTACAGATATTGTGATAAAGTCTTTGAAAGATCAGGAAGAAATATGTTTTGGTCTATAAAAAATTCGAATGAGGTTTTAAATAAATTTATTTTCACTGTAGCTGTGTTGTGCCGTGTGGCGGCCGTAAAACGTCTCCCCGTACATCATCATAGTACAGATATTGTGATAAAGTCTTTGAAAGATCAGGAAGAAATATGTTTTGGTCTATAAAAAATTCGAATGAGGTTTTAAATAAATTGAAATCCAGTCGTTTTCGTGCTTCAAGTCTGTCTTCTTACGATTTTTCCACTCTTTACACTACACTTCCTCATAATCTCATAAAAGGAAAGCTTAATGATTTAATTGAATGAACTTTTCACAGAGAAGATTCTCTCTTTTTTGCATGTAAGGTAAGAAATGCATTTTTCATTTCTAGAGAGCATAAGAATTATACACTTTTGTCATGTCAGAAAGTGTGTGATGCCCTCATCTTTCTACTTGACAATATTTATATTAGATTCGGTACTGAGTTATTTAGACAAATTGTGGGTATTCCGATGGGCTCGAATTGCGCACCTCCTTTGGCTGATCTGTTCTTGTATTGTTATGAAAGAGACTTCATGTTGTCGCTTTCCATTGATAACCAATCTGAAATTATTGAAGCATTTAGTTCTACTTCTAGATATTTAGATGATTTATTAAATATTGATAATACTTACTTTGATGGTTGAATCATTCAGATTTATCCCCTAGAACTTCAGTTAAACAAGGCAAATTCCTCTGATACCGAGGCCCCCAATTTTGGATTTACATTTATCTATTGTAGATGGATTTGTTTCTTGCAAAATTTATGATAAACGTGATGATTTTGATTTCGAGATTGTAAATTTTCCTTTTTTGGATGGTGATGTTCCTCGTGCGACATCGAACGGGGTTTATAATTTGCAGTTAATTCGATTCGCTAGAGTGTCTAGTCATGTATCCGACTTCAACACTCGTAATAAATTATTAACTGCTAATTTCTTTATCAGGGGTATCAGTAGCCTTTTCTAACTTTTATAGACGTTATTCTGATTTGGTTTCAAAATTCAATGTTGGACTTTAAACACTTCTGCTACAAGGCCTATCGGAACCCGAATTCTATGGTGACTTAGTATATAAATTTAGAAAAATACATGCCTGTAATGACTTTAGTACCCAATATCGTAAAATCGTTCGTCGATATATAAAGATTGGGTACAACATCAATATTATAAAACAGTCTGCATGCACGGTTGTTAACCCAATCACGGTTGGCAACTTTGCTGCCCTCTTAGATTGCACACCGGTGGGTCGGGCTTAAGATTATATGACGGTTCCAGCGTAAAAACATTTTATTTTATTTTAGTATTCTTTATGTTGGTTGGCGCCTGATGCTCCGTCTTTGGTCGGGTCACTCGGAGTCTTACTGTTGGTTTTCTTTTGCTCCAGCAATTCTGTTGTTGTATGCTGTCGAGTCCTCAACCTGGTTTCATCTCTCTAGTTTTTTTATTTGTATGTTCTCTGGAGATGTTACACTGATGAGTTAGGAAGCCTTCATGCGGACTAAACAAAATTAGTGTATACCGCGATAGAGGTAAGGACGAGGATTATGGCCATATAAAATCGATTTAAGCCCCCCCCCCCCCCCCCCCCCCCGAGTGGAATTCTTTCCACTGACCGTTCCAAGGCGGTTCTTCTGTGGCGGTTTATTTATGCAGTTGTTTGTTACTACTCACTGTGTGTATCACTTGTGTCTTTTTATTTTGGATGGCAATTTTGTAGGAAAGTAACTGTCCTTATGGCCATCCTTTGTTTAGGTTTCCACTATGGCCTGGTCGCTTCATGTTTCTGTTTCTTTCCCTTTGGTGTCTTTGATGGGTGGAGTAAGTTAATTGTATCGATTCCTGATCTTTGTTTAACTTCTACTTAGTATACAAATTCAGAAAAATATACAACCGCAATGATTTCAGCACCTCATTTCGTAAAATCATTCTTCGATATAAAAAGACTGGGTACAACATAAATGTTATACGACAGGTTGCATGCATGGTAGTTAACCCAATCACGGTTAACAACTTTGCTTCCCTCTTTAATTGCACGCCGGTTGGTCAGGCCTCAGATTCTATGACGGTTCCATTGTAAAGGCTTATTGAGAATTAGAGAGATCTAATTCAAGGTATGTTGGCTGGAGTCTGATACTCTATCTCTGGTCGGGTCCAGCGGAGTCTAATTGTTAGTTTTCTTTTGCTCCAGCATTTCAGTGGTTTCTTGCTGTCGGGTCATCACCGTTGTTTCATCTCTGGTTGTTTGATAATTTGTGTTCACGGACATGTTGCAATGATGAATTAGGAGGTCTTCATGATGATGATGGTGATTTCGTGTTTAACGACGCGTCAACCCTCTTTGTGGGTCATAAGCGTCAAACGGTTAATGGTTAACGGCATTGAGAATTATGAGGATATTAAAAGTAAAAACGTTAGTTGGATATTTTAAAATCTTAAACAGTTAAATCTTATGAAAAAGTCCAATTTCTTCTAAGAATAAAATAATATTTTCAAAGGTACATCTTGAAACAATTGTTGCAAAGTGTCAGCTTTGAGGTATAAGTTACGGGACTGTGAAAAGTCTACACATTCAATTAAAATATGTTTCACAGTGAATGGCTGATCACAGCCTACGCAGGAAGGCTGTTCATCACCATTTGAAATATAAGAATGAGTAACTCTAGTATGGCCAATGCGCAGTCGTGTTAATACTACCTCCTCTTTCCTGGAAAACTGTGGAGGAGAGCACCTTGTTCCAACGACAGGTTTAATGGCATGGAGTTTGTTATTTATTGCACGGTCCCATTCGCCTTGCCATTCCGACAAGATGTATCTGTTGATAAATGGTTTAAAATTATTAAAAGGAATTTTACAAACAGACGGATCAAGATTGAGCGATTCCTTTGCTTTCTTGTCAGCAAACTCATTGCCGACAATGCCAATATGGCTCGGAAGCCAACAAAACAAGCTTTGGTGCGTTTTAGAAATTCCATGATGTTTTTCGATCAATTTTTATATTTGAGGATTTTTAGATGATGAATGATCTAAAGCCTTAAGCACAGAAAGTGAATCAGAAAATATAATTGCTTTTTGAATTGTTGAGGAACTGACAAAATCTAAAGCAAGGTCTATTGCCTTGGCTTCAGCTGTAAAAATAGATGAACCATCTGGAAGGCGCATGGTTTTTGTGTCTATCCTTAGAAACATACGCACAACCAACTTTATCTCCTTCTTTGGAACCATCAGTATAGACTTGCTGGTAATCATCGTAACGTGACTGCAGTACCTGAAAGTTTTGTTTGAGAAGTATCGGATTTGATTCGGATTTTTTGCCATCATGTAAGTCGAACAGAATAGAAGGTTGTTTAATACACCAAGATGGAACTTCGGCGGTTTCATGTTTTTGAATATTTTTAAGGTCGATACCTGAATTTTCCAGCAGTGGTAAAATACGTAATCCAAAAGGTTTGATTGCTGTGGGTATAGTTTCATACTTATCTACAAATTGTGGTGGAAATGAAATTTTGGATGCCGGGTTAGATGGATTTGCAGCAAGTCTAATAGCATACTGAAGAGAAAGTTTCTCTCTGTGCGAGGTTAAAGATGGTTCACCTGCTTCTACATAAAGGCTTAATACGGGAAGGAGGTCTTGATGCGGACTGAACAAAGTATTTGTCTAAATCACAAAGGAAATAAGGGCGAGGATTGTGGCCACGTAAAATCGATTTAAGCCCCCCAGTGGAATTCGTTTTCGCTGACCGTTCCAAGGCGGTTGTTCTGTCGCGATTTATTTTTGTTATGGTTTGTCTTTAGGTGTTTGTGTCGCTTGTATTATTTTATTTTGGATAGCCTATTGGCCATTTTGCGGGAAAGTAACTGTCCTTTTGGCTTTCCGCCATTGATGTTTCCATTGGATCTGATGTTGCATGTTTGTGTTTCTTTCCCTTTGGTGTCTCTGGTGGGAGTTATTGGTTGAATGTATCGATTCCTGATCATTGCCTTTACTTCTATTTTATAATTAATTCATAAGGTTTTGTAGTACCAACAGAATGCCTATGGAGTTCTGCATTTAACCCAATTCCCAAATCTTGAAACTAAATAAAACATAGATTTACGACTGACTTATTTAGACACAGACATCAGCACATGAAGGAGGTCTGTCAGGGTCGCCTCCACAGAGTCCTACTTTGATTTATATAATTTAATAAATATATTTTTATATGTTGTATATGCTGAGTTATTAAAATATACAAAGTTTAAAGAAAAAAACATGCGTGGGCACAGATGAAAGATGCCCTTTAGATTTTTTTTCAAATCAAAATACTTAATTTTTTTTTTTTTTTCAAATCAAAATACTTAAAACAGTGGTTCTTAAGGATTTTCTTTTAATTGCTGCAGTCTGGTGGACTGTTTTACAGAAGAAAAAAAATCGTTTTTGATATCTTGCCCTCATCCAACTTAGGCCCCCAAAGACGAGCTATGTTGTCTTCTGACAACTCTTTTTAACTATTGGCCCATGGACAATTCTCCATTTAAACACCAGGATCAGAATGGCGCAAAATAAACCAGTACATATAAACAAATAAACTGTCTTATCTTTTATTGTCTCCTGGCCGACACCCATATATCAATGAAAATCAATGGAAAGTTGAAGTAAAACAAAGAGCAGGAATCGATACAATTAACTTACTCCACCCATCAAAGACACCAAAGGGAAAGAAACATGAAGCGATCAGACCATAATGGAAACCTAAACAAAGGAATGCCATAAGGACAGTTACTTTCCCACAAAATGGCCATCCAAAATAAAAAGACACAAGTGATACACACAGTAAGTAACAAACAACAACATAAATAAATCGCCACAGAAGAACCGTCTTGGAACGGTCAGTGGAAATCATTCCACTGGGGTCTTAAATCGATTTTACATGGCCATAATCCTCGTCCTTACCTCTGTCGCGGTATACACTAATTTTGTTTAGTCCGCATGAAGGCCGTCTAACTCATCAGTGTAACATCGAGAACAAATAAAAAAAAACTACACAGATGAAACAAGGTTGAGGACTCGACAGCATACAGAAACAGAATTGCTGGAGCAAAAGAAAAGCAGCAGTAAGACTCCGAGGGGCCCGACCAACATAAAATAAAATTCCATTTATGTTTAAACGCTGGAACAGTCATATAATCTTAAGCCCGACCCACCGGTGTGCAATCAAAGAGGGAACCAAAGTTGCCAACCGTGATTGGGTTAACAACCATGCATGCAGTCTGTTTTACAACATTATTGTTGTATCCAATCTTTATATATCGACGAACGATTTTACGAAATTGGGTACTAAAGTCATTCCAGGCATGTATTTTTCTATATTTATATACTAAGTTACCATAGAATTCGGGTTCTGATAGGCCATGTTGCAGAAGTGTTTTAAGTGCAACATTGAATTTTGAAACCAAATCAGAATGAAGTCTCTAAAACTTAGAAAAGGCTTTACGTAATACCCCTGATTAAGAATTTTAGTGGTTAATAATTTATTATGAGTGTTGAGGTCGGATACATGACTAGACACTCTAGCGAATCAAATTAACTGCGAAATATAAACCCCGTATGATGTCGCAGGAGGAACATAACCGTCCAAAAAAGGATGTCGCACGAGGAACATAACCGTCCAAAAAAGGAAAATTTACAATCTCGAAATCAAAATCATCACGTTCATCATAAATTTTGCAAAAAACAAATCATATACAATAGATAAATGTAAATCCAAAAAGGGGGCCACGGTATCAGAGAAATTTGCCTTGTTTAACTGAAGTTCTTGTGGATAAATCTGACTGAACAAACCATCGAAATAAGTATTGTCAATATTTAATAAATCATCTAAATATCTAGAAGTAGAACTAAAAGCTTCAATAATTTCAGATTTGTTAGCAATGGAAAGCGACAACACGAAGTCTCTTTCATAACAATACAAGGGCAGATCAGCCACAAGAGATGCGCAGTTCGTACCCATCGGAATACCCACAATTTGTCTAAATAGCTTAGTACCGAATCTAATATAAATATTGTTAAGTAGAAAGGTGAAGGCATCACACACTTTCTGACATGACCAAAGTGTATAATTTTTATGCTCTTTATAAGTGAAAAATGCATTATAGAAACTTCTCTGTGAAAAGCCCATTCACTTAAATCATTAAGCTTTTCTTTTATAAGATTATGAGGAAGTGAAGTGTAAAGAGTGAAAAAATCGTAAGTAGACAGACTTGAAGCACGAAAACGTCTGGATTCGATTTTTTTTATAGACCAAAACATATTTCTTCCTGATCTTTCAAAGACTTTATCACAATATTTAATCACATGCGTTTTAATAGCAGTTAGACAGGAAGTTAGTCAAAGTACTGAGAGGCGGGCGAGTAATGTCAACTATTTACAACGCTCTTTAGTTAAAACTTGAAAAAAAATTAATGACTAAAGTCTTTTTACGCTCTAGTCACACATAATTGCTCTTGAATTTATCATTGAGTGCTTTTATCTTCAAACGGGCTATTTCAATAAAAGACCACAGACACGATGCATGTCTCCAAGAAATTGACTTTTTTTCTAGCTGGAAGAAACTGTTGTTTATTTTTTATTTATTTACATGCACCTTCCTGTATCTGAAATAATTTC
The DNA here is from genome assembly GCA_963580285.1 of Lucinisca nassula. NCBI lineage: Eukaryota > Metazoa > Mollusca > Bivalvia > Lucinida > Lucinidae > Lucinisca > Lucinisca nassula. The sequence continues at coordinate 22,373,747 of OY757021.1, forward strand.
CACAAACTTTGCTGACGATCACATTGTTTGTTTGTTTGATTTGAGGTTTAACGTCCCCGTCAACACTGTATAAGTCATTCTTGAGACGCTGCTTCCAATTGAGTGGGACTTCTAACCGACATTGAGATGAAATGACATCTCAAGCCCTGTCGCACAATGAAACCAGTATGGTTTATAAGTATGGACGGTCCGACTCGATCAGCTTTACCTGGGCAGGTTTAGGACCTCTAAGCTGTTTACCAGTACTCGTGTGCGCTACGTGGAAGCATCATGCAGCCTATCTCTTCAAGCCCCGATGGGCAGGGGCCGGTTGACGATCACATATCTACAATGAGGACAACCTACAAACTATCATTCTGTGTATTGAAAACATCAGATATTTCACTAGTGCATCGCACTCGTGATAATACTGATGTTTTTAACACACTCGTATGCCGCTGCATTTGATCACTGAGTCGGAGCAAACTTTATTTATACAATTTTGTGTTACCAAATAAAATCAAAATACTGAGGGCGGTTGATTTATTAGGCCAAATTAATCTGTAGTGTCTAGATCCCAAATGGTTTAAATGGCTTTGTCGAAAAGGGAGACATACCAAATCCGACGGAGGAAATGAAAAACATGAATAAATAAATAAATAAACGAGCCTGTTTATTTTTGTTTTTCATGCTCGAGATACCCTGTGCAGTTAGTTAAATAAAGTTCTGTTCTGTTCTGTTCCCCCTCTGTAATAAAAGCACCGCAGACACTGCATAATACCCCGCCACTGCTAAGCAATGTAACTTATTTGAAAATATATCAAAGATATGATCCGCAAGTGTAATGTCTTAATGTGAGTGGATGAAGTTGTTAGAAGATGTATGAAGCATAATTATGTAAAAATCCATTTTTCAGACATTTGATGGGAAGGCAACACAATAATTTGACATTATTAGAAAATTATGGAGGCAAGTATTTACCTTAAATGGCTGTGGAACAAGTATCTTTATGTGGTACATGTAAAAATTTCATGTTTTTCGATGTACTGCCTGTCTGACTATATTCTTTCGTGAAGACTGATCATGAAGTAATTTCAACGGTCATTGTGCTCCTTCCGCTGATTCAAGAAGGGCAGGCATGAAGTATGTGCACTAAGTACTGGTTAACCACTTAGGTTCCAAGGCGGTTCTTCTGTGGCGATTTATTTATGTTGTTGTTTGTTACTTACTGTGTGTATCACTTGTGTCTTTTAATTTTGGATGGCCATATGGCCATTTTGTGGGAAAGTTACTGTCCTTATGGCCTTCCTTTGTTTAGGTTTCCATTATGGTCTGGTCGCTTAATGTTTGTATTTCTTTCCCTTTGGTGTCTTTGGTGGGTGGAGTAAGTTAATTGTATCGATTCCTGATCTTTGTTTTACTTCTACTTAGAAGGGCTTTTATTTTAGGCATCTTTTTGGTTAGGCTTTTACTGCACATTCCAAGGGTGAGGTTGATTAGGCTTCAATCAAAAGGATCAAGCATAAATGGCAACCAATCATAAATTTAGATGTTTGTGGGTGATCTTTTTGGTATTCTCACAGGGACAAAATCCACAAATTAATTCTAGCATGGGTAGATGTACTATCTCACCTTTTTCACTATTAGATAGCAGTAGCTTCAGCAAAGAATGTTCAAATTATTGATTGGAAATAAAATAGATGGCTGGATGGATTTCCATTAAGTATGCACTGACCAACAGACAGAAATTCCGTTTTGTATGCACTGACCAACAGACACAAATTCCATTTTTCAGACTTATCAAGGGCAGGGAAGCCAGAGGCATGTACATTTGCCACAATATGTAATATTTAGTCTGTTGTACATCTATGAAATTGCAAATAATAAAGGAACTAGAGTCTAAAATCGATTTTTAATACATCAAGGGCAAATAACTAAAGAACTGGAACAGCCAGAGAAGTGGTCCTTGGCCACAATATGTACCCTTTACTCCTCTATATGGTCCTTGGTCACAATATGTACCCTTTAGTCCTCTATATATCTGTAAAGTTTAATCCAAATATTTCATATAGTAAGGGAAATAGAGGCCAAAAACTATTTTTCAGATACTGAAAAGGGACAGACAGACAGATGGACAGACATACAAATGGATGCACAGACAGACAGAAGAGGGTGTAGAAGTTTTATCCATATATTTCAAATAATAAATGAACTATAGGCCAAAATCTCTTTTTTATATATTTCAAGGGCAGATAACTCAATTGCTGGGAAAGCCAGAGTCATGTTCCTTTGCCACAATATGTAACATTTAATCTACTACATATCTATGAAGTTTCAGCAAGATATTGTAAATAATAAAGGAACTACAGTCTAAAATGCATTTTAAATAATTCAAGGGCAGATAACTCAAGAACTGGTATAGCCAGAGTAGCGGTCCTTGACCACAATATGAACCATTAAGTCCTCTATATATCTGTGATGTTTCCAAAAACCATTTTTCAGATATTTCAAAGGCAGATAACTCAATCGCTGGGAAAGCCAGAGTCCTGTTCCTTTGCCACAGTATATAACAATTCATCTACTACATATCTATGAAGTTTCAGCAAGATATTGTAAATGATAAACGAACTACAGCCTAAAATGCATTTTTTAAATACGTCAAAGGCAGATAACTCAAGAACGGGAACAGCCAGAATTGCAGTCCTTGGCCACAATATGAACCGTTTAGTCCTCTATATACCTGTGAAGTTTCATCCAGATATTCCATATAGTAAGGGAATTAGAGGCCAAATCCATTTTTCAGATACTAAAAAGGGCAATAACTCTGCTAAAAATTAACGGATTTTGCCCATTAACAATCCCAAACCACTCATCCCCGATACCAATATGTATGCAAAATTTGAACAAAATCCGTGAAAAAATACTCAAGTTATCGATCGGAAACGAAGTGCGGACGGACGGACAGACATGCGGACGGACGGACACCGGAGGGTATAACATAATACCCCGCCACTTTCGTGTGGCGGGGTATAAAAATGTCTAAGCCTAACGGACACGCCTCCCATTTCCTTTGGAAGTGGGAACATAAAAAGACACAAAAGAAGTAAAAAAAAAATAAGTTTTGCTCAAACCATGTCAGTCGTTTGACCCTTTAATTTCTGCATTTTAAATTAATAGGGTATGCCTCGATCAGATGCTGCGTTTTATGAACTTCAACTTTGACTGATGCAGCTTATTTGCCAATCAGTGCCAAGCGTCCCTTTACTGGGGCATTCGAAAACACTGAATACCCTGAATACAGGCCACAGAATGTGGCATCTGATCAGGACCTTCATTATTTGCTTAAAGCCTGGAACTTCATGTAAACTCACAGCAAATAAAATTTCTGTTTTGAAATTAAACATGTAATTAGACCTCTCCAAAGCGGTCTGAATACTATGTTTGATATCGATCAGTACAGAGAAGCGTGCCAACCCTTCCAACCCTGCAGATACCGATTCAGATACATATACCGATACAAAATAGAAGTAAAACAAAGATCAGGAATCGATACAATTAACTTACTCCACCCATCAAAGACACCAAAGGGAAAGAAACACAAACATTAAGCGATCAGACCATAATGGAAACCTAAACAAAGGAAGGCCATAAGGACAGTTACTTTCCCACAAAATGGCCATCCAAAATAAAAAGACACAAGTGATACACACAGTAAATAACAAACAACACCATAAATAAACCGCCACAGAAGAACCGCCTTGGAACGGTCAGTGGAATGATTTCCACTGGGGGGCTTAAATCGATTTAACGTGGCCACAATCCTCGCCCTTACTTCCGTCGCGATTTAGACAAATAATTTGTTTAGTCCGCATGAAGGCCTCCTAACTCATCAATGCAACTTCTCCGTGAACACAAAAAATCAAAGAACCACAGAGGTGGGACAACGATGAGGACTCGACAGCAAGAAACCACTGAAATGCTGGAGCAAAAGAAAACCAACAGTTAGACTCCGATGGGCCGACCAGAGACAGAGCATCAGGCACCAACCAACATTACCTTGAATTAGATCTCTCTAATTCTCAATAAGCCTTTACGTTGGAGCCGTCATAGAATCTGAGGCCTGACCCACCGGCGTGCAATTAAAGAGGGAAGCAAAGTTGCCAACCATGATTGGGTTAACTACCATGCACGCAGTCTGTCGTATAACATCCATTTTGTACCCAATCTTTTTATATCGAAGAATGATTTTACGAAATTGGGTGCTGAAGTCATTGCGGTTATATATTTTTCTGAATTTATATACTAAGTCACCATAAAATTCGGGTTCCGATAGACCTTGTTGCAGAAGAGATTTAAGTCCAATACTGAATTTTGAAATTAAATCAGAATGCCGTCTATAAAATTTTGAAAAGGCTTTGCGTAGTTTATGGTACTGATAACCCTGATTAAGGAGTTTAGCCGTTAATAATTTATTACGAGTGTTGAAGTCAGTTACATAACTACACACTCTAGCAGATCGAATTAATTGCGAAATATAAACAACATAGGATGGCGCACGAGGAACATCACCATCCAAAAAAGGAAAATTTACAATCTCAAAATCAAAGTCATCGCGTTTATCATAAGTTTTGCACGAAACAAATCCATCTACAATAGATAGATGTAAATCCAAAAATGGGGCCTCGGTATCAAAAGAATTTGCATTATTTAACTGAAGTTCTGGGGGGTAAATCTGACTGATCAAACCATCGAAATAGATATTATCAATATTTAATAAATCATCTAAATATCTAGAAGTGGAGCTAAAAGCTTCAATAATTTCAGATTGGTTATCAATGGAAAGCGACAACATGAAGTCTCTTTCATAACAATACAAGAACAGATCAGCCACAAGAGGGGCGCAATTCGTACCCATCGGAATACCCATTATTTGTCTAAATAACTTAGTACCGAATCTAATATAAATATTGTCAAGTAGAAAGGTGAGGGCATCACACACTTTCTGACAAGCCCAAAGTGTATAATTCTTATGCTCTTTAGAAGTGAAAAATGCATTTCTTACATTACATGCAAGATAGAGAGAATCTTCTCTGTGAAAAGCCCATTCAATTTAATCATTAAGCTTTTCTCTAATAAGATTATGAGGAAGTGTAGTGTAAAGAGTGGAAAAATCGTAAGTAGACAGACTTGAAGCACAAAGCTGTCTGGATTTCGATTTATTTAACACCTCATCCGAATTTCAATAGACCAAAACAGATTTCTTCCTGATCTTTCAAAGACTTTATCACAATATTTAATCACATGCGTTTAAATAGCAGTAAGACAGGAAGTTAATAATTTAGAAAGTTCAGTGGTAGTGCAAGAGCTAGAATTTGCAATAAACCGTGCTTTGTAAGGTCTTTTATGAAGTTTTGGTAACCAGTATAGCGTAGGAAGCTTGTCTTGGCCTTCGTTAACACACACAGCAAACTTGGTTGCTGAATGACAAACATGTTTATCTACTATAGCTCTCTCTTCAGCTAAAGGCTGAAGTTCATTGGCCTTAGTACCACCAAGCTCCTGCTTAAGCGTGTTTACATAGTGGAGCCGTCACACAACGACGGCGTTGTTAGCGGCCTTGTCTGCAGGGGCCAAAACAAACTTCTAATGAAATTCTAGAATACCTAGTTTAAGATGACGTAAAGACGCCCTGGGCTTAGGAGGTAATAAGTTAGTATTTTGAGAATAGAAAGTCCTTAAGGGCTTTATGCTCAATATACACTGCTTACACCATCGATTACCGAATTCATTCAAGGAAGCAGCGATTTCATCTCTACATTTACTGACATCAATTTAAGAAGGAAACCGATATTTCGGTCCTTTAGAAATTATATTCCTTATCATAGAATCAGGAATAATTTTCAAATTGCCAGTAATTACATGACCAGCAGCAGGATAGCAATACTTTGAGTTTTTACAATCACATGAATCAGGAGTATTAGTATCAATATCAAGATCTGAATCAAGTTTATTGAAATCAAAAATGAAAGATCTAACAGGTTTGTTATATTTATAGCAAATTATAGGTGTTTCAGTATTTTGAAAATAAGCAGGAATGGAAGAAAGCACCGATCTCTCACGGAAGATACTGGGCAAATCCATAAAATCCATAATCTTATTAATGAAGGATATTTTGAAGAAATGGCGTTTATGATTAATTTCAGAATCAATTTAAGGACGGAGAGTATGCTGTGTATAGCCTCTAGTTGAGAGAGCCGCATCATATAACTGATGAGAACTATCGTAGAATCTATTCGCCTCGGTGTCCAGAAGACGTAAAACAGAAACGGGTAATGAACTTAAAAATGAAAGCATAGAGTGGCGTCCATGATTTAATAATATAATTGACAGTCACTTCAGTCTAGTATTGTTTCGTTTAAACGCACGTGATTTACGTTTAAAGTTACCATTTTTCCTGGTGCCGTAAGATCTATTTCTGCGTTTTCGACATTCCAGGAGCTAGAAAATATCAAAGTAGAAGTAAAACAAAGATCAGGAATCGATACAATTAACTTACTCCACCCACCAAAGACACCAAAGGGAAAGAAATACAAACATTAAGCGACCAGACCATAATGGAAACCTAAACAAAGGAAGGCCATAAGGTCAGTTACTTTCTCACAAAATGGCCATATGGCCATCCAAAATCAAAAGACACAAGTGATACACACAGTAAGTAACAAACAACAACATAAATAAATCGCCACAGAAGAACCGCCTTGGAACGGTCAGTGGAAAGATTTCCACTGGGGGGCTTAAATCGATTTTACGTGCCCACAATCCTCTCCCTTACTTCCGTCGCGATTTAGACAAATAATTTGTTCAGTCCGCATGAAGGCCTCCTAACTCATCAGTGCAACATCTCCGTGAACACAAAAAATCAAAGAACCACAGAGGTGAGACAACGGTGAGGACTCGACAGCAAGAAACCACTGAAATGCTGGAGCAAAAGAAAACCAACAGTTAGACTCCGATGGGCCCGACCAGAGACAGAGCACCAGGCACCAACCAACATTACCAAGAATTAGATCTCTTTAATTCTCAATAAGCCTTTACGTTGGAGCCGTCATAGAATCTGAGGCCTGACCCACCGGCGTGCAATTAAAGAGGGAAGCAAAGTTGCCAACCGTGATTGGCAAATATTACCCTCATGATAAATGTTGTCATTAAATCCCAGTGGAAATGGGGTCTGTAAAAAATTTATTCATTTCAGTTCAGCTTCATGTATTTTGATTATTTTGAATGTAGATGTAGAATTTGCATCGTAATAAAGTTTTTCCACTGGTTGTATAACAATTTTATTTACAGAATGACCTGTACGTCGAAAGTGACGGTACAAGAAAGTGTCAGTTTTCTTAGGCTTACTCATTCTACGATAATGCTCGTTCAATCTAGTTTTAAGCATGCGGTTAGTTTGACCGACGTACTGCATATTACAGTTTGCCGCACGGCATGTAATTAGATAAATTAAATCTGTAGACTGTCATGTCAAATCAGACATGTTAACTACAGAGAAGCGTCTACCGTTTACAGATGAAGTAACGGTAGACGCAGTGCTTAAATGCGAACAACATCTGCACCTCTTGGCATTGCACTTAGAAATACTAGGATACATTCCACTTCAAACCTTATAGATCCAGATCAGACGGCATATGACAAGCAGCATCTTCAGACTCTACACCGTTTGCCAGCTGGCAATGACTTGAACAAAACACCTTTCTATAAGAATTGGTACACTGAATATCAAAGCTAGAAGGGTTCTGTTCAGAAACTGAGGGATGAAAGGGAATGATTTCAAGCATAAACAGCAACGGTGTAGAAAAATAGTGCCGGATTTTTTTACTCAGCTTTCAGCGCATTTTTTTTTTTTTTTTCATACAGTCTGGTCGAACTTGATAGGATTCGTTGCGTGTACTGCTTTTTCATATTTATGGTGTGGTCGCTTAATGTTTGTGTTTCTTTCCCTTTGGTGTCTTTGATGGGCGGAGTAAGTTAATTGTATCTATTCCTGATCTTTGTTTTACTTCTACTTTAGATATGAATTTTAGTTTTTTTTTTCTGTTTTTTGAGCGGAGAACTACAAGAAGGAATGTCTAAAGAGGTGCACAAAATCTGATGTACGAGGTGTACGGTGACTTTAGACGGGCTTACGCCCGCCTAATAATTTAGAAAGTTCAGTGATAGTGCAAGAGCTAGAATTTGCAATAAACTGTGCTTTGTAAGGTCTTTTATGAAGTTTTGGTAACCAGTATAGCGATGGAAGCTTGTCTTGGCCTTCTGTAACCCACACAGCAAACTTGATGGCTGAATGACAAATATGTTCATCTACTATAGCTCTCTACTCAGCGAAAGGCTTAGGTTCATAGGCCTTAGTACCTCCAAGCTCCTGCTTAAGCGTGTTAACGTAGTGGTGCCGTCACAGGACGACGATGTTGTTAGCGGCCTTGTCTGCAGGGGCCAAAACAAACTTCTTATGAAAATCTAAATACCTAGTTTAAGATGTCGTAAAGACGTCTTAGGCTTAGGAGGTAGTAAATTAGTATTTTGAGAATAGAAACAAATGCATTTATTCACTAGTTTTAAAATGCTAAGTTTCCAGTCCTTAAGGGCTTTATGCTCAACTTACTCTCGCTTACACCATCGATTACCGAACTCATCTCTACATTGACTGAAATCAAGTTTAGAAGGAAACCGATATTTCGGTCCTTTAGAAATTATTTTCCTTATCCTAGAGTCAGGAATGATTTTCAAATTGCCAGTAATTACATGACCAGCAGCAGGATAGCAGTACACTGAGTTTTTACAATCACATGAATCAGGAGTATTAGTATCAATATCAAGTTTATTGAAATTAAAAAAGATAGATCTAACAGATTTAACAGGTTTTTTTTTTTATATTTATAGCAAATTATAGGTGTTTCAGTATTTTGAAAATAAGCAGGAATGCAAGAATGGAGTTGACTTTGTTACTTGTTAATGATTTAATTGAATGGACATTTTATAGGGAAGATGCCCTCTATCTTGCATGTAATGTAAGAAATGTTTTTGTTTTTTCTATTTCTGAAGAGCATAAAAAGATACTTTATGTAAAAACATAAATGGAATTTTATTTTATTTTAGTATTCTTTATGTTGGTTGGCGCCTGATACTCCGTTTTTGGTCGGGCTCCTCGGAGTCTAACTGTTGGTTTTCTTTTGCTGTTCTTTTTCAATTCTGTTGTTGTATGCTGTCGAGTCCTCAACCTTGTTTCATCTCTCTAATTTTTTTATTTGAGTGTTCTCGGTGATGTTACACTGATGAGTTAGGAAGCCTTCATGCGAACTAAACAAAATTAGTGTATACCGCGACAGAGGTAAGGGCGAGGATTATGGCCATGTAAAATCGATTTAAGCCCCCAACCCCCCCCCCCCCCCCCCCCCCCCCCCCGTGGAATTCTTTTCACTGACCGTTCCAAGGCGGTTCTTCTGTGGCGGTTTATTTATGTTGTTGTTTGTTACTTACTGTGTGTATCACTCGTGTCTTTTTATTTTGGATGGCCATTTGGCCATTTTGTGGGAAAGTAACTGTCCTTATGGCCTTCCTTTGTTTAGGTTTCCATTATGGTCTGGTCGCTTCATGTTTGTGTTTCTTTCCCTTTGGTGTCTTTGATGGGTGGAGTAAGTTAATTGTATCGATTCCTGATCTTTGTTTAACTTCTACTTTACGGTTATGCCAGAAAGTGTATGAAGCTCTCACCTTTCTACTTAACAATATTTACATAAGATTTGGTACTTAGACAACAATCTTATAAAAGAAAAACTTAATGATTTGACTCAATGGACATTTTATAGGGAAGATTCCCTCTATCTTGCATGTAATGTAAGAACTGCTGTTTTTTTTTTTTTTTATTTCTGAAGAGCATAAAAATTATATTATTTTTGTCTGAGCACTTGTACCGCCGTTCCCACTTTTCCTTACCCTGTATATTACCTTCCCGTACTGCTTCTTTCTTACGTAATTTTGGTTTTACCTCATTGTTTTTTGTTGTTTTTCATTTCTGATGCTGCTGTCTTTGCTTGCTGTTCTGCCAACTCATAACCTTCTTTATCTTTGTGACCAGGCACCCAATGAACTTTGATAGTTTTCTCCCTACTCAATCTTGTTTATTGGCATTTCACCACTGAATGCAGTTTTAATCGCTGCATGACAGTCGGTCAAAATATGAACCTCCCTGCCCAAGCTGTATGCCCACCATTTCTCCAGTAGAATTGTTACCTATGGGACTTTGAGTTCCAGCATAAAGGCTTACTGAGAATTAGAGTCACTTTAATTTTATGTAATGTTGGTTGGTGCCTGATGCTCTGGTCGGTCCATCGGAGTCTAACTGTTATTTTTATTTTGTTCCAGCATTTCAGTGGTTTCTTGCTGTCGAGTCCTCACTGTTGTTTGATTTTTGTGTTTTCGGAGATGTTGCACTGATGAGTTAGGAGGCCTTCATGCGGACTAAACTATGTGTTTGTCTAAACCGCAACGGGAGTAAGGGCGAGGATTACGGCCGCGTAAAATCGATTTAAGCCCCCCAGTGGAATTTGTTTCACTGACCATTCCAAGGCAGTTCTTCTGTCGCGGTTCATTTTTGTTATGGTTTGTCTTTGAGTGTCTTTTAGCCAATTGACCATTTTGTGAGAAGTAAATGTCCTTTGGCTTTCCGCTATTGATGTTTCCATTAGGGTCTAATTATTTCATGTTTGTGTTTCTTTCCCTTTGGTGTCTCTGACGGGAGCTGTGGTGTAACAGTGTCGATTCCTCATCACTGCCTTCACCTCTATTTTCCTAACTCTACAGTGTTTGTTAGCCAACTGGCCATTTTGTCGGACGGTAAATGTCCTTATGGCTTTCCACTATTGATGTTTCCTTTAGGGTCTGTTGTTTCATGTTTGTGTTTCTTTCCCCTTGGTGTCTGGGAGCTGTGGGTTAATTGCATCGATTCCTGATCGTTGCCTTCACTTCTATTTTTCACAAATGTCATCTCATCTTCCTCACCCTCGCACTATAAGAATCTTATATAGGTATGAGGGGTGGATGGAAAAATTCGTCCCGAGGGTCACTGTCCGGCATCACGAGGCTTTCCGAGTGATGTCGGACAATGATCCCGAGGGACGGATTTCTCTATCCATTCGTCACACCCATATAGGAGTCTTTTTCCTGCATACCTTTCATTTCTTTGCGCGGATTTTTAATGCTGCAGTCACTTCGGCTACCGACGGCCGCCATATTGAGATGACACTACAGGAATGTTTAGTGACGTCACGTAACGTGCTGTGAAGTCAACCCTAACGACGGCGCATGTGAGGTCGTATTCAACAAGTGCATTTATCAAACACGCGAGAATATTCGATTCTGGGTAAGAACAACAGGGTCGGAACAGATTTTCTATCCCAAGCTAAAACTATGGGTTTCTTTATCTGGTGTGCAAGAATTTCCATTCTGATATCTTATTCCTCAAAATTCCAATTGTTATAATGGGAGGACCGAAGTTCGAGGACGTAAGCGACTTGACCGGTTTATATTTCTATAAATAGTAATATATTAAAAAAGTTTGTAACAAAATAATCAAACAACATTTGATAAATAAACTGTCACAAAAACATGATAATTAACGAGCAAACATCGACAGAGCTTATTATCCCCTCGCAACAACGTTGCAAATGGGAATATAGCATCGGTGCCGTGCGTCCGTGTGTTAGTGTGTCTGTGTGTGTGTCTGTCCGGAACCTTGTGAGCAGGATAGAAGACACAGTATTCATCGTAGAAGCATCGAACCTACCACAAATGTTCACCATGTACAGAGGATGAACCCTATTGAATTTCAAGGTCAGGGGTTAAAGGTCAAGGTCACAATGGACTTGACCTTGAAAACCTTGTGAGCAGGATAGAAGACACAGTATTCATCGTAGAAGCATCAAACCTTCCACAAATGTTCAACATGTACAGAGGATGAACCCTATTGAATTTCAAGGTCAGGGGTCAAAGGTCAAGGTCACAATGGACTTGACCTTGAAAACCTTGTGAGCAGGATAGAAGACACAGTATTCATCGTAGAAGCATCAAACCTTTCGCAAATGTTCACCATGTACAGAGGATGAACCCTATTGAATTTCAAGGTCAGGGGTCAAAGGTCAAGGTCACAATGGACTTGACCTTGAAAACCTTGTGAGCAGGATAGAAGACACAATATTCATCGTAGAAGTATCAAACCTTCCACAAATGTTCACCATGTACAGAGGATGAACCCTATTGAATTTCAAGGTCAGGGGGTCAAAGGTCAAGGTCACAATGGACTTGACCTTGAAAACCTTGTGAGCAGGATAGAAGACACAGTATTCATCATAGAAGCATCAAACCTTCCACAAATGTTCACCATGTACAGAGGATGAACCCTATTGAATTTCAAGGTCAGGGGTCAAAGGTCAAGGTCACAATGGACTTGACCTTGAAAACCTTGTGAGCAGGATAGAAGACACAGTATTCATCGTAGAAGCATCAAACCTTCCACAAATGTTCACCATGTACAGAGGATGAACCGAGGATGAACCCTATTGAATTTCAAGGTCAGGGGTCAAAGGTCAAGGTCACAATGGACTTGACCTTGAAAACCTTGTGAGCAGGATAGAAGACACAGTATTCATCGTAGAAGCATCAAACCTTTCACAAATGTTCACCATGTACACAGGATGAACCCTATTGAATTTCAAGGTCAGGGGTCAAAGGTCAAGGTCACAATGGACTTGACCTTGAAAACCTTGTGAGCAGGATAGAAGACACAGTATTCATCGTAGAAGCATCAAACCTTCCACAAATGTTCACCATGTACAGAGGATGAACCCTATTGAATTTCAAGGTCAGGGGTCAAAGGTCAAGGTCACAATGGACTTGACCTTGAAAACCTTGTGAGCAGGATAGAAGACACAGTATTCATCGTAGAAGCATCAAACCTTCCACAAATGTTCACCATGTACAGAGGATGAACCCTATTGAATTTCAAGGTCAGGGGTCAAAGGTCACAATGGACTTGACCTTGAAAACCTTGTGAGCAGGATAGAAGACACAGTATTCTTCGTAGAAGCATCAAACCTTCCACAAATGTTCACCATGTACAGAGGATGAACCCTATTGAATTTCAAGGTCAGGGGTCAAAGGTCAAGGTCACAATGGACTTGACCTTGAAAACCTTGTGAGCAGGATAGAAGACACAGTATTCTTCGTAGAAGCAGCCATAATTATCCCCTCGCAACAATGTTAATGAATGGTATGCAGTTGCGAGGGGATGCTACGCTTGCGTTGCCTTGTTATTTATTGAATGACCCATTTCCTAGTCATTTTCAAAATGGCACTTGAGTTCGAGGATGCAGTTGTCATGGGGATCATCAAGGTGCTGTGCGGGGTGAAAATAAAATGAAGGCATGTAATTGATATCAAAATACTTTGATTGCAAATAACAAATTTTACTGGAAATCATTCGGAAAATGGTGATTATTTTCTTTCATGCTCCATTTGTGCTCAAAAGTTTAGTCTTCTTCTAGATTGTGTTTGTTTGATTTGAGGTTTAACGTCCCCGTCAATACTGGAAAGGTCAATTTAGAGACGTTGCTTCCAATTTTGTGGGACTTACCTGTTTAGTTCATTCTGTTCCCTTCCATACGACTCCAAAAATTTAGCTGCATTGTATAACTTGTTCATTGATATCTACTTCAAACGAGAATTGTATATCCCAAGAACAATTATCGAAAAGTTTTGATTATTAAGGTTTTAATATTTCTTAAGAGCATCAAATTCAATACTGCTCTCCATTTCCCAGAAGACAAATCGTCTGCTGAGTAAGTGCAAAATGGCAACTTTTCAGGAGAGACAAAAAACTGTTTTATTAAAGAATGGCATAGAAAACCATACTATAAGCTGGTTTCTTAACTTCATGGCGATTTCTTTCATTTGTGTGTGATGTTTATTGTTGAATAAATGACATTTGAAAAGAAATATTTAGCATTTAAGGGTTGGTACACCATTTCTGCGCCGAATGTTTTTGGTGCAAAAAGGGTGTAAGTGCATCCAGCGCTTAAACGGTGTAAATGTACAAACCTTATTTCTTTGCCTTTTACATGGTAAAGGAGTAAACTAAAGACACTTGGTAGGCAATAGGTCACATTTTATACATTCTGCATGGTACTTACATGCTTATTCTGAAATATCAAGCAGCAGGATTCAATATTTTTGAGGTATTAAAAAACTTTGCGCAAAAAATGGGGTAAGTCCACTTACATTGTTTTTGCGCCATCTTTTTTTTTTTAAAAGTCAGAGCAAAAACGGTGTAACTGACAAAAAAATCCAAAATGCTGAAATAAATCATGATTGAGGCAGAATCCAGCTGTAGAACTTATTTACCAAGTGTGTCAAGTCCTAAGGCATCGATTTATGCAAAAAAAAACAAAAACTATTTTGGCCAAAATGTCAGTTACACCGTTATTGCACTCAGCAGACGAAATGAAGCCTCAGAAGTAATAGGAACAGCAGGTTTAATTTTCTCACATTGATCCTCATACGAAAATAATTGATAAACAGGTCTGCTGGTATGTGTCAACAGTTAACAAAGGACGCTTGCTATTTCTGTCAGAATGTATCATTGGGTTAAAGCTAGGTGTAAAAGTATTAGCAAAAATGGCGGATTTTTGTAACTTTTTAATATCTCAAGCAATATTAACCACTGATCGGCATCGCAAGAATATTATACTGCCAAATGTTGGTTTATGTTGTTGATTCACGAGAGAATTGTGTGTGTGTTTGTGTGCGTGTGTGTGAATTCGGGTTTACCGTCGCTTTCAACAATTTTTCAGTCATATCAAGACGGTGCCTGGTTGCGACAGGGAGCTGCATGCTCACTTTTATAGTGCTGCCTCACTGAAGTATCATGTCCCAGACAAATTACATGATACCACACCCAGTCACATTATCCTGACACTGGGTCGACCAGTCCTAGCTCGAGCTACCCCGTAAATCTGAGTCCCAAGCGAGGTGCAGCTAGTACCATTCTCAACGACTTTGGTATGTCGCGGCCCGGGATCGAACCCGTGACCTCCCGTTGCCCGGAGCGCGGACACTCTACCAACTGAGCTATCGGGGCCGGTTACGAGAGAATAGCATCAGTAGTAATCGATATATTATTTTCTATATAAATGACGTCATCAAACTTGCGTCACCTCGAATTTGCATGACGTCACTATATGGTTAAATGTATGGTTCTGTCTTTTCGAGTTGGCACGGCATTGTTAATAAAAGTCAAATCTTTACCCACCAAAAATTCAGACAGCTGATTCCCCAATTCATTCGCGTCTCTGTTGATGAGCATTGAAATCACCGATGATAACTACTGGTAAAGACTCCGCCATCAGCGTAGTTACAATTTTCATTAAAAATTCCAGGCTTTTTGTGTAAATATTACAGCCCACAGCTTCCTAATTTTCCCCGCTGAACACTTTTCTTTCGAAAGAGTCAGTCCGCATCCCCTTTCTTTAGTTATTTCTGTAGCAATCCATTTCCACTTTCTTTTTATGCTGTCCTTAAACGCACTTTCAGGATGCCAAATTTCAGACAGACCTAATATCTGAAATATCTGTTTATCACATGTCTGTTCTGCAAACTTAAACTGATATTTGCAAATGCCATTTTCAGCTTTACCTACAAATACACCAAATATATATACCAGTGTATGTTTATTATTATTAGTGTTATTATTTATCCCTTACTAATACTTACAACCTCAACAATCACTACTCAGTACTACTACAGTACAACACGTTCCAATTATCAGTACTAGTACACTGACAGTATAATTTAAATTATAAAATGATAATAATAATATTAATAAACAGAATTGCTAAACTAAATAGATTTGCTAAACTATATGACTGATCACTGCATTCTATTCGAGAGTACACTTGTCGAACTGTCAAACTGCTGTGTTGTCACCCTTGATACATTAAAAAACGGCCACTGTATGGTAATGACATCAGAACGTACATAGTATTTTATCATATACTGACGTCAGCAATACACCAATAAACTGACGTAAGCAAGATCCCCCCGCCCTTCCTGTATGCTCTAGGCATCCATGTGTGCATACAGAACTCTTATTCCAGGCATTTGAAAATGCATGCATATGCGTTGTCCCTCTCGCGCGCACAGATATAACAGGTCTTACACACTATCAAGTATCTTGCGTCACTGGGCGGCTTACTAAAATCCGGGAAGAGGAAACCTATCCTTCACTTTCATCTACTCTACTGTCATTTCGGGGGGTATTTGCAAACAACGTAGTATATGAAATAAGGCACTGCCTAGACATGAGCATGCAGTTCAACAATCAATCAACTATGGGGTGCCGTTCTACTTTTTATTTCCTATTTATACGGACATGAGCAGGTGCCGTAGGCATCTCCAAGATGTCCGACTATAGACTAAGACGTACACGCGTAGTCATAACAACGTTTGGCTACCCTCAGAAAGAATTTTTCATGGTCAAATCACGTAAAATCTCGGCGAAACTGCGTGACAACCGTCTCGGACTGGTTAACTTGTTTTTACTTTTTACTCCACATAAAACATCTGCCTTTTTCCGGGTCGACCACCAGCCCATTTTCATATTAATATTTGACTATTTATTTTAATGCTCATATTTTTATTCGTTGTCCTGACTTACACAATTCCTTTTTGTTAACACAAAAACTGAAGTTTGACCGCGGTGAAAGTTTCGAAATTACGTTACGCGTATAAATGAACTGAAACGTACCACACTGAGCCGAAATGGTTAGCCGGTAGAATCCAGCACCGCGCTTGGACCAACGAGTTCCCGGAGCAGTTAACGAAGCATTGCTAGAGTGGAAAGTGCTTCTCGTCTGTCCAAGTAATTTCAACTTTTCACAATGGGTAAAAAACACAAGAGGCCCATGGGCCACTATGCTCACCAGAGCTCAGGGGGCACTGCCCACTGACAGGAATGTATTGTAATTAACCATGGAAGCCCTGCGCCCAATGATGCTACAGATAAAGTTTGGACCCAATCAGCCTAGTGGCTTCAGAGGTCTGATGTCGCTTGAATGAATTGTTGCAGGACAACAGATGACAACTGACAATCTATGGCAACCATTAGGCCTAAAAGAACATTTATATTAAAGAAACACTTCTACGAAAGTTGGTCAAAATATCTTGAAAGCCATAAATGTCATTTTTCAATTTTCCACATTATAAGTCAATGGAAACTCTTAACTTGCCATAGCAAACCAACCAAAGAGCCAAATTTCATAAACCAGAGCTCAGGTGGGCACTGCCCAATGGCACCATATATTTTAACACGATATGATTTTACACGCTGTGTGTGTTAACGAAGGCCAAGACAAGCTTCCTACGCTATACTGGTTACCAAAACTTCATTAAAAACCTTACAAAGCACGGTTTATTGCAAATTCTACCGCTTGCACTACCACTGAACTTGCTAAATTATTAACTTCCTGTCTTACTGCTATTAAAACGCATGTAATTAAATATTGTGATAAAGTCTTTGAAAGATCAGGAAGAAATCTGTTTTGGTCTACAAAAAATTCGAATGAGGTTTTAAATAAATTGAAATCTAGACATTTTCGTGCTTCTAGTCTGTCTACCTACGATTTTTCCACTCTTTACACTACACTTCCTCATAATCTTATAAAAGAAAAGCTTAATGATTTAATTGAATGGGCTTTTCACAGAGAAGATTCTCTCTTTCTTGCATGTAATGTCAGAAATGCATTTTTCACTTCTAAAGAGCAATAGAATTATACACTTTGGTCATGTCAGAAAGTGTGTGATGCCCTCACCTTTCTACTTGACAATATTTATATTAGATTCGGTACTAAGTTATTTAGACACGGGTATTCCGATGGGTACTAATTGCGCACCTCTTGTGGCTGATCTGTTCTTGTATTGTTATGAAAGAGACTTCATTTTGTCGCTTTCCATTGATAACCAATCTAAAATTATTGAAGCTTTTAGCTCTACTTCTAGATATTTAGATGATTTATTAAATATTGATAATACCTATTTTGATGGTTTGATCAGTCAGATTTATCCCCTAGAACTTCAGTTTAATAAAGCAAATTCTTCCGATACCGAGGCCCCGTTTTGGATTTACATCTATCTATTGTAGTTGGATTTGTTTCGTGCAAAATTTATGATAAACGCGATGACTGATTTTGAGATTGTAAATTTTCCTTTTTTGGATGGTGATGTTCCTCGTGCGCCATCCTATGCCGTTTATATTTCGCAATTAATTCGATTTGCTAGAGTGTGTAGCCATGTAACTGACTTCAACACTCGTAATAAATTATTAACGGCCTAACTCCTTAATCAGGGTTATCGGTACCATAAACTACGCAAAGCTTTTTCAAAATTTTATAGACGCCATTCTGATTTAATTTCAAAATTCAATATTGGACTTAAATCTCTTCTGCAACAAGGTCTATCGGAACCCGAATTTTATGGTGACTTAGTATATAAATTCAGAAAAATATATAACCGCAATGACTTCAGCACCCAATTTCGTAAAATCATTCTTCGATATAAAAAGATTGGATACAACATGGATATTATACGACAGACTGCATGCATGGTAGTAAACCCAATCACGGTTGGCAACTTTGCTTCCCTCTTTAATTGCACGCCGGTGGGTCAGGCCTCAGATTCTATGACGGCTCCAACGTAAAGGCTTATTGAGAATTAGAGAGATAATGTTGGTTGGTGCCTGATGCTCTGTCTCTGGTCGGGCTCATCGGAGTCTAACTGTTGGTTTTCTTTTGCTCCAACATTTCAGTGGTTTCTTGCTGTCGAGTCCTCACCGTTGTCTCACCTCTGTGGTTCTTTGATTTTTGTGTTCACGGAGATGTTGCACTGATGAGTTAGGAGGCCTTCATGCGGACTGAACAAATTATTTGTCTAAATCGCGACGGAAGTAAGGGCGAGGATTGTGGCCACGTAAAATCGATTTAAGCCCCCCAGTGGAAATCTTTCCACTGACCGTTCCAAGGCGGCTCTTCTGTGCCGATTTATTTATGTTGTTGTTTGTTACTTATTGTGTGTATCACTTGTGTCTTTTAATTTTGGATGGCTATATGGCCATTTTGTGGGAAAGTAACTGTCCTTATGGCCTTCCTTTGTTTAGGTTTCCACTATGGTCTGGTCGCTTAATGTTTGTATTTCTTTCCCTTTGGTGTCTTTTATGGGTGGACTAAGTTAATTGTATCAATTCCTGATCTTTGTTTTACTTCTTTAATCTACCAATTATAAAGTCACCCAAACAATCCCAATACTCAAATGAGCACTCATGTGGACTGTATCTGAAATATTAGGTGTTTTATAAAGTAGACAGGCAGGGGCATGAACCCAATGGAGCCCTGGTTTGTGCCACTAAATGTGTCTTATCAAAAGGAACAGAGACATATATGGTTTAGCGGTGGGGATATGTATGGCTCCTGAGATGTAAGGCATTTTAAGCAGTGGAGGGATTCAGGCATGGCGGATGCCAGAACAGCCCAGGATTGTCACTGAATGCTAAACGGTTTCTGATATATGAGGCCATTTTATGAAGTGGATGGCAGAGAAATGGCCCCTGTGGTTCCCCTAAAATGGGGGTGAATGAATGTGTCTAATAACAATGAACAAGAATATATGAGATTATGGGGATGGGATTTAAATGGTTTCTGAGATATATGGCCTACTATGAAGTGGGGTCTTATCATAAAAAACAAGAGGGCCCACAGGGCCGTGGTTCGCTCACCAATTTGTCACTGTCTCGACTACTTTCTATTTTTAGCTCTGGTGGCCATCTTGTTCATCAGCAGAGTGATTTAAGCTTATTTGGTAGGGAGTAACCTAGGCAACATTCCTGTGAAGTTTGAATAAAATTGGCCTTAGGGTTTAGGAGGAGTTCATGTTTGAATCAAATTTGCAATATTTTTTCTATTTTCAGCTCCGGTGGCCATTTTGTTCATCGGAGCGGGATCGTTTTAGCCTTTTTTGTAGAGGGTCATTTAAGCAACATTACTTCCAAGTTTGAATGAAATTGGCCCAAGGGTACAGAAGGAATTGTCGTTTGAAGATTTTTTTATTTATTTTTAGCTCTGGCAGCCATCTTGTTCATTTGAGTGGAATGGGTGTTAACTATTTTGGCAGGGAGTCACCTAGGCGACATTCCGGTGAAGTTTTAAATCCAATTGGCCCAAGGGTTTAGAAGGAGTTCGCATTTGAAGCAAATTTACAATGTTTTTCTATTTGTAGCCCTTGTTACCATTTGTTAATCGTTTATGCTATTTTCCTAGAGGGTCATCTACGCAACATGGTTCAAAAGTTGAAATAAAATAGGTCAAATGTCAAGGAAAAAGGTCAAAGATCATTTTATGTATGAAAAGAAAACCCTTGTCGCAAGGAACCTACATGCCAAATATGAAGGCTGTATCTCAAATGCTTCAAAAGTTATGACAAAGTAGGTCAAAGGTCAAGGTCATGGGTCAAAAGTTTTGAATGGTTGAGAAAACCTTGTCACAAGGAATATACATGCAAAATATGAAGGCTCTATCTCATATGGTTCAAAAGTTATGATAAAGTAGGTCACAGGTCAAAGTCACAGGTCAAATCTTTATATGAGTGGGAAGCCCTTGTCACAAGGAACCTATATGCCAAATATGAAGGCTCTATCTCAAACGGTTCAAAAGTTATGACAAATTAACCTACCGATTTACTTTTTTATTTGACATGACCCATATTCGAACTTAACTGAGATATTGTTCAGATGATCATTCTGAGCAAGTTTAATAGTGATTTGACTAAAACTGTGGCCACTTAGAGTGTTCAAAACGTTTTTCTATGAATTGACCAGCTGGCCTACTTTTTGACCCAACATGACCCATATTCAAACTTGACCCGGATATTGTCAAGATGATAATTCTGAGCAAGTTTGATGATGATCGGACCAAAACTGGGACCTCTAGTGTGTTCACAAGGTTTTTAAACAATATGACCTACTGACCTTCTTATTGACAAGACAAGACCCATATTCGAAATTAACATAGACATGGTCAAATGATCATTTTGAGCAAGTTTGATGATGATCGGACCAAAACTGTGGCTTCAAGTGTGTTCAGAGGGTTTTTCTATGATTTGACCTACTGACCTCCTTTTTGACCAGACATGACCCATATTCGAACTTGACTGAGATATTGTCAAGATGATCATTCTGGGCAGGTTCGATGATGATCGGACCAAAACTGTGGCCTCAAGTGTGTTCACAAGGTTTTTCTATGATTTAACCTACTGACCTACTTTATGACCCGACATGACCCGTATTCGAACTTGACCGTGATATTGTCAAGATGATCATTCTTGGCAAGTTTTATGATGATCGAACCTAAACTGTGGCCTCTAGTGTGTTCAGACGGTTTTTCTACGATTTGACCTACTGACCAACTTTTTTACCGACATGACCCATATTCGAACTCGACCGAGATATTGTCAAGACTATCATTCTGACAAGTTTGATGATGATCGGACCAAAACTGGCCCCTAGTGTGTTCACAAGGTTTTTCTATGATTTGGCCTACCAACCTACATTGTTACCCGACATGACCCATATTCGAACGTGACCAAGATATTATCAAGATGCTCATTCTGAGCAAGTTTGATGATGACTGGACCAAACCTGTGGCCTCTAGTGTGTTCACAAGGTTTTTCTATGATTTGACCTACTTTATGAACCGACATGACCCGTATTATAACTTGACCGAGATATTGTCAAGATGATCATTCTGGGCAAGTTTTATGATGATCGAACCTAAACTATGGCCTCTAGTATGTTCAGAAGTTTTTTCTCTGATTTGACCTACTGACCTACTTTTTGACCCAACATGACCCATATTCGAATTTGACTGAGACATTGTCAAGATGATCATTCTGGGCAAGTTTGATGATGATTGGACCAAAACTGTGGCCTCTAGTGTATTCACAAGGTTTTTTCTATGATTTGACCTACCAACCTAAATTGTGACCCGACATGACCCATATTCGAACGTGACCAAGATATTATCAAGATGCTCATTCTTAGCAAGTTTGATGATGATTGGACCAAACCTGTGGCCTCTAGTGTGTTCAGAAGGTTTTTCTATGATTTTACCTACTGACCTACTTTTTGACCCGACAACACACATATTCGAAGTTGACTGAGATATTGTCAAGATGATCATTCTGGGCAAAGTAGAAGTAAAACAAAGATCAGGAATTGATACAATTAACTTACTCCATCCATAAAAGACACCAAAGGGAAAGAAATACAAACATTAAGCGACCAGACCATAATGGAAACCTAAACAAAGGAAGGCCATATGGACAGTTACTTTCCCACAAAATGGCCATATGGCCATCCAAAATTAAAAGACACAAGTGATACACACAGTAAGTAACAAACAACAACATAAATAAATCGCCACAGAAGAGCCGCCTTGGAACGGTCAGTGGAAGATTTCCACTGGGGGGCTTAAATCGATTTTACGTGGCCACAATCCTCGCCCTTACTTCCGTCGCGATTTAGACAAATAATTTGTTTGATGATGATCGGATCAAAACCGTGGCCTCTAGTGTGTTCACAAGGTTTTTCTCTGATTTGACATACTGACCTACTTTTTGAACCGACATGACTCATATTCGAACTTGATCGAGATTTTGTCAAGATAATCATTCTGAGCAAGTTTGATGATTATCGGACCAAAACTGGCCTCTTGTGTATTCACAAGGTTTTTCTATGATTGACCTAATGACCTAATTTGTGGCCCGTGTCCCATATTCGAACTTGTCCCAGATATTGTCAAGACGATCATTCTGAGCAAGATTGATGACGATCAGACCAAAACTGTGGCCCCTAGAGTGTTCACAAGGTTTTTCTATGATTTGACCTTCTGACCTACTTTTTGACCCGGCATAACCCATATTCGAACTTGACCGAGTTATTGTCAAGATGATCATTCTGAGCAAGTTTGATGGCGATCGGCCCAAAACTTTGGCCTCTAGAGTATTCACAAAGGTTTTCTTTGATTTGGCCTACTGACCTACATTTTGACCTGCCATGACCCATATTCGAACTTGACCGAGATATTGTCATGATTTTCATTCTGACCAAGTTTGATGATGATTGGCCCAAAACTGTGACCTCTAGTGTGTTCACAAGAAAAGTTTACGGACGCACGCACGGACTCACGATGGACGACGGACAAAAAAGGATCCCAAAAGCTCACCTTGTCACTACTTGACAGGTGAGCTAACAAGAATATATAAAGTTAAGGGTTGGGGATCTGTACGGTTTCTGAGATATATGGCTTTTAATGAAGTAAAGGGGTGGGGCATGGCCCGCGGCACCTCAGGGGGACCCCCATGCCGGTACCCGGTATCACTGATTGCTTCTTATCATAAGGAACAAGAATATATATGGTTTAGGGGTAGGGCTCTGAACAGTTCCTCAGATATATTGTCTTTTGTGAAGTGGAGGGGGTGCGGCATGTCCCCGGCACATCTGGGGGGACACCAGGTTGGTGTCACTTAATGCATCTTATCATAAGGAAAAAGAACATATATGGTTTAGGGGTAGGGCTCTGTAAGGTTTCTGGAACCTTTAGCCTTTTATGAAGTGGAGGGGCTTGGGCATGGCGCCGGCACATCCCGAGAGGCCCCAAGGTTGGTGTCACTGAATCCGACTTATCATAGTAGGAACAAGAATATATATGGTTATGGGGTGGGGATCTGTAAGGTTTCTGGGATATGTGGTCTTTAATGAAATGACGGGGTCACTGAATGCGACTTATCATAAGGAAGAAGAATAAAATATGGTTTAGGGGTGGGGATCTGTACGGTTTCTGGGATATTGGGTCTTTTATGAAATGGATAGGGTGGGGCATGGCCCCGGCACATCCCAGGGGACCCCCCGGTTGTTATCACTGAGTGTGTTTTATCATAAGGAACATGAATATATATGGTTTAGGGGTGGGGATCTGAATGGTTTCTTAGATAAATGGCATTTTATGAATTGGACGGGTGGGGCATGTCCCTGGCACATCCGGGGGGACCGCCAGGTTGGTGTTACTTAATGCCTCTTATCATAAGGAACAAGACTGCATTTGGTTTCGGGGTGGGGATCTGTAAGGTTTCTGATATATAAGGCATTTTATGAAGTGGAGGGGGCGAGGCATGGTCCCGGCACAACCTTCGGGACCCCCAGGTTGACATAAAAGCATATGACTGAGAGAAGTTTACTCAAGGCTTTTTGGGCATGGTGGGTGACTTTGAAAAGTATTGAAAGTGCTCTGATTGAACCTCAGAGGCCCGTGCTTTGACGCTAGAGGCCTCCGGTTTGATTCCTTGTGGCAATGACTATTTCTGGATACAAACACGCTCCATTGGCATCATCTGCTGGGTGAATGGCAAAAAGTGCACCGTCGTTCGGATAACTGTGTAGGCTTTCACCCTACAACCCGTGTGTGTACTAAATGTACACCTGCGAGTAATGGTCAAATGTGTCCGATCACAGGATAGATAGATAGATTGAATAGTGGTTAGTGCACTCGCCTCTGACACTAGAGGCCCCCGGTTTGATTCCTGGTGGCAGTGATTTTTTCCGGACGCCAACACGCCCTATTGACATCATCTGCTGGGTGAATGGCAAAAAGTGCACTGTCGTTCGGATAGTTAGATAGATACCTTACACCGTATGAACTTACCAGGCAATTTGTCATGATGTATAGTCTGAATCAGGATCATTTTATGAAATACCAATGTGTATGTTTTACAAAATCAAATGCACCCAAATCTGTGAAGAATGCAGCATAGTCGTGGAAATATAGAATTTTGACAGAAACAGCTTTTTACAAATACTTCACCAGTTGTACAAACTAGCATTTCAATGTCTTCCTATCAAAGTATCAGAGTATTAGCGTACAAAGCGACAAAACCCCCAAATGAACTGTCAAAACAACTGCTGTTGATTGGCGAAAAACTGTAATGCGCAGACAGAAGGTAAACAAAAGACTGATTCTCATTTTTGTGGAATGAAAACTATGGCAGATACAAGGTCCCATAGACTTATTACAGGGTCACTGATGAGGCTTTATTAGCCGAAACTACGTAGTATGACCCATCTTCTTTCTTATGAATGTTTTCATTGCTCTTAAAGGAACTCATTTTTTATTTTTATTTGCCTTCACTGCAGCTAGTGTTGTGTCGTGTGGCGGCCGTAAAACGTCTCCCCGTACATCAACCATAGTGCAGTTTATATTTTACTTTTGGTCCTTTGAGATCAACGTAAATATTCTGAGAAATCAGAAATAAATTATTGGTTTAGACTCATATTCTAGACAGGTTTTTAATTATTTGGACCACATTTTGATTTATATCAGTCTTTGAATCGACTGCCTATTTGAAATTCGCAAAATTGCAGTATGTTTCCTCTGGCTTTCGTTGGCGGATCATTACAGGGTCACTGATGAGGCTTTATTAGCCGAAACTACGTAGTATGACCCATCTTCTTTCTTATGAATGTTTTCATTGCTCTTAAAGGAACTCATTTTTTATTTTTATTTGCCTTCACTGCAGCTGGTGTTGTGTCGTGTGGCGGCCGTAAAACGTCTCCCCGTACATCAACCATAGTGCAGTTTATATTTTACTTTTGGTCCTTTGAGATCAACGTAAATATTCTGAGAAATCAGAAATAAATTATTGGTTTAGACTCATATTCTAGACAGGTTTTTAATTATTTGGACCACATTCTGATTTATATCAGTCTTTGAATCGACTGCCTATTTGAAATTCGCAAAATTGCAGTATGTTTCCTCTGGCTTTCGTTGGCGGATCATTACAGGGTCACTGATGAGGCTTTATTAGCCGAAACTACGTAGTATGACCCATCTTCTTTCTTATGAATGTTTTCATTGCTCTTAAAGGAACTCATTTTTTATTTTTATTTGCCTTCACTGCAGCTGGTGTTGTGTCGTGTGGCGGCCGTAAAACGTTTCCCCGTACATCAACCATAGTGCAGTTTATATTTTACTTTTGGTCCTTTGAGATCAACGTAAATATTCTGAGAAATCAGAAATAAATTATTGGTTTAGACTCATATTCTAGACAGGTTTTTAATTATTTGGACCACATTTTGATTTATATCAGTCTTTGAATCGACTGCCTATTTGAAATTCGCAAAATTGCAGTATGTTTCCTCTGGCTTTCGTTGGCGGATCATTACAGGGTCACTGATGAGGCTTTATTAGCCGAAACTACGTAGTATGACCCATCTTCTTTCTTATGAATGTTTTCATTGCTCTTAAAGGAACTCATTTTTGATTTTTATTTACAAATGGAAAATGGATAACAATAAAATATTTGATTCGATTTAACCATTTTATTGTTATCTATTTGCTTTTACAAAACCAAATGCTCCCAAATCTGTGAAGAATGCAGCATAGTCGTGGAAATATAGACTTTTTGACAGAAACAGCTTTTTACAAATACTTCAGGCTTTTACAAATACTATGGACACTCCCATAGACTTAAACTGGTTAAATCGAATCCAGAACTCTTCAGATAAAGAATGCACCAAAATCTGTGAAGAATGCAGCATAGTCGTAGAAATATAGCATTTTTGATAGAAACAGCTCCCGGAATTAGGCTGGTGGTCCCTCGAACAAAGACAGGCAGATGCTTCCATCCTTACTTTGCTGTACGTCACTGCCTGCTAATCTTAATATGTACTATAAAAGGGTTATCCTTTGGAAGCAAGGAATACACCACAGAACTGAAAAAAATAAGGAGTGTACGTGTTTTCTGGGCCAGACTAGCTAGTTTCGGCCAATTAGGCCTCATCAGTGACCCTCAGATATTTTCAAAATTCCACAATGGAATCAATGATCCCAAAGGACAAGAAAATATATTCTACACTATGAAGACATATTCAGAGGATTAAAATATCTTTCCACGATCGCTCCGACTTCTGGCCCGATGGTATGGTGACCAGTAATGGTCAGTGCGTCCACCTTGCTGATTAGATGCATCACAGCTGTGATTCTTTTAGGTCATCGTGCTCTGTATTGTACTCAAGGTGTCTCCATGGTTGTACGTTAATATCCTTGATTCTTGCTAATTCTGCTTGGCCCTTGAACCTGTTGTAGTAGTATTTATTCATTAAGTTCGGTTCTGTCACTTCTTTTGTGATTAGCTTGCTCAATGTAAATCCTTTATTCTCAGTAGATCTGTACAGCTCCTCAGATATGAGATCGGCAATATACTCCATCATCGGGTCGGTAGGTGTTTCTGGTATCGGGTTATCAGCGTTTGCATTGTCAGATATCTTCCTGATGAAATCAAAGATTGCCTGAAAGAATCTGGAATCAGGACACTTTCCATCTGGTACATTCTGTTTGAGAACGTTGCTTTCCTGTAGGTTCTTGTAAATGAACATGCAGTTCTGTAATGTAGACGCTTCATATGAGAAATAAGTCCATGGCAGCTGATTACAAGTCATTATGACAGGGGTCCTCTTTAATCTTGCGGGTTCTTTATTCTTCACGTTTACCATGGTGGGTATCCCTTCAAATATTTTTTGCCCTCTTCTGCCTGCTCTGCTTTGGTGAGTAGCATTTCTGGAATTTGTATCATTTCCCTATCAACACAGTTCGTATATGCGAAATCCTGAGACAGGATTATCTGTCCTATTGCGTCTTGCAAGATGAATGATGCTGTCCAGAATGTTTTCCCTGCGTTTGATGCACCTTGGAGCGTAAAGCAATTCAACTTGGGGAAACGTTTATCCAGTACGCAGTACAATTTTAATAGGAAAAGTAGAAGTAAAACAAAGATCAGGAATTGATACAATTAACTTACTCCATCCATAAAAGGCACCAAAGGGAAAGAAATACAAACATTAAGCGACCAGACCATAATAGAAATCCTAACAAAGGAAGGCCATAAGGACAGTTACTTTCCCACAAAATGGCCATCCAAAAATAAAAAGCACAAGTGATACACACAGTAAGTAACAAACAACAACATAAATAAATCGCCACAGAAGAGCCGCCTTGGAACGGTCAGTGGAAGATTTCCACTGGGGGGCTTAAATCGATTTTACGTGGCCACAATCCTCGCCCTTACTTCCGTCGCGATTTAGACAAATAATTTGTTCAGTCCGCATGAAGGCCTCCTAACTCATCAGTGCAACATCTCCGTGAACACAGAAATCAAAGAACCACAAAGGTGAGACAACGGTGAGGACTCGACAGCAAGAAACCACTGAAATGCTGGAGCAAAAGAAAACCAACAGTTATATACTAAGTCACCATAAAATTCGGGTTCCGATAGACCTTGTTGCAGAAGAGATTTAAGTCCAATATTGAATTTTGAAATTAAATCAGAATGGCGTCTATAAAATTTTGAAAAGGCTTTGCGTAGTTTATGGTACCGATAACCCTGATTAAGAAATTTAGCCGTTAATAATTTATTACGAGTGTTGAAGTCAGTTACATGACTACACACTTTAGCAAATCGAATTAATTGCGAAATATAAACGCCATAGGATGGCGCACGAGGAACATCACCATCCAAAAAAGGAAAATTTACAATCTCAAAATCAAAGTCATCGCGTTTATCATAAATTTTGCACGAAACAAATCCATCTACAATAGATAGATGTAAATCCAAAAACGGGGCCTCGGTATCAGAAGAATTTGCTTCATTTAACTGAAGTTCTAGGGGGTAAATCTGACTGATCAAACCATCAAAATAGGTATTATCAATATTTAATAAATCATCTAAATATCTAGAAGTAGAGCTAAAAGCTTCAATAATTTCAGATTGGTTATCAATGGAAAGCGACAAAATGAAGTCTCTTTCATAACAATACAAGAACAGATCAGCCACAAGAGGTGCGCAATTAGTACCCATCGGAATACCCACAATTTGTCTAAATAACTTAGTACCGAATCTAATATAAATATTGTCAAGTAGAAAGGTGAGGGCATCACACACTTTCTGACATGACCAAAGTGTATAATTCTTATGCTCTTTAGAAGTGAAAAATGCATTTCTGACATTACATGCAAGATAGAGAGAATCTTCTCTGTGAAACGCCCATTCAATTAAATCATTAAGCTTTTCTTTTATAAGATTATGAGGAAGTGTAGTGAAAAGAGTGGAAAAATCGTAGGTAGACAGACTAGAAGCACGAAACTGTCTAGATTTCAATTTATTTTAAACCTCATTCGAATTTTTTATAGACCAAAACAGATTTCTTCCTGATCTTTCAAAGACTTTATCACAATATTTAATTACATGCGTTTTAATAGCAGTAAGACAGGAAGATAATAATTTAGAAAGTTCAGTGGTAGTGCAAGAACTAGAATTTGCAATAAACCGTGCTTTGTAAGGTTTTTTATGAAGTTTGGTAACCAGTATAGCGTAGGAAGCTTGTCTTGGCCTTCGTTAACACACACAGCAAACTTGGTGGCTGAAAGACAAACATGTTTATCTACTATAGCTCTCTCTTCAGCCAAAGGCTGAAGTTCATAGGCCTTAGTACCACCAAGCTCCTGCTTAAGCGTGTTAACATAGTGGAGCCGTCACACAACGACGACGTTGTTAGCGGCCTTGTCTGCAGGGGCCAAAACAAACTTCTTATGAAATTCTTGAATACCTAGTTTAAGATGACGTAAAGACGTCTTGGGCTTAGGAGGTAATAAGTTAGTATTTTGAGAATAGAAAGAAATGCGTTTATTCACTAGTCTTAAAATGCTAAGTTTCCTGTCCTTTAGGGCTTTATACTCAACATACTCTCGCTTACACCATCGATTACCGAATTCATTCAAGGAAGCAGCGATTTCATCTCTACATTTACTGAAATCAATTTTAGAAGGAAACCGATATTTCGGTCCTTTAGAAATTATATTCCTTATCCTAGAATCAGGAATAATTTTCAAATTGCCAGTAATTACATGACCAGCAGCAGGATAGCAATACTTTGAGTTTTTACAATCACATAAATCAGGAGTATTAGTATCAATATCAAGATCTGAAACAAGTTTATTGAAATTAAAAATGATAGATCTAACAGTCTCCAGGTAGAATTTTTTGCTCTTTACACCACTCGTGGAAGAGGACCGCGGTATCGTAGTGAGTCATCGATGCGTCAATTGTCGGGCAGTTATGGATGAATGTGTCTACATATGTATATCCTTTTTGCTTTTTCTCAATATCATTGTCCATCAGTGCCTGTTGGAAAACCTGTTCGAAAGCGTACCCCAATCTCAATGTTCTGAACAAGTCCAATTCTGATTTGTCTCCGCCTTCCATGACGGCAACTAGGAGATCTGTCACCGATTTCTTCTGGTACCTTTCAATGAGTGCTTCAACTACGTCGATCTTGCTGGCTGTTTTGGTTATAGGTATTCTGTTCACAGCATTATTGAACTCCATAAAATTTATCATGCCACGCATTTGTGCTTGGTTAGATTTTTGTTGTTTTTGTCATGTCAGAAATTTGCTCCCGCTGCTTGCACACTCACGTTTTGTTGTTTGGCCAATTCAAGTTCGTTGTCGTTCATCTTTAATTTTTTGTTCATCCATTCAGTGCTTGCAAACTGTTCACATGCTGATTCCTCTTGTATCTTCTCATCATTATCGAAGTTTATCTGTAGTTGTTCATCTGATCTGTTTGTAGCATTTGCAAGAGCTGTGATGTGGACCTGTAAAGTAGAAGTAAAACAAAGATCAGGAACCGAAACAATTAACTTACTCCACCCATCAAAGACACCAAAGGGAAAGAAACACAAACATGAGGCGACCAGACCATAATGGAAACCTAAACAAAGGAAGGCCATAAGGACAGTTTCTTTCCCACAAAATGACCATATGGCCATCCAAAATAAAAAGACACAAGTGATACACACGGTATGAAACAAACAACAACATAAATAAACCGCCAAAGAAGAACCGCCTTGGAACGGCCAGTGGAAAGATTTCCACGGGGGTGGGGGCTTAAATCGATTTTACGTGGCCACAATCCTCGCCCTTACTTCCGTCGCGATTTAGACAAACAATTTGTTCAGTCCGCATGAAGGCCTTGTAAGGCCATATTGACTCCCAACAAGACTCTAGGTTCTGTGAGCAAATGTTTAGTCAAGTTATCAAAATATTTGATTTTTTTGTGACTTCAGCTGGACATTGTGTTGACGTAACTTGTTTGCAGTTTGCTTGAAACGCCATGTATCTTTTCTTGTCACTGTGTATAACCATATGGATGTGTAGTCCGTGAAAGGAACATTTTTCATCTGTGACACCATTGTGCCAAAAGAAGGCACATGGGAACGAGTTCGCCAATGACTTGATGGCATCCACGATTTCCTTTTGATTCACTTCCGAGGCGTTGTATCTATCCAGAGGAGTAACAAAATTGTTAGTGCTTTTTTGTACATGCCATTCTCGTAATCGTCTTAATCTGCATACTGTGATAGGTAGGAACCTCGCTGTGATTTAAGAAACCGTTCCTGATCGTCGTACTTGAACAGCTTTACTAGTACGTCACTTGTGGCTATCTTGTCTTGGAGGTCGCAGATAACGATACTATATGTGTTATTCAAGTCCACTATCTCCTCGTATATCTCTATTTTTTTCTTTAACGTGTTCTTTGGCTGTTGTAAGTTTGCCATTCTGCAAATATAGGAAAGAGACCAATTCGTTACTGTAAGTCCATTTCAGCAGAAAAGGGTCTCTAACCTGTTGTAAACGATGCCTTCACTCCTCCTAATGTGTTTCCGGATAGTGTGAGATCTACCTTTGCTTGCATGCTGTTGATTGCTGCATTCAATTCTGTTATTTGATCTTGTAATGACTATTTGTGCCGAACTTGCCTGTGTGTCGTCTTCGTCATCTTCGTCGTCATCATCACTTGGCAACGCTACATCTTTCTACATCTTTCATTGGTCTACCTAATAACTTTTCGTTAAGTGTAGTTAATGGGTTTATTTAATATTTGCAGACGTCGGTCGTCACTTACAGCCATATTTCGCAGTGTTTCTAATTCTCCATCGTTTGAATGTATAAGACTTTATATGCGATTTATTTATGTTGTTGTTTGTTACTTACTGTATGTATCACTTGTGTCTTTTGGTTTTGGATGGCCATATGGCCATTTTGTGGGAAAGTAACTGTCCTTATGGCCTTCCTTTGTTTAGGTTTCCATTATGGTCTGGTCGCTTAATGTTTGTATTTCTTTCCCTTTGGTGTCTTTTATGGGTGGAGTAAGTTAATTGTATCAATTCCTGATCTTTGTTTTACTTTTACTTTACAGGCGTCCCCCACCGAGCCAACATCAGCAAACATGGCCCACGCTCCACGGAAGTCCCGGGCATCAGGGAGGAGATGTGTAAAATAGCGAGACATGCAACATTTAAAATATAACAAAACGTGGCAACCAAATCCGCTAAGATACATGTTTCACCTGACAAGTAAGTCTTTGTTTTAGAAAAAATAGAATTTAATACTGCAAAAGTTAAGGATATAATATAGCTATTTAAATCAGTAGTTGAGTACTGACGTCAACACCGTGGTATAAACCTCAGCACTAAGGAACTGATACTGAGCTGACGAACGAATAATCTACCAGCAGTGATATCGACCCAGTGGTTGCAATTAATGCGTCACTATACCAAATTTAGTGACACAGAGGCCTTTCTGATATTTAATCTTCATCAATGTGTCTCATCCCAAAAGTTATGGAACCGAAACGGATGATTGGCAAGACCCGGCAAACACAGCACATCCCCTCCGAGCACACACCGACCGACGTAGCTCATGAGGCAGGTCGACTAGAGTCGATACAAAGACTGATATAAATCAAATTGGGGTAAAAAAAAATAAAAGCCTGTTTAGAATATGAATCTAAACCAACAATAAATTTCCGAATTCTCGGAATATTCACACTGGTCTCAAAGGATCAAAAGTAAAATATAAACTACACTATGGTTGATGTACGGGGAGACGTTTTACGGCCGCCATACGGCACAACACCAGCTTCAGTGAAGGCAAAAAAAAAAATCAAAAATGAGTTCCTTTAAGAGCAATGAAAACATTCATAAGAAAGTAGATGGGTCATACTACTTAGTTTCGGCTAATAAAGCCTCATCAGTGACCCTGTAATGATCCGGCAAAGAAAACCAGAGGAAACATACTGCAATTTTGCAAATTTCGAATAGGCAGTCGATACAAAGACTGATATAAATCAAATTGGGTTCAAAAAAAAAATAAATAAAAACCTGTCAAGAATATGAATCTCAACCAACAATTCATTTCCGAATTCTCAGAATATTCACGCTGATCTCAAAGGACCAAAAGTAAAATATAAACTACACTATGGTTGATGTACGGGGAGACGTTTTACGGCCGCCGCACGGCACAACACCAGCTGCGGTGAAGGCAAATAAAATTCAAAAATGAGTTCCTTTAAGAGCAATGAAAACATTCATAAGAAAGTAGATGGGTCATACTACGTAGTTTCGGCTAATAAAGCCTCATCAGTGACCCTGTAATGATCCGGCAAAGAAAACCAGCGGAAACATACTGCAAAGGGGGTCTTTCATCTGTGCCCATGCATGCCTTTTCTTTAAACTTTGTATATTAATAACTCAGTATATACAACCTATAAAAATGTAATTAATAAATTATATAAATCAAAGTAGGACTCAGGAAACTGACTCCATCCATGAGCTGGTGTCTGTCTCTAATAAATAAGTGCGTCATATCTTATGTTTTATTTAGTTTCAAGATCTGTGAACTGGATTGAATGCAGAACTCCATAGGCATTCCTTTGATACTTAAAAACCTTTTGAATTAATTAAAGTTTACATTTTCTGATAAAATAATTAGCAAAAAACTAATTTTTTAATTACAATTTTAAAAAATTATCAAAATTCAATCCCTAAGATAAATATCTTCTAGTCTTTGTCAAGATTTCATTTTGCGAAGAAAACTTGCCATATGTATCTTCTTTAGCTATGCCAAAAAAAAAAAAAAAAAAAAAAAAAAAAGATAAAGAAGCTTTATTTAACGTCGCATATTCGAAACAAATAACATAAGCTCTGTAGAGCTTTTATTGCGACAAACAAAGTATCCTCTAACAAATACTTACCTGCCTTCATTTATCTTCCTAGGAAAATTTCATGAAAATCCGAAACCGGTAACACTGTAGTTTTACACCTTTAATGGATGTAAGTCGTTCCTGCAAAATTTACTATTTTATTGAAATCAACCAAGAACCTTACAAAAAGGCAATTCGTAACACTTACGTAATAAAAATGAAATTATACAAATCAAAATGAATACATATTGAGCTGATCTAGCTTAGAAACTATTAAAATAACATGGATTTCTGATATTTTCCTTTCATTTATACACTATGATCTGTCCAAAATAGTAGATAGTAAAACACTTAATCAAAAGGTAATCTAATCAACAAATAAGGCTTAACAACATACATGTATATTGATTTTTTATAGCAGCAAAATTATTGTGAACATGTGCAACTTTATTTAATGACTTTGCATAAGTCATGCTACTCAAATAGGTGTAAGGCAAGGAGATCCATTATTTTCATTTCCATACCTAGCTAGTATGCAAGGACGCAATGGTCAGTGATTTGTTGTTACTAGTAAAAATAGTTCTGTTGATAAATCCATGGCCAGATTAAGCCTTAGATATACTCTGTCTTTATGAACGCTGGATGATTATCCTAACAAAAAAATTACAGTAATTATTGGTTAGTATTTCCAAAAATCGAAATGTCACTGATATTGAGTTTCTGTTGCCAAAGATATCATTGATGGATGAGGCCCAGAATATTTGGTGTAAACAAATCTGTTCCATGACTTAGAGAAATTTTGCTATTAGACAGGGAGAGAAACAGTTACCTTCCTTATAGTACACATGCATAAATATGTCTCTTTTGTGCATTGGTATTGAAATTGTTGACGTTTCTTTAGTGTCTTGTTTTATCTATTTACTATGTCAATATAGTGGTTAATTTATCGGAAGCGAGCTTTTAGTATTTTTGTCTGGTTGTAAAACTTTCAACCACTTCTTGAATGTTTCTGCTGAATGCAAGTTCACTGTTTTTTAAGCACTGTTCTTGCTTGCTTTTTTGTTCATTAATAATTACCAGTACATTTCTGTGCAATGTATCTCTCAGCTTAGAAAGAGCATTGCAGTGTTTGGACAGAAAAAAGCATCACAATGTATTTACTGAAAATAATTTAAAATCCTATGAGCAATGCGATAACTACTCACAGATTGAATAATTATTATCAACATTTTAAATGCTTCTTGATATCTTACATAATGTGCTTTGTAATTACTGCAACAACTGCTGAAATAGGTAAATGAAGTGAAAGACCTATACAAAAATATAGACAACACAATCATGATCACATAAGTTTTGGAACCCTGACAAATGTACGACCATGTGAATTCTAAAAGCAAATTCAAATGGCTTTGGAATACAGCTTCAGGAAGCCGTTTGATTTCGTTCATAGGGGCTATACAAAAATATAGATTGGCTAGTGCCTATGCAGATACAAATTCTGATAACTTAATGTCAAGGAAAAGTAATCTCAAGTGTTATTGATTTTCCCTAGAGTAAACCTTTCTTTTTAAATGGACAGTTAGGGTGAAATAAACAAACAACAGTTTGACTTGAGAGTCATTTATCTCGAGTCGGATAACAAATCTCACAAAATCTGAAACAACATCTAAAGTGACTGGTATGTTGTTGATTTGAATGTTAAATCTAAACATCACCTTAGCACCATTACCAAATTAGACAAGAAAGACAGAAAGAAAACTGTGCACATGATTACATGGGTGCGTTTGATGACGTTTGTCATCAAAACCTTTGCGGTATAGTTCT
The DNA here is from genome assembly GCA_963580285.1 of Lucinisca nassula. NCBI lineage: Eukaryota > Metazoa > Mollusca > Bivalvia > Lucinida > Lucinidae > Lucinisca > Lucinisca nassula. Next base: position 22,409,796 of record OY757021.1, read on the forward strand.
GTAGACAAAATAGTTTGTTCCATAGGGGGCAAATTTACCGAAATTGATGTTCTGAAATAATACTTATAATTATGATATGAACTACTTACACAAACCATACTGTACTATGGCCATCCAAATTGAAAGCAATAGTAAAGTATTATTAAACAGCATGGCCAAAACATGATAATCATATAATTTCACATTTTGCTGAATCAGGACTATCAATATTCAGTCTGTTAAAACAGAATGTTACCGGTCCTCAATTTCCATCAAAATTCATCAACATGTTCCTAAGATATGTGGGTAGTTTTTGTGCTAAAATCGTGTCTTGACAAAAATTGGAACATGGTAAAAATGCATATAAAAGATTAATGAATACAAAAATAGGAGCTGAAATATGGGGACACCATCAAATAAAACTGAATGCCTAGCCACTATTACTAGACAAATGAGGTCATTCATAGTATCAACTAACTCACCAATTACTGCTTTAATTCATAAAACATAGCAGCATTAGATATATAAAACTCTGAATACTGTAGACAAGTTTATATGAGAGTACTCTATGTTGTGATAAAGACTTAATAAAATATGTAATAAATTTACTACGAAATAAAATTTAAAAGTGAATGCATCGTAATTATAATGGTTATACCCAAGGTATTTATTGTGCATAATTTCATCAAAATCCCAGCGTTGGCAGAAAGCAATGCAAATTTCCTATACCTTGAAAGACCCCCCTGCAAATTTCGAATAGGCAGTCGATACAAAGACTGATATAAATCAAATTGGGGTCCAAAAAATTAAAAACCTGTCTAGAATATGAATCTAAACCAACAATTAATTTCTGAATTCTCAGAATATTCACGCTGATCTCAAAGGACCAAAAGTAAAATATAAACTACACTATGGTTGATGTACGGGGAGACGTTTTCTTTAAGAGCAATGAAAACATTCATAAGAAAGTAGATGGGTCATACTATGTGGTTTCGGCTAATAAAGCCTCATCAGTGACCCTGTAATGATCCGACAAAGAAAGCCAGAGGAAACATACTGCAATTTTGCAAATTTCGAAAAGGCAGTCGATACAAAGACTGATATAAATCAAATTGGGGTAAAAAAAAAACCTGTCTAGAATATTGATCTAAACCAACAATTAATTTCTAAATAATTGAATACTCAGGCTCAAGTTGACCATTAACAGGTGGCTTAGCATCGGTTTGCACGTTTGTGACAGGCTTGCTTCCATCATCTTTTTGCGGTTCGATTACGGTGTATCCGGCGTCTGTCAGTATTGATTCTGTTCTGGTTGTTAATGTGTGTGGTAGATTGATTGCTCTCTGTTCGTCTAGGTCTAAGTGTTGTATAGATTGTTATCTGTTGTCAGTCTCAGTCAGTACGTAACCAGTCATTGGCATACCGAAGTATTCGGCATGTACGGACCAATTAAACCTATCTATTGCAGCTCTTGTTTGATCGAATACGTCCGGATGAGGTGTGCTGAGTATCTGTGCTTGACTTCCTAAACCTAGTAATTCGATTCCCGGTCTGGTGAAAAGAAAAATTCTATGGTTGTCATATAGGTGCATTTGAATTGTGCCCTTCTATTTGCTTTGCCAGTAGCTGTGTAATTAGGTGAAAATCTCATGAAACAGACTGAGGGTGGCTGTATTGGTGGTCTGTTAACTTGAGTAGCCATGTTTGCTTGTACTCCCCATACGGTATCTAACAGTTTATCGCATAGGTTTAATCTTGTTTGATTGCATGAAAGTGAATTCATACCTGCAATTGAGCGTACTGGTATTCTTCCCGAACCGAATGTGTGCTCTGTTTGGAATGTTTCTCCCGATTTCAAATGAGACAGATTGAATAAACCGTTATAAGGGCTAAATGTGGTGTGTTCAAAGTCTCTTAATGATTCCTTTTTGATGGAATTGTATTGTTCGAAGGAAGTACCAGTTGTACTCTGGGTAACCTACCTTCATCCGGTGTGCTTGGTCCTACTTCTCTGAAACCCTAGTTTTTATCAAATAATGTTTGGCCTCCAGCCGGCATGACATTGACTGGTCTAAATTTGTTTCTCAAATCTTTATATATTTCTATGGAATCTTGTTGGGGTGTGGTTACGATTCTACCGTCTGCTTGTATCTCGTCTCTAGAGCATATCAAGTCTGTACTTACTGCCTTATGCTTTAACATTCTGTATGAATTACAGTTTTGGAAATACTTCCATAAGTGTTGTGGTCTTACTCCAGCTCTTGAGTAGTTGTACGGTAAAACTTGATGCTTCCCAATCGTACGTTAGACATAAATTATTGTTATCATCTGATATTATATTTTGCACCTTGTCCGTCCGTACCTGGACCTAAAAAGTGTACGTACGTTTTTCGAAAATACAACTGTTTTTGAGCGTGGTTGTGCTTCGGTTGCAGTGAATGTCTGATGGATTCCCGGTCCTCCAGATACACCCTGACCGTAGCCTAATTCTTGTAATTGTGTATTATTGCCTACTTGTTCTGCCATTTAGAAATAACGAATAATTTAAGTGGTCCTACCTTGCTAAAGAATTCTATTATCCTTTTAACTATCCAATATAATTTCACTATTCCGCTCTTGCATTCGTTCTTCTTCTTTGAGGCTGACATAGGTCTTTACTCTAAGAAGACAGGTAATGACGAAAGTCTGACTGACTGTTGTTTTTAAGGGAACCGGGCGCCAAGGGCACATAGGGGGTACCCAGGCAAAGCGGTGCGAGTCGGTCACGTCCATGCTTACACACCCGATTGGTTTCACTGGGCGGCAGGGCTTGAGATGTCATTTCATCTCAAAGTCGGGTAAAAATCCCGAAAAATTGGAAACAGCGTCTCCAAGATGACCATTACAGTGTTGAAGGGGACGTTAAATCTCAACACAAACAAACAAACTCCTGTCAGTCACGGACTCGTCCACTATGAAAGGCATAGGTTTTCGCAAAAAAAGTTTGATTACGTTTCTTTCCCACTAGATGTAAAATATATTCTAGAAAGGGTTATCCTTTGGAAGCAAGGAATACACCATAGAACTGGAAAATATGGAGTGTACATATTTTCTGGGCCAGATTAGCTAGTTTCGGCCATTTAGGCCTCATCAGTGACCCTCAAATATTTTCAAAATTCCGCAATGGAATCGATGATCCCAAAGGACAAGAAAAATATAAACTACACTATGATGTAGGGCAGGGAGACTTCTTACGGCCGCCACACATTCCCAGACAACAGCTGCAGTGACGTTAAATATACTCTAGAAAGGGTGCTCCTTTGGAAGCAAGGAATACACCATAGAACTGGAAAATATGGAGTGTACATGTTTTCTGGGCCAGACTAGCTAGTTTCAGCCATTTAGGCCTCTTCAGTGACCCTCAAATATTTTCGAAATTCCACAGTGGAATCAATGGTCCCAAAGGACAAGAAAATATAAACTACACTATGATGTAGGGCAGGGAGACTTTTTACGGCCGCCATACATTCCCAGACAACAGCTGTAGTGACGTTAAATATATTCTAGAAAGGGTTATCCTTTGGAAGCAAGGAATACACCATAGAACTGGAAAATATGGAGTGTACATGTTTTCTGGGCCAGACTAGCTAGTTTCGGCCTTTTAAGCCTCATCAAAATTCCACAATGGAATCAATGATCCCATAGGACAAGAAAATATAAAGTACACTATGATACGGGGCATGGAGACCTTTTACGGCCGCCCCACATTCCCAGATTACAGCTGTAGTGACGTTAAATATATTCTAGAAAGGGTTATCCTTTGGAATCAAGGAGTACACCATAGAACTGGAAAATATGGAGTGAACATGTTTTCTGGGCCAGACTAGCTAGTTTCGGTCATATAGGCCTCATCAGTGACCCTCAAATATTTTCAAAATTCCACAATGGAATCAATGATCCCAAAGGACAAGAAAATATAAACTACACTATGATGTAGGGCAGGGAGACTTTTTACGGCCGCCGTAAGTTTGTCGTGAGGAGTTCAGGGCCTCTAGAACCATGTCACACCGTCTGTCCTATTCATTTATGTAGCACAATCATCCTCATTATTTTCCAGTCCAGTCCTATTCGCCCTTCTGTTACCTTATAGCCACCATTATCATTACTCGGCGACCATCATCATCATTTCTCTGCCCCCATCATCATCGTTACTCAGCGCACACAATCATCGTAACTCACAGTCACCCTAATCAATATGACGACCACACCACCTCATCTCTGGACTTGACCTTTATTCTTTATCATCATCATCACGACCGCTTCCATCATCATCATCATAATGACTATCACCTCATCTGTGCCCTTACATCTACCCCCTGTTAAAATGTTTGATGGTCTCTCACAAACATTTTAATCTCTCATATGCTGTAGGACCCATCTATAAGTGCCATACATATAAATGCATCATATATAAATATGCTGAAGGATTTAGCTCGTTAGACTCATGCCTCTTACTTATGCCTGCCGTTTTACAGAACAAATACACATGAACTTGAACCATCCTCATCCTTTATTATAAGCACTGGACTCTTTTTCTCCTTTCAAGACTTCTCCCCCTTCTCTCCCTCTGACTCTCTCTTCTCTCATACATCGCTCTCAATCCTGTCTTTCCCCCTGCTCTCTCCTACGTCTCTCTCTCTCTCTTCTTCCAACCTCTTCTTCTCTTCCTCACACTTATCCAATCTCTTCTCCAACATTAACAACATAGCCTCCTGTCTCTTATTTGTTTCAGTGAAATTAATTAGGCATTGATATACATGTTGGTATGCTCAACCACATTGGAATTAACCCCATGATATCTTGACGCAGTGTCTCTTAATCTAAGCCTGTACACACGTCTATGTCCCTGCTCTTTACTGTCCACTACCGTTGCCACTGGCTCTTCCTGGGGTTGTGTCTGAGGTGAAGCAATAACCATCTCACTGCTGTTGAGGAGCTGGACCCTCAGATCCTCCATCGGATAGTCAGTAGACCTGTCCTCCTTCCCGGTCATCTCCATAGCAACAGACAGCCAGCAGTCTTGTGACTCCCGATGCCTGAGAGGCACTTTCTCTAGGTGGGAAGGGGATTGTTGATGTCTGTTGAACTTAAACAAGTTTGAGTCCCTAGTCTTGTATTCACATAGCTTGCACACATACGGCACCTCAAACTCTACTACATTGTTAAACTTACAAAAAGCATTTTCAGGCGGGGGAGGGGATGGGTGGGTGGTGGTTGAAATCGGGGGTACGCGATTTTGTTCCCACGCCACATTCGGAACCTCGCGACGTAGTGACAACGTCAAATTTTCAGTGAACAAAGGTAGGTGCTCCGCCCTGTTTAGTATGCTTTAAAAAGTTAAATTTGAATCACTCAGAATTCCGGCAATGCTATTCCATGTAAATAGGATTTAACTATCCATAGAGGCGTAACAAACCATTAAATCGTTCACAATTTGGATAGAGCGACCAGCGAAAACCCGACAATGGATCTGCATTTTCCAACTGAATTGACATCACACAAAAATTTGTAGAATAATTTCAAAGGGTATCAAATGATTTGACGCTAAACCGGATAAAATTGGCTTCGACAATATATCATTCTGATGTTAACAAAAGTGTTAAAAACGCTGTTCACTGTTAACAATTATTATTGAAAAATTTAGTCGCATGCACCTCCGACCAACAAGCCTCTAATGGCAAAACAAAACACGTTTTCATTTGCGGCGGAAATAAAAGCACCGCAGACACTGCATAATACCCCGCCACTGCTAAGCAATGTAACTTATTTGAAAATATATCAAGGCTAAATAACTAGAAAGGGGATAGCAGAGATATGATCCGCAAGTGTAATGTCTTAATGTGAGTGGATGAAGTTGTTAGAAGATGTAGGAAGCATATGTAAAAATCCATTTTTCAGACATTTGATGGGAAGGCAACTCAATAAGTTGACATTATTAGAAAATTATGGAGGCAAGTATTTACCTTAAATGGCTGTGGAACATGTATCTTTATGTGTATATATGAACCGTTTAGTCCTCTATATATCTGTGAAGTTTCATCCAGATATTCCATATAGTAACGGAATTAGAGGCCATTTTTCAGATACTGAAAAGGGCAATAACTCTGCTAAAAATTAACGGATTTTGCCCATTAACAATCCCAAACCACTCATCCCCGATACCAATATGTATGCAAAATTTGAACGAAATCCGTGAAAAAATACTCCAGTTATCGATCGGAAACGAAGTGCGGACGGACGGACAGACATACGGACGGACGGACGGACACTGGAGGGTATAACATAATACCCCGCCACTATCGTGTGGCGGGGTATAATAATGAACCAGTTCTTTATGTGAGTCACAATGTACGATACAAGAAAAGTATAACGTGTTTTCTAACATGTTATAATGGGCGGTATCTTGAATGATGTGGGATTTGAAAGAAATACGAACACTCTGTAAAGTCGTACTCTTTGAATGCATCTGATGTATATGTTTTGTAACACGTGCAGTTTGAAGTACAGTCTACATTACTGTAACCTAAGCAAACAGAATAGACCCGCATCTGATCTGGAATTACACTGTTTGCCAAGCAATGCATGATTCAAGCCCAGATTCTACAGCTTACCCTATTACGCAACACGCTGACCCAACTGCGAAACCAATAAATCAGTGATTTCCACTTGGACTTGAGCGCTGAAAAAGATTGTGCTTGGTAGCATTGTCGTCTGCCCCCGCACACGGGGTCTTGACGGAAGAAATAGAATGAGCTGCATGATGTTTCAACGCAAAACTAAAATCAGCTGAACACTAGTACTGGTAAACTGCATAGAGGTTCGAAGCCTGCCCAGGAAAGGTGGTGCGAGTTCATTTATATAAAAAGTAGAAGTAAAACAAAGATCAGGAATCGATACAATTAACTTACTCCACCTATCAAAGACACCCAAGGGAAAGAAACACAAACATTAAGCGACCAGACCATAATGGAAACCTAAACAAAATAAGGCCATAAGGACAGTTACTTTCCCACAAAATGGCCATATGACCATCCAAAATAAAAAGACACAAGTGATACACAAAGTAAGTAACAAACAACACTATAGATAAACCGCCACAGAAGAACCGCCTTGGAACGGTCAGTGGAAAGATTTCCACTGGGGGCTCAAATCGATTTTACGTGGCCACAATCCTCGCCCTTACTTCCGTCGCGATTTAGACAAATAATTTGTTCAAGGCCTCCTAACTCATCAGTGCAACATCTCCGTGAGTAAAAATCAAAGAACCACGGAGGTGAGACAACGGTGAGGACTCGACAGCAAGAAACCACTGAAATGCTGGAGCAAAAGAAAACCAACAGTTAGACTCCGATGGGCCCGACCAGAGACAGAACATCAGGCACCAACCAACATTACCTTGAATTAGATCTCTCTAATTCTCAATAAGCCTTTACGTTGGAGCCGTCATAGAATCTGAGGCCTGGCCCACCGGCGTGCAATTAAAGAGGGAAGCAAAGTTGCCAACCGTGATTGGGTTAACTACCATGCATGCAGTCTATTGGTTTCACTGGGCGGCAGGGCTTGAAATGTCATTTCATCTTAATGTCGGGTAAAGGTCTCCAAAATGACGATGGGGACGTTAAGCCTAAAATCAAACAAAGGACTGAGTTGACATCGACCTTAAAAATTATCGATAAAAATATGAATGAAAAGCTTTTTACTTGTTAATTATCCTGTCTTAGGGAAGACACTCATACTGCAACATAATTATTGGCTTGATAGCCAATTATCAGATTGCTGTTTAATAAATTATGCAGTAACATTAATTAAATCCAAATGCATTTGAATTCAACTATTACCAACATAGTTTAAATCCAACAACAATCACTTGCACTTATAAAACTACTAGAAAATATGCTTACTAACATTAATGCATTCTACACCACGCCCACTAAATGGCCATATTTCAATGACGGCCTTTCGTGGAGCACGACTAAGCTCCACTCATGATGCGCAGTGGAAAAATTATGTTCCAAGTTTTTATACCATTCGATGGAATTCGTGCTTCACGCGCTATAATGGCTGTTTCCGGATATCTCCTACATTTTACATCGGGTGACTGTGAAACTTTATATACAGTAAGAACATGACGTGGAACAGTGCATCACTTGAAAAAAAGCGTATCACTATAAGCCCTTTAGTTTTGATCGAATCGTCCTGAAAATAGCATATAAGTATGTTGGGAATTTAAGTTCGGATGGGTTTGAAAACTGGTGATGTCTGCCTATCTCTCATAGAGTTACTGAATGCTGGAAATGCCTGCTTTTGACCTTGTCCTCGCATACATCCGTCAGTAAATAATGGACCTTCCTCAAACTTTGAATCTGTTAGCTCAGGGGAGCGATATAAGACCATCTTGACCCTGTTGTGTTTTTGTTATACGCCCGTTTTGAAAAAACGGTCGTAATATGTTATGGGGCCGGCGTCCGTCCGTAAACTTTTTCGATTCCGGATAACTCCTCCCACAGTTTTCATCCAATTAACATGAAACTTTATAGATAGTAAGACTATGAGGTGGACATGTGTGTAAAGTTTCAAGGTTAACCATACACAAAATATCAGAGTTATGCTCCTTTGAAAACTGCGGTAAACATTTTCGTTTCCGGATAACTCCTACAGTTTCCATCCGATTAACCTGAAACTTTGTGGATAGTAAGACTTTGAGGTGGACATGTGCGTAAAGTTTCAAGGTTTACCATACACCAAATATTAAAAGAGTTATGCCCCTTTGAAAATTGCGGTAAACATTTTCATTTCCGGATAACACCCTACAGTTTTCGTCTGACCAACCTGAAACTTTGTAGATAGCAATACTATGATGTGGAGATATGAGTAAAGTTTTAAGGTTAACCGTACACCAAATATTTATAGATGTATGCTCCTTTGAAAATTCGGGTTAACATTTTCATTGCCTTACAACTCCACCAACAGTTTTCATCCAATTAAGCCGAAACTTTGTAAATAGTAAGACTACAAGGTGGAGATGTGCGTAAAGTTTCGAGGTTAATCATACACCAAATATTTATAGATTTATGCCCCTTTGAAAATTTGGGTATACATTTTCTTTTCGGATAACTCCTCCTACACTTTTCATCTGATCAACCTGAAACTTTGTAGATAGCAAGACTATGATGTGGAGATATGCGTAAAGTTTCGAGATTAACCGTACACCAAATATTTATAGACTTATGACCAGCTTGTGATCACCATATCTCCAATACCCTTTGAGACATATTAATGGTTCTTTGTACAGAAATACATGGGCTTGTCATGCGCAAGAACCACAATTCTGAGTGCCCTGGTTTTTTAGTTATCTCCCATTACAGTATAATCTTGTGAATGCCATAACTGCAATACTTTTGTGATATATTGCAGGTTCAGTTCTGGTGCACTTTCTATTGGTGAACAATCTTCTGAAGGCCATATTGGCTTTTAGTCGGGGGATTTGCCATCTCTTCCGATGGCGATTTTTGTACCGGAATCCCCAAAATGGGTAGTTGGCAAACAGTGCAGGCCCAGATCACATGCCGCAGAATGCGGCGTCTGATCTTGGCGTGCACTGTTTGCAAAAGTTTCAGCCAGTTTTTCAAATAGATTTTGAAGAATACATACACAGCCTGGCGCCTCTTAATTTTGAAATGGACTCCTGCTATATATAAGGAGGATGATTCCATTTGGTACTAAAAGGGTTAATCAAGGTTATGGTCCACCAAATAATAATATAGATTTATGCCCCTTTGAAAAATTCTGTAAACGTTTTGTTTTCGGATAACTACTCCGACATTTAAGATCCGATTATGTTGAAACTTAACATACAGTAAGACCATGATACGGAACAGTGCATATTATTTTGAGGTTACAGTCTGCCAAATATAACCTGAGTTATACCCCTTTAACAGATTTTTCTAAACATTACGTTTCCGGATAACTCATCTAACATTTTACATCTGATGAAGTTGAAACTTTACATATAGTAAGACAATGATGTGTTTTAGGTTACAGTCCGCCAGATTTTACCAGAGTTATTCCCCTTTCACAGATTTTTCTAAACATATTTTGTTTCTGGATAATGCCTCCCACATTTTACATCTGATGAAGCTGAAACTTAACGAATATTGAAACTATGATGTGGAGCAACGCATATTTTTTCAAGGTTACAGTCCACCATTTATTGCCAGAGTTATGCTTTTAGTATTTTGAGGTTATGTTCCACCAAATATTACCGACTATGAAAAATTGTTGGAGACAGGTATTTTGAGCCATTGAGGGTTATTAATAGTGCCAGGTAAGAATAGATGGAGCACTTATTGCTCCTTGGTTACGTTCCACAAACCCAAGCTTGTACAACAGTGAGTATATATATGCTCCATCTTACTAATTGCCACGGGCGTATTATGCACGGCTTGCGGAGCTCTTGTTGATATTTGTTTAGAGGGCCTTTTGGGAGATTAGCTTAATTATATGCTAAATGTTGTCACCCTCGTTAAATAATGTCTTTTCTTACTTACTTATTTACATAATTACTTTCTGCATATTATCTTGAGTGTACGATCGGCCATAATAATTATGCTTGGAAATTTCAGTGCTTAGCATTCTTAAAATGTGGGGAGTTATGAAAACTTGAATAAAACTAGAAGACAAGGCCAATAGCTCCTTCTTCATCAGTGCCATCAGCAATTAGTTTTCGTCTTACATCTTTCTTTGGTTGTCATGGTGTATAACTGTTGGCAAGCTTTGAGGTGTTACATTTGTAATATCATGGAGGGGCCTCTTTTTGATAGGTCGGAAATGTTTCACTTCCAAAGGGCTGGATTCCGACAGCATACGCTTCTCAGTTATCAGTTTATGAATAGATGAACGCTCTGGAGCACACACAGATTCATAGGATCTCTTTAAGGACATATGCAGGTGATTCTTTGATCTTGAAAGCTTAGCTCATGTATTGATCGTCTTTTTTCTACGAAACGAAAGCATTTTTTGGAAGCACCATGTTGACTCTGGGCAAAATTTAATTCGACTCCCGATGCATTCACAATGAGCTGGCGTCTCTCAGATGTTAGACGTAATTTTATTTTACTCAGTTTTTTAACTTGTGGCAAACCATCTGTATTTTCAATATGTGTGGAAGACAAACCGCATATTATATTGTTCAGTAAATATATTTTGACAGGTGTTTTGACAGACGCCTCCATATTTGTTATTGTTTACCGTTGCTAAGACCGACGATATTTATAGATAGAAAATGACCGAGTAAATCCAAACAAATATTTCGGAAGCTGATCACCCATTGGTTAAATTCAAAGGTCACTGAAGGTTACCTCCAACGGGTCGATGGCAGATCCAGCAGTAAATCCAGAATTTCGGAAGCTGATCACCGATTGGTTAAATTTAAACGTCACTTTACCTCCAACGGGTCGATGTCAGATCCAGCTGCGGCAAGATCAGATTTTAATCAGATTGAGCGTTCACACGAAGAAAAATGCGGTCCATAACAAGTATAAGCTTTCACACAAAAAGAGGTCTTCACACAATTGGCTTTCACTTTTGTACAAGCCCATATTTGCAGTCATATCAGTACAGGTTAATACAAAATTTAATTATACATCTACAAAGTCTCGACCACGACGGACCATTGCCTAGCATAAAAACTCCCTATGAGCCTTCGGCTCTGGTGAGCTAACACTTGCTTCGCCGTGTACAAAACTGTTGGGTTTATTTTAACTACTACAACAGTTTTGAAGCATTCCATTTGGTAAGATATCACAGGCATATTAAAGTTGCACGTGTGCCTTTATACATCCCGAAAACATACCTATATAATTTTGACCCCCTCGAACCCCACTTTTATATAGGAAATATGGGGTTTGCAGGGGTAAACCTTATTTTTCTTATTTCTGCTCAAATATAGATTGTGGGTATTCGTTAGAACCGCCTTAGGTTTACCCCTGCAAACCCTATATTTCCTATATAAAAGGGGTTCGAGGGGCTCAAAATTATATATAGGTGTGTGTTTTCGTGATGTATAAATCACATGTGCAACTTTAATATGCTTGTGACATCTTACCAAATGGAATGCTCAAAATATAGATTGTGGGTACTCGTTAATACCGCCTTATCGAGGCGGTTCTAACGAGTACCCAAAATCTATATGTGAGCAGAAATAAGAAAAATATTACAATTTTTCATCTTAAAATTTTCATTTTTTCGGCGATAAATGTTGCAATGTATTTGTATAGGCGTGTTTTCGTTATGAGATGAAAAAGTGACAAAATTACAGCATTGGCAACTTGACATTTTAGACATTATACTTCAGTCGGAAGGATGGCAATTAGAATATTGCCAAAGACAGTTCCACATTTCTGGGAAATAACTCTAGACATTTACATTTAATATGTGCTTAGCGTAGACCTAACTTTTTGTAAAATCTTTTCTTGTAAAACATAAGTTTTTACAATCTTTATCAAATGACGTCGCGACTGAGAGTGTAATAACGCCATTTATTACATACTTACTATAGGAAAATTATATTAGAATCTTTCAATACAGGCCCATTTTTCGCTATTTTGATGGCACAGTCACGTGACAGGGCCAAAAATCGATATAATATGGATATTTGGCACGGCCTTTCCTGGACATATTGGCACTGCTCCACTTTGTTATTATAGCAATAGAACTTTAATGTCATACTCCATAAGTTTCAAAATGGCCGCAGAAAAATCACTTGAAGCAATGTCAAATCAACTTTTGGACCTAAACAGAGCGATAGAAGACATTGATAACAATAGATTTTGAGAAAGTCTGATATTTCGTGGCAAGCATGAAAAAAGGAAAAACAAAATACTTTTTAAAAGAAGTTCACTCACGATTGGGAAGCATTGGGAATGACGATGCCTCCAAGCACAGCAGGGGTGCCCCAACGTTTGAAACAATAAAGTCTTGCCAACAACCTTAAACGAACAGATCCCTTCATTTATGAAGAGCTGGAAATTGTGCGGAAGAAATCTGTGGAAGGAAATAGTTTCTAGGGAAATATGCCCCCAAACATTGTCTTGTATTTTAACGTAAATAACCACCGCGACCGACTGCTACACACAAAATCGTACAGTAGCTTGATGAATGACACTATAAAGTGCCTTTAATATTAAAACGGTCTTCAAATAAGCACAGCACATTCTGTAAATACCTTAAAATGCATTCTTTGAACTGCAGAAATTCCGTATTTAAAATGGCGATTTGTTTTTGTTTTGAAACTTACAGTTGCGACGTCACTTGTGACGTAATTTGCTGTGCACTACTATGTAACTGTATTACCGTGAGCATGGTTAGTGTAGGCCTTCTAATAAGTTATATAATTTAAAAAGAATTTTTTTTTCTTTTCATTTTCGGCGAATACCGAAAATATTTGATCTCGCGTGTATCCTCAACACACTCGATGAAACGTTCCCGGCATAAACCTTTAAAAAGTAAATATTCTCTTTGTCTTCATTTCTTCACGTTGCAATATAACTATGCTATATAAATGATGTAATAAAGATGTTATGATATGGTGTACCCAATCTTTTTATATCGAAGAATGATTTTACGAAATTAGGTGCTGGAGGTATTGCGGTTATATATTTCAATAGTTATTGATACAAACTACTACAAGTAACAACAGTTGTTTGTTGATTAAAGATATGTTGGTATGTTTGTTATTTTAAAGTGTTACATTATTTTAGTTATTACTATGGAGGAACCGGATTTTTTTTCTGCCTTTGGTTATTTTAATTATCTTATTGTTGATTCATTTTTGAATAAGAAGTTCTGAATGATCAATCTTAGATGTTTCCAAAAAATGGGAAGAGTGTATAGAAAGCCGACCATGATTTTATACTGGTAAACCAAGGTTATTTTTCTGTGTACTTTTTTTTTTACATTTTTAAGCTATAAAGATAATAAATCTGAAAAATTCAGACAGTTCAGAACCAACTTAATATCGCCATTATGGCTGCATATAATTTGGTAAGGGAGGTAATTCTAGTTATCCCATCTGTCACCTATCATGATAAAACTGTTTCACAATGCAGCGCAGTTGAAAGTTATGCATAATATAAGATCTATTAGAGTTAAATACCCCCACAGTCACAAAAGTATTCTGGACAATAATGTGTTTCCAGCTGTGTTTCCGCCTCTTTTAGAACTCTCCTTCATAGGGGCTCAACTCCTATTATCTGCGGACCGTATCGACATGCCATGTAGTATGCTAAAACAATTAGCGTATGTCAGATACAACTGTATGTTGACAGCAGTTTGTCTATTTAATTCATCTGGCACCATGAGATGAAATGGCATCTCGAGTCCTGTCGCTCAATGAAAGCTTATTTCGTAAAATCATTCTTCGATATAAAAAGATTGGTACAACATAAATGTTATACGACGGACTGCATGCATGGTAGTTTACCCAATCAAGGTTAACAACGTTGCTTCCCTCTTTAATAGCAGGCCGGTGAGTCAGGCCTCAGATTCTGTGACGGTTCCAGCGTAAAGGCTTATTGAGAATTAAAGAGAGCTAATTCAAGGTAACTGCATTGACTTCAGCACTCAATTTCGAAAAAACATTCTTCGATATAAAAATATTCAATTGGGTACAGCATAAGTGTTATACGACAGACTGCATGCATGGTAGTTAACCCAATCACGGTTGACAACTTTGCTTCCCTCTTTAATTAAACGGGGGCGGGTCAGGCCTCAGATTCTATGACGGCTTCAGCGTAAAGGCTTACGGATAATTTGATAGATCTTATTCTATGAAATGTTGGTTTGTTCCTGATACTCTATCTCTGGTCGAGCCCATTGGAGTCTAACCTTTCGTTTTCTTTTGCTCCAGCATTTCAGTGGTTTCTTGCTGTCGAGTCCTCACCGTTGTTTTATCTCTGTGGTTGTTTGTTTATTTGTGTTCACGGAGATAATGCACTGATGAGTTAGGAGGCCTTCATGCGGACTGAACAAATTATTTGTCTAAATCGCGAGGCAAATCGTAGAGGCAATGATCAGGAATCGATACAATTAACCCACAGCTCCATTCAGAGACTCAAAGGGAAAGAAACACAAACATGAAGCAACAGACCCCAACGGAAACACAAACAGCGGAAAGCCAAAAGGACAGTTACTTTCATACAAAATGGCCAAAAGGCTATCCATAATAAAATAATATAAGCGAAACAAACACCCAAAGACAAACCATAACAAAAATAAACCGCAACAGAAGAACCGCCTTGGAACGGTCAGCGGAAACGAATTCCACTGGGGGCTTAAATCGATTTTACGTGGTCACAATTCTCGCCCTTACCTCCGACGCGATTAAGACAAATAATTTGTTCAGTCCGCATGAAGACCTCCTAACTCATCAGTGCAACATCTCCGTTAACACAAAAATTAAACAACCACAGAGACGAATAAACGGTGAGGACTCGACAGCAAGAAACAACGGAACCGTCAAATTGGACTTACACCGTCGGATTAAACACTAATTAAAATACTGCAATTATTTCATCTGATATTATCAAATACATGTTTCCGAAACATTTAACACTGCAACGTGTTTTTGTTCATTCATTTCGTTATTAAGACCTTTTCTTAAGCAAAAAAGAAGTGAAAGTTATGTTAAGGAATCGATATAATTAACCGACACCTCCCATCAGAGACACCAGATGGAAAGAAACAAATACATTAACTAGACCCGAATGGAAACATCAATAACGGAAAGCAAAAAAAAAAAAAAAAAAAAAAAAACGGTTCCTTTCCCACAAAATGGCCAACTGACTATCCAAATCAAAGAGATATAAGCGATACACCCATTCAAAGACGAATGATGACAAAAACAAACCGCGACAGAAGAACTGCCTTGTAATATGTCACTGGGGGGGGGGGGGGGGGGGGGGCGGGGCGGCAGAAGGAAACCCCCTTGGAATGGACAGTGAATAGTATTATACTCGAGGAGGGGGGGGGGGGGTGGGCTGGTGCTTAAATCGCAATTCTCGCCCTTACTTCCGGCGCGATTTAGACAAATAATTTGTTCAGTCCCCATGGAGGCTCTCATTAGTGCAACATATTAATCAAACAAACAAGAAATTAATGAAATGCAGGAGGAAAAGAAAACTAACAGTTAAATTCCAAAACTGTGCTCAGATTGAAGCATAGCAAACAGAATTCAGTGGAATTCGTTTCACTGACCGCTCTAAGGGGGGTCTCCTGTCGCGGTTTATTTTTGTTTTGGTTTGTGTTTGAGTGTGTATCGCTTGTATTTTTTTCTTTTGGAAAGCCAAATGGTCATTTTGTGGGAAAGTAACTGTCCTTTTGGATTTCCGCTATTGATGTTTCCATTATGGTCTAGTTGTTTCATGTTTTTTGTTTCTTCCCTTCGGTGTCTCTGATAGGAGCTGTGCGTTATTTGTACCGATTCCTGATCATTGCGTTCACTTCTATATTTCATAGCTTTCAAACAAGAAGGCTAAGACTGACCGTTTCGGAACGACAGTATATTTATGAAATGAAACCGCTGACCTGCAGTGAATCCCAACATTGGTTCATTCATGCTCTTCGATCAGCAAAAGCTATGATAATAATACACACCTGAGCACTTATATGGTTACGAAATAGGACCATATCTTTCCTTCAAAACTAAAATAGCATGCAGTTGAATTATCTGACAGTTTTTAGGAAGTTACTTAAAGGTTCTAATGAAGAAATGCCAAACATCTTTTGAAATATCTCCGACTCATTACAATTTTTGTCAAAATTACATTTTGAAATTTCATGTTTCCAAATATGTCCATTGGGGCTTGAAGAAATAGATTGGCTGCATGGTGTTTACCACGCAGAGCCCTATCCGACCGTACACGAGTGCTGGTAAACCGCTTAGAGGATCTAAAATAGAAGTAGAGACAATGATCAGGAATCGATACAATTAACTTTCAGCTCCTATCAGAGACACCAAAGGGAAAGAAAGACAAACATGAAGCAACAGACCCCAACGGAAACACCAAGAGCGGATAGCCAAAAAGGACAGTTACTTTCCCACAAAATGGCCAAAAGGCTATCCAAAATAAAATAATATGAGCGACACAAACACCTAAAGACAAACCATTACAAAAATATACCGCGACAGAAGAACCGCCTCGGAACGGTCAGCGGAAACGAATTCCACTGGTGTGTGTGTGTGTGGGGGGGCTTAAATCGATTTTACGTGGCCACAATCCTCGGCCTTACTGCCGTCGCGCGCGATTAAGACAAATAATTTGTTCAGTCCGCATAAAGGCCTCTTAACTCATCAGTGCTAAGCCTGCCCAGGCAAAATGGTGCAAGTCAGACTTATGCTTATGCTTATTAACCTTATTGGTTTCATTGGTCGACAGGGCTTGAGATGTCATTTCATCTCAATGTCGGGTAAAGTCCCACAAAATTGGAAGCAACGTCTCCAAAATGACCTATACAGTGTTGACTGGTACATTAAACATCAAATCAAACAAAATCATTACAGTTTGTGACATAATATCATTTCAAACAACGTTAATTGTCTCCTTCAGTGAGAAAAAAACTTTGTTACACTTTGAAGCCATTCTCGGCAACCACTTTAATTATCACACAGGACCGCGGCACGCATGGTCACCGATTTTGCCGACACTTTCCTATCTTCTATGTTGTGACCCAAAAACCAAGCTATCAATGTCCCATTAATCCCTATACACTATCGTTGCCATGGCAACGCCAGATGTATATCTGTCAAAAAATTAAGGTGAATTTTCACCAAAAAGGGCAGTTTATCAATTTCAAGGAGTGACTATCATAAGCATTGTGTGCTTTTCATTTTTCAAACACGACAGAATATGTTTCATCGTGGCGAAAATCCATAAATTAACATAACGTATGGATAATGCGCTATACTGTGCGTGATCGTTGAAATGGGTGGGGTATCTGTATTTAAAAATGACAGTTTTTGCACATATTGAATGTCGATTTCTGAGTTTGTGCATCTGTGTGCACATTTATTCTTAAATTCTTGATATAAAGGAAAGTTTCCGCAGTAAAGTTACAAAAGCGTATGTATGGGGTTTTACCAGTTTCAAAGCGTCACCATGGAAACTGTGATTGTACCGTCCAAAAAATAAAAAACTCCTTCTTGACATTTTTTGCTTTTTCCGTCACAGTTAATTTCGGCAGTTTCCCAGTTCTACGTGTGCATCAACAGTAGTTTGACTTGCAAACACCTTTGAGCAGCAATCAGAAGGACATAGAAAGATCGTGGTTTTAAGGCCACCACTTGATTTTTCTGTTGAAAAAGAGAAAATTTGTATTTGATATCATTTGATTTTGTTAATATACGATCAGCTACGTCAAACTAAAATGTGTCTTTCAGACCCATGTAATGTCCAATTTCAAATGTGCATGTTCAGCCACTCGAAGGCGCTAGGGATGTGGCTCTTTGAGGAGAGATTTCCTAAGGGCCCCACGCTTGTATCAGGGAACAGTTAAGGCTCTGGTGAGACTGACTCTTGGCTGTTTGCCTACGTGATATGCTGCATATTTGCTTGACACACCCAAGATAGTGAAAGGTAGTCTATAAATCTCTGTATTATTACTTCATCAAGATGCTCAAGGAACCTCTATAGTTTATCAACGACCTTTGAGAGTTCAAAGTTTAAGCGTGACGAGTCGATTCTATATTTTAGGGGAAGCAGGTTTCGGATACCTTTTTTTTCTCTGGATTTTAAAGATATAAATCAATGTTTGTATTGTATCCACCTAGAAGTCATGGTCGAGTGGTTAATACAATGTACTGCGAATCACACTAAAAATCTTTTAGGCGAGGGTTCGTGTCCCAGTGGAACATTTTTTTATATTTAATATTTCATTTTTATTTTATCTTTTTTATGTTTAAAGTTATTTTCTTTAATTTTTATATTTCCATCCTTAATATTTTGTTTCCTTTGTTTTATGTTCAACAATTATATTTTTATGTCATTGTAAATCTTTTGGATGCCGGCCTCGGTAGTTCGGTCGGATGCGCGTATGACTGGTGGTCAAAAGGACGCGGGCTCGATACGTGCCGGGGTCAGCAACATTCTTTTCCATGGAGATTGATCATGAAATCTTTTCGATGGCCATTCCCTGCCTTACGATGATTCAAGAAGGGCAGATGTTAGTTTCTGGGGAAAGGATGTGCACTGTACTGGTTAACCGCTTACGTATAAGCTTACCCAGGATAAATGTGGATAAGTAAACTGACCGGCACAAAAATGACATAAATAGTGATGCCTGGGCCGTAAAAGCCCAATACAAACAAACGAAACTCTTTCAGATTCATTTCTCTGACGGCTGTGAACGTACGTTCAATCATAGTAACATGTTTGATAATACCTCTTGAATCCGAGCTACAACGATTCGCTTGTGCTCGTTCCATCCTTTCAATAAAATGAATATACATCTAATGTGATGGCCCCGCCCATCGGGGCTTGGAGAAATAGTTCGAGCTGCACGATGCTTTCAAGCGGATCTGAAACTGACGACACATGAGCAATGGTAAACCGCTTAGTAAGTCCGAGCCTGCCCGCGGCAGACAAAGTGGTGCGGGTTGGACCGTCCATATTTATTAAACCTGTTTAGTTTTATTTGATGGCATGGCTTGAGAAGTCATTTCATCTCAATGTCGGGTAAAAATCACAGAAAACTGGAAGCAACTTCTCCAAACTTGACGGTGACAATAAACCTCAAATCAATCGAACAAACAAACAAACAACCATCTCCTGTGCTCCAATTTTATAGGTACGAAAAAATGTTAAGGAAAAGTGAAAAAAAAAAAAATCTGCATAAGATTCGAACCCTAGATCTCCAAGATGGGAGACGTGTTACTAGACTGTCTCGACTGGTCGTCAATCTGATTAAAAAGCGCGCAAGTTTAAGAATATGACGGTAACTATCGCCCAGTGTAAAATAATACCCACTGCAGGCGACTCACCTAAAACACGGACGAGTCCAAAATTTAAAGTGCAGTCACGTCTCACTGCGTTTTGAAAGACTATACTACTGAACTGAAAAAAAAAAAATAAGCATTATATCGTATGTGTGTTTCTCTTTCCTTTTTTTAGCATTTTCGTATCCATGGCAACCAATAACAATAAGCAATGTGTATTAAACCAGATGGATGAAAGACGGTAACGTATGAAATATCTCTTTCAATTTTTCAGCATTTCTAGATAGAAATGAAAGCAATGACCATGAATCGATTCAATTAACCCACGGTTTCCATCAGAGACACCAAAGGGAAGAGACACAAACATGAAACAAAAAACCCTTCTAGAAACATCAAGCGGCAAGCCAAAAGGACAGTTAGTTTCCCACAAAATGGCCAATTGGCTATCCAAAACAAAATTATATAAGCGATACAAACACTCAAAGGCAGTCCGTAACAAAAATAAACCGTGACAGAAGAACCGTCTTGGAACGGTCAGTGAAAAGAAATCCACTGGATGTGTGTGTGTGTGTGTGTGGGGGGGGGGGGGGCTTAAATCGATTTTTGTAGCCACAATCCTCACCCTTACTTCCGTCGCGATTTAGACATGTATTTGTTCAGTCCGCATGAAAAATAGAAGTAAAGGCAAGGATCAGGAATCAGTACAATCAACCCGTAGCTCCCATCAGAGACACCAAAGGGAAAGAAACACAAACATGCCAAACAGACCTAATGGAAACATCATCATTGGAAAGCCAAAGGGACAGTTACTTTCCCACAAAATGGCCAATAGGCTATCCAAAATAAAATAATATAAGTGGGACAAACATCCAAAGACAAACCATAACAAAAATAAATCGCGACAGAAGAACCGCTTTGGAACGGTCAGCGGAAACGAATTCCACTGGGGGCTTAAATCGATTTTACGTGGCCACAATCCTCCTAACTCATCAGTGCAACATCTCCGTGAACACAAAAAATCAAACAACTAAAGAGATGAAACAACAGTGAGGACTTGACAGCAAGAAACCACTGAAATGCTGGAGCAAAATGAAACTCCGATAGGCCCGACCAGTGTGTGTTTGTGTGTGTGTGAATTCGGGTTTAACATCGCTTTCAACAATTTTTCATTCATATCACGACGGTGTCTGGTTGCGACAGGGAGCTCAATGCTCACTTTTATAGTGCTACCTCACTGAAGTATCATGTCCCAGACACATTACATGATACCACACCCAGCCAACTATCCTGACACTTGGTCGACCAGTCCTAGCTCTACCCCGTAAATCTGAGTGCCAAGCGAGGAGCAGCTAGTACCATTCTTAACGACTTTGGTATGTCGCGGCCCGGGATCGAACCCGTGACCTCCCGTTCCCCGGAGCGGACACTCTACCAAGGTTGAAACATTGTGTAATTTCAAAAGTGCTTGCAAAGGATTTGACCTTTCAAAGTTACTATGTCTGCCAAAATATTCAGGTAACTGTAAATATTTGTTTGAGGCTTTACATGTGTTATTTAACCGGATAATGCCAAGTGGTGGTGTGATTTTAATGTCAGCATTCTTCGGTTCATATGACTGACAATTTAATGTAAATGTCAGAGGTCTATTTGTGACAACAATCCAAATACCAAATGACAAGTACTTCGTAGTTGGCAATCTTTCATCCAACACAACTATTTGTTTACAATACTTTTTAATGTCATGCAGGTTTTGCATGAAGAGAGCAACAACGCAAAACTTATTTACGTTGGTCTGATCAAATGCTGTCTCAGGATTGCAGAACTGAAAATGATAGTTATTACACATCTGAAATGTACTTTCAGATAGGAGAGAAAACTTTGTTTTATCCTTTGAGACCAGTATCATTTCATTTTCTAAACTGTATTTTAATAATACATCTGTCTGGTTATTTGAGAGTAGCGGTAGTGGTTAGTTATGTATTTTATACCCTTCATATTCTTCTTTCGTGTTAATCAGTGTCCTCTTAAGGATAATTCTAATTTCATTATTCTCAAGGTGTGTGTGTGTGTGCGTGTGTGCGTGCGTGTGTGTGTGTGTGTGTGTGTGTGTGAATTCGGGTTTAACGTCGCATTCAACAATTTTTCAGTCGTATCACGACGGTGTCTGGTTGTGACAGGGAGCTCAATGCTCACTTTTATAGTGCTGCCTCACTGAAGTATCATGTCCCAGACACATTACATGATACCACACCCAGTCACATTATCCTGACACTGGGTCGAATAGTCCTAGCTCTACCCCGTAAATCCGAGTGCCAAGCGAGGAGCAGCTAGTACCATTCTTAACGACTTTGGTATGTCGCGGCCCGGGATCGAACCCGTGACCTCCCGTTCCCCGGAGCGGACACTCTACCAACTGAGCTATCGGGGCCGGTAGGCCCGACCAGAGGCAGAGCATCAGGCACCAACTAAATTATATAGAATAAAATCCTCTCTAATTCTCAGTAAGCTTTTTCGCTGGAACCGTCATAGAATCTGAGGCCTGAACCACCCCCGTGTAGTTAAGAAGGGAAGCAAGGTTGTCACCGTGATTGGGTTAACTACCATGCATGCAGTTTGTCTTATATCGTTTTTGTTGTACCAAATCTTTTTATATCGAAGAACGAGTTTACCAATTTGGGTGCTGAAGTCATTGCGGTTATATATTTTTTTCTGAATTTATATACTAAGTCACCATAAAATTCGGGTTTCGATAGACCTTGTTGCAGAAGAGATTTAAGTCCAATATTGATTTTTGAAATTAAGTAGAAGTAAAACAAAGATCAGGAATTGATACAATTAACTTACTCCATCCATAAAAGACACCAAAGGGAAAGAAATACAAACATTAAGCGACCAGACCATAATGGAAACCTAAACAAAGGAAGGCCATATGGACAGTTACTTTCCCACAAAATGGCCATATGGCCATCCAAAATTAAAAGACACAAGTGATACACACAGTAAGTAACAAACAACAACATAAATAAATCGCCACAGAAGAGCCGCCTTGTAACGGTCAGTGGAAGATTTCCACTGGGGGGCTTAAATCGATTTTACGTGGCCACAATCCTCGCCCTTACTTCCGTCGCGATTTAGACAAATAATTTGTTCAGTCCGCATGAAGGCCTCCTAACTCATCAGTGCAACATCTCCGTGAAATCAGAAATCAAAGAACCACAGAGGTGAGACAACGGTGAGGACTCGACAGCAAGAAACCACTGAAATGCTGGAGCAAAAGAAAACCAACAGTTAGACTCCGATGAGCCCGACCAGAGACAGAGCATCAGGCACCAACCAACATTATCTCTTTAATTTTCAATAAGCCTTTACGTTGGAGCCGTCATAGAATCTGAGGCCTGACCCACCGGCGTGCAATTAAAGAGGGAAGCAAAGTTGCCAACCGTGATTGGGTTAACTACCATGCATGCAGTCTGTCGTATAATATCCATGTTGTACCCAATATTTTTATATCGAAGAATGATTTTACGAAATTGGGTGCTGAAGTCATTGCGGTTATATATTTTTCTGAATTTATGTACTAAGTCACCATAAAATTCGGGTTCCGATAGACCTTGTTGCAGAAGAGATTTAAGTCCAATATTGAATTTAGAAATTAAATCAGAATGGCGTCTATTAAATTTTGAAAAGGCTTTGCGTAGTTTATGGTACCGATGACCCTGATTAAGGAGTTTAGCCGTTAATAATTTATTACGAGTGTTGAAGTCAGTTACATGACTACACACTCTAGCAAATCGAATTAATTGCGAAATATAAACGCCATAGGATGGCGCACGAGGAACATCACCATCCAAAAAAGGAAAATTTATAATCTCAAAATCAAAGTCATCGCGTTTATCATAAATTTTGCACGAAACAAATCCATCTACAATAGATAGATGTAAATCCAAAAACGGGGCCTCGGTATCAGAAGAATTTGCTTTATTTAACTGAAGTTCTAGGGGGTAAATCTGACTGATCAAACCATCAAAATAGGTATTATCAATATTTAATAAATCATCTAAATATCTAGAAGTAGAGCTAAAAGCTTCAATAATTTCAGATTGGTTATCAATGGAAAGCGACAAAATGAAGTCTCTTTCATAACAATACAAGAACAGATCAGCCACAAGAGGTGCGCAATTAGTACCCATCGGAATACCCACAATTTGTCTAAATAACTTAGTACCGAATCTAATATAAATATTGTCAAGTAGAAAGGTGAGGGCATCACACACTTTCTGACATGACCAAAGTGTATAATTCTTATGCTCTTTAGAAGTGAAAAATGCATTTCTGACATTACATGCAAGATAGAGAGAATCTTCTCTTTGAAAAGCCCATTCAATTAAATCATTAAGCTTTTCTTTTATAAGATTATGAGGAAGTGTAGTGTAAAGAGTGGAAAAATCGTAGGTAGACAGACTAGAAGCACGAAACTGTCTAGATTTCAATTTATTTAAAACCTCATTCGAATTTTTTATAGACCAAAACAGATTTCTTCCTGATCTTTCAAAGACTTTATCACAATATTTAATTACATGCGTTTTAATAGCAGTAAGACAGGAAGTTAATAATTTAGAAAGTTCAGTGGTAGTGCAAGAACTAGAATTTGCAATAAACCGTGCTTTGTAAGGTTTTTTATGAAGTTTTGGTAACCAGTATAGCGTAGGAAGCTTGTCTTGGCCTTCGTTAACACACACAGCAAACTTGGTGGCTGAAAGACAAACATGTTTATCTACTATAGCTCTCTCTTCAGCCAAAGGCTGAAGTTCATAGGCCTTAGTACCACCAAGCTCCTGCTTAAGCGTGTTAACATAGTGGAGCCGTCACACAACGACGACGTTGTTAGCGGCCTTGTCTGCAGGGGCCAAAACAAACTTCTTATGAAATTCTTGAATACCTAGTTTAAGATGACGTAAAGACGTCTTGGGCTTAGGAGGTAATAAGTTAGTATTTTGAGAATAGAAAGAAATGCGTTTATTCACTAGTCTTAAATTGCTAAGTTTCCAGTCCTTTAGGGCTTTACACTCAACATACTCTCGCTTACACCATCGATTACCGAATTCATTCAAGGAAGCAGCGATTTCATCTCTACATTTACTGAAATCAATTTTAGAAGGAAACCGATATTTCGGTCCTTTAGAAATTATATTCCTTATCCTAGAATCAGGAATAATTTTCAAATTGCCAGTAATTACATGACCAGCAGCAGGATAGCAATACTTTGAGTTTTTACAATCACATGAATCAGGAGTATTAGTATCAATATCAAGATCTGAAACAAGTTTATTGAAATTAAAAATGATAGATCTAACAGGTTTGTTATAGTTATAGCAAATTATAGGTGTAATCAGAATGACGTCTATAAAATTTTGAAAAGGCTTTGCGTAGTTTTTGGTAACGATAAACCTGATTAAGAAGTTAAGCAGTTAACAATTTATTACGAGTGTTTAAGTCAGATACATGGCTACATACTCTGGCAAATCAAATGAATTGCGAGATACAAACGCCATAGGATGGCGCCCGAGGAACATCACCATTCAAAAAAGGAAAATTTACAATTTCAAAACCAAAATCATCGCGTTTATCATAAATTTTACAAGAAACAAACCCATCTACAATAGATAGATGAAAATCCAAAAACGGGGCCCCGGAATAAGACGAATTTGTTTTATTTAACTGAAGTTCTGGGAGGTAAATTTGACTGATCAAATCATCGAAATAGGTATTGTCAATATTTAATAAATCATCTAAATGTCTAGAAGTCGACGTAAAAGCCTCAATGATTTCAGACTGGTTTTCAGCAGAAACGGACATCATGAAGTCTCTCTTAACAGATCAGCCACAAAGGGTGCGCAATTACTGCCCATCGGAATACCCATGTGTTTGTCTAGATAACTAAGTACCACATCTTATGTAAATATTGTCAAGTAGAAAGGTGATCGCTTCACACAGTTTCTGGCATGACCATAAAGTGTATTTTTATGCTCTTCAGAAATGAAAAAAAAAAAAAAAAACATTTCTTGCATTACACGCAAGAAAGAGGGAGTCTTCCCTATGAAAGGTCCATTCAATTTAATCAGTAATTTTTTTCCTTTATAAGATTATGAGGAAGTGTAGTGTAAAGGGCGGTAAAATCTTAAGTAGACAGACTTGAAGCACGAAAACGTCTGCATTTCAATTTAATTAAAACTTCATTAGAATATTGATAGACCAAAACAGAATTCTACCTGATCTTTCAAAGTTTTTGTTGCAATATTTTATCTTTTGGAACTAATATTCACTTGAAAAAATGCTAAGCATAAGAAAAAAAAATTTAGAAGATATGTTTTGAAAGTGGCATAATCTGAGAATGATACAGTTCTGAATACATTTGCTTGCAAAATAGAAGTGAAGGCAATGATCAGGAATCGATACAATTAACCCACAGCTCCCATCAGAGACACCAAAGGGAAAGAAGCACAAACATGAAACAACTTGACCCTTATGGAAAAAGCAATTATAGCGGAAAGCCAAATGGACAGTTAGTTTCCCGTAAAATAGCCAATCGGCTATCCAAAATAAAATTATATAAGCGATCCACACACTCAAAGACAAACCATAACAAAAAAAAAGCGAATTTGCTAAAATGGTTCGCTACGCTGAACAAAATGGCCACTATAGCTTAAAATAGAAAACCTTTAAAGGACATGTCCTCCTAGCCTTTCGATCCGATTTCAGAATAATTGCACAGAAATGTTCCTTGGCTGACCAAAATTGCTAAAATGGTTCCGAGGCGGAACAAAATGGCCGACAGAACTAAAAATAGAAAAAAAAAAACAACTTTAAAACGACATCTCCTCCTAGCCCTTTGGTCCGATTTCGAAATATTGTCTGAATCACAGAAATGTTCCTTGGATGACTCTTAACCAAAAAATGCTATAATGGTTCCGCTCTGCTTGACAAAATGGCCACCAGAGCTAAAAGTAGAAAAACCTATAAATGACATCGCCTACAAGCCCTTTAACCCGATTTCAAAATAATTTCACAGAAATGTTCTTAAGGTTACCCTCTACCATAATTGTTAAAATGGTTTTGATCCGCTGAACAAAATGGCCACCAGAGCGAAAAATAGAAACAGCTTTAAACCACATCTCCTCCAAGCCCTTTGGCCCGATTTCAAAATAATTTCACAGAAATGTTCCTAAAGTGACGCTCTACCAAAATTGCTAAAATGGTTCCGCTCCGCTGAACAAAATGGTTTCCAGAACTAAAAATAGGAAATTCTGTAAACGACATCTCCTCCTAGCCCTTTAACCCGATTTCAGAATAATTTCACAGAAATGTTCTTTAGGTGACCCTTTAACAAAATAGATAAAATGGTTCCACTCTGCTGAACAAAATGGCCACCAGAGCTAAGAAAAAAAAAGCAATATCCCCCCCCCCTAGCCCTTTGGTCCGATTTGAAAATAATTTCACACAAATGTTCCTTGGGTGATCCTCTACCAAAATTGCTAAAATGGTTCCGCTCCGCTGAACAAAATGGCCGCCAGAGCTAAAAATAGAAAACCTTTAAACGACATCTCCAAGCCCTTTCGCCCGATTTCAAAATAATTTCACAGAAATGTTCCTTAGGTAACCCTCTGCCAAAGTTGCTAAAGTGGTTCCGCTCCTCTGAACAAAATGGCCACCAGAGCTAAAAATAGAAAAAAAAAACTTTAGACATCTCCTCAAAGCCCTTGGGCCCGATTTCAAAATAATTTCACAGAAATGTTCCTAAGGTGGACCTCTTATTATAGCCCTAGGGCCAAAAATGCCCCCGCCCCGGGACCCTTTGGTTTTGTATGGACATATATAGGGAAACTATTTAAAAAGCTTCTTTTCTGAAACCACAAGGTCCAGGACTTTGATATTTGGTATGAAGCTACGTCTAGTGGACCTCTACCAAAAATGACCCCTCACCACGGGGCCCTTTGGTTTTACATAGGCTTATATAGGGAAAAGCTTTAAAAATCTTTAAAGATTGTTCAAATTATAAGCTTAGTGCGAAAAATGCCCCCACATGCAGGCCCTTTGGTTTAACATTGGCTTATACAGGGAAAATCTTTAAATAAAATCTTCTTCTCCGAAAACGCATGGCCCAGATCTTTGATATTTGATGTGTAGCTTCATCTAGTGGATCTCTACCAAGACTGTTCAAATCATAGCCCTTGTGCAAAAATGCCTCGCACCGGGGCCCTTCGGTTTTACATTGACTTATATAGGGACATTTTAAAAAAATCTTCTACTCTGAAACCGCAAAGCCCAGGTCTTTGATATTTGGTATGAAGCTTCATCTAGTGGGCTCCTATCAAATTGTTTAAATCATAGCCCTAGGAAATAGAAGACCAGGCAATGAAAACATTTGAAGATCTTCTTGTCTGAAAGCAGAAGGTCAAGGTCTTTGATATTTGGTATGAAGCTTCGTCCTGTGGATTTCTACACATATTGTTCAAATTATAGCCCTGGGGCCAAAAATGACCCGCCCCCGGGACTCCAAGATTTATATAGACTTACATAAGGAAAACCTTTAAAAATCTTCTTGTTTGAAACCAGAAGGCTCCGTTCTTTGATATTTGGTATATTTAAGCTTCACTTTTTAGACCACTACCAAGATAATTCAAATTATAGCCCGGGGACAATAATGGCTCTCCAAGGGGCCCACTTATTACCCTTTTGTTTTTCGTTTAAGTCTTCGAGGCCTACAACTGGCACATTGAAATTGGACAGGCAATTTTACCAGGATGCCTGAGAAAAATTGACCAAAGAAAATCCTCAATGAAGAACTAGAAATAGGCATTTCTCAGTTATGATAAAAGTTGATCATTGCCAGTAATGAGAGACAGAACTATTATTGGTCAAACGAGGATTGCCTCGCTTAGACTAAACCTATTGTCTGCCGCCACTTCATCTTATGCAGTTCCCAGCCATGTATGTGTGTGTGTGTGTGTGTGTGTGTGTGTGTGTGTGTGTGTGTGTGTGTGTGTGTGTGTGTGTGTGTGTGTTTCGTTTAAGTCTGCGCGGCCTACAACTGGTAGATTGAAATAAATTACCAACAACGAACAAAACTACGAACAATAATACTGTAACAGACTTGCAGCCTTTGGTCTGCCAGTAATTTAATTACTTGAGGCAGGGGTGGGTGGGGCTGAAAAGGATGTAGTCGACCAACACTCACCCTCCGTTCCATCTTGTTCCTGTAAAAAGTAGCATGTATAGATGACAATAAAAACAAAATGATCCACAACGTGAGGAAATATGAGTTGATGTTCATTTAAAGCTCCTCAGCAGAGACGCAACGATCAACAACCCATCAAGATCGTCAGCCATGATCTAACTCGACATGGAAAATGGTATGTTTATCCATTACTCTATGCATATGAGGTTATTTATTATGTTTTATATATACTGTTGCTTTATTATTATTATTATTATTATTATCAAACCTAGTCAAGGAAATAATGGATTCTAGGTACATCCATACAATGAATTTTGTCCGAACAGGCATGTGCCACCACTCCTTTAGTAGAGTATAATCTCTCTCCTGTTGATATTTATTTATTCTTCAATTCTATTTTCTTGTTAGGAAAATGACCTTTTTTCGCCTGCCGACCACCAAAATCAACTTCAAAACCATGCGAAATATTATCACTTCAGAGACTCGTCCTGCATTCATGGACAGAAATGAAATGTGCCGGGAACTTGGATTTATCTTCAATGAATCACTTGCCTATGGCACTGTACTAGATGTTGGCGAGAAGCAAATGTTACCACTGTCGATAAAAAAGGAGAAAAATATGACGCTGCAAATTATAGACCAGTGTCGCTAATATGCATCTGTTGCAAAACCCTGGAGCATATAATTGTTAGCAACATCAACAAGCCGTAAAAAGTCTCCCTGCCCTACATCATAGTGTAGTTTATATTTTCTTGTCCTTTGGGATCATTGATTCCATTGTGAAATTTTGAAAATATTTTAGGGTCACGGATGAGGCCTAATTGGCCGAAACAAGCTAGTCTGGCCAAGAAAACATGTACACTCCATATTTTCCAGTTTTGTGGTGAACTCCTTGCTTCCAAAGGATAACCCTTTTATAGAACATATTTGAGAGCATTCTTGCTGACTGCCAACACGGTTTCCGAAGTCGACAGTCTTGCGAAACTCAATTAGTTTAATTTTACCATGACATTGTGAGCAATCTGGATGGGGCCATAAACCGTGGTCACAAACAGGCTGACATGATTATCATGGACTTAGCAAAGGCTTTTGACAAGGTACCTCACGGAAGGCTATTGTATAAATTGAATTACTATGGGATAAGAGGATCCACACATAGGTGGATTAGCTCATGGCTCGCAGGGCGCTTATCTGGTGTCCCCCAAAGTTCGGTCCTTGGACCGGTTCTTTTTTTGGTCTAATGATCTCCCTGACAATATCAGGTTAGAAGACTCAGTTGTGTAGTGGTTACGCTACTCGCCTTGTAAACTAGGGATCGCAGGATCGATCCCGGGCTTCTCCAGGCTTTCGAATGAGTCTTTAAACTAAGGTCCCGTTTCCGTATGACCTTAGCTGTTGGTGGGACGTAAAACTAAACACTCACTCACGCACAATATCAGGTCATCTGCCCGTTTGCTGATGATTGGGCTTATATGAATAAATATTCTCCTTCTGACTGACTTTTTTACACGATGACCTGAGTCAACTAGTAAAGTGGGAGGCCGATTGGCAGATGAATTTCAATGTGGCCAAAGGTCATTCAATGAGGTTGTCACGACACCTCCCAGACAAACAAATGAAGTTTGATTATACACTACACCAACAAATTTTGGAGCAGGTTCAATCCGCCAAATACTTTTGTATCAAAATCACTGATGGTCTTGATTGGGGTCAACACGTTTCAGAGATAACATCGAAAGCAACTTGGAGTTTAGGATTTCTAAGACGTAACTTGACTTTTGCACCTAGGCAGACAAATGATGTTGCATATAAAATATTTGTTCGCCCTCAACTTAGATATGCATCACATATTTGGCATCCTTATATTAAAACTTAGATTCAGCAGGTAGAGAAGGTACAGAGGACAGCTGTTCGATAGACCTGCCGGCAATGGCGAAATAAAAGTAGCGTGGTTTACATGCTTAACGAGCTAGAATGGCCATCCCTAGAGGCTTGTCGTGAGCAGTCCTCTCTAACCTTCTATAAGATACAGGTATAGTGACCATTAATAAAGACGAATACTTGGCCCCTTCGACAGCTTTAACCGAACAAGGGCATCAACAGTAAACAAGTCATAATACCGTAGGTACCAGTCCTATTGTGCTGCCACTTGATGTACTTGTGCTGCCACTTGATGGACTGGACATTGTGCTGCCACTTGCTGTACTGGACATTTTACTGCCACTGGCTGGACTGGACATTGTACTGCCACTTGCTGTACTGGACATTGCGCTGCCACTTGCTGTACTTGAATTTTTACTGCCATTTGCTGAACTGGACATTGTACTGCTACTTGCTGCACTGGATATTGTACTGCCACATGCTGTACTGGACATTGTACTGCAACTTGCTGTACTGGACATTGCGCTGCCACTTGCTGAACTGGACATTGCGCTGCCACTTGCTGTACTGGACATTGAACTGCCACTTGCTGTGCTGGACATTGTGCTGCCACTTGATATACTGGACATTATACTTCCACTGGCTGTACTGGATATCGTGCTGCTGCTTGCTGTACTGGACATTGTACTGCCAATTTTTGTACTGGAAAATTGTGCTGCCACTTGATGGGCTGGACATTGTGCTGCCACTTGCTGTACTGGACATTGTGCTGCCTCAATTTCACCCTGTGGTTCTAGAGCAATATTCTCTGAAAGTCCATGACAGTAACCCCATGGTCTGTTGAGAGGTTGCTGGCCAGTTCTGACAACACACAATGCTAAAAGATAACCTGAGAAAGATTCGAGGGACTCAGCATCTTCAGTTACTTTCATGTTAACAGTGCCTTCCTTTTGGTCTATTATCTATCTTCAATCTTGTTACTTCTTTACCGTGTCTCCCTTTGGATATTTTAATCATCTTCTCCATAGATTTCTATCAAACGATTGCACATTACGTTAATAGACTGTGTGCAATTGTTAGGATATTCTCAACCAATGCATATAACTGTCTAACTATGCTTGCTAGATGAATGGATTTCAGACCGGCTGCTTTATTCAAGTGTTGTCTTTCTGTTCCAAATTATAATCTTTAACACATATACACACTCTTCTGCAGCCCAAGTCTAGCCTTCTGTAGTTCCTAGGAATCATTTTACAGGAAATGTTAAGTTTCTGTTGAATGTGGATACTCAGTTTTAAACCGCTTATACTGTTTTTCTTTGAACAGAGTAGGTGGTGTTTAGCAACCGGTTTACATTTATTTTGATTGTGTCTTTTTTTACCTGACATTACTTTTGAGTTTTTGTTAAAGAGAGATTCAATTAAGCCCCCACGATTCTTTGAATAGCTTTGCTTTTGATCACCTCTTTGCCTTAAACGCTTTCCCTGATACATATTCATTCAGTGATTTTTGTTCGGATTCATCTGAATATGCAAGCTTCTTCTTTACTTTTTCAAAGACTTTCTCTGGGCGGCCTACCTTATCGATTCTAAGTGTTGAGCTAAATGCTATGTCCTTAGTATAACTGAAGTTTTCTGACCAGAGCAGTGATCTTCTATTGAGTGTTTCATTTGTCATTTTATATTTAATTGTATTTGCCCATTTGTTTGCGTGTTCAGGCGGAACTTTTCTTATTCGTTGTACCCTTTTTCTGATGTTTTGGTTTGCTTGCTCTGTACATAGTATTTTCCTCATCTTTTCATTTTCTTCGCTCTTTGTGCCATTTTTTTTATAATTTCTTCGCCATTTCATACACTGTTTCCTTATATTCTTTATCAGAAGCCGGATTTTGTACGCTTTATAATAAAACAGAAGTGGGGGCAATGATCAGGAATCGTTACAATTAACCCACAGTTCTCATCGGAGACACCAAAGGGAAAGAAACACAAACATGTAACAACAGACCCTAATGGAAACATCAATAGCGGAAAGCCAAAATGACAGTTATTTTCCCACAAAATGGCCAATAGGCTATCCAAAATGAAATAATATAAGCGACACAAACACCTAAAAACAAACTGTAACAAAAATAAACCGCGACAGAAGAACCGCCTTAGAATGGTCAGCGGAAACGAATTCAACTGGGTGGTTTAAATCGATTTTACGTTGCCACAATCCTCGCCCTTACTTCCGTCACGATTTAGACAAACAATTTGTTCAGCCTGCATGAAGGTCTCCTAACCCATCAGTGCACATATCCGTGAACACAAAATCAAACAACCACGGAGATGAAACAACGGTGAGGACTCGACACCAAGAAACCACTGGAATGCTGGAGCAAAAGAAAACCTCCAGTTACACTCCGATGGGCCCGACCAGAGACAGAGCATCAGGTACCAACCCCGAACATAAGCCTTAACGCTGGAACCGTCATAGAATCTGAGGCCTGACCCACCGGCGTGCAATTAAAAAGGGAAGCAAAGTTATCAACCGTGTTTGGGTTAACTGTCATGCTTGCAGTCTGTCGTATAACATTTATGTTGTACACAATCGTTTTATATTGAAGAATGATTTTACGAAATTTGGTGCTGAAGTCATTGCGGTTATATATTTTTCTGAATTTATATCCTAAGTCACTATAATTTCGGGTTCCGATAGACCTTGTTGCAGAAGAGATTTAAGTCCAATAATTAATTTTGAAATTAAATAAGCATGACGGCCTTAAAATTTTGAAAAGGCTTTGCGTAGTTTATGGTACCTAATAACCCTGGTTGAGAAGTTTAGCCGTTAACAATTAGTTACGTGTGTTGAAGTCATTTACATCACTACACACTCTGGCAAATCGAATTAAATGCGAAATATAAACGCCATGGATGGCGTACGAGGAACATCACCATCCAAAAAAGGAAAATTTACTAAATCAAAATCATCGCGTTTATCCTAAATTTTGCAAGAAACAAACCCATCCACAATAGATAGATGTAAATCCAGAAACGGGGCCTAAGTGTCAGAAGAATTTGCTTTATTTAACTAAAGTTCGGGGGTGGGCGGGTGAATTTGACCGAACAAATCATCGAAATAGGTATTATCAATATTTAATAAATCATCCAAATATATAGAAATGGAGCTAAAAGCTTCATTGATTTCAGACTGGTCACTGTGGTTAATTTTTGTGTTCACCTGAGCTGCCCCTCCCAACAAATCTTATTTGCGATAACTATACATGTGTTTTGAAGAATCTCAAGATGGTCGCCATCTTGGATATCGGAGTGCAACAATTTAAGCTATTCTGAATCTCCATCTCCCGCAAATGCCTCTCATAAAATTTCAACTCAATGACATTTACCATTCGGACGCAGGTGTGGGTTAAATCTATTTAAGATGGTAATCGTGGCAAGTGTCTGAAGAATTTGCTTTATTTAACTAAAGTTCGGGGGGTAAATTTGACCGATCAAACCATCGAAATAGGTATTATCAATATTTAATAAATCATCCAAATATATAGAAGTGGAGCTAAAAGCTTCAATGATTTTAGACTGGTTTTCAGCAGAAAGGGACATCATGAAAAATAGAAAAAGTAGAAGTAAAACAAAGATCAGGAATCGATACAATTAACTTACTCAACCCATCAAAGACACCAAAGGGAAAGAAACACAAACATGAAACGACCAGGCCATAATGGGAACCTAAACAAAGGAAGGCCATAAGGACAGTTACTTTCCCACAAAATGGCCAAATGGCCATCCAAAATAAAAAAAGACACAAATGAGACACACAGTAAGTAACAAACAACAACATAAATAAACCGCCACAGAAGAACCGCCTTAGAACGGTAATTGGAAAGAATTCAACTGGGGGGGGGGGGGGGGTGGCTTAAATCAATTTTACATGACCATACTCCTCGCCCTTACCTCTATCGCGGTATACACTAATTTTGATTAGTCCGTATGAAGGCTTGCTAACTCAACAGTGTAACATCTCCGAGAACATACAAATCAAAAAAGGCCCCCGCCCATAGGGGCTTGAAGAAATATTTTGGCTACATGATGCTTCCACGCAGAGCTGAATCCGGCCCGCACACACTAGTACTGGTAAACCGCTTAGAGGATCTAAGCCTGTCCAGGAACCGCGGTGCGAGGCTAAATCCATGCGAATAAACCCTATTGGCTTCATTGGGCGACAGGGCTTGACATGTCATTTCATCTCAATGTCGGGTAAAAGTCCCACAAAATTGTAAGCAAAGTCTCCAAAATGACACAAAGTGTTGACGGGGACGTTTTCTTTAAATCAACAAACAAACAAATAAAAAAACTCCAGAGATGAAACGTGGTTGAGGACTCGACAGCATACAACAACAGAATGGTTGTAGCAAACGAAAATCAACAGTTAGACTCTCGAGGGGCCCGACCAAAGACGGAGCATCAGGCGCCAAACAACATAAAGAATACTAAAATAAAATTCCATTTATGTTTTGTACGCTGGAATCGTCATAAAAGACTATACAGAAGTCACTTTCATAACAAAACAAAAACATATCAACCACAAGTGTTGCGCAATTAGTACCCATCGGAATACCCTTAACTTGTCCAAATAACTTAGTACCAAATCTTATGTAAATACTGTCAAGTAGAAAGTTGAGAGCTTGACTAACTTTCTGAATTGACCATAAAGTATAATTTTTATGCTCTTCAGAAGTGACTTAAGCATTTCTTACATTACATGCAAGAGGGAGTCTTCCCTTTGAAATGTCTATTCAGGTAAATCATTAAGTTTTTCTTTTATAAGATTATGAGGAAGTGTAATGTAAAGGGTGGAAAAGTCAATAGAAGATAGACTTGATGCACGAAAACGCCTTGATTTCAATTTATTTAAAACTTCATTAGAATTTTTTATAGACCGAAACAGATTTCTTCCTGATCTTTCGAAGACTTTGTCGCAATATTTTATCACATGTTTTTGATGGCAGTAAAACCCGAAGTTAATAATTTGGAAAATTCAGTGGTGGTACAAGAGCTTGAATTTGCAATAAACGGTGTTTTGTATGGTCTTTTATGAAGTTTAGGAAGCTTGTCTAGGCCTTCTGTAACACAGACATCAAACTTGGTAGCTGAATGACAAATGTGGTCAACAACTAAAGCCCTCTCAAAAGCTAAATAAAAATCAAAAATGAGTTCCTTTAAGAGCAATGAAAACATTCATAAGAAAGAAGATGGGTCATACTACGTAGTTTCGGTTAATAAAGCCTCATCAGTGACCCTGTAATGATCCGACAAAGAAAGCCAGAGGAAACATACTGCAATTTTGCGAATTCCGAATAGGCAGTCGACCCAAAGACCGACACAAACTAAGATGGGGTCCAAATAATTAAAAAACCTGTCTAGAATATGAGTCTAAACCAATAATTTATTTCTGATTTCTCAGAATATTCACGCTGATCTCAAAGGACCAAAAGTAAAATATAAACTGCACTATGGTTGATGTACGGGGAGACGTTTTACGGCCGCCACACGGCACAACACCAGCTGCAGTGAAGGCAAATAAAAATCAAAAATGAGTTCCTTTAAGAGCAATGAAAACATTCATAAGAAAGAAGATGGGTCATACTACATAGTTTCGGCTAATAAAGCCTCATCAGTGACCCTGTAATGATCCGACAAAGAAAGCCAGAGGAAACATACTGCAATTTTGCGAATTCCGAATAGGCAGTCGACCCAAAGACCGACACAAACTAAGATGGGGTCCAAATAATTAAAAAACCTGTCTAGAATATGAGTCTAAACCAATAATTTATTTCTGATTTCTCAGAATATTCACGCTGATCTCAAAGGACCAAAAGTAAAATATAAACTGCACTATGGTTGATGTACGGGGAGACGTTTTACGGCCGCCACACGGCACAACACCAGCTGCAGTGAAGGCAAATAAAAATCAAAAATGAGTTCCTTTAAGAGCAATGAAAACATTCATAAGAAAGAAAGGCTGAAGTTCATAGGCCTTAGTACCACCAAGTTCTTGCTGAAGTGTGTGAATATAGTTAAGCCTTCAAACAACGACCACATTGTTAGCGGCCTTATCAGCTGGAGCCAAAACAAACTTCCTATGAAATTCTTAAATTTTTGTGTCAGTTTTCAGTCGCCGCACACTGTAGGCTTCTGTGCGCTCATTTGAAGATTTTATTCTCTTTCAGCATCTGTCGAAAACGCCATATTCTTCCGTGGCTTGTAACTTATATTTGGTGAGAAGTATCGGGATGACGTGGAGATTTCGATTTGTTACAATCGTTCGGTTCCGAAATGCAAGATGGCCGCCAAGCAACCATCTTGCAATTCTCCGAACGAAATCTACTCCCAACCAAATGGGAGGGATTTGGGTGACGTGGAGATTTATATTTGCTAAAATCGTTCCGTTCCGATATCCAAGATGGCCGCCATGCGGACCATCTGGAAATTCTTTTAACAGCATCTTATTCAGACCAGAGATCAGATCAAGCTGAAACTCGATTGTTTCGTTTCGAAATCTGACATCTTGAAACTCTTCCGAACGAAAGGTAGATCGGAGGCATCGCGGCGATTTTGAAACTTAGAATTGCTAAAGTTATTCTGTTCCGTTGACCAATATGGCTGCCCTGGTGGCCATCATGAAAATCTTTAAACCACATCAAGTTGAACTGTGCCGAAACTTGATGCGACGCATCGGGGCGATTGGGAGATTCAGACTTTCGCGTAAAGCAGATTATATTATATTTTCTTTGGATGCATCGAGTCCATTGCGGGTAATCTGAAAACTGAGTGCCGCTAAAGCGATGCTAGTGGGCGTATTCGCAGACATCAATCTTGTTTATGAAGAAACTCAATAAAACAGAAGTGAAGGCAATGATCAGGAATGGATACAATTAACCAACAGTTCCCATCAGAAACACCAAGGGAAGAAACAGAAACATGAAACAACACTAGCGGAAATCCAAAAGGACAATTAGTTTCCCACAAAATGGCCAATTGACTATCCAAAGCAAACTAATATGCAACACACTCAAAGACATACCATAAAAACAGCGACAGAAGAACCGCCTTGGAACGGTCAGTGAAACGAATTCCACTTTGGATTTTGAATCGATTTTACGCGGCCATAGTTCTCACCCTTTTAGACAAATAGTTTGTTCAGTCCGCATGATCGCCTCCAAACTCATCAGTGCAACATCTCCGTGAACACAAAAATTAACCACAGAGATGAAACAACGATGAAGACTCGATAGGAAGAAACCACTGAAATGCTGGAGTGAAAGAAAACCAACAGTTAGTCTCCGATGGGCCCGACCAGAGACAGAGAATCAGGTACCAACCGACATTACATAAAATTAGATTATCTCTGATTCACAGTAAGCCTTTACGCTGGAACCGTCATAGGATCTGAGGCCTGACCCACCGGCGTGCAATTAAAGAGGGCAGCGAGTTTCCGGTTTTTATTCTAATATGTATTCTTTGCTTCCAAAGTCAGCCTTTTTTATCGCTTGTTAGAACCATTCTGTTCTGTATCTTAGATGGCTGCCACGGTTACCATCTTGAAAAAAGCTTTAACCCACACCTGCGTCCGACTGGTAAATGACATTGAGTTGAATTTTTATGAGAGGCGTTTGCGGGAGATGGAGGTTCGGAATAGCTTAAATTGTTGCACTCCGATATCCAACATGGCGACCATCTTACGATTCTTCAAAACACCTAGTAATCGCAAATAAGATTTGTGGGGAGCGGCAGCTCAGGTGTTGTCAATATATGTCAGAAGGTGATCACCAAGGCACAATGTAATATACCATGATCAGTCTCTTCCTGGTAAGCGATTTCTGGTCCACTTGAGCCTCTAGTTTTCTAATTCCATGCAGCTTTACCGCAAGTTTTTCTATTAGTTTATTCATTCACAACTTCTGAAGAAGAAGATGTTACTATGCGAGCATCCCTCAGTAATGTATTTTGGTTAAACATATTTATTTCACCAGTACACACACAGTAGATACAACACATATACAATTATGAGAAAGGATAAGAACGAAAGCAAAGCATATGTATTAAAAGAGATTTTCTGTCCAACTTGAATTTCAGTTTGCGCATTACGTTGATATATTCGGTGTTTTGATGCCAAGAACAGTCATTCGAAAAATATATACCTAAGTGTGTGTGGAACTCCACTTCAATTACCTGGTGATTTTGCATGAAAAGAGGTGGGTTATTGGGTTTATTTCGTTTACGTGAGACAAGAAGAGCTTCGTTTCTACAGGGTGGACTTGGAGGACAAGAGCCAAATTGCAGTCCATCTTGTAAATCTTGCTAAGTCCGTAATAAGACAACCGGCTGCAGTTAAGGGATTTTCAACTACAATATAAAGACTAGTATCGTCAGCGAAGAGACGTACATATATGTTTGATCCTATTTCGATAAAAATGTCGTTAATACAACAAGACGAGGAGAGGTCTTAATTTAGATCCTTGTGGCACTCCAGCTTTAATGTATACCTGTTGAGAGACAGTGCCAGGTAGAACAACTGTTTGTTTTCTGTTAGCAAGGTAGTTCTCAAACTAGGCAAGGACTTCTCCATGACACTAGCAGCTTGGAGTTTGTGTAAGAGACCACACTACCAGACACGGTCAGATGCTTTGCTGATGTCACAGATGTAATGCATTTTGCATAGGAGTATAACACTTACTACTAACTTTCAAAGATATATAATAATAGTTTGATTATTTGATGTTGTTGAAATAAAGATACTAAAGGAAACATATCATGCATTCCATTGATTTCATGTTTTGCTTTAGAATGGCATATATCTGTATAAAAACATTGGTGCGTTTTTTTTT
Organism: Lucinisca nassula; assembly: GCA_963580285.1. Taxonomy (NCBI): domain Eukaryota; kingdom Metazoa; phylum Mollusca; class Bivalvia; order Lucinida; family Lucinidae; genus Lucinisca; species Lucinisca nassula. Next base: position 22,449,801 of record OY757021.1, read on the forward strand.
TTTGTTTTTTTTTTTTTAGAAAAAAAAATGGCTTTAAATCAGAGAATTATTACTGCCTGAATAAATTCATGATTATTTTAAACATTAACATTATTTATTGTGCAGGTTTAAAAGTTTGTGGGAAAGTAACTGTCCTTTTGGGTTTCCACTTGTGACGTGTTTCATTATATTGAAGTTGTTTTATGTTTGTTAGTCTTTCCATTTGTTGTCTTGGATGGGAGGTGTGAGGTAAGTGTATCGATTCCTGGTCATTGCCTTCACTGCTATTTTGATGAAAATGTAACTGTACATTTTTGATACAATCCCGAGTGCATATATTCTACTCTGAGAAGAAAATGTGCTGCATTGGACTGTAGTAACTGCTGATCTACTGCATGGATGTCTTTCTGAAAACCAGGTCCATTTTAACTTTTACATGCTGAAACCTGGATTGCAAATTTGTAGACATATATGCAATTATAAATATACATAGAACGTAACAAGCATTGTTACTAGAAAGCCTATTGATATTTTGTAACTTGTAAATTTTAAAGGTGGAACCTTTAAAAACTAAAGGAAAGTAGAATCAAAACGGTGTAGAATGTAAGAACCGTACATGGGTGTGAGGGTTGGATAGAAAATCCGTTCCGAGAGTCACTGTCCGGCCTCAACAGGCTTGCCGGTGATACCGGACAGTGCTCCCGGGGGACGAATTTTCCTCAAGCCCTCACACCCATGTTAGATTCTTTTTTTCTTCTTCTTCTTCTACATTAAACACAAGATAATATGTTGGGCGCAGTGCGGACAGCATAATACATTTTGTGATGACAAGTTAATAGCTTGTGATGCGCACAAGATAATATCTAGTTCGCATAATTTAATAGCATATTATCTTGTTTGTATAACATAGACCATGTGCGGACAACATAACATGCTATGCGAACAAGATATTAAGTTATGCGTAGAAGATATTATATTGTGTGCAAAAGGTATTATGTTTTCCGCAAAAGTTATTAAAATAAGAGGTAAAGGCAGTGATCAGAAATCGATACAATTAACCCACAGCTCCCATTATAGACACCAAAGGGAAAGAAGCACAAACACGAAACAACTAGACCCTAATAAAAACATCAATAGTGGAAAGCCATAAGGACAGTTACTTCCCCACAAAATGGTCGATTGGCTATCCAAAACAAAAAACATAAGCGAAACACACATTCAAAGCGATATTACTTGGCAACAATCTTCGCCCTTATTTCCGTCGCGATTTAGACAAATAATTTGTTCAGTCTGCATGAAGGCCTCCGAACTCATCAGTGCAACATCTCCGTGAACACGAAAATCAAACAACCAGAGAGATGAAACAACGGTGATGACTCGACAGCAAGAAACCACTGAAATACTGGAGCAAAAGAAGACCAAAATCTAGACTCCGATAGGCCCGCCAGACAGAGCATAAGGCACTAACCAACATTACATAAAATTAGATATACTCTAATTCTCAGAAAGCCTTTACGCTGGAACCGCCATAGAATCTGAGGCCTGACCCACCGACTTGCAATTAAAAAGGGAAGCAAAGTCGTCAACCTTGATTCGGTTAACTAATATGCATGCAGTCTGTCGTACAACATTTACATAGTAGAAGTAAAAAAAAGATCAGGAATCGATACAATTAACTTACTCCACCCATCAAAGACACCAAAGGGAAAGAAACACAAACATGAAGCGACCAGACCATAATGGAAACCTAAACAAAGGAAGGCCATAAGGACTGTTTTTCCCACAAAATGGCCAAATGGCCATCCAAAATAAAAAAAGACACAAGTGATACACACAGTAAGTAACAAACAACAACATAAATAAACCGCCACAGAAGAACCGCCTTGGAACGGTCAGTGGAAAGAATTCCGGGGGGGGGGGGGGCTTAAATCGATTTTACATGGCCATAATCCTCGCCCTTACCTCTGTCGCGGTATACACTAATTTTGTTTAGTCCGCATGAAGGCTTCCTAACTCATCAGTGTAACATTTCCGAGAACATACAAATAAAAAAAACTACAGAGATGAAACAAGGTTCAGGACTCGACAGCATACAACAACAGAATTGCTGGAGCAAAAGAAAACCAACAGTTAGACTCCGAGGGGCCCGACCAAAGACGGAGCATCAGGCGCCAACCAACATAAAGAATACTACATGTATGGTGTACCCAATCTTTTTATATCGAAGAATGATCTTACGAAATTGGGTGCTGAAGCCATTGCATTTATATAATTTTTCTGAATTTATAAACGAAGTCACCATAAATTTCGTTAAGTCCAACATTAAATTTTGAAATTAAATCGGAATGACGTCTATAAAATTTTGAAAAGGCTTTGCGTAGTTTATTATACCGATGACCCTGATTAAGAAGTTTAGCAGTTAACAGTTTATTACGAGTGTTGATTCAGTTGCATGACTAGACACTCTGGCAAATCGAATTAATTGCGAAAGATAAACGTCATATGATGCCGCGCGAGGAACATCACCATCCATGAAAGGAAAATTTGCAATCGCAAAATCAAACTCATCGCATTTATCATAAAGTTTGCAAGAAACAAACCCATCTACAATATACAGATGTAAATCCAAAAAAAACGGAGCGTCGGTATCAGAAGAATTTGCTTTATTTAACCTAAGTTCTTGGGGGGTGGGGGGGGGGGGGTAAATTTGACTGATCAAACCATCGAAATAGGTGTTGTAAATATTGAATAAATCATCCAAATGTCTAGAAGTCGAGCTTAAGACTTCAATGCTTTCAGATTTGTTTTCATAACAAAACAAGAACAGATCAGTCACAAGGGGCGCGCAATTTGTACCCATCAGAATACCCACAACTTTTTATTTTAGATGGCCATTTGGCCGTTTTGTGGGAAAGTAACAGTCCTTTTGGCCTTCCTTTGTTTAGGTCGCTTCATGTTTGTGTTTCTTTCCCTTTGGTGTCTTTGATGGGTGGAGTAAGTTAATTGTATCGATTCTTGATCTTTATTTTACTTCTTCTTTGTCGAACTTAGTTCCAGATCTTATGTAAACATTTTCAAGTAGAAAGGTGATTAAGTTGTGCGAACAAGACAAAATATTACGTTGTTTGCACCAGACCTATGTTTCGCAAACAAGACAATGTGTTGTGCGAAAAAAGATAATATGGTGTGCAAACAATATAATAACTTGTGTGCGCACAAGATATAAAGTTGTGCAAACAATATAATATCCTGTGCACACAAGACAATAACTTGTGCGCACAAGATAATATATTGTGCGCACAACATATTTTGTACGAACCAAATATTAAAATAAATTGCATGTCCCTTCCAGGGTTCCGTACATATGAGGGCGTATTCAACCAGTGTATATTGCAGAACACCAGAGAATATTTGGTATTTACCCTTACCCTGGGTAAGAAAACGGCAAAAGACGGACAGGAAATTAAATGTATTAAAAGTAGTACGGTTCTTGCAGTATACGGGTTGTGTGATTATGCTTCCTATTTATATGGAATTTAATTTTCAAAAAAAAAATAATAATAATATTTTGGTTTTCAAGTTATTGAGCGGATACAATTTTGTGGCAGATGGACAAACAAGAGCTATAATTCTTGTCGTCTGCATATTGTCTGATGATTCTCTATATTTCTTTGAAGTTTCATGAAAATAGCCGTTATAAAGCGGAAAAGGAATAACCATTGTCAAATTTTAATGGAAAATAACTCTAGAAAAGCGTTACGGTTCTTGTGGTCTCCATGTCGTCTAATGATACTGTATATTTCAACGAAGTTTCATGAAAATAATTTGAACGTTTTCAAGTTATAGAGCGGACATGAAATAACCATGATTGTTAAATTTCAAATCGGAATAACTTCAAATTTATATAGACAAGAGTAACAGATCTTGTGGTCAACACGTCGTCTGTTGATGATTTATACTTTTATGATGTTTCATGAAAATATCATGAACGGAGATCAAGTTATTAGTCGGGGATTTGAAATTCGTAGCACCCGTATTTAAGGAGTTTAATGCACCTTATTTTTCAGACTTAACTATGATATGCATTTATTGAGAGGTCTCTCGGCATATTGAAAATGAGGTTAGAAAATAAAAAAGTGGGGAAAAAGACATAAAAAGGGGAGATAAATGTTCCTACCCTTTTTCTCTTTTAAGCATCCAAACAATTCCAAACGACATCTCCTCTAAAACTACAAGGCCAATTGGAACCAAATTATATGTGAAGCCGCCAAGGGGTGGAAGAAGAAAACATGTATTCTGAATGTCTGGGTCACATGACCAAAATATCCACCATGCCCATATATGGTAAAAACCTTTGAAAATCCCCTTCTCAGGAACCAATAGACCCATAACCTTGAAACTTGGAATACAATATTGGGGACCCGGGCGCTATCAGATTTGTTCAAATGATGACATTTGGTTGACCTTGACCTTTCCTACGTCAAGGTCAAATTCGGTCACTTAGGATTTTATATGGAAAAGACAGGATATTCTGGTTCTGTTGCAGCTTATGACATCAGAGTTGATATTTGCAACCAGATAAATGATCCTGGGGCCATAAGATTACAAATTTCTAATTTTTAGCTCGGCTGCTTTCGAAGAAAACGACGAGGTATTGTCATAACTCTGGCGTCGTCTGCGTCGTCGTCGTGCAAAACTTGGACATTTTGTAATATCTCTGTCATTACCGAACATATTTATTTGAAACTCGGACTAGTTGTTCATTATGAAAAGGGGAACTCATACTAATAGGTGGAGTGGGTTGATTGTATCGATTCCTGATCTTTGTTTTACTTCTACTTTTCATACCAATAGGTGAGGTAACCCACAAAATATTTTTAGCACAGTTTTGCCCCCTTTTCGACTTAGAATTAACCTGGACATTTTGTAATATCTCTGTCATTACTCAACATATTTACTTGAAACTCAGATTAGTTGTTAATTATGAGAAGGGGAACTCATACCAGTAGGTGAGGTAACCCACAAAACATTTTTGCACAGTTATGCCCCTTTTTCGACTTAGAATTTTTGCAAAAACTTGGACATTTTGTAATATCTCTGTCATTACTGAACATATATACTTGAAACTCGGACTAGTTATTCATTATGAAACGGGTAACTCATACCAATAGGTGAGGTAACCCTCAAAATATTTTTGGCACAGTTATGCCCCTTTTTCAACTTAGAATTTTTGCAGCCGAGCGTTGGCACCCGCATGCGGTGCTCTTGTTCTATAACTGCTGTGCTAACTGATACCAAATTACATATACTGCATCAGTGTGGTCGAGAAAAGGGATCTCTGTGATTGTCACGCCAATATTTTTGAATTCTGCATCTAAGGAAATACAATACCTTGGTATACAGCATTTTAGTTTCTAGCCCTGCTAAGATTGTTCAAAGCTGACCATAATGTATGCGACGGCAACAAAAAAACAATGGTTGATTTCAAAATAATTTGGCAGCAGTGGTCCTGGGATTGCCATCTTCTAAACCATTTAGGTCTGTTAAAATAAATGACCACCGAGGGATGGGGAGATTTATGCCCACTTGAGCTCTGGTGAGTTTAGTTTTGCATGGGCTTCTTGTTTATAATTTTGTGTTCAGGGTAGTTATTAAAAGTCGCGTAAGCGTAATATTTAATTGGCGTTGTCATGATACAGCTTTACTGATTGCGCTTGATTAATTAGTTGCGTTTTCCAATAACGTTACCATTGAAAGACGACTGGGTTCAGTGAAGATAACAACGTGGTGCTATTTCAGTCTTTTTTCAAAGGGTTGGCAGATGTTAGTCCAGTATTTCATAATTGAAGGTAAGACGTATTTTAATGAGTTTACGCTTCTGGACAACAACCCTCCTTTTAACCGACGGTCTGCGCAATTTTACTGCAAGCAAAAAAGAAACATTATACAGTATTTTGTGGAATTACTTTACTTAAATGTTATAGAATTTTATTGTTTTAGATTTTACCATTAATTTGCTGCAGAAAGATACTCTTGACGGCCCCCGCCCACCGGGGCTTGAAGAAATAGATGGGCTGCATGATGCTTCCACGCAGAGCTGAAGCCGACATCACACGAGTACTGGTAAACCGCTTAGAGGATCTAAGCCTGCCCGGGCAAAGGGATGCGAGTCGGACCGTCCATGCTTATAAACCCTATTGGTTACATTGTTTAAAAGTCCCACAAAATTGGAAGCAACGTTTCCAAAATGACCTATACAGTGTTGACGGGGGTGTTAAACCTCAAATCAAACAAACAAAAGATACTCTAGTAAATTTAAACATCAGGATCTAATTCTCCAACTGCGGATTTGCTATATATACTCCTGCTTATTTGCTGATTGAATGACTGGTCTTGGTCGATCTTTTGCCAAACATGCGCAAATTGAGGTCACCAAGTAACACGAAGATGCAGAAAAGGTCAGTCGAGAGTCTGTGTTGAACCCGCTAGACAAAGGTGTAGAAGAATATGATTGCGTTACGTAGGCATCGTAACATTTATTATGCCAAACATCGTCCTTGTTCAAAATATCTGGCATATTAGGTTTCAACTTCAAGTAAAATAACCCGCCCGCCTAGTTCCTTTTCATATGTACGAACGCATTTCCGCCAGATCGCCTGAAGGTAGGTGCCAGTTGCTCTGTCTCTGGTAGGGCTAACCGGAGCCTAACTGTTGGGGTTTCTTTGTCACAGCATTCTAGCTATTTCATGCCGTCGAGTCCTCAACGTTGTTTCATCTTCTTAATCGTTTGATTTGATGTTGCACTGATGATCTAGAAATCCATCATGCAGACTGAAAACTTATGGGTTTTAAACAAAATAACCAAGGGCGAGGATTGTGAAAACCAAAAGTCAATTAAAGTGTCAACCCCAACCCCCGTAAAACGCCTTACTGACCCCGTTCCAAGGCGGTCCTTCTGTTGTGCTTTATTATTTTTATACTTAGTCTTTAAGATGTATGTATTGCTAATGCCTTTTTATTTTGGATAGCTGTTTGGTCATGTGGGGAGATAACTGTCTTTTTGGCTTTCCATTCGTCACGTTTTCATTTTGGTGTTTTGAATGTGGGGTGCGAGATATGTTGTATAGATTCCTTAACATTGTCTACACTCTGTTTTTCAAATCATGATAACTCCTGATGGCTTGGCATAGAAGGCCTTTTTGACCAATCTGTATGGAACAATTAAGGTGGTTGGGTGAGGCAAAGGTGACGTGTACATTGCGTAAATAGGGCATCCAACTGATATTGGCTTTCAGCTGGACAAGGCCTGCTGTTTTTGCAGCAGGTATAAGGGTAGAGGGGGAATACTGATATTTCTTCTGCTTCTGCACTGTCATTTATTTTCCACTTAATCCTCTGTCCCTCACTTTCATCTACCAAACTATCTCTTCTATCGCTTTTCTCCCTTTCTCTGGGAGAGGACACAAAATGACCAACCAACAAGGGTTGAAGTGCCTTTAAACCCAAAACAATCAATATATGGAACAAATATCAGTAAAAGGAAGTAGTAAAGAAAAGGAGATGAAGAACATATTAATCAGTGTGTGACAAGAGACACAGGATAATTAAGAGCTAATGGTGAATAGAGGACAAGATTATCGAAGGCAGGTTGCCCAACGAAATGGGAGAAAGTTAGTGCTGGTGACATCTTAAGGTGCATGTTTACAGGTTATACCAATACTCTTGGAAAAGGGAAGAAGGAAGAATGTTTAAGGTGTGGCTTCACATTACATTAAAGCTCTGGTACTATTTATTTTAGTCGTGCCACGTACCCCAGTAAGATTTCAATAGAGACCTTGCAGTGTTTACGTATTTAAAACATAATACTGTCGATGTTAGTTGGGAGGGGGGGGGGGGGCCTTCAGCATAAACCGGAAACTTTGGATAATGAATCTTGAAATATACAATGTATCCATTAAATATTAATGGATTCAAGTCACCAGTTCAGAGAATCACTTGATAGTTCACCCGCTGACAAATATGCTTGGTGATGTAGGTCTATATTCACCTCACTGTATAAAATCGGAAGGAAATGGTCATCAGTAACTTTTCAAAAATATATCTATTTGTCCCTGTTATGAGACATCTATGACCAGCCTGTAAAACAATTTATTTTACATATGTTTTAATATGGATTTTTATCACGATCTGTGACACAACAGGAAAAAGCGGCAAAAGGGTCCCTTGGTATCTGAGTCCCTTGTTCATGCCCAGATTGAGACAGAGTCATCAAGTTTCACATGTACGTGCAAAAATAACCGCCCTGCATACTGGCGGTGAGAAACGGTTTAAAAAATTACTAAAAATCATTTAGCGCGAAAATAGTGTAAAATTTACCATATTTGAGGGTGGTTAAATTTCAATGGTCAAAATATATGGTAACACCGGAGGTAGTTACGTCATATCATGAATTTTGGTGTCTTCGAGTATTGACAAATATTTTGGCTGATGCAATGAATCAAAATTCAGTTGTAAGCGCAAGCTACAGATAACTAAATTTAATCCAACTACACCATTCGCATGGGGGTGGGTGTAAACTCATAGAATTTTCAACCTCTTTGCCCCACCAGATTTGCTAAATAATCACATGTCATATAGGTCAGGCTTCTATCTCAATGAAACAGCACAATTAAAGCGTGAGAATTTTGGGTGCATTAAATTTTTCGAAATCCGGTCTCAAATCCCGGACTATATAGAACGCACACGAAATTGCCATTGACAAATTCCAAACGAGAATAACTAAAAAAACGCATTGACAAGAGAAACGGTTTTGCGAACTGCACGTTGTCTGGTGATGCTTTATATTTCTATTAAGTTTCATGAAAATAACTTGGACAGTTTTCAAATTAAAGCGCAGACACGAAATTAACAGTGTCACATTTCAAAGTTGACTAACTCGGAAACGTATCGCCAAGAGTTACGGTTCGTGTAGTCTACATGTCGCCTGAAGATGTTTTATACTTCTATAAAGTTTCACGACAATACCTTGATCGGTTTCAAGTTATAGAGTGGACACGAAATTGCCATAGTCCAATTTGAAAGGGGAATGACCCTGAAATGTATCGACAAGAGTTACGGTTCTTGTAGTCTGCACGTCATCTGATACTTTATATTTCTTTGAATAATTTTCAAGTAATAGAACGGACACGATTTTGTGACTGACTACAGACAGATAACCAAGGCAAAAAGTTTATATCTCCTCCCTTTTCATGGTGCGTCGTGGGGGGGGGGGGGGTAGTTAAATGCTGAATCTGTTATTGGCATATTGTGTGTAATTATTTGAAGGTTTTCGCTATGCAGTTTCGGTAGATGGTTTCAAATGATTGTTTCTCTCTCGTCTCGTTTTCCTTTGCTTGCTTCAACAACCTCCATCATTATTACAGTTCTCTCTAGACGTCTATCACAAATCACTGTATATGCTAAAATTTATAGTTTAAATGAGCCAGCGCATGACAAAACCTACAATAAGACATGTGCTCCCAACGAACACTCAGATCAGCCTGAGCATCCGCGCAGTCTGATCCGAGTCTTGGTTGTGCGGTCTACGTATAGCGTTCAGGGCCCAGTGCTCCTTCATGCAGCAAGAGAAGTCTCTGGTTAGAGTATATGGATGCTCAGGCTGGTCTTAGTCTTCGGTGGGCGCACATGTCTTATTGTAGGTTTTGTCGTGCGCTGGCTCATTTTCAATTTCATTTGTCTGTATTTTGAACCATGGCTCTAAAATCTGACCGTCTCTTTCTTTCCTCGGGTGTATCTCAACAGGATTATTCTCGGATGATGGCTTACATTAGGAAAACGTGTCCGTAAGAAATATTGGTGTCCAACATGGTGTCAGAAAAATGATAATTATCAGGTAAAAATGATAACATCTTTATAATTTCTGCTTTCAACATAGATTGTGGGTGCTCGTTAGAACCGCCTCCATGAGGCGGTTCTAACGATTACCCACAATCTATGTTTTGAGCAAAAATAAGGCAGATTATGTATACCCCCGTAAACCCCTTTTTTCTCTATATAAAGTAGGGTTTAGGGGGGTCTTCGTTTCACAGACTTGTTATCGTGATGTAAAGAAAAAAAACTGCACCATAAAAATAATGTTCAAAAACAGGAACATACCAATGATGATACCGTATAAAATTAATTATAATTTCCAAGGAATGAGCTTTTAAATTGTCCTAATGTTTGTGTAGTAACACTGAGGATAAGCGAACGGCAGGTATTTGTATTCAGAGGACCCGCGTTATAACGACAGTATGTGTTCCCTATCATTGTGCCGTTATAATGAATTTGCCGCTATAAAGAATCCCAAATAGAATTCGTAGATCGCGTAGGAAACGGGCAACTGTTTTTAAGGAATTGGTGCGATATGGGCATAGGGGTAATTTATGATCTTATTAGTGAGGAAGGTGTATTTTATAGTTTTGAACAGTTAAAAGCGAAAGATAACATAAGGGGCACATTTCTAGATTACAAATACGTAATTTATTAAATACTATTTCTGGAGTATGGAATATGGAAAGATCAAATTAACATGAATCGTGTATATATCGTTGAATCTAAACAAAATGTAGTCTGTAACATATACTTTCAATAACTAATTAAATCAACGAAAAGAAGGAGAATCTTCTATGATATTTTGGCTTGCGTAAACGAATACATGCCACAAGCAAAATGGCAAACGGAGATATGTGACATGGGGGAAGAGGAATAGAATCATTAAAGTCATTTCACGAGACATTTCGCGATTTTCAAGCGGCCTTTATACCAATGCACTGTTGCATGCACTGTTGAAACTGAAATAATTTTCCCAAGCTGAGGCCATTTATCTGAATATTTTTCATAGTCTGTTAAAAAAGATCCCCTTCTTTTACAGAAGGGTCTGCAAATTTAGCGCAGCCCCCGCTCATCGGGGCTTGCAGAAATAGATTGGCTGCACGATGCTTCCACGCAGAACTAAAACCGATCGCACAGACGAGTACTGGTAAACCGCTTAGCGGATCTAAGCCTACCCAGGCAATGCAGTGCGAGTAGGACCGTCCATGTTTATAAACCCTATTGGTTTCATTGGGCGGCAGGGCTTGAGATGTCATTTCATCACAATGTCGGGTAAAAGTCCCACAAAATTGGAAGCAACGTCTCCAAAAATACCTTTACAGTGTTGACGGGGACGTTAAACCTCAAATCAAACAAACAAAACTAAACGCGATTTTCGATACAAAATAAATAACAAAGAGTAACAAATTCATTTCTTTTTAAAATTAATAGAATTGATAATCAGGGGCCAGTTGTTCAAAACTAACGACGTCGTTAGTTAACGTATCGTTAAAACTTTGATCATTAAATATGGCAAATATGCTGAAATTTTTGCTGAAAAAATGTGAGCAGCTCACATTTTTTCAGCAAAAATACCAAAATTTACGATATTGTACTTGCTAGAAGAGTTAACAATATGACCACTAACGAGCTCGTTAAGCTAACGATGCTTTGAACAACTGGCCCCTGATTTATTGGGCCCATCCGAGTCTAACTGTTGATTTTCTTTTGCTCTAGCATTTCAGTTTTTTTTTTTTTTTTTTTTTTTTTTTTTTTTTTTTAGCTGTCGAGTCCTCACCGTTTTTCCATCTATGTGGTTGTTTGATTTTTGTGTTCAAGGAGGCGTTGCACTGATGAGTTAGGAAAATAGAAGTAAAGGCAATGGTCAGGCGCAAAGTATGTGTGTAAATCGCGACGGAAGTAAGGGCGAATATTGTGGTGGAGTAAAATCGATTAAAGCACTCCCCCCTCTCCCCACCCCCATTAAAAATCTTTTCACTGACCATTCCAAGGCAGTTGTTCTGTCACGGTTTATTTTTGTTATAGTTTGTCTTTGAATGTGTGTATCGCGTATATATTTTTTTTTTATTTTGGATAGACGATTAGCCATTTAGTGGGAAAGTAACTGTCCTTCCGCTATGTTTCCATTAGGTTCTAGTTATTTTATGTTTGTGTTTCTTTCCTGTTGGTGTCTCGGATGGGAGATGTGGTTTCATTGTATCGATTCCTGTTCATTGCCTTTACTTCTATTTTTATAGCCACTGTAATCAACAACCAGAAATTCCTCATTTATTTCTTAGATGCCCAAAAGTAAAATCTTTTTTCATTGAACTTAAAACATGGTTGACCACAAATGTCAATTTAGAAATATCGTTAGAGGACCGCAAAATAATTATTTTCATACGCCGGTAAAACAAGACTGGCCAATTACATCTATGGTTTAGCAAAATATTACATTTAAAAAAAAATGTTTCTAGAAAGATTAGCATTTAAGGAGCTGCCGGCCTAATAAAGAAAAAAAATGCTTAGCGAGAGATCCATTTCATTCATAAAATATTACATAAAAAAAAAACAAATGTGTTTCTAGAAAGATTAGCATTTAAGGAGCTGCCGGCCTATTAAAGAAAAAAAATGCTTAGCGAGAGATCCATTTCATTCATAAATACTCGTAATAGGTTAAATAAATTCTTTAAGAAATGGACTTCTTTATATGATCATTTTTATCCAAGCAATGGTGACTCGTAAGGACTATTTCGATGTTTAGGTTATTTTCAGCGGTCTGCCTTCCGCTGACTGTCTGCAACAGATATTGTGAAGCAGACTCACACAATAAGTCAGCATCTATAGAAGACAAAATATAGCATGGCGTTTACTGATGTTTCAGTTTATTTTCTGCTGTCTTGTTGAACAATTCTTTTCTCTGTGTTTATACTACATAACTTGACTACCGTGGGTTCGAGACATCAGTGGTGTAAATGTTAATATTATTAGACGAATCACTTGCCCACCAGTCGAGACAGGCAGAAAACTACCTTTTCCTGCATATTATTTATGCTGAATATTACTACTAGAACCTTGTTTGTCTAATGTTCTCAACAGTACCTCTCTCTCCCTCTCTCTCTCTCTCTCTCTCTCTCTCTCTCTCTCTCTCTCTCTCTCTCTCTCTCTCTCTCTCTCTCTCTCTTTCTACAAACTCCTTAAAGATTACGTTCCAAATTTTGGTATATTTGACCATTATGCACTTCAAATATCTGTGTCCTATATATACAGTAAAATTCCTATATTAAGACCATCTTAGGGACTTTGAGACCACTTTTGAACAGTCGCAAAGGTCGTCCCTAACCACAGGACATTGTAGGCAGAAAACACAAAGAAAAATTAAGTGTGTCCTTCAAAATAAGCTTTTTATAGCAGAATTTTAGGTGGTCTTAATAGAGGAATTTCACTGCATTTGATTGTATGTGCCTATTCATGATATTTAAACACATATTCAGTTAAAAACAAAACAAAACTAAAACTTGCCCATGCATCTGTCCTTCGGATTGTCTGTCCATTTGAAATGTTATTTGAAGTAATCAAAGATGAAGAACTGTAAACACTGGAACCTAATGAAAAAACCAAGAGACACGTGTTTTACGAGTATTCTTTTCTGCCAGACTTGAACTTGCAGATTAATGCCCCATTAAAAATTTCACATTGAAACTTTGTCAGTAGGATATCTCATTGTCTTCCGACATTAGTCGAAGGCGACTATAGTAATGGGTTCGTCTGTCCGTCCTTCTGTCCGTCAGTCCGTCCGTAGACACAATCTTACCTCCGCAGGTCCTCCTACAGTTTTCAAGCGATTTTGATTAAACTTTCAAGTTATTGTTCCCATGACCTGAAGATGATTAAATTTTATCGAGGTTATGCTCGACTGATTTTTACCACTGTTGTAACCATTTTTTCTGGTTTAGCCATTTTATTAACATGAGTTATTGTCTCCGCAACTCCTCCTACAATTTTCAAGGAATTTCGATGAAACTTTGCAGTTATTGTTCCCATGACCTGAAGATGATCATATTTCATCGAGGTCATGCTCGGCTGATATTTACCAGAGTTTTGGACCTTTGTCACTTTTAGTCATTTTATCAATAAAAGTTCTTGTCTACGCAACTACTCCTGCAGTTTTCAAGCGATTTTTATGAAACTTTCCAGTTATTGTTCTTATGACCTGAAGATGATGATATTTTATCGAGGTCATGCTCGACTGATTTTGCCCTTTGTCAGTTTTAGCCATTTTATCAACATATTCTTGACTTCGTAACTGCTCCTAGAGTTTTCATCGGATTTTGATGAAACTTTCCAGTTATTGTTCCCATGACCTGAAGATGATGATATCTTATCGCGGTCATGCTCGACTGGTTTTCCCAGGGTAACTGATTTTACCAGGGTAATTGCCCTTTGTCGGTTTTAGCTATTTTATCAACATAAGTTCTTTTCTACGCAACTCCTCCTACAGTTTTCAAGGGATTTTGATGAAACTTTCCAGTTATTTTGCCCCCACCTGCCTTGGCAGGAGTGGGGCATATAGCGTTTCGCCGTGATGTTACGTGCGTACGTTTGTATGTCAAACCTCGGGCTGAAATGTCGAGCTCAAACCTCAGGCTCACATTGGAGCTCATAATTTTTTTTACCTGTTGTGCTACAAAGTTGAAATTTGGTATGACATTTACTCAGGTGTCAGATTGCGTAACAGGTCAGCTGAAATGTCGAGTTCAAACCTCGGGCTCACATTTGAGCTCATAATTTTTTTACCTGTTGTGCTACAAAGTTGAAATTTGGTATGACATTTACTCTGACTAAGACCTATCAGTTCATGTTCAAGTTGACCCAGGGTTGTGCCCCTGGGTGGGCCCAGGGGTCAGATTGCGTAACAGGTCAAAATTGTCATATAGGAATTTGTATGCAAAACTGTCAAAATGTCTAATTATTTTGAAAATTAATCAGATTCGAACACCTAAACCACATATATTATTGTTCCTAATGATATGACACATTCCATGACACAGACGATGGGTCCCTGCGGTCACCCCTTTGCTTCATTAAAGTCTTTATATCTCAGAAACTATCCATATCCCCACCCCTTAACCGATATATTATTGTTCCTTTGATAAGATGCATTGACTGATACAGACATTGGGTCCATCCCGACACCCCCCTCAAGGTCAAGGTCATTGTGGCTATTTCTAGAAATACTTTGTCATCGCTGTAGCGCCTACATTTCTCCACCAATTTCAATATAACTTCACACAATTGTTCCTTATAAAAATATCTCGAGCGAGTTCTACTTTCAAGGTCATGGCCTCAAGGTCAAGGTCACTGTGGCTATTTTTAGAAAAAATTTGTCATCGCTCTAGCGCCAACATATCTTTACTGATTCAATATAACTTCACACAAATGTTCCTTATGACAATATCACGATCGAGTTCGACATTCAGGGTCATGACCTCAAAGTCAAGGTCACTGTGGCTATTTTTAGAAAAACTTTGTCATCCCTCTAGCGCCTACATTTCTTCACTGATTTCAATATTACTTCACACAAATGTTCCTTATGACAAAATATCGAGGGAGTTCGACTTTCAAGGTCATGACCTCAAGGTCAAGGTCACTGTGGCTATTTTTGGAAAAACTTTGTCATCGCACTAGCGCCTACTTTTTTCACCAATTTCAATATAACTTCACACAAATGTTCCTTACAAAAATATCTTGAGCAAGTTCGACTTTCAAGGTCATGGCCTCAAGGTCAAGGTCACTGTGGCTATTTTTAGAAAAATTTTGTCATCGCTCTAGCGCCAACATATCTTTACTGATTCAATATAACTTCACACAAATGTTCCTTATGACAATATCTCGATCGAGTTCGACATTCAGGGTCATGACCTCAAAGTCAAGGTCACTGTGGCTATTTTTAGAAAAACTTTGTCATCCCTCTAGCGCCTACATTTCTTCACTGATTTCAGTATTACTTCACACAAATGTTCCTTATGACAAAATATCGAGGGAGTTCGACTTTCAAGGTCATGACCTCAAGGTCAAGGTCACTGTGGCTATTTTTGGAAAAACTTTGTCATCGCACTAGCGCCTACTATTTTCACCAATTTCAATATAACTTCACACAAATGTTCCTTACAAAAATATCTTGAGCAAGTTCGACTTTCAAGGTCATGGCCTCAAGGTCAAAGTCACTATGACTACTTTTAGAAAAACTTTGTCATCGCTCTAGCGCCTACATTTCTCCACTGATTTCAATATAACTTCACACAAATGTTCCTTATGACAATATCTCGAACGAGTTCGACTTTCAAGGTCATGAACTCAAGGTCAAGGTCAATGTGGCTATTTTTAGAAAAACTTTGTCATCGCACTAGCGCCTAAATTTTTCCACCACTTTCAATATTACTTCACGCAAATGTTCCTTATAAAAATGTCCTGAGCGAGTTCGACTTCTAAGGTCATGGCCTCATGGTCAAGGTCACTGTGTCTATATTTAGATAAACTTTGTCATCGCTATAGCGCCTACATTTTTCCACTGATCTCAAAATAACTTCACACAAATGTTCCTTATGGCAATATCTCGAGCGAGTTCGACTTTCAAGGTCATGACCTCAAGGTCAAGGCCAATGTAGCTATTTTTAGAAAGACTTTGCCATCGCACTAGTGCCTACATTTTTTCACCAATTTCAATATAACTTCACACAAATGTTTCTTATAAAAATATCTTGAGCGAGTCCGACTTTCAAGGTCATGGCCTCAAGGTCAAGGTAACTGTGGCTATTTTTAGAAAAACTTTGTCATCGCTCTAGCGCTTACATTTCTTCACCGATTTCAATATAACTTCACACAAAAGTTCCTTATGACAATATCAACGAGTCCTACTTCAAGGTCAAGGTCACTGTGGCTATTTTTAGAAAACAAACTTTGTCATCGTTCTAGCGACTACATTTCTTCACTGATTTCAATATAACTTCAAACAAATGTTCCTTAGGACAAATCCTCGAACGAGTTCGACTTTCAAGGTCAAGGTCACTGGCTAGTTTTAGAAAAACTTTGTCATTGCTCTAGTGCCTACATTTCTTCACCAATTTCAATATAACTTCACACAAATGTTCCTTATAAAATATCTCCAGCGAGTTCGACTTTCAAGGTCATGGCCTCACGGTCAAGGTCACTGTGGCTATTCTTAGAAAAACTTTGTCATCGCTCTAGTGCCTACATTTCTTCACTGATTGCAATATAACTTCACACAAATGTTCCTTATGACACTCCCTCGAGCGAGTTCGACTTTCAAGGTCATGTCCTCAAGGTCAAGGTCACTGTGACTATTTTTAGAAAAACTTTGTCATCGCTCTAGCGCCTACATTTCTTCACCAATTTCAATATAACTTCACACAAATGTTCCTTATAAAAATACCTCGAGCTATTTCAACTTTCAAGGTCATGACCTCAAGGTCAAAGTCACTGTGGCTATTTTTAGAAAAACTTTGTCATCGCTCTAGCGTCTGCATTTCTTCACTGGTTTCAAAATAACTTCACACAAATGTTCCTTATGACAATACCTCGAACGAGTTTGACTTTCAAGGTCAAGGTCACTGTGGCTATTTTTAGAAAAACTTTGTCATTGCTCTAGCGCTTACATTTTTTCACCAATTTCAATGTAACTTCACACAAATGTTCCTTATAACAATATCTCTAGCGAGTCCCACTTTCTCGGTCAAGGTCACTGTGGCTATTTTTAGAAAAACTTTGTCATCGCTCTAGCGCTTACATTTCTTCACCGATTTCAATATAACTTCACACAAATGTTCCTTATGACAGTATCTCGAGCAATTTCGGCTTTCAAGGTCAAGGTCACTGTGACTATTTTTAGAAAAACTTTGTCATTGCTCTAGCGACTACATTTCTTCACCGATTTCAGTAGAACTTCATACAAATGGTCCTTATGACAATATCTCTAGCGAGTTCCACTTTCAAGGTAAAGGTTAGTGTGGCTATTTTTAGAAAACATTTGTCATCGCTCTAGCGCTTACATTTCTTCACCAATTTCAATATAACTGCACACAAATGTTCCTTATGACAATGTCTCAAGCGATATCGACTTTCAAGGTCAAGGTCACTGGCTATTTTTAGAAAAACTTTGTCATCGCTCTAGCGACTACATTTCTTCACCGATTTCAATAGAACTTCACACAAATGTTCCTTATGACAATATCTCTAGCGAGTTCCACTTTCAAGGACAAGGTCGCTGTGGCTATTTTTAGGAAAACTTTGTCATCGCTCTAGCACCTACATTTATTGATGGATTTTAATAGAACTTCACACAAATGTTTCCTATGATGATATCTCGAGTTGCTTTGACTTTCAAGGTCATCACCTCAAGGTCAAGGTCACTGTGGCTATTTTAGAAAAACTTTGTCATCGCTCTACCGCCTACATTTATCAACAGATTTTTATATAACTTCACACAAAAGATGCTTATGATAATATCTTGAGCGGTCAAGGTCACAATGGCTATTTTTAGAGAAACATTGTCATCACTCTAGAACCTACATTTATTGATGGATTTTAAACAAACTTTACATAAATGTTGCATATGATAATATCTCAAGCAAGTTGGATTTTTGCCAGTTCAGTGTTTTCCACACACGAAGTTGTCTTGTGCGAGGGGATTTGTATCGCATGCGATGCCTTGTTGTAACTTATGATGTGACACATTCCAAGACACAGATTTTGGGTCCCTCCGGACACCCCGGGCCATTCTAGAGGATGGGTATAAGCCATATTGACAAAGATATATGGCGGGGGCATCTGTGTACTTTGCACACATGTCTAGTTGTTTCCATGACCTGAAGATGATCAAATTTATCGAGGTCATGCTCGACCAGGGCAATGGCCCTTTGTCGGTTTTAGCCATTTTATCAACAGAAGTTCTTGTCTTCGCAACTGCGCCTACAGTTTTCCAGGGATTTTGATGAAATCTTCCAGTTATCGTACCAATGACCTGAAGATGGTCATGTTTATTTGATTTGAGGTTTAACGTCCCCGTCAACAGTGTATAGGTCATTTTGGAGACGTTGCTTCCATTTCTGTGGGACTTTTACCCGACATTGAGATGAAATGACTTCTCAAGCCCTGTCGCCCAGTGAAACCAATAGGGTTTATTAGCATGGACGGTCCGCCTCGCACCGCGGTCATATTTTATCGAGGTCGAGATTCAATTTTACCAGATTTATGGTCCTTTGCCATTTTTAGCCATTTCATCAACAGATATTCTTGTTTCCGCAACTCCCAAAACATGATTTACGGCATATATATGCTTTGGACTTATTCACCACATACCGACATCTCAAACGTCGGGGGACACTTGGCCTACGGCATACAGGCAAAAGTTCCATTTTCATTGCAATGGGATTACTACATTCATAACACGTAACGTGAAGCTAGCTTCAGGCAACCGTCTGCTACCATCCACCAAAGTAAAATATGAGAACAACAGAGGATCATACACGCTGATTGACCCGAATCTTACTCTTTTACATGAACAAATTTCGGATACATAGAACAGCGAAGACTCGGATCGGCCTGCGCATTTGCGCAGGCCGATCCGATTCTTCGTTGTTCGCGTAATGACGACATATTGTAGAATTTTGCTATCGGTTCATTCGCAATTGATTTCTGGAAAGCAATTGTGCAGGACGTTACAGGAACAAACGATTGGGTATGTTTGACATTTCTGAACTGTTGTATACATTTTTTCCTATGCGCATAAAATTCGTATTTTTCATTAAATGCGTACGACAGTAAATGACTAAGTCTACGTCGTTTAGACTACGACAATTTTTATTTAGTGTTCTTATAGGGTCAAGCAAAACTAGCAGACGACATTCTTGCAATTTTATTTTTTTATTTTTTTTTTTGGTTTGGGTTTTACGGCCCTTTCAAGATTATTTCACTCATATCGAGCCGATCGTTAATCATAGGTGGGCGAAAACCGGAGAACCCGGAGAAAAACCACCTGACCTTCCGTTGCAGAACTTGGCGTCTCACACGTGACCCGAGCGAGGCTCGAACCCACGGCGGTGAGAGACCTAATGACTAAGAGTCAGCGCTCTTATCCATTAGGCCACGGAGGCCCGTTTGCAATTTTATTATCAAGCAATTCACATGAATTCTCACAAAATATATACAAATAAACAAAATTACTGCTTCGGTTATAAGAATAAATGAATAAATAAATGTTCTGTTTCAGTTCTTCATCACGAAACACGCCTATATAATGTATATAGTAAAACTGGGGTTTGCAGGGGTAAACCTTATTTTTCTTATTTCTGCTCTAAAATATAGGTTGTGGGTACTCGTTAGAACCGCCTCGATGAGGCGGTTCTAACGAGTACCCACAATCTATATTTTGAGCAGAAATAAGAAAATCGAGGGGTTCTAACGAGTACCCACAATCTATATTTTGAGCAGAAATAAGAAAAATATCACAATTTTTCACCTGAATTTTTTCTCTTTTTTTTACGGCGGTAAAATTTACAATGTATTGTATAGGCGTGTTTTCGTATTAGGGTAAGTGACTTAAAGGTCAGTATCATTTAATTTCGGGTAGCGGTTGATCTGCAAAGTGACTCTAAATTTTGCTTCAATTTCTTTCTTTCCTGAAGTTTACCGGATTGTACTTTAAGATTTTCTGCGGAAACACAATCACGAAAACAAGACTATATTATTTTGACCCCTTTGAACCCCACTTTTATATAGTAAAACTTGGGTTTACAGGGGTAAACTGTATTTTTCTTATTTCTACTCTAAAATATAGATTGTGGGTACTCGTTGGAACCGCCTCGATCATACGGTTCTAACTGGTACCCACAATCTATATTTTGAGCAGAAATACGATTTTTCGTCGTAAAAGTTTCGTTTTTTGAGGGTAAAGTTTACAATGTATTTGAATAGGCGTGTTCGTAATGTTCTTTCTGAAACCCTTCACAAGCCTAATAGTGTCAAGTTCGGCATGTTATAAATATTACTGTATATTACATAATCATTTGTAAACATGATGCGAAATACGTTTACAACCAAAGTTCAGTGATAATCTCCTTTACATATTTTGGGTCGATTGTTGGTCAGTCAATCAAAAGTTACTTAGCTAAAAAGCTCTTTAGTGCTGATAACCGCCTGACTTACTCTGGTTTGTAGAAAATCCAGGTAAGGGTTATTTTTAGAAAATAGCCCCGCTATTCTTATCACTGTGGGGCCAGAGTGTTGCGTAAGAGGTTTATCTATTGAATATGGTCTGGAATCATCCCAGCAAGTACATGACGTAATTGTGGCGTCATCATCGACGACGTATGTACAACGTCATGACGTTTATGCAACATCACATCAGCGTCCGTGCAACGTCATTGCACCGATGTTGATTTGACGTCGCCCTAGTGACGTGTGCTTGCTAGAAACATGTGTTGGGCTTCGCAAACATTGTAGACCCAGCTCAATGCTGCATAACATGGCGTCTTATCAGAATCTACACTTGTTAATACCGAAGTTTAAAGGTTTAACCTAAAAGAAATAGTCTATGTATTTTGACAGCCTATACTCAACGATAATCGACTCACCAATGTTGCCAGTGATTTGATTTTTCTTTGCAGCTAAATACCTACCTACCTTTCAATATCATTTTATATTACATGCATAACAGAGAAATACCATGATTTCTATCAGACAAAAACATGGTATTTTCCTTTTAGCTAAGGAGAAATATTTCCTCTTAGCTGGGAAATAAATCTTTCTGGCTGGAACTACTTTTGACACAAGAAACAAGGTACTGCTTTTGCAATGAAATCGCTATATTCAAACGCGGGAAAGTTCAGACACGTCGACGTTAATCATGACGTCATCTCAATGGCGTCTGAGAAGATATCAACAAACGTTCAGAATGCGTGACGTTCGAGTAGGATGCAAGGTTGGAATACAGATTATCTGGACATAACTACAGAATGATGGGTACGTTTGGTGACCGTTCTCTCGCATTTTTAATTGTTTTATCATTATAATACTTTATTTCTTCCATCTTCATGCATTACAATAGGAACCGCTTTCAAGATGGCGTCAATACAGTTTTTGTTTCAGTCAGCTTATGTGTCACTGCGCCCACTACCTTTTGCATAGACTATATTTTAACAGTGAACTGTAAACAGAATTAGATGCAAAATGATCCATCAGCTCTATCAAATGCATGTAATATAGAGTTTATTGATTCAGCCGATTCTAAATATGGGATTTTTAAACCTCGGGAGGTTGAACATCCAATAAAGAAACTCGTGCGCGAGCGCACTCGTTTCTTTATCGGATCTTAAACCTCCCTCGGTTTATAAATCCCATATTTAGAATCGGCTGAGTAATAAACTCTATATTATATTATAATTATATTACTCGTGTTCGGATGATTGGGCCGTGACCTAGTGGCTAAGAGCCCTGACTCACAATCATTATGTCTCTCACCGCTCTGGGTTTTCACCTGACTTGTGTCACATGTGAGACGCCAAGTTCTGCAACGGAAGGTCAGGTGGTTTTTTCTCCGGGTACTCCGGTTTTCGCCAACCTTTGATTAACGATCGGCTCGATATAAATGAAATAATCTTAAAAGGGCCGTAGAACCAAAACCAAAATAATAATAATGGGTATTCTTTTTCTTATTTCGCCGTCAAAGCATGTTGTGGTACTTGGTTAGAATCGCCTCATCGAGGCGATTCTAATAAGTACTTATTGCATGTTTCATTATTTACATCTTATCTGGAGCTTTGTTTCTAACAAAATATTCATAAAAATCCCACCAACCCTACCTATTTTAAACTCTCTCTCTCTGGGGGGGGGGGGGGGGGGGGGGGGGGAAAGGGGGGGAAGCAAACGTGATGTGTATCTTGCCTCTCCGGGGCGTCCAACTGATATTGGCTTACAGTTGCATAAGGCTACGGTCCTTGCAGCAGGTAAGAGTACATGTTATTATTTCTTCTGTTTCTACACTTCCAATCATTTTCCTCTTTCTCCTCTGTCCCTCGCTTCCGCACGCCTCTACTATCTCTTCTATTTCTACCCACCCCACCCCCCTTTCTCTGGGAGACGCTTGTCGTTAAACCCTAAACAATCAATCTCTATCTCTCTCTCTCTCTCTCTCTCTCTCTCTCTCTCTCTCTCTCACACACACACACACACACACGTACACACACACGTTCGCACGCGCGCGCGTGATGAAACAAATGCTTTTTCTGGAGTCGAGGACCTGTTGTCATTGAAACTTGTACCGATTTGTCTTTTCATTTACAAAAAAAAATGAAAATAAAAGCGTCCATACATCGTCTACCAAATCCCTTTAGCTAACATTTCTTTGTTTCATCTCACATAATTTCAGAACTTCTGAAAGCCTCTTGTTCGCAAAACATTAGTTCATATGAAAACATATCTTTGATACACCAGGTGAATATAATTATTGATTTTTCGACATTTGTGATAAATTAATTGTCAGTATTTTAGATGAAAATTTCTGATTGGCCATTGTTTATTTCTCAATTTTCTAAGTGTCTGTTAATGGGTTAACGCTTAATGTGTCATTATATTTGACATTAATTCATTATACTTCGAAGCAACCAGTCTTTAGAAAAGGCGTCAAAAATTTTTTTATTTTTCGACTGACGAATAGTTAGTCCAGTTTGCACCACGAATGCGCCACTAGTGCACTGTCCGGCTGGACTCACGATAAACGTAGAGTTGTTAAAATATCAACATCGTAATATTTTGATTTTTTGTTGTTGTTGTTGTTGTTCTCCTGACCTCCGTTTCCCCCTTTTTCCCACGCTCGCAATAAAAATGGTGTATAATTTAACAATCAATAGAAGATCAATTTAATGGTGAGTAGCAGGTGTGATGTTTTTTTTTTTTTTTTTTTTTTTGTTATTGTTGTTGTTGTTGATGTTGCTTTGGATATTGCCTTGCTAAAACACATACTCATGTAACGTTTTTCAAAGCATCACGAAAACACGCCTTTATAATTTTGACTCCCTTGAACCCCACTTTTATATAGTAAAACTGGGTTTTACAGGGGGTAAACACTATTTAACTTATTTCTCCTGTAAAATATAGATTGTGGGTACTCGTTAGAACCGCCTCGATGAGGCGGTTCTAACGGGTACCCACAATCTATATTTTGAGCAGAAATAGGAAAAATATCACAATTTATGATTTGCCAAAAAAGCGTTAAAGTTTACAATTAATGCATTTGTATTATGGTATCTACAAATAGTTTATTTTTGTGTCTCGAACTCTGTATTGCCTAAGTGTTTTATAGGTACCCTCTAGCGGTAACTGGTCAATTCGCACCCTAGTCAACTCGTACCTTAGTTAACTCGTACCTGATTTTGGTCAACTCGTACCTTTGATTTGATTTGAAGTTTAACGTCCCCATCAACACTGTAAAGGTCATTTTGGAGACGTTGCTTCCAATTTTGTGGGACTTTTACCCGACATTGAGATGAAAAGACATCTCAAGACCTGTCGCCCAATGAAACCAAGTGTTTATTAGCATGGACGGTCCGCCTCGCACCGCGGTTTCTGGACAGGCTTAGATCCTCTAAGCGGTTTACCAGTACTAGTGTGCGGGCCGGATTCAGCTCTGCGTGGAAGCATCATGCAGCCCATTTATTTCTTCAAGCCCCCAAGGGCGGCTTTGGTATACAGTAATACTCATAAGCGCTGAGAGGATTGTGCGGTTGCGCAGGCTGATCTTCACCTGTATTGTTTGCAAACATGATTTTTTTTTCAAATGCGGTCCTATCCATTAATCACCACGTGAACAAGTCCGTGAAATTACACCCCACTTTGTATAGAAAAACTGGGGTTTACGGAGGTAAGCATTGGTTTTCTTATTTTTACTCCAAGACATAGGTTGTTGGTACTCGTTAGAACCGCCTATGTTTGCAGCATAAATAAGAAAAAATATCATGGATTTTCATCGGAAAAGTAGCCATTTTGGAGATGTGAAAAATGCACTATCTCGCAGGTGTGTTAGCGTAATGATCAAGCAGCAATTGCGCGGTTGTGCAGGCTGATCTTTTTATTTATTCAAAATTTCATGACATGAATACAAACATCTGTACAACAAATATACATACAAATGTCAATGTCAAATGGCTGATCTTCGCCTATATTGTATGCATAGTTTTTTAATTTTATTTTTACATGTATTTTTTTTTTCTCAAACGCGATTCATAACCAATAATTAACATTTTATATCTACATGTAAGCAAGCTACATAAGCGCTGATCAGAAGAGACTCAATAAAACCGAGTCTCCGGTTTTCATTGTTTTTTTTTTTTTTTTTTTCAAAGGCAATATTTAAGCTTTTTATTATACCTCACTGCAGCTGGTGTTAAGTGTCGTGTGGCGACCGTAAAAAGTCTCCACGTGCTTCTTCATAGTGCATGTTATATTTTCTTTTCCTTTAGGATCATTGAGCCCATTCTGCTTACTTTGAAAATCGAATATCGCTCCAGCCAGTGCTAAGAGGCGTATGCAGCCTTGCAAACTCTATTGCTGTGTATGAAGAGACTCAATTAAACCGAGTCTCCGTTTTTCGTTTTTATATGTGTTCTTTGTTTCCAAAGGCAAGCTTTTAGCTTTTTATTGTAAATTGATAACGTTTGTTTTGTTTGATTTGAGGTTTAACGTTCCCGTCAACAATGAAAAGGTCATTTTGGAGACGTTGCTTTCAATTTTGTGGGACTTTTACCCGGCATTGAGATGAAATGACATCTCAAGCCCTGTCGCCCAATGAAACCAATAGGGTTTATTAGCATGGACGATCCGCCTCGCACCGCGGTCCTGTACAGGCTTAGATCCTCTAAGCGGTTTACCAGTACTAGTGTGCGGGCCGGATTCAGCTCTGCGTGGAAGCATCATGCAGCCCATATATTTCTTCAAGCCCCTATGGAAGGGGGGCTTAAAATTGATAACTTTGAATTAATCCAGTAAACTGATCGCCTGATACCAATTGATAATTCAATGATCCTCAACTAACCTGGCGTTTGAAGGATGTCATAAAGGATGTTAAAGACAATACGCTTTAAACTCTGATATAAAGCTAATTACTAAAATACTACGAAATGAATAAAGAAAAAATAGCCTTGGTTTAAACATACACTAAAGTTCCTATATTAAGACCACCTTTGGGACTGTTCAAAAGTGGTCTTTAAGACCACTTTTGAACAGTCCCAAAGGTGGTCTCTGACCAGAGGACATTGTATGAAGAAAACACGCAGAAAGATTAACTGTAACCTGCTAAATAAGCTTTTCAAAGCAGAATTAGTCTGAATTTTCGGTGGTCTTAATAGCATTTCATTGCTCATAAACCTTTACGGTACAAGCAAAAGTTTAAACAAAACACTGATGCAAGCACGCAAATCAAGATTGTGCTCCTAATATTGGACATCCTCGTAAGCAAACTTAAGAAAAGGTTTAATCCAATGGCAAGAAAAACGCCTTACTGCATTATGGTTGGGTTTTCAATAAATGAATAAATAATAACCAAAGGGAAAATTTGCCGGGCGAAGCCGCCCGCCCGACCGAACATCACTATTTTAAACGTCCATTCCTGGCAACATCGTTTAAATATTTCGAGGCGATATTGGTGTTTTCGCAGGGATATATACACAACGAAAATCCATGGTTTCTGGTATTAGTATGATTTTTTATGTTCTCAGGTATCCTTATCTGCACTTAAACATAGATTGTGGGTACTCGGTAGAACCGACTTGTCGTGCCTTATCTGCACTAAAACATAGATTGTGGGTACTCAGTAGAACCGACTTGTCGTGTCGTGGTGGTTAAAACGAGTTCTACTAGTAGGCATTTATTTTTTTTAGCAGAAATAAGAAATTTAAATATCATTTTTGCGTCTTAACGACCAGAGCTGAATCTGACCGCACACGAGTACGGGTAAACCGCTTAGAGGATCTAAGCCTGCCCAGGCAAAGAGGTGGGAGTCAGACCGTCCATGCTTATAAATCCTATTGGTTTCATTGGGCGACAGGGCTTGAGAGGTCATTTCATCTCAATGCCGAGTAAAAGTCCCACAAAATTCGAAGCAACGTCTCCAAAATGACCTTTATAGTGTTGATGGGGACGTTAAACATCAAATCAAAAAAACACAACAAACAATCGTAGAATTTACAGTTTATTTGCAATTACATGTAAAAACATAACGTATAGCGTTGTCATTGTTATAACTTCGATTGAATATAGCATACTTCGGGCTGAACTAATTGGAACGTTTGTGATACGTTGCTCAAGTCATGATGCGCCGGGAGGGTTCACATCCAGCCCCCATAACTCTTCCACTTTAATAAGACAGCATTTCCAACAGTACCACACTAAAATATACATGTACAGTAGAACTTCGATGGCTCGAACACCGATGGCTCGTTTACCATGGATGTGTCGAACCCATTTTTGAGCCCCTAGCGAAATCCTGTACATAAGAAATAGTGGGGGATGATTAAGGAGATTTTAATCTTTTATCTTGCAAATGTATGTTGTGTGTACTCATTAGAATCGCCTCATCGAGGCGATTCTAATGAGTTCGATGAGGCGATTCTAATGAGTACACACAGCATACATTTTCATTATAGAACACCGAAAAGATGTCTAAAAGTATCTCGTTATGCCTCCTGGCAGTCACCTCAGTGGCTCGAACTACCCCTGTCTCGAACAGATTGTCGAGGTCCCAAAAGTGTTCGAGCCATTGAAGATCGACTGTATATAAGTTAAGTAAGCCACAACTTATCCCAAAACAGGCAAGTTGATCAAAAACAGGTATGAGTTGACGCAACAATTTGTACAGAAGTGGATTTGCATGCCACATTTTGATTGAGAACGTTTAAAGTCTATACATAGGTTTTCATGGGAAAAATTAAAAATATGTTCACATTATTTTGCCTGAAATATTGAAGATCATTTGACGGATAAAACTTCAAATCAAACAAACAAATCAAACCGCTTTGCCTGGGCAGGCTTAGTCGTTCTAAGCGGTTTACCAGTACTCGTGTGTGGTCTGATTCAGCTCTGCGTGGAAGCACCATGCAGTCCAATCTATTTTTCCAAGCCCCGATGGGCGGGGGCGATGGCCCAAATCTACTTCGTGCAGACGGCGAAGAGTATAGTCTGACCGAGAGAGTGGTTATTCAGGGTGATTTAAGTCTTCAGTGAGTAGATCACTCAAAACACAATTTCCCTTGAAACAGTGAAATTTGTAATAACGACCGAGGCTCGCTGGTTGAAGCAGACATTACGAAAACACGGCTATACAAATACATTGCAAACTTTACCGCCGAAAATAAATAACCGAAAAATTTAAGATGAAAAAAAAAAAGTGATATTTTTCTTATTTCTGCTGAAAATATAGATTGTGGGTACTCGGTAAAACCGCCTCATCGAGGCGGTTCTAACGAGTACCCACAATCTATATTTTAGAGCAGAAATAAGAAAATAGGGTATACCTCAGTTTTACTGTGGAGTTCAAGGGGGTCAGGCGTGTTTTCGTGATGCATACATTTGCCTCCTCACCCATCGCACTTCTAAAAACATAATAGATAATAATTAAAAAAAACACCAAAAAACAAAGAAACAAATACATTTGGACGCATCTATATTAAGCAAGCAGCTGTAATGAGCAAGTATATTTTGATTGTCTCTTTGGTGCTTGCTTAATGAAGTAGTTTTTGAGCTTCCTTAGACTTGCCGAAGTGCCTACATTTACATTTTAATTTTTTAAATTTTTTTACTATCAAATATCAAATGAAAGTCCCTTTAAACAAAAATATGTAAAATTCTCTTTAGTCTTCATCTCTTAACTTCATAATTCGCATGCTATTTTTTTTTTTTTTTTTTTTTGTGAACTATTAATTCTACAATGGACCCTTAATTAACAGACTTGGGCAAGTCTAGAGTTTCCTTTTTGCGCGTCTTTTGGATTAACAAACTGTAGTATGAGACTTGTTTAGGAGTCAATTTTCGCACTGGCATTTTTTTCTTATGACAAACAGTGGACAATTATGTCAGAATTGTTGTCAGATATTTCTTATATTGTCTTCGTGTCCACAACATCAATCAATCCCTAAAGGTCGGCTTTTGGTGTACATTTGAAAGTCAAATTGCCATGTGAATGAGATATTTTTCGTGATTCAGACACAGTTAGCAATGGATAATGCTCGTATGTAAAGCTTTTCAGAAATTATTCAAACTGATAATGACACGGAACACAATATCTTGATGCTGGGCAGGCGGTTCTGCATGCAATAAGCACCCACGCGTTGGCATATTTTGGAAACGAAAATGTGTGGCAGTACTCGCCTGCAAAAGCTGCGGCTCGAGTTCAATTCTCGGCGTCGAGTCGTGATAGGGTAGTTGCTATCTATCTCCCGTCCATCACGTATAACCACAATACATCAGGGCCTAGGGCTGGCTAATCGAAGCTGAAAAACTAATCGATTATCAGTCATGCCAATGCGATCGATAATCGATTAGTAATCGCTAAGGTTTTTGTGATAATTTTACCTGTCTGGCTTTCTGTCTCAGCATGACTCTTACCATATGTTGCCCATTACCATATGTTTATTTGAACAGACAGGCCGGAGCAAACAGTGTAGACCCAGATGAGACGCTGCAGAATGCGGCGTTTCATCAGGGTCTGCACTATTTGCCCCTCATCCCTTTATTTTAGGCATAACTTTGGGTAGTAAATTTTACCTATGAAGTAATCGATTAAAAGCAAATTAGAAATGATAATCATTTTTGTGGAATTTATCGATTGATTAATCGATTATACGATTAATCGTGTCAGCCTTATCAGGGCCCATGCCTTCGGGAATGCGTTTATTATAAAATTTCTCCCAACTTCGTGTGAAAATCCAAATAAAGTAACACTCGAATGCCTTTTGGACCATGAATATTTTCTAAAGACATGGGGGTGGTCGGGGGGGGGGGGGGGGGTACTCATAGGGAATTACTCTCATGGGTTGGCTTAGTTCCTTCCCTCTCTTACGTCTCCTCTATTGTGCTGTCTCCCAAAGGCATCATGGTTTTACTGTCTCATAAAAGTCCCAGACCAACTGGATACTAAACACAGTCACAACACGTGATACCAGACCGAGCGATTAGGCGTAGCCCAAGCCGTAAGTCAGAGTCCCAGGCACGGGGTGGTTGGGTGAGGCAAACGTGACGTGTATTTTGCGTCACTGGGACGCCAAACTGATATTCGCTTATAGTTGGTCATTGCCTGCTGTCTGTGCAGCAGGTAAGGGAGGAGTATTGTTATTTCTTCTGTTTCTATACTTCAATTCATTTTCCTCTTTCTGCCTTGTCCCTCACATTCCTTTCTTCTACTACCTCTTCCATCTCTTTTCTCCCTTTTTTCTGGGAGGTCACACAAAATGACCCACAGTGGTTGACATGTCGTTAAACACAAAACTAACAGTCAACAGAGACCAAGGCAGATATTAACGGGTCTCCTGGAATGTCGATCGAGTGATATCACTCCGCCGTGGCATTTCAGCTTCATACATCATGTAAAAATTGTCTTCAAATAATATCTTTGGACTTGTTTTTGCCACATTGGATCCTCATATCAAGCGAGGCCACCATTAAGTTTTTGCCTCATTGGGTCCTCATATCAAGCGAGGCCACCATTAAGTTTTTGCCTCATTGGGTCCTCATATCAAGAAAGGCCACCATTAAGTTTTTGCCTCAATGGATCCTCATATCAAGCGAGGCCACCATTAAGTTTTTGCCTTATCGGGTCCTCATATCTAGCGAGGCCACCATTAAGTTTTTGCCTCATTGGGTCCTCATATCAAGCGAGGCCACCATTAAGTTTTTGCCTCATTGGGTCCTCATATCAAGCGAGGCCACCATTAAGTTTTAGCCTCATCACACCGGTTACCGCAGTACAACGAACGCGACAGAGTACAACGAACGCGACAGAAATCATGACGTCACAGCAGTATTTTCGGTAAGAAAAAGGGTTATTTTAGCCCAGATCCTAATCTTTTTGGGTGTGTTTTTTTTTTTTTTGCATAGCTACAGAGGAATGGTATTACCATTTACTGATACAGTTGCAGAGAATTCTGTTCATTATAAATGAAAACACAAACATTTGTCTTTCGTCTAGTGTGTTTTCACCAACACCAGCATACTTCAGTCAATGTTTTTTGACAGTAACACATCTTTTGTGCACATGATTTTGTGATTTATATGTTATTGCGATTCCAGAGCATCCATTGATGCATTTGCTTGAGCCCCAGTTCATGTCAATACCCACTGAATCCGTGGATGGTTCAATGGTTGATTTTTTGTTAGGGTACACCTTACCACGGGTTATGATACACCATATCGCGGTTAGTCAGCACAATTTTGGTGCAACAAACACGGATTATATTCTTCATAAATTGAAATATTTGTTTGAATTGGGATTTAACGTCCCCGTAAGCACTATTTAGGTCATACTGGAGACGTTGCTTACAATTCTGTGGGACTTTTAACCGACATTGAGATGAAATGACACCTCAAGCCCTGCCGCGCAATGAAACCAGAAGGCTTATAGGCATTGGACGATCTGGCTCACACCGCTTTGCCTGGGTAGGCTTAGTCCTTCTAAGCGGTCTACAAGTACTCGTTTGTGGTTAGATTCAGCTCTGCGTGGAAGAACCATGCAGCCCAATTTATTTCTCAAGCCCCGATGGGCGGGGGCGAAATAAATTGAAATAAAACTCTTTAATCCGTAAGCGAAGGCATGATACATGATGCTTTTTTTAATTCAAAACGATCCATTTTGCTGTTACATACTCTTTAATGCCTGTTTGATTCTCATTATGATCTCCGAACTTATACACGTGCGTATTTAAAGGGTTGGGTAAAACTCTTTGACAAAGGGGACGGGTGAGCACATTTATTCTGGCTTTCCAGAACGTTTTTATCACATCCCCCACTTATGAACAACTGAAACCAAACTTATTTAGTTTCGGCAAGGTTTGGGAGGGGAGACTCTTGAATTTATAGATTCCTTCTTTGCTACTGAAAATAGTAAGTTTTATGCCATCCCCCGCCCCCGAGAATCTTTGATTCGGCGGGGGGTCGTGGCATATAGTATTTGCCCATTCTGACCAAGGGCCATAACTCTGTTTCTTTTTTGGCTGAATTATCTCCCCTTGAAATTTAGCAAAAACTCAGAAATTGGCTCCCACGGGGTCATTGGTCACCTATAGTTTCAGCTCTTGTTCTAAATGATATTGACCCAATATGAGTTAATGGCGAGTATATGGAGTGTGTTCCAGTTTTTTCTGGGTCCCGAATGGGACTGTTCTTAGTCCTCTGTTATACTCCCTGTATATTAATCATATTTCAACCGACATTGACTCAGGAATAAGACTGTTCGCAGACGACTGGGTATACTGCCGGGAAATTAGAGTTACAGAGGACTAACGTAAACTTCGGAACCAAATTGATAGACTAGGATGTTGGGCATGAAAATGTGGCATGACATCATGCGAACAAGTCAGTGAAATGAACACCCCTTACTTTATATAGAGAACACTGTGATTTAAGGGGATAAACATACTTTTTTATTATATCTGCTATAAGACATAGGTTGTGGGTACACGTTAGAACCGCCTCCTTTAGACGATTCTAACGAGCACCCACAACCTATGTTTGCAGTATAAATAAGAAACATATCACGGATTTTCATCAGAGACGTAGCCATTTAGGAGATGTGATAAAATACACTATGTCGCACGGGTGTGTTACCGGAGTGAGTTTTCAGGCCGTTTAATGCAATACATTAAGCAGACAACTAGGCAGGGGAGAATGTCACAGCGTATAGGTATACTTGTACTGCCTTTCGGTACAAGCCGGCTTTTACAGCAACGTGGTAGATTTGCTTAATAATCCGGCGGCCCGGGTTCGAACCCCGGCCGGGCCAAAGGTGTGTAGCATTTTTATCACCTGTTACACAATGTCAGTAAAAATGTCATTAATGTCCACGAAGAACATAACTGGTCTGAAAACGGCACCTTGTGAGACACCAGACAACTTGAGCCCAATCCTAAGTTTCACTGTTAGGTTCGGCAATAGTATACATGGTGTTTGGGTCATCTGGATGACCAGCATCGCTAAACTCAAACTCAGCCATATTGTATCTTTCTGAAAAAAAAAAAGAATATAAGACTCTTACTTGGGTATTCTTACAACATGAATGTCGTAACAATGGAGAGAAGCATAGTTGTAAAAAAGGGCAAAAAATCGCTTATGGTGAGATTTGAACCTGGGACAATCGGGTAAAATCAACTGCTCTAAGCACTAAGCCAAAGAGTCAACTGTCTTCCTCAGTTGTCTTCCGCATAATCAACCAAGGCAGGTATAATGTAGGTTAGGTGCTGCGGGCCGTAACACCTCACCCCTTTTCTTCAAGTCCGTATGTTAACGCGAGGTCATTTTTGTGAAGAAAGTCAAATCCCGGGCGAGCCACCATCTTCCGACATGACAGCCATAATGAAGGAATGGAGCATAGCTGAAAAAAATCGACTCTGTGCGAAAGAGTCGTATCCATGACGCAGTTGTCATTGGTTATAAACCTGTAGGCCAAGGAAGATAATTCAGGATTAGAAGTTGTGGGTGGTAACTGTATCAGGGGCGTAGCTGGAAGAAAATCATTTGTACGCAAACCAAAGGAAATACTAAAAATAATAACTCCGTTTAGCAAATGGGGACCACTCTTACAGGAAAGAATTTGCTCCCATCAGGGAGCAAATTCTTTCCTGTAAGTGCGGCACCGTGGCAGAGGAGGAAACTATGCTTGCTAAAAAATAGTGTTGCGTATATCCTAGACGAATACAGTTTTTCTTCTTATTCTTCTCCTCGTTCTTCTTCTTCTTCTTCATCTTCTTTTTCTTCTTACTTCATCTCTTTGCTTCTTTTTTTTTTTTTTTTTTCTTCCTCTTCTTTTTTCTACTTTTTCTTCTTCTTTTTCATCTTCTTCTTTTTCTTCTTATTTTTCTTCTTCTTCTCCTTCCTCTTCTTTTTCTTCTTCTTTTTCTTCTACGTCTATTTTTTACGTTTGTAATGTGTGTAACGTGTAGTGTGTATCTGCGTACAGGTAGCTACGCCCCTGAGTATCATGGACAAACTTTCCTATCTATCGCTCACACTGATTTCTTTGGCTGGCTTGTTTCTTCGTTTGGTTGGGAGTTTAACAGCCCAGCAAGCACTATTTAGGCCACATCGAGCCAGTTAGTTTACCTTGAAGGCTTATAAAACCAGCACCGTGCATATTCTTACGCCAGAATTCGACAACCACCCTTCTTGAGTCAGTGAAAGGGAGAGAATGACCGTGTGTGTATTTTGAGTTATACGTCTCAGCAACCCGCTAAGGTTATATAGAGAGGGGGCCTCATTTAACGACTCGTCAGAAAGTTTGGAGAAGCCAAAATCGAACCCAGGACCCCTGGTTTATGAGGTGAGTAAAACAGAATGATTACCAAAGAGAACACACATTTCATGGCAGACCCATTTCAGATTCTTTTTCTTGCATTACTTAAATCTTCAAACATAGATTTTGAATATGCGGTCACTCCGACTGCTAACGTCCATTGTGACGTTTAGTGACGTCGCATTACGGGCAGCGTACACGACTTTCTATACAAATAGCGCACATAAGACACCCTTTGAGTTAAACACCTCAGAATTCTCAACTTCAATTCCAGCCCTTCGTAGAAAACCCGGGTAGGATAACAGTTTCTATCCCAGGGTAAAATCTAGGATTTCCTCGTCTGGTGTGCAAGAACTTGTAAAACGGGGCTAGTATTTCGTTGCTCGCAGAATTTGATCGCTTTCAGCGATCAGACTATGTGCATGCGCAACTTCTGTACTAACAAATTATTTTGCAGATTCTTGTGGTTGCACTGTAAGTGTTGTCGCATTGAAGTTGGTTTTGCTCAGTATAGCTCATTGTTGGCTATTTGAACGGTCCCTCTGTAGTTTTATATTGTTTACATGTTTATGTACAAGTTTTTCTTGGGCCCCATCCACCGCTGCTTGTGGAAATAAATGGACTGCATGATACTTCCACACAGAGCTGAATCCCGTCGCACAGGACTACTGGTTAACCACCAAGAAGGTCTTAGTCTTCCCAGGCAAAGTGGTGCGAGCCCGACCGTCCCTTCATATACATGTAAACCCTATTAGTCTCCTTGGGCGGTAGATTTGAGATGTTGTTAAATGTCAATGACGGATAAAAAGACTTGCAAAATTGGAAACAATTCCGAAATGACCTTAATAGTGTTGACGGGGACGTTAAAGCTCATTTCAAACAAACAACAGGTTATTTTGTGACATTTTTGATGGATTATAGCGACTGTTTATTGTGCATCTGTTGTAAAAAGTTGTCTCTATGTCATAAACACACCTTACAACCCAAAACCCTTTTTTGTTTTAAGAATGACCAAGCGCATGCCGTACATATTGTGATTTTTCAACAAAAGGGCAAATATATATCGTTCCTCTTGGCTGTTTCTT
The DNA here is from genome assembly GCA_963580285.1 of Lucinisca nassula. Taxonomy (NCBI): domain Eukaryota; kingdom Metazoa; phylum Mollusca; class Bivalvia; order Lucinida; family Lucinidae; genus Lucinisca; species Lucinisca nassula. Next base: position 22,485,282 of record OY757021.1, read on the forward strand.
GAAAATTGGCGCTTATAATGGGTTAAAACGTTAAGATTCGGTTTTTCATATCCGTGTGTGTTGTTCCATTTGTTCAGTGTTTAGACTCAACACATGATCCGTGGTAAGGTGTACCCGTGTTTCAAGGTAGAGAGCCAAGAAAAATCGGTACGATTCTTTTTCTAAATGTTTTTATGAATTATTAAAAATAGTATACTTACTTCGATGCCTAGAGGCATGAAAAACCCAAGATGCTCGTGTATATGTCATTTATTTCTGATTGATAGACCCTTAAAACTTGAAGTTTTGTTTTTCTACCTATTTTGGCCTAATCTATGGCTTTGATTTCCCTTCTCTGATCGTGTCATAACTTAAAATTTGGACAAAACAACAAAAACACAATCTATTGTCATCGCAAAACCAACAGAAAAACGTAAATCGTGATGTGTTCGACAAAATAAAGAAAACATTGAACTCACACTTCTCCTGTCAAAAAAAAGACGGTAGCGTTTGTTGTACTCAGTCGCGTCACGTTGTACCGCGGTAACCGGTGTGCTCATTGGGTCCTCATATCAAGCGAAACCACCATTAAGTTTTTGCCTCATTTGGGTCCTCATATCAAGCGAGGCCACCATTAAGTTTTTGCCTCATTGGGTCCTCATATCAAATATGTCCACCATCCGAAGTCCGAAGATATTATTTGAAGATCAAGGTCCAGTTGTTCAGCACTAACAATGTCGTTAACGTATCGTTAAAACTCTGATCATTTAATATGGCAAATATGCTATCATTTTTGCAGCAAAAATATCACTGTATTAGATATATTTGTACTTTCTAGAACAGTTAGCAGCTTGATCACTAACGAGCCCGTTAAGTTAACAATAAGGTCCTGATTATCACATGATCTGTATTAACCATAGTATATGTAGAGGTCTTTTGAAAAAAAAATCTGTCTAGCTATCTTCCTTAACGTGGTACACTTAGAACGCTTTGATCTTCCGATTGTTTATTATGAATTAAGGTAAATGTTTACACTTTTGTCTGCGTTTGGAAGATTTATCTATATAGCCACCACTCTTTCTTTAAACAGATGCCACATACGGTAAGCAGCATATAATTTTCTTACTTTCTTCCTAAGCACTTAGGTTATAATTTGCTCTCTCTCTCTCTCTCTCTCTCTCTCTCTCTCTCTGAAAGTCGCGTGCACTTGAGAGTTTGTGTGTGAGAGGTGACGACGACGACGACAATGATGATGATGATGATGATGATGATGATGATAAAAATAGTGAGGATGATGATGGTGATGATGATGTGGTAGTGATGATGATGGTTTGCTCAGATACTAATGGTTACGACTATGCATATGAATCATTTCCTATATATTTAAGGACATGTGTGAACTATAGCTCCGCATGCCTAATTGGTAAATCAGTTTTATCAGTTGAAATTAACATGATTAAGACCCCGTACATTGGTTTAATTGGTTTATTGTAGAGATAATCTAAGATGCATCAGCATTGTGTGTTGGGGTCTGGTTGGTAAAATGATCCTCCTTTGACGTCGGACCTGGACCGACACTGTTCGCAAATTCCCCATGTCTGGGAAGAATAGCGCTAGCATATTCAAACATCAGGCTCCAGTTTAGCCTACCGAGCACCTTAGTGGCCAGAGCTATTCACATTTTTAAAGATAAAAAAATCAATATATCAGGCGTTGTACTTGCAAGGCTACTAAAAATTTTCTCAGTAAAACGATAAGTATATTGGCTCTATATCGCTAAAGTTTTACCGATATACATTAATTAACGACATAAAATGGCCGCAGAGCAATGAAGTCCGTTGCCTATATTTACATTCTTTGAAGAAAAATTCTCTTTAAGAGCTGAAATTGAAACAGAAATTTATACGAAGTTTCTTTTTCCTATAAACAACGGAATCGTCATTGACGGCATAAGGTGATCAACGTCCACTCATAATTGTTGTAGAGAGACGTCCTACACGACGTCAGATGTGTCAGTGTTGCGATTTAAAATATGATTTTCAACGTTCATTTATTTGTTTTGTTTGATTTGAGGTTTAACGTCCCCGTCAACACTGTATAGGTCATTTTGGAGACGTTGCTTCCTATTTTGTGGGACTTTTACCCGACATTGAGATGAAATGACATCTCAAGCCCTGTCATCCAATGAAACCAATAGGGTTTATAAGCATGGACAGTCCGACTCGCACCGCTTTGCCTGGGCAGGCTTAGATCCTCTAAGCGGTTTACCAGTACCTGTTTGCGGTCAGTTTTAGCTCTGCGTGGAAGCATCATGCAGCCCATCTATTTCTTCAAGCCCCAATGGGCGGGGGGCGTCAACGTTCATTTAAGAAATGAATTTTATTTTGTCTGCTGTTCATGAGGGTATGAACGCAGATGGTCGCGTTCAAAGTAAATGAACCCCGAAGAAGTTCATGTAAACTTTCATGAAAAGCAGAAAAATTAAGTTAGTTGTCGCTCGAAGACTCTTCTCGTCCACCATCTAGACCGCTTTTGGATACGCCTTAGGATTTATTTAACCCGCCGCTCAAAATGTAGTACCTGCCTAATTAAAGGTTGAAGGTCATGAAACCATTGATAAATATAATATTCTGCTATCAACATAGCTGTGTTATGTTTGCTGAAAGAGAAAGTACAGTATTATGCATTCTTTATCACGATAATCGGATTAAATGTGGCAGCTTTATAATCTAGCATCATTCTTGTGTTTTACACGATCCCAATTTAAAGAGCAAACATTTAAAACCCACACGGCCAACAAGCTCATGTAATTAACACCCCCATATACCCACCTTTTCAGAGAAAAATAGGGTCTGCAGGGCAAACTTTATTCTTCTAATTTCTGTTTTAAAACAAGGATTGTGAGTACTCGTTATCACCACTTCATTGACACAGTTCTAAAGAGCACCTACAGTCGATGTTTGAAGCAGATATAAAAACATGAAAACCTCAGTGTTTGAGCTGTAAAAGAATGCGTATACTATGTACATGTATGCTAGAAGCAGAAATACATGTAACAGTCCAGAATCATTCCTGCAACTGTTTTGTCAAAGAAACATCTTAGACGAAAATCTGATGATAATTTCAAATGTTAAATGTTAAACCCCTACAATGGTGTTAATGTTGGATGTCATTTCAATTCATTATCGGATAAAAGTCCGACAAAATTGGAAGCGACATATACGGTGTTGACGGGGACGTTAAACCTCAAATCAACCAACCAACAAATGTTGGACACTGGCAAATAGTGTAGATCCGGATCAAATACACTGTAATTCACCGACTTTGAGGCTTCTCAAACCTTTGATTTTTTTTATATTTACATTCTTTGTCCCTCATCACTGGGCGAAAAAGAAATGTTTATAGGGTAAACGTTTCCATCGGGGCTTGAAGAAATAGATGGGCTGCATGATGCTTCCACTCACAGCTGAAACCGACCGCACGTGAGTACTGGTAAACCGCTTAGAGGTTCTAAGCATGCCCAGGAAAAGTGGTCCGATTTGGAACGTCCATGAATATTAATCATATTGGTTTCATTGGGCGGCAGGGCTTGAGAAGTCATTTCACCTCAATGTCGGGTACAAGTCCCACAAAATTGGAAGCAAAATGACCAATACAGTGTTGACGGGAACGTTAAACTTTCCCAGCCTTTGCAACTTTGCTTGATTATGTGCAAAATTGAAAACACAGTTTGTAAAACTTCACTGTCGCTTAAAGATACCCGAGTTACTTATTTATTTTTATCATAAGTCTGAGAATATAATAACGCCATGTAATAAATTCGATAATCCACTGGTGGATTAAACATGCAAATTAGTTATATACGCCCCGTAACGCGGCACGTACGACATCTTAAACGACGTCGCGTTTACTAATGGCGGAATATTGACTTTTTTGTAAAGCAATCTTGAAAAAAAAATGCGTTTAGATGTCATATAATAAATAGAATCTTGCATTTGTGCTCATGTATTATCAAATTTTTTAAACGAGTTTGAGGAAAAGGGATAAAATGCGATGCCTTTGCCTCGCATTTTATACCTTTTCCTCAACTCGTTTAATAAATTCAATAATACATGAAAGGCCTTGCATTTTATTCCTTTTCAACTCGGCCTCCGCCCATCGGGGCTTGAATAAATAGATGGGCTGCATAATGCTTTCACGCAGAGCTGAAACCGGCCGCACACGAGTACTGGTGAACCGCTTAGAGGATCTAAGCCTGCCAAGGCAAAGCGGGCGAGTCGGGCCGTCCATGCTTATAAACCCTATTGGTTTCACTGGCGACAGGGCTTGATATGTCATTTCATCTCAATGTCCCACAAAATTGGAAGCAACGTCTCCAAAATGACCTTTACAGTGTTAACGGGGACGTTAAAACTCAAATCAAACAAACAAAAACGACGTCCTTAACGACGCCGCGTTTACTGAACGCGGAATATTGACATTTTTGTAAAACAATCGTGAATAAAATGCGTTTAAAAATGTCATATGATAAATAGAATCTTGCATTTGTGGTTGAGGAAAAGATATAAAATGCGAGGAATTTATTAAACGAGTTGAGGAAAAGATATAAAATGCGAGGCTTTTACCCCTCTTCCTCAACTCGTTGAATAAATTCAATAATACATGAACACTAATGTAAGATCCTCTATATTGTTTAGTGAACAAATCCTGATCAGATGTCGCGTTTGGGGGCGCCTGTTCTGATCCAGTCATCGTCCCTATATATTATTAATATTGGCTAGTTTGAATGGAAAACGTCTAATCTATTATTATCTGCACAAGACAGACGTCAATTAGTTTTCAATTATAGATCAATTAAGCACTTTCGTAGGTAATGGTCCAGATAGACAGATGTCTGCGTGATTTGGCTTATGATGCATTTTGTCTAGCCCATATGTGACAAAGGGAAATGGACAGGACCATTCCCGGAATTAGGGGTATTGGTTTGCCTTAATTGTCGAGATATTTGCGAGAATGTCAACATTCTTAACAAGCAGTGTAGCCCCTGATCAGACTCCGCATTCAGCGGCGTCTGATCTGAGTCTCCGCCGTTTGGCAATGTCCATTTTGGGACGCTAGGCATATATGGGTTAATCATGAGACTGAGTTGTGTCAAAATAAGAAACTCGTCTTACAGCCTGCGGTGCCAGCATACGAGCCTTCTCATTTGCCGAAAATTCAGTTGTCAGTAAGCCTGTTGTGCTCGCAGCAGGAGCGGGAAATGGTGGGTATGGACTATTCTTAGGGGGACTTTTGAATATTTTTTATGTTTTTTTTTTTTTTTTTGTTTGTTTCTTTTTCATCTCTAACTTCTGATCAGTTGAGTTACTGTCAGCGAGTGTGGGGAGGGGGGCGATATCAAAACAACTATAAGGTCTAAACCTGTCCAGCAACAGTGAAACATGATCTTAGCTGTTGGCTGGGCAAAAACTGTGACACATACACCTCGTTCAGTCAGTGAAGGTTCTGAGAAGCCTGTGCAACCACGAAGGGTGTTCCACATATTTTATAAAACGCCATTTTGCGACGCGACCGCAGGCTCCTATTATTATTATTATTATTATTATTATTATCGAACTATGTTATGCCGATGCGTATGCAATCATAAGACTGATTTTCTCAAACGGGGCGTCAACAGCCCTGTTTGTTTAATTTGAGGTTTAACTTCCCAGTCAACACTATTTAGGTCATTTCCAATTTTGTGGGACTGAGATAAAATGAAATCTCATGCCCTTCCGCCAATAAAACCAATAGGGCTTTTGTGCATGGACGGTCCGACTCGCTCCACTTTTTCTACAGTCCTGTATAGCGGTACAGACAATTAGGCAAACAGTGTAGATCCAGTTAAGTTGGCTTACAATGAGCTTACAAAGCACTGTATTCCACCCTGTAATTAATTTTTACTAAGCCCCTAATCAAACTGAATGGACGTGCCAAAATTCTAAGACAGAAGAGCCCATATCAGAAACACAGGGTTGAATCCACCGTGCACATAACGTCCGGGCAACGTCGCATGAACGTCGATGCAACGTCATGACGTTGCATCGACGTTGATACGACGTTGCCTTAACGTTGTGTGCCCGCTGGAAATTGTTTGTGTTTGTTTGATTTGAGGTTTAACGCCCCCGTCAACACTGTAAAGGTCATTTTGGAGACGTTGCTTCCAATTTTGTTGGACTTTTACCAGACATTGAGATGAAATGACATCTCAAGCCCTGTCGCCCAATGAAGCATGGACGGTCCGACACTCGCACCGCATTGCCAGGGCAGGCTTAGATCCTCTAAGCGGTTTACCAGTACCAGTACTCATGTGTGGGTCGGATTCAGCTCTCAGCGGCGTGGAAACATCATGCAGCCCATATATTTCTTCAAGTCCCGATGGGCGGGGGGCGCTGGATCCGGATGATATGGCTTACAATGAGCCGTCTCATCGGAATGAACACTGTATTCCACCCTATTATTTTTTTTTACAAAGCCCCTTATCAAACTGAATGGATGCGCCCAGATTCTAAGACAGAAGAGTCCATATCAGAAACGCAGGGTTGAATCAACCGCGTATATAACGCCCTAGCAACCTCACATGAACGTCGATGCAACGTCATGATGTTGCATCGATGTTGATTTAAGACATGGATGTTTTTCTGCTGTTCATGGAAGTATGAACACAGTGGGTCGCGTGCAAAGTAGTTGAACTGCGAAGGGGTTTGTGTAATTCGGGTTCATGTAAACTTTGCTAGCGACTCGCTGTCGTTCATACTTCCATGAAAAGCAGAAAAAAATAAGTTAATTTTTTATATTCACATTCCTTGCCCCTCATCACTGGGCGAAAAAAATGCTTATAGGGCACACTTTTAAAGTTGAAAACATTTACACGCTGTTTTACTACAAAGAGCCGAACAGCATTGACGTCACCAACGCCCATAGAGAACCATGGTTTAGACTGACGTAACTTGTCGTCACTGAAAATCAAGTGACTCGATGCGTTCATTGAAGTATGAACTATGTTGTTTTCTATAGGTTTACATTAGACTTTGCACTGGAAAATATAAATATACGACGTTGCCTAAACGTTGTGTGCCTGCTGGAAAAGGATCAGACTACAACCCTGCAGGCACAAAACGTTGGCTGAACGTTGAACTAACGTTGAAACAACGTTTTCAACGTTGTTTCAACGTTAGTTCAACGTTGAGTGCCTGCTGGGATATGGTCTCAGCGTCTTGCGTAGATAAGCAGATAAATGCTGATTCTAGGATACTATTTCGTCTCATGCGGAGTTAGATAAGTATGCATCATACCGAAGCCTTAATCTGAATCACTGGACATAAAGCATACGTAAATCTGAGAAAGCGATTGTGGTATATAACGAGGATACAAAAATGAGGATACCATTATTTTAGATAATTGTGGATAGAAAGTTCTCATCACGTCGGCACGTTCGTGTAATTAACCCCGATTTAAAACGCCAATTTGTGTAGAAAACCATGGGGGAAACCCCTATTTATCTCATTTCTGCCGCATAACATACATTGCGGGTACTCGTTAGAACCGCTTCATCGAGGCGGTTCTTACGAGCACCCGCAATCTATCTTTGGAACAGAATTAAGAGAGATATTACCATTTTTCATATAAAAATTGTCAGATCTATATTTATGAACGACAGGATTATATCATGGGTGTGGTAGTTTAAGATTCATTTCTCTAAGAGGGGCCGTAGTTTCTCAAAATAATGACACCATTACCCAAGTGTTTTGTTTGTGATTTCTTGACCGGCAGTTTGGCAGATTAATATTTGACCATGCAAGTAGTAAAATTCCTTCGATAAGACCTATTCAAAAGTGGTCTTTAAGACCAATTTCGAACAGTCCAAAAGGTGGTTTCTTTCAAGAAGACACTAAGTGCAAAAAACAACACGCATAAATATTTACTTAAAAAGTTTAAATATGTTTTTTAAAGGAGAATTAGTCTTAATTTTAGGTGGTCTTATTAGCGGATTTTCACTGTACATGCATTTTTAGGGTCGCAACGGTAAAAAAGTGAAATATATTAAAGTAGCGTTTAAAGATAGTTGCTGCTGCGTGATCTGTGATATTCAAGAGCTCTGTGTCATGAAAATCTTATACACATTTTAAATGATTTAAAATGAAAAACAGATGAATGTTTAGAACTGTGGATGCGACCTAGTTAACAGGAGGAAATAGTAGGTAGAACATTTTGTTTTTTCTTTTCTCTGTGCTTTGATTGATTTGATTGATTGAGGCTTTACGGACCTTTCAATATTATTATAGTTATGTCCAGCCGATCGTTTATCAGAGGTAGGCAAAAACCAGGGGTACCTACCTTCCAACGGAGAACTTGGCGTCTTGCGATATGGGCCCCGTCAAGCGATTTTGGTACTTATCGCCTATGCGAGCAGCGAAGGTTCAGGCGAGCCTGCGCATCCGCGCAGTCTCGCCAGAACCTTCGCTGCTCGCTCATACAAGCAGTGAATCAAGAGGAACCTTCAGACAGAAAGCCATATCCCTGGCCCCTCTGAATTGCTGGGCATGCGCAGTTAAAATTTGTCATGACGGAATGCTCGAAGACCCAAATTCGCTTGGCGCGGCTCATATGACGTGGGCATTACGAAAACACGCCTATACAAATACATTGTAAACTTTACCGCCGAAAAAAGGAAAATTTTTAGCTGAAAAAAGGGATATGTTTCTTATTCTTGCTCAAAATATAGTTGTGGGTACTCATTAGAACCGCCTAATCGAGGCGGTATAATCGAGTACCCACAACCTATATTTTAGAAGAGAAATAAGAAAAATCAGGTTTATCCCTTTACTGTATAAAAGTGGGGTTCAAGGGGGTCACTCCCCGTGGCCCGAACTCACAGCGACCTATATGTTAAGAGTACGGCGATGTAGAGTTAATGTTTTCTTTGTTATCATGAGGTCACTTTTTATTGTTATTGATGCGTTTATTATTATTATTATTATTATTATTATTATTATTATTATTACTATTCAGAGAAATTAGGCTTGAAGTATCATCTGAACCCATATTCTAACACAGCGCGCCTATATAGGCAATGGAAAATTACTGTGTTTTATTCTGCAACAAATCACAGCTCGGAAGAGCGTGACGAGTGACGTCATTAAAAACTGCCAGTTTATGACGTCACTAGTCGATTTCCTTGACGTTAGACGGTGTAACGTCATTTTCTTGCAATGAAAACGTTAGAAAAGGATGTAAATGCATGTGTTTCAATCGATAATTTTAGCGGGATTTCTTCTAACAATGGCGAACAGTTGTGAGATTTTGAAGGAAACAACAGCATTATTGCCGATTTTCAGCGTGTTAGAATCGAAATAGATCAGCTGTAGTCTGTGATTTGTTGAGTAATAAATCACAGTTTGTCGGTCAGTTGTAAGTAGACAAATCACGCGCGCTACGCGCTCGTGATTTGTCTACTTTACAACTGACCCCCAAACTGTGATTTATTACTCAACAAACTTTCACAGCTAGAGCTGATCTATTTCTTAAACGAAAACACATACATAAACTTAAACAAATACATGTAAATTTAACCGCCGGAAAAGGGAAAATTTGAAGATGAAATGTTTTTTATTTTTCTTATTTCTGCTCAAAAAATAGATTGTGGGTCTACGTTAGAACCGCCTCATCGTGCTTCTAACGGGTACCCACAATCCATATTTTAAAGCCGAAATAAGAAAAATAAGGTTTACCCCAGCAAACCCCAGTTTTACTATATAAAAGTGGGGTTCAAGGGGTCAAAATTATATAGGCGTGTTTTCGTGATGCGTACTAGATGGGATATCAAAGCATAATTCTCCGAAAAATCATTCGATTAAGGTGGCTTTGGTTTATGTATGTGCCTGTCCAGGAAAAGTTTTGTTAAATAAATCGACCGACTCCATATGCCGACTAAAAGAGTATTGACTGGGTCATCAAAACTGCAGACATACAAACACACAAACATCAGACAAAATGTATTCAATCCGATTCATATCAGAACAACACGTCGCGTGAACAAGTCCGTGAAATGAACAACCCCCCCCCCCCCCCTGAACCCAGTTTTATATAGAGAAAACTGGGGTTTACGGGGGTATACATTATTTTTCTTATTTCTGTCCCAAGACATAGGTTGTGTGTACTCTCGTTAGAACCGCCTCATTTACGTGAACAAGTTCGTGAAATGAACTCCCCCTGAACCCCATTTTATATAGAGAAAACAGGGGTTTACGGGGTATACATTATTTTTTTCTTATTTTTTTCTTATTTCTGTCCCAAGACATAGGTTGTGGGTACACGTTAGAACGCCTCATTGAGGCGGTTCTAACGAGCATCCACAAGTTTGCAGTAAAAATAAAAAAAACATGGATTTTCATCAGAAAAGTAGCCATTTTGGAGATGTGAAAAATACACTATGTTGCACGGGCTTGTTTAGACTGACATCAGTCCTAGATGTTGATGGTTTTTTCCATGCTTGCCACATTTTATCTTATGCCATCATGCCAGGCTAGATTTTATATTATGCTGTCTAACAAGGGCTCGAGAGAGAGAGAGAGAGAGAGAGAGAGAGAGAGAGAGAGAGAGAGAGAGAGAGAGAGAGAGAGAGAGAGAGAGAGAGAGAGAGAGAGAGATTTAATTAGTAAGGGGAACTGAGGAAGGGGTATATTTTTATTCATCTAAGGATTACTTAATATATAAGTCTAGGGCTTGTTATCCTAATGAGAAATACAATGCGAATCCATTCTGAAAATGGGTCGCGGTCGAGGATTACAGACCAGACCCACAGAACAGTGAAACTAGGGCGGTGGAACTACTTGTACTCAAAGGGGCTGTGTGGGCTAAAACTGACCGCACAAGAGTACTGGTAAACCACTTAGAAGGACTAAGCCTGCCCAGTCCATGCGGTGTGAGCCGGACGGTTCAGTATATATAAGCTGAGTGGCAGGGCTTGAGATGTCATTTCATCTAAATGTAGGGAAAACTGGAAGCAATGCCTCCAAAATGAACTAAATAATGTTGACGGGGACGTTAAAGCTCAATTCAAACAAACAAACGTGTATAACTTCTGTTGAACCCATCAATTCCTTGCTTCCCAAATTTGGGAAATTGGCAAACAGCGATCTGGGTTTTAACTGTTTGCTTAGAGCATGGGCTTTTTTGCTTACATAAATGACAATGGCATCTTCCACGTAGTAATTAGGAGTGGTCCATTTCAGATTATAAGGATGTCAGGTTTGTTTTTGTTCGTGGCAAATTTTACAACAATAACTGTTCTTTAAGCAAACAATGTAATCCCAGATCAGACGCCGCGTTCTGCGGCGTCTGATCTGGGTCTGCACTGTTTGCCAATGTCCCAGAAAAGGGCCGCTAGACAAATATGGGTTAAAGCTTGGGTATTTAAAGCGCGCTAAATTATGCCAACGGACGTGCTCCGAACAATCACGCGGACGGACAATTCTTGTATATAGGATTATTATTGAAAAAATGTATATCTTGCCTTGAAGGTATTTCCTGTATTAGAAGAAGAAATTAATAGATAAGATTTATGTAACAACATCTAGATCTTTTATCAGCTGATGTTTTATTGGTTTCATATTGGCACGTTATGGATGGTATTAAATGCAGCACGCCTCTGCAAAAGGCACTGTTAACCCAAATATGACACACTAATGAAACAAAATGAGCCGGCGCATGACAAAACCTACAATAAGACCAGTGTGACCAGAAGAGACTCAAATCAACCTGCGCACCCATCCACTATGACAAGACCTTATGCTAATGTCTCTTTGCATACATATTAGCCTATAGTAGGTACATGCGACCAGCGAAGACTCTGGTCAGACTGCGCGAATGCGCAGGCTGATCTGAGTCTTCGCTGTTCGCTGAAGACATTTTGTAGATTTTGTCATGCACTGGCTCAAAGAGAACCAAAGCACTGTTCTCTGTGTGAAGGCGGGAAAACAGGTAATGAGCGGACGAAAACTGTTTCCTGTACTGTAAGCAAACAGTGTAGACCCAGATCAGACACCGCAATGGGGCTTGGAGAAATAGACTGGACTGCATGATGCTTCCACGCAGAGCTGGAACTGACAGCACACGAGTACTGATAGACCGCTTAGCCTGTCCAGGCAAAGTAAGTCGGACGTTCCAATGCTTTTAAGCCCTATTGGTTTCATTAGGCAGCAGGGCTTGAGAAGTCATTTCATCTGTGTGTCGGGTAAAAGTCCTACACAATTGAATGCAACGTCTAAAAATGACCTAAATAGTGTTGACGGGAACATTAAACCTCAATTCAAACAAACAAAAGCAATGGACCTCCGTGGTCTTGTGGGTTAGAGCTCTGTCGAGCGTTCGTTGATTACGTCAACAGTTTTATGTGTTGCGTACTACGAAGGCCTAGTACACACGATTTAAAGGGAATGGCAATTGTCACGGTCTCTCCCCGCTGTGGTCTCGAGCCTCGCTGGGGTCAAGTTCTACAACGGAAGGTCAGGTGGTTTTCCTCCGTGTGGTGACTGCTCCAGGTTTCGCCATTCTCCGATTACCGATAAGTGAAATAACCATGAAAGGGCCGTAAAATGAAAACAAAAAAAAAAAGGAAGGGGAGGGTGCCAAAAGGTATACATATAAGCAGAGTTAAATTGCTGGTCTCCAAGTGACTACCACTGACGTCCGCGCAAAAAAGCGAACTCCGGATAATGGTTATTTCTTATCGTTGTGACTTCAGAGTACTGTGTAAATGAATCATGAACAGGGCGCATGTACTTGGCACATGTACAATCCAGCAGGTATTTTCCGTTTTCTTAACCCATTTTGTACCAGAAACCCCAAAACGCAAAATGTGGCGTCTGATCAGGGCCTCCACTGTTTGCTAAAAGTTCAGTCATTTGCCAAATAAATTTTGATGAAAACGCAACCTGACACCCCAAACTTTTGAAATGGACTCCTGCTATATACATTTGTATAAGGAGGAAGATTCCATTTGGTACAAAAAGGGTTAAAGTACTTAACCCATAAAATGCTAGTCACGACAATTTTCGTCTGCTTTGCCGTCTGCCGGTTACCTTAGAAGTATTTTTTGCAAACAGTGTGGACCCAGATCAGACTGCTCCTGTAGAGCAGTCTGATCTGGGCCCACACTGTTGACCTGTATGCGAACATAATTAAAAAAGTTTGCAAAAAAAAAAAAAAAAAATCAACAGACGACATAAGCAGACGACATTTTAATATCTAGTTTTTCTCGGCGTCTTAAGGGTTCAAACAAAACAGTGAATGTCCCCCTTTTATAATCATTTTCCCAGCCCTACACTCAAAGATAATCCGGCCCCGCCCATCGAGTCAGACCGTCCATGCTTATAAACCCTATTGGTTTCATTGGGCGACTGGGCTTGAGATGTCATTTCATCTCAATTTCGGGTAAAAGTCCTACAAAATTGGAAGCAACGTCTCCAAAATGACCTGTATACAGTGTTGAAGGGGACGTTAAACCTCAAATCAAACGAACAAACATTTTTTGTCTTCTTTGCAGTGTGCCGGGTACCTTAAAGTCTCATCTGGGTTCACACTGAATGTCTGTATGCAAAAATGTTTTTAAAAAGTTTGAAAAAAAAAAAAATAAATAAATAAATAAATAAATAAATAAATAAATAATCAGCAGACGACATAAGCAGACGACATTTTAATATCTAGTTTTTCTCGGCGTCTTAAAGGTTCAAACAAAACGTTGTATGTCCCCCTTTAGAATCATTTTCCCAGCCTACACTGAAAGATAATACGGCCTCCGCCCATCGGAGCTTGAAGAAATAGATGGGCTGCATGATGCTTCCACGCAGAGCTGAAACCGTCCGCACACTTGTACTGGTAAACCGCTTAGAGGATCTAAGCCTGTCTACCCAGGAACCGCGGTGCGAGCCGAACCGTCCATGATTATAAACCCTATTGGTTTCATTGGGCGACAGGGCTCGAGATGTCATTTCATCTCAGTGTCGAGTAAAAGTCACACAAAGTTGGAAGCAATGTCTCTAAAATGACCTATACTGTGTTTCCGGGGACGTATAGCCTCAAATCAAAGAAAAAAAAAAAGAATCACCGACCAGTCTCAGTGTTTTTAGTACTTTGATTATAAACAGTAGTTTACGTTGTTGGCTAGAACTGTCAGATTTGATTGACACCCGCTGTGATGAGCGCTAACCAGAGTTGAACTGTATCAGTGGCTTATCAGCGATGTATCTGCATCAGAACGTACAGTAGTTGGAATTTATCATTTTCTGAAAGATACAGGTGGAAATATACATCATATTGGATTTATAGATACCCCAAGGTAAAGAACATTGATTGTTGTATGCTAATATTTCAACGTATCTCATTTTATTCCAATTTTCAATATTTTATAATACATGTATACAGAAGCAATAAAATCTGCAGTTAACATAAAGTTCCCAATTAAGGGGAATGGGAACACCTGGCAGATTTTTCTGCTATTTTTCAAAGGGAGACAACTTTCGGGACTTCCTGTTTTCTTTTCTATAAGCCCTGTCCCACTGAAAAAAGGGTCTACTCTTAAAGGAAAGTATTTGCTCCTCAGGAGCAAATTCTTTCCTTTAAGAGTTGGCCCCTGTTGACATGGGAGACAAATATACTTTTGCAGAAGTTGCCTCCCCTGCAGGTGCTCCCATTCCCCTTAAATGTATTGTCGTTGAGATTGTGTGTAATAAAACTGTAAAATTATTTCAGTTAGGTATTTTGATTTCAACAATGGCAAGCTTTGTGTTTCGCTCATCGATGAAAGCCTTTCGTTTCTATTACGTAACGATAAAAATAACCGAATAAAAGAAAATAAATTGTTATAGTCATGCAATATGATGATAAATTGCATGAACAAAGATGCATTCAATTTTCTTATTTTTTAGATGAAAGATTGATTTTTCGCGAGTATTGGAACGGCCTCATCCTGGAGGTTCTAACGAGTACTCACCATCTGTATCTTGTAGCAAAATAAGAGAATATTTTTTATGCGTGTAAAATCAATTTTCCGTACATAAATGAAGTTGGGATTTCCCAGGACATCGCTTACACGGATTTGTTACATCAAAAACTTACCCGCAGTCTTATTTGATTTAAACATATTTTATTGCTTATAACATAAGATACAAGCAAATGAGTTGGGCCACAAGTTCTAGCAACATTAGTTACGGCCCTTCCCAAGTACAAAATACAGTTTTAAGCAATTCACAAATGACAAATCAAACATAACCACACGAGTATGGGGACTATCAATAGAGAAGAGAAATATCCAAGAAATAAGGAGAAAGGATAGATATGGGTATAGGTAGAACGTCTTGAAATATATCTTCAAAATGCAGAAATAACCGGAACACAATTAGCAGCAACATTTCTCTCAACCTCTCGGAAGTTACTCTATACGAATCAATACGTAAACACACCTAATCAAATATACCGGTAAAATTTTACCACTGAAAGTGATTTTTCCAAGTAAAATTCCAGATACTCCCCATATCCACGCCCATAACACAGACTGCGGGTATCCGCTAGAACCGCCCCAGTGAGGCAGTCCAAACGAGCACCCACACTCCATGCTCTAGGGCAAGAACAAGATAAATACTGTCTACACCTGGAGGTCCCCATTTCTACTATATAAAGTGGAGTTCAAGGGGATCGAATTTATATAGGCGTGTTTTCCTGATGAGTGTTTATAATGCCTAAAAGCGGTTGGTATCCTTTATGTATTCCTGTACACTATGAAATATCGTTGAGTTTTCTTCGAAAGAAAGTGACTCTCTGCCATTTAGTAGAGTATTTATATTTAGTGGATGGAATCTGTGGGTATTGTGAAAGAGTTTTCGCCGTTCGTTTGTATATCTATAACATTGAAAGAAATAATGTTCTGCGTCTTCTATACTTGTTCCACATTCACATTGTGCATTTTCTCTTAATCTGTTTCTAAATAAGTCATTGTGTAAGTTGCTGCAATTATTTCTAATACATGCGTGTACTACTAATAATTTTCTGTTACCATACAAGAAATATTGTGGTACGTTTGGTGCAATAAACCGTGAGATCACTGAGTAAAGCGCTTTTAAAACTTGATAATGTGGGTTTGTTTCGAATTTCTTGAGGTAGTTGGTTCCATAAACTTGTAGAAGATGGTATGAAGGATCTAGAGAAAACTTGCGTTCTTTGGTTTTGAATAACAAAGTCGTCGCTGTTTCGTAAAGTATAATGAGATGTCATACCCACAATTGGAGGAAAAAGATTAGTTAGAAACTCTGGTAACATGGCATTCTTGGATTTAAACACAAGAACTATCTTCTGATAGTTTCGCCGGTCAGCTAATGAAAGCCATCCAATTTCAGAATATAATTTGGCAATAGAAACTGATCTAGTTAAACCACTAACAATCCTTGCAGCTTCATGTTGTATTTTTTCGAGACTATCTTTTTCATACATTGTACAACCATCCCATACTGCAGATGCGTATTCGAGAATCGGTCTTAAAAACGATAAATAAATCTGATTTAGTGCTTTTCTGTGAAGTTTATAGTTTAATTTACGCATCATACCTAGAATTTTTGCAGCGGAGGTTAACATATTGTTGATATGTTCGTGCCATTTGGCATCGTGGCTAAATGAAATTCCTAAATGTTTGTGCTGGTCTACAAATTTTACTTGTGTGTCATCAAACATTAATACAGGTGGATTTATATCCTTTTCCAGTGTAAATAACATTGCTTCTGTTTTTGCTGGGTTAAAGTCAACTAACCATTGTTTTGCCCAAATTGAAATGGCATGCAGGTCATGGTTTAAGATACCTTCACCCGCAGTCTTTACCCATAGCAATTGCTATTCTGTATCCACTTACCAAAATGTATTGAAATTTTTAGCACCAAAAAATGAAAAAAAATCAGATAAAAAATTCTGATATTTTTTCATATTTCTGCCAAAAACATAGAGTGTTAGTGTGGGAACTCGTTAGAACCGCCTCGCACCGCTTTGCCTGTGCAGGCTTAGATCCTCTAAGCGGTTTACCAGTAGTCGTGTGCGGTCGGTTGCAGCTCTGCGTGGAAGTATCCTGCAGCCAATCAATTTCTACAAGCCCCGATGGGCGGGGGCCGTTAATAAATGATGTCATTTCAATGGACAACTAAACATGAAAGTTGGCATAAGTCCGTAGATAACTGATATGCTCTTGTGGTCTATTTGCCCAATGGCTGAACCCATATATGCCTAGCGGCACGTTTTGGGGACACTGAAGTTT
The DNA here is from genome assembly GCA_963580285.1 of Lucinisca nassula. NCBI lineage: Eukaryota > Metazoa > Mollusca > Bivalvia > Lucinida > Lucinidae > Lucinisca > Lucinisca nassula. The sequence continues at coordinate 22,502,593 of OY757021.1, forward strand.
GCAAACAGTGCATACCCAGATCAGACGCCGCAATCTGGGTTTTCATTGTTTGCTTAAAGAACATACATTTATGTAAATCTTACCAGAAACAAAATAAACCTGATACCCATATTCTTACGGCCCCGCCCATCGGGGCTTGATATAATGGCTGCATGATGCTTCCAGGCAGAGCTGAATCCGACACACACACGAGTACTGGTAAACCAGTTAGAAGATCTAAGCCTGCCCAGGCAAAGCGGTGTGAGTGTCGGACCGTCCATGCTTATAAACCCTATTGGTTTCATTGGGCGACAGGGGTTGAGAAGTCATTTCACCTCAATGTCGGGTAAAAGTCCCACAAAATTGGAAGCAACGTCTCCAAAATGACCTTTACAGTGTTGATGGGGACGTTAAACCTCAAATCAAACAAACAAACAAACCCCTATTCTTAGTAATGGACCACTCCAAACTTATAAGGTGGAAGTTTCTATTGTCATATATGGGTTAAATATTTTTCTCACTACGATAACACGGCCCCCGCCCATAGGGGCTTAAAGAAATATATGGGCTGCATGATGCTTCCACGCAGAGCTGAATCCGGCCCGCACACTAGTACTGGTAAACCGCTTAGAGGATCTAAGCCTGTCCAGGAACCGCGGTGCGAGGCGGACCGTCCATGCTAATAAACCCTATTGGTTTCATTGGGCGACAGGGCTTGAGATGTCATTTCATCTCAATGTCGGGTAAAAGTCCCACAAAATTGGAAGCAACGTCTCCAAAATGACCTTTACAGTGTTGACGGGGACGTTAAACCTCAAATCAAACAAACAAACTACGATAACACACCCGTGCGAATCAGTGGTGCATTTTTACACATCTCCAAAATGGCCATTTTTCTGATGAAGATCCGCGATATTTTTCTTATAAATACTGCAAACATAGGCTGTGGGTGCTCGTTAGAACCGCCTCAATGAGGCGGTTCTAACGAGTACCCACAACCTATGTCTTGGAGCAAGAATTAGAAAAATAATGTATACCCCCGTAAACCCCAGTTTTCTCTATATAAAGTGGGGTATAGGGGGTCTTCATTTCACGGATTTGTTCACGTGATGTTGAAAGGTATCGGTGTGCGCTTATTAGATAACGTAATAATGTCGGTAGGTACGGTAGCTGCGGCGCGAAAAGTCAAGCGCACGGAATTACGTCACTTTGATAACGCATTCGTGAATTATGGCGATCTACACGAAAGTTGTGAACAAATCAATTTTGGTCGTAGCAGAAGCATGGAGTTCTCAAGCGACGGCATGAATGACAAAACTAAGATAAGACCTGTACGCCCCCATCCCTACCCCGCAACACGGGGCTAGGAGAAACAAATTTGGCTGCATGGTGCTTCAACAGAGAGCTGAAACCTACCGCACAAGAGTACTGGTAAACCGTTTAGAAAGGTCTAAGCCAGCCCAGGCCAAGTGGTGCAAGTTGGACCATCCACGTTTGTTTTGTTTGGACGGTAGTGCTTGAGTTTTAAAGTAACTGGCAGACGAAAAAGCAGACGACAATTGTCGTGACGGGCATTTAACGGGTTAGCCCATTTAGTACCAGAAACCCAAAAACGGATACCCTGGCAAACAATGCAGTCCCAGATCAGATGCCACAGAACGCGGCGTCTGATCAGGGCCTACACTGTCTGTAAAAAAATTAATAGATTTTCCGAACAAATTTTGAAGAAAACACAACCGGACACCCCTAAATTTTTAAATGGGCTCCTGCTATATATTAGGAGGAAGATTCCATTCGGTACGAAAAAGGTTAAGTTACGCCGTATGTGAGTGTTTGAGTTGTACGTCCCACCAACAGCCAAGGTCATATGGAGACGGGGCCTCGGTTTAAAGTTTCATCCGAAAGTCTGGAGAAGCCCGGGATCGATACTGCGACCCCTGGTTTACAAGGCGAGTAGCGTAACCACTACACCACGGATGCTTCCACGCCGTATGTGAGAAAAGAGTATGAGGTGCAAGCTGCCGGTGCATGCCCTCTCAGTCAGCCAATGCTCTCATCAGCTTGGTCCTTTCCGAAAAAAAAAAAAGAATATGTAGTCTACACTCAGAATCTCGGTCAGCACAAAAAAGCGTGACAACGCCGGGTCGACATTGAGACGACGTCACTTCATATCAAAACCGGACGTCTTGAGAAGCGGCACCGTATTTTAAGTCGACCTTCAGTGACTCGGCACTGTATATTAAGTCGAACTTTGATGACTGGGCACTGTATCTTAAGTCGAATATCAGAGTATCCGCACTGTATATTTAGTCGAACTTCAATGACTGGGCACTGTATGATAACACGAATATCAGAGTCTCGGCACTGTATATCAAGTCGAACTCCAGTGACTCGGTACTGTATATTATGTCGAACTATACTCACCGGAAATTGAAACTATACACTCATTTTTAAGTTGTCACTGGCGAAACATTTTAATGAAATTTGAATTGCAATTATATAAATTATCATCAGTGGCATATCTGATTTATCGAATAAAATGTTTAATGATAGCTACGATTTAACGGGTAGAGCCACAGGCTCAAAGCAAGGGTCAAAAGTATGCTGTTCAAGTTTCCATTGGGTCAAACTTTTTGTGTCGCGAATGTGATTCCCATTTTTGCCAGTTATTACGCATCATCTAACTTGGGAAATATTGTTTACAAAATGAAAATTTCCACAATGGTTGAAATGTTATCGACGTTTAAATATTGGACCAAACCACCGGAAGTGAGCGAAAAGTATGGCATTTCTGATTGCGGTTTTTGTTTTTATCAATATTTAAGACACAGCTAAGAATGCTAAAACGACTGAAGGCACTTTCGGGTCGATTTTTGGGTTGAAACATTATTTTGAAAATTTCGCAAAAAAAAGCAGTTTTTGAGATTTCAGTACAATGTTTGTTTCTCGATAATTTTTAGATGTTATGTTATTTTTTTATTCCTTGCTTTTTACTTGTTACCTATACGCAAAAAATGTTGAAGTCAAAATTCGATTACAAACAGATTTTGTGAAAAATGCATTTTTTTACGTTTTTCCCAAAGACATTTATTTTGAACACCAGATTTTCTTTAAATTGTTACAGGATTCATGTCGATAGTTAGTAAAGTCCTTAATCAGTAATTTTTAACTGAATTATCCACTTGTTTTGTCAGGCGAGACAATTTAAAAGTGTATAATTTCTATTTCCGGTCAGTATAGGTACTGTATATTAAGTCGAATTTCAGTGACTAGGTATATACTGTATATTAAGTCGAACTTCGGTGACTCATCCCTGTATATTAAGTCGAACTCCAGTGACTCGGCACTGTATATTAAGACGAACTTCAGTGACTCGGCACTATAGTCTCCGCACTGTATATTAAGTCGAACTTCAATGACTCGGCACTACATATTAAGATGAACTACAGTGACTGGGTACTGTATATTAAGTCGAACTCCTGTGACTCAGCCCTGTATTTTAAGTCGAACTCAAGTGACTCGGCACTATATATTAAGACGAACTACAGTGACTCGGCACTGTATATTTAGACGAACTTTGGGGACTCGGGACTGTGTATTAAGACGAACTATATATAGTGACTCGGCGCTACATATTAAAACGAACTCAAGTGACTCGGTACTGTATATTAAGTCGAACTTCAGTGACTCGGTACTGTATATGATGTCGAACTCCAGTGACTAGGTACCTTATATTAAGTCAAACTTCAGTGACTAGGTACTGTATATTTAGTCGAACTTCGGTGACTCAGCCCTGTATATTAAGTCGAACTCCAGTGACTCGGCACTGTATATTAAGACGAACTTCAGTGACTCGGCACTATAGTCTCCGCACTGTATATTAAATCGAACTTCAATGACTCGGCACTATATATTAAGACGATCTACAGTGACTGGGTACAGTATATTGAGTCGAACTCCAGTGACTGAAATGACATTTCAAGCCCTGCCGCCCAACTGTATATTTAGTCGAACTTCAATGACTGGGCACTGTATGATAACACGAATATCAGAGTCTCGGCACTGTATATCAAGTCGAACTCCAGTGACTCGGTACTGTATATTATGTCGAACTAGGTACTGTATATTAAGTCGAATTTCAGTGACTAGGTATATACTGTATATTAAGTCGAACTTCGGTGACTCATCCCTGTATATTAAGTCGAACTCCAGTGACTCGGCACTGTATATTAAGACGAACTTCAGTGACTCGGCACTATAGTCTCCGCACTGTATAATAAGTCGAACTTCAATGACTCGGCACTACATATTAAGATGAACTACAGTGACTGGGTACTGTATATTAAGTCGAACTCCTGTGACTCAGCCCTGTATTTTAAGTCGAACTCAAGTGACTCAGCACTGTATATTAAGACGAACTACAGTGACTCGGCACTGTATATTTAGACGAACTTCGGGGACTCGGGACTGTGTATTAAGACGAACTATATATAGTGACTCGGCGCTACATATTAAAACGAACTCAAGTGACTCGGTACTGTATATTAAGTCGAACTTCAGTGACTCGGTACTGTATATGATGTCGAACTCCAGTGAGTAGGTACCTTATATTAAGTCAAACTTCAGTGACTAGGTACTGTATATTTAGTCGAACTTCGGTGACTCAGCCCTGTATATTAAGTCGAACTCCAGTGACTCGGCACTGTATATTAAGACGAACTTCAGTGACTCGGCACTATAGTTTCCGCACTGTATATTAAATCGAACTTCAATGACTCGGCACTATATATTAAGACGATCTACAGTGACTAGGTACAGTATATTGAGTCGAACTCCAGTGACTGAAATGACATTTCAAGCCCTGCCGCCCAATAAAACCAATAGGGTTTATAAGCATGGGCGGTCCGACTTGCACTGTATATAAAATCGAACTTCAGGGACTCGGCACTGTATATTGTCAAATTTTAGTGACTGGACACTAATAATTAAGTGGAACTTCAGTGACTGGGCACAGTATATTAAGACGAACTTCAGTGACTTGGCACTGTATATTAAGTCGAACTTCAGAGACTCGGCACGGTATATTAAGTCGAACTTCAGTGACTCGGAACTCTATAATAAGTCGAACTATAGTGACTTGGCACTGTGTATAAAGTCGACCTTCAGTGACTCGGCACTGTATATTAAGACTAACTTTAGAGACTCGGTACTGTATATTGAGTCGAACTTCAGTGACTCGGTTCTGTATATTAAGACGAACTTCAGTGACTCGGTACTGTATATTAAGACGAACTTCAGTGACTCGGCTCTATATATTAAGTCGAACTTCAGTGACTCGGCCCAATATATTAAGTCGAATTTCAGTGACTCGGCACTGTATATTCAGACGAATTTCAGTGATTCGGTACTGTATATTAAGACGACTTTCATTGACTCGGTACTGTATAGAAAGAGGAACTTCAGTGACTCGGTACTGCTTATTAAGACGAACTTCAGTGACTCAGTACTGCATATTAAGACGAACTTCAGTGACTCGGTACTGTATATTAAGACGAACTTCAGTGTCTCGGTACTTTATATTAAGACGAACTTCAGTAACTCGGTACTGCATATTAAGACGAACTTCTGTGACTCGGTGCTGTATATGAAGACGAACTACAGTGAATCGCCACTATTAAGACGAACTTCAGTGACTCGGTACTGTATATTAAGACGAACGTCAATGACTCGGCACTGTATATTAAGATGAACTTCACTGACTCGGTACTGTATATTAAGACAAACTTCAGCGACTCGGTACTGCTTCTTCAGACAAACGTCAGTGACTCAGAACTGTATATTAAGACGAACTACAGTGACTCGGCACTTATATTAAGACCAATTTCAGTAACTCTGTACTGTTTATTAAGACGAACTTCAGTGACTCGGTACTGTATATTAAGACGAACTTTAGTGACTCGGTACTGTATGTTAAGACGAACTTCAGGGACTCGGTATTGTATATCAAGAAGAACTTCAGTGACTCAGAACTGTATATTAAGACGAACTACAGTGACTCGGCACTGTATATTTAGACGAACTTCGGGGATTCGGGACTGTGTATTAAGACGAACTATATATAGTGACTCGGCGCTACATATTAAAACGAACTCAAGTGACTCGGTACTGTATATTAAGTCGAACTTCAGTGACTCGGTACTGTATATGATGTCGAACTCCAGTGACTAGGTACCTTATATTAAGTCAAACTTCAGTGACTAGGTACTGTATATTTAGTCGAACTTCGGTGACTCAGCCCTGTATATTAAGTCGAACTCCAGTGACTCGGCACTGTATATTAAGACGAACTTCAGTGACTCGGCACTATAGTTTCCGCACTGTATATTAAATCGAACTTCAATGACTCGGCACTATATATTAAGACGATCTACAGTGACTGGGTACAGTATATTGAGTCGAACTCCAGTGACTGAAATGACATTTCAAGCCCTGCCGCCCAATAAAACCAATAGGGTTTATAAGCATGGGCGGTCCGACTTGCACTGTATATAAAGTCGAACTTCAGGGACTCGGCACTGTATATTGTCAAATTTTAGTGACTGGACACTAATAATTAAGTGGAACTTCAGTGACTGGACACAGTATATTAAGACGAACTTCAGTGACTGGGCACTGTATATTAAGTCGAACTTCAGAGACTCGGCACGGTATATTAAGTCGAACTTCAGTGACTCGGCACTCTATAATAAGTCGAACTATAGTGACTTGGCACTGTGTATAAAGTCGACCTTCAGTGACTCGGCACTGTATATTAAGACTAACTTTAGAGACTCGGTACTGTATATTGAGTCGAACTTCAGTGACTCGGTTCTGTATATTAAGACGAACTTCAGTGACTCGGTACTGTATATTAAGACGAACTTCAGTGACTCGGCTCTATATATTAAGTCGAACTTCAGTGACTCGGCCCAATATATTAAGTCGAATTTCAGTGACTCGGCACTGTATATTCAGACGAATTTCAGTGATTCGGTACTGTATATTAAGACGACTTTCATTGACTCGGTACTGTATAGAAAGAGGAACTTCAGTGACTCGGTACTGCTTATTAAGACGAACTTCAGTGACTCAGTACTGCATATTAAGACGAACTTCAGTGACTCGGTACTGTATATTAAGACGAACTTCAGTGTCTCGGTACTTTATATTAAGACGAACTTCAGTAACTCGGTACTGCATATTAAGACGAACTTCTGAGACTCGGTGCTGTATATGAAGACGAACTACAGTGAATCGGCACTATTAAGACGAACTTCAGTGACTCGGTACTGTATATTAAGACGAACGTCAATGACTCGGTACTGTATATTAAGATGAACTTCACTGACTCGGTACTGTATATTAAGAAAAACTTCAGCGACTCGGTACTGCTTCTTCAGACAAACTTCAGTGACTCAGAACTGTATATTAAGACGAACTACAGTGACTCGGCACTTATATTAAGACCAATTTCAGTAACTCTGTACTGTATATTAAGACGAACTTCAGTGACTCGGTACTGTATATTAAGACGAACTTTAGTGACTCGGTACTGTATGTTAAGACGAACTTCAGGGACTCGGTATTGTATATCAAGAAGAACTTCAGTGACTCAGAACTGTATATTAAGACGAACTACAGTGACTCGGCACTTATATTAAGACCAATTTCAGTAACTCAGTACTGTATATTAAGACGAACTTCAGTGACTCGGTACTGTATATTAAGACGAACTTTAGTAACTCGGTACTGTATATTAAGACGAACTTCAGGGACTCGGTACTGTATATCAAGAAGAACTTCAGTGACTCGGTACTGTATATTAAGACGAACTACCGTGACTCGGCACTAATATTAAGGCGAACTTCAGTGACTCGGAACTGTATATTTAGACGAACAGCAGGGACTCGGTATTGTATATCAAGAAGAACTTCAGTGACTCAGTACTGTATATAAAGACGAACTACCGTGACTCGGCACTTATATTAAGACGAACTTCAGTGACTCGGTACTGTATATTAAGACGAACTTCAGTGTCTCGGTACTGTATGGTAAGACGAACTTCAGTGACTCTGTACTATATATTAAGTCGAACTTCAGTGACTCGGCACTTTATATTAAGACGAAATTCAGTGACTCGGTACTGTATATTCAGACAAACTTCAGTGACTCGGTACTGTATATAAAGATGTACTTCAGTGACTCGGTACTGTATAGTAACACGAACTTCAGTGACTCGGCACTGTATATTAAGACGAACTACAGTGACTCGGTACTTTTATTAAGACGAACTTCAGTGACTCGGTACTGTATATAAAAACGAACTTCAGTGACTCGGTACTGTATATTAAGACGAACTTCAGTGACTCGGTACTGTATATCAAGACGCACTTCAGTGACTCGGCACTGTATATTAAGACGAACTTCAGTGACTCGGTACTAATAATTTAAGTCGAACCTCAGTGACTCTGCACTGTATATTAAGTCGAACTTCAGTGACCCGGCATTGTATTTTTAAGACGAACTACAGTGACTCGACACGTTATATTAAGATGAACTTCAGTGACTCGGCATTGTATATTAAGACGTACTACAGTGACTCGGCACGTTATATTAAGACGTACTTCCATGACTCAGCACTGTATATTAAGACGAACTTCAATGACTCGGCACTGTATATTTAGACGAACTACAGTGACTCAGCATTGTATATAAAGTCGGACTTCAGTTACTCAAATACCTTGGAGATCCTGAAAATCATAGACTCGGCAAAGTAAATCGAACTTTATTTACTCGGCACTATGTAGTAAGTCGAACTTTAGTGACTCGTCTCTTTATATTAAATCGAACTTCAGTGTCTCGACAGTGTCTATTAAGTCGAATATCAGTGACTCGGTACTGTATATAAAGACGAGCTTCAGTGACTCAGCACTGTATAGTAAGTCTAACTTCAGTGACTCGGCACTATATATAAGTCGAACGTAATTGTCTCAGCACTGTATATTAAGCCGAACTTATGTCTCAGTACTGTATATAAAGTCGAACTTCGAATTTCAGTGACTCGGAACTGTATATTAAGTCGAACGTCAGTGACTCGGCACTGTATATTAAGTCGACCTTCATTTACTTGGCGCTGTATATTAAGTCGGACTTCAGTGATTCGGCACTGTATAGTAAATTGAACGTCAGTGACTCGGCACTATATAGTAAGTCGAACTTTAGTGACTCGTCTCTTTATATTAAATCGAACTTCAGTGTCTCGACAGTGTCTATTAAGTCGAATTTCAGTGACTCGGTACTGTATATAAAGACGAGCTTCAGTGACTCAGCACTGTATAGTAAGTCTAACTTCAGTGACTCGGCACTATATATAAGTCGAACGTAATTGTCTCAGCACTGTACATTAAGCCGAACTTATGTCTCAGTACTGTATATAAAGTCGAACTTCGAATTTCAGTGAATCGGAACTGTATATTAAGTCGAACGTCAGTGACTCGGCACTGTATATTAAGTCGACCTTCATTTACTTGGCGCTGTATATTAAGTCGAACTTCAGTGATTCGGCACTGTATAGTAAATTGAACGTCAGTGACTCGCCACTATATTATATTAAGTCGAACTTCAGTGACTCAGCTCTGTATTTTGACTCGAACTGCAGTGACCTGGTACGGCATAATACTCTGTGATCGGCATTGCATAGTAAGTCGAACTTCAGTAACTGGAACACCTTTGAAATCAAGAAAAATTTGTCCGAGACAGAGCTAGTTACAAACGAAAGCACGCTTGTGTAAAAAAATATATATATCTTTATCGTTGAAACGCGAAACATTCTCGTACAAACAAGAAAAATTCTCGTACGGACAAGAAATTTTCGCCTAAATCAGTGAAACTGTGGTACGAACGAGAAAAAATCTCGCAAGAACGACATTACTTCTCGTAGTAACGAGACCGAATATCGTAAGAGTATTTGTCGTCTGTACGAGAAAAGTTCTCGTTTGTGCGAGAACTTTCTCGTTTGTACAGGAAAGTTTCTCGTTTGAACGAGAAAGCTTTTCGTTGCATGAGATAGTTGCTCGTTTCTAAGAGAAAAATAGTTTTTCGTTTCTTATTTTGACTCTTATCTAGCAGACTGCATATAGTTACACAGGAAGCATATTTAGGATAATTTTGGTATATCTTTCCGAGGTCCAAAAAATAAAGTTACATGTATGTAATTTCCTCATCGATAAATATCCTGTATTGCTGGTATTCCTATATTTATGAGTAGGACAATTTTCATGCTCAGCAGAGTTGAAATTCGGGGCCTGATCTGAATCCTTTCTCTGCTCATATATCCGAAGACAGGTTCAGAATTTATAAAACCATGCATTTCTGTCATGCGCACAAATTTTGAAATGCCAACAATTGTTGGTATTTTAAAATTTGTTAGCAGGACAAATGACATGTTGGCGTTTTAAAATTTGTGGGCAGGACGAAAACGTTTCTGATGAACTGAGGAGGGACATAGCCTCACTTATTTGTGTTTTAATTTGTATGAGGATTGCAAAGTTAATGTTCAGATGAGTTGTGCATGGAAAATTTCACTCATGAACACCAAAAGAAGTATTTTCACTCGTGACTTCGCCACTCGTGAAAATACTTCTTTCGGTGTTCATTCGGTGAAATAAAATCGATCTTACACTGAAAAAAAAATCAAATATCCGCTCTATTTCCAACAACGTGGCTCAGATTTCAGCTAAATAGGTCTGCAGTCAGACTGGCGTTTTCGCTGCGTGAAGTCACATTTTCGATTGATGTAGCTCAATTTTTGAAGAATAATTTTTCATATTTCAGAAAAAAATCTCTTCCATATGGCAACTGAGAACAATAAAGTTCCAGAGAAGGCTGTTCCGGAAAACGAGGAGTAAGTTGTTCTGCTCTCTTCTTTTCTGATTTCTCTTTTGTCTGATTTGTAAAAACAGGTCAAACTTAAAAATAGCTCGTTTGCTGTGCTTATCACGAAAACACGCCTATATAATTTTCACCCCGTTGAACCCCACTTTTATATAGTAAAACTGGGGTTTACAGGGGTAAACCTTATTTTTCTTATTTCTGCTCTAAAATATAGATTGTGTGTACTCGTTAGAACCGCCTCGATGAGGCGGTTCTAACGAGTACACACAATCTATATTTTGAGCAGAAAAAAAGAAAAATATCACAATTTTTTTTTTCGGCGGTAAAGTTTACAACGCATTTTTATAGGCGTGTTTTCGTAATGTTTTCAGACTGTGTAAGTGACTTGTTTTGTGTTTATTTTTTTATTAGATCTGTCAATAAATGAAGAAAAAAAATCATTCACTATAAATACAGTCGCCCCCGCCAATCCGGCTTTGAGAAATAGATTGGGCTTCCGCGCAGAGCTGAAACCGACCGAACTTGAGTACTGGTAAGCCGCTAAGATCTAACCCGCCCCAAGAAAAGTAGTGCTAGTCGGACCGCAGCGGTTTCTTAAGGCGATGGGTTTTGATAAAACATTTCATCTCAATGTCGGGTAAAAGTCACACAAAATCGGAAGCAACGTCTCCAATTTAAAATGGTGTTGATAGGGATGTAGAACATCACTTGATTTTGTCTAGGTCTTGAAAACCATCTTTTCGCAAGAATGGCAATGACTGTTTGTGTGGGTCGTGCGGTGGGGATGAGGGTCGGAGTAGGGACCATTTTGGTGGGTATGTAGGAGCACTGGAAACCAAGAATTTTCAAGGTCGGTCTAGGCCTTCTTTTTTACCAGGTAACTGCACCTTTGATCATAATGATAAAGACTGATAGTATATTTTATAGAACAGAATCTCAAAATTGCATTTGGAACTGATTCAAACGTTCTAAAAACAGAAAGGTTAAATTTCTCTGATTGAAAAAAAAAACTGTTTTTGTTCTTGGGTCGATTGTTTATCAATCGGCCCAAAGTTATTAAAGACAAAACTATCATTGCTGGAGTCCGCGTGACTGTCACTGATTTGTAGGAAATCCATAAAACTTATTTATAGAATTTTATCGCAATGAGGTCAGCGGGTTATCTATAAAATCTGGGCTTGAGTCATGGGTTGGGTTTGGCAAACAGTGTAGACACAGATCAGACGCCGCAGAACGCGGCGTCTGATCAGGGTCTACACTGTTTACTTACAGTACAGGAATTAAAGAATCAGACGCCGAAAAACGCCGCGTCTGATCAGGGTATTCACGGTTTGCTTAAGGGTTAAACGAAACAGTCTAAGTTCCCGATCAGGCCTTTTTTCCAAATCACCACTCAGAGACAATCGACCCACCAGTACTCTCAGTGCTTTGATATATATAACTTTACCCTTAATACCGCTGAATACGACAGATCCTATCTTTGCAAACAGTGTAATTCCAGATCAGACGGAGGATCTACACTATTTGTCACGCCGTTTTTGAATTCAACGAATACATTGGGTCAGGTAGTTTAATTGGTTGATGGTTGAATTGGTGTGTGCCTAAATTAAATGAGGCAAAAATGGGTGTAGCTAAATACATTTATTCAACAGGATAAGGGTTAAGGGGCGTTTATACATAATTCCCGTCTTTCATGGGGTCGATCCAAATTTACTATGAATCTGAGCACGACCGTGTCATAAGCTCCTTGATCTGAGGTATATCAAGGAGCTTATCAATATATAGAGTATCTTACATGCGTGTTCATGTATTATTGAATTTATTAAACGAGTTTAGGAAAAGGGATAAAATGCGGGGCTTCGCCCAACATTTTATGCCTTTTCCTGAATGAGTTTAATAAATTCAATAATACACGAGCACGAATGCACGATTCTATATACCATACGACATTTAAAACGTATTTCGTAAACAACTGTTTTACAACTAGAGCCAGTGTTTATGATACACTGTGCTCCAAACTTCTTGACCCTTACATTGCTTGCCCCTTAGCAGATATTGAGATATATAGTTTTTATTTGGTTGCATTGTTGAAATTCTCAAAGTACCATAGAACAAAAAAACAAGAAAAAAAATCGGATTTTTTTTTTTAAGTTGATCAGTTCACAAATCGGTTCATCTACTCATCATCCCTAATCAGTCTGTAACGTTTCAGGGAAACAGCTCGAATCGTTATTGAGATATCTTGCTTACAACCTTAAAGTGCCCAAAGTTTCAAAGGGCCATAATTCAAGTAAAAATTCAGATTTTTTTTTTTCAAAATTTATTCAGTTCATCTTCTCATCGGCCCCAATCAGTTTGTAAAGTTTCAGGACAATAGTTTTAATGGTTTTTGAGATATCTTGCTTACAAGCTAAAAATGCCCAAAGTTCCAAAGGGCCATAAGTCAAGAAAATAAAAAATGATTTTTCAACAAAGTTAATCAGTTCATCTACTCATCATCCCGAATCAGTCTTTAAAGTTTCTTGGCAACAGCTCGTATCGTTTTTGAGATATCTTGCTTACAAGCTTAAAATGCGCAAAGTTTCAAAGGGTCATAACTCAAGTATAAAAAATCAGTTTTTTTTTTTGGTTAAAAAGTTAATCAGTTCATCTTCTCATCGTCCCAAATTAGTCAGTAAAGTTTCAGGTGGTTTTTTAGATAACTTGCTTTCAAGCTTAAAATGTCCAAAGTTCCAAAGGGCCATAACTCAAGAAAACAAATTCGGATTTTTTTCCAAAAGTTAATCAGTTCATCTACGTATCATCCCAAATCAGTCTGTAAAGTTTTAGGGCAATAGCTCAAATCGATTTTGAGATATCTTGCTTACAAGCTTAAAGCGCCCAAAGTTTCAAAGGGCCATAACTCAAGTAAAGAAACTCAAAAGTTAATCAGTTCATCTTCTCATCGTCCCTAATCAGTCTGTAAAGTTTCAGGACAATACATAGCTATATCGGTATTTGAGATATCTTGCTTGCAAGCTTAAAATGCCCAAAACTCCAAAGGACCATAACGCAAGAAAAAAATTCGGATTTTTTTTCCAAAGTTAATCAGTTCATCAACTCATCATGCCGAATCAGTCTGTAAAGTTTCAGGGCATTAGCTCAATATCTTGCTTTACAAGCTTAAAGCGCCCAAAGTTTCAAAGGGTCATAACTCAAGTTAAATTTTAAAAAAAAGTTAATCAGTTCATCAACTCATCATGCCGAATCAGTCTGTAAAGTTTCAGGGCAATAGCTCAATAACTTGCTTTACAAGCTTAAAGCGCCCAAAGTTTCAAATGGCCATAACTCGAGTTAAATTTTAAAAAAAAAGTTAATCAGTTTATCTTCTCATCGTCTCTAATCAGTCTGTGAAGTTTCAGGGCAATAGCTATAGTGTTTTTTTTTTTTTAGATATCTTGCTTACAAGCTTAAAATGCCCAAAGTTCCAAAGGGCCATAACTCTAGAAAAAATTTTGGAGTTTTCCAAAAGTTAATCAGTTCATCTACTCATTATCCCAAAATAAGTCCGTAAAGTTTCAGGGCAATAGCTCAAATCGTTTTCGAGATATCTTGCTTACAAGCTTAAAGCGCCCAAAGTATCAAAGGACCATAACTCAAATAAAACAAAATCAGATTTTTTTTTTCAAAAGTTAATCAGTTTATCTTCTCATCGTTCCTAATCAGTCTGTGAAGTTTCAGGGCAATAGCTATAGTGATTATTTAGATATCTTGCTTTCAAGCTTAAAATGCCCAAAGTTCCAAAGGGCCATAACACTAGAAAAAATTTCCGATTTTTCCAAAAGTTAATCAGTTCATCTACTCAATATCCCAAATCAGTCTGTAAAATTTCAGGGCAATAGCTAAAATCGTTTTCGAGATATCTTGCTTACAAGCTTAAAGCGCCCAAAGTTTCAAAGGGCCATAACTCAAATAAAAAAAAAAATCAGATTTTTTTTCAAAAGTTAATCAGTTCATCTTCTCAACGTCCCCCATCAGTATGTAAAGATTCAGGGCAATAGCTACAATGGTTTTTCAGATATCTTGCTTAAAAGCTTAAACTGCCCAAAGTTCCAAAGGGCCATAACACTAGAAAAAAAATTTCGGATTTTTTCCAAAAGTTAATCAGTTCATGCCGAATCAGTCTGTAAAGTTTCAGGGTCATTACGATAACACACCCGTGCGACATAGTGCGTTTTTTTCACATCTCCAAAATGGCCATTTTTCTGACGAAAATCCGTGATATTTTTCTTATATAAATACTGCAAACATAGGTTGTGGGTGCTCGTTAGAACCGCCTCACTGTAGAACCGCCTCAGTGAGGCGGTTCTAACGAGTACCCACAACCTATGTCTTGAAGCAAAAATAAGAAAAAATAATGTATACCCCCGTAAACCCCAGTTTCCTCTATATAAAGTGGGGTATAGGGGGTATTCATTTCACGGACTTGTTCACGTGATGCCAATAGCTCAAATCGTTTTGAGATATCTTGCCTACAGGCTTAAAGCGTCCAAAGTTTCAAAGGGCCATAACTCAAGTAAAATAAAAATCGGATTTTTTTCGACAGTTACTCAGTTCATCTTCTTATCATCCCCAATCAGTATGTAAAGTTTCAGTGCAATAGGTCTAATGGTTTTTGAGATATCTGGCTTACAAGATTTCATAGCATTTTTTGCAAAGGGGCATAACTCCAGAAAGGGGCATAATCCTGATGAGAAATAAAAAAAACACGGGTCAATTATTTTTTCATAAGGAATCCATATAATGAAATTTCAAAAACCTAGCATGCACGGTTCAAAAGTTATGCTATGCAGTAAAAAGCCGGACGGACGGAAGGACGGACGGACGGACGAACATGACAGAAGCAATATGCCCCCACAACTTGTTCGAAGTTGGGGGACATAAACATGTCAACAATCCGCCATCAGTAAAGGACGTCGAACATGTAACGTTACGAGGCGTATCTAACTAATTTGCATATTTAATCCACTAGTTGATTACCAAATTTATTGTATGGCGTTATTACACTCTCAGATTCGGGGCTTGTAGAAATAGATTGGGTTGCATAGTGCTTCCACACAGAGCTGAATCTGACCACAAGCGAGTACTGGTAAACCGTTTAGAAGGACTAAGCCTGCTCAGGCAAAGCGATGTGAGTAAGATTGTCCAATGCATATAAGTGAGATGTCATTTAACCTCAGTGTCGGGTAAAAGTCCCACAAATTTGGAAGCAACGTCTCCAAAATGACCTAAATAGCGTTGACGGGGACGTTAAATCCCAGTACAAACAAACAAACACTTTCAGACGCGACGTCATATGATAAAATTACTCACTGACCACGCAAATAGCGTACATGTATCTATAATATAAGCCGCGTTGTTCAGTGCTGTCCAGAGGCTGGTGTGAGCTTGGATTTGGCCTCGAATGAAGATAGTTTTAACTTAGTTGTCTTGAATTGTTTAACCTGTATGCTAGTGTTCCAAAATTTACTTCACCAGTAACATATGACTAGAAGGGCGTTAATACGTTGGGACGGAACCTTATACAAACAAACAAACAAACAAACAAACAAACAAGTGGTAGGTTCCCTTTTCCACATGCTTCTTCATAATGTCGCTGGAACAAAACTGACAAGATCTAAATATTGACACGGTATATGACGAATATAATTATTTTACTACGTTTTGTGACAGAATATTAGTAATAAAACCGACCAAGACGCCACTTGAGACAAAATCAATTCTACATCAAACTTTCATCCGACTTGCTTCAACATCATTAGCTACAGTTTTGGCCGCGCCACAAGAAATCCCGCCTTCGTGGTCCACAGATAAGTAGCGGTACCTAATACTGAGCATTTACGGTTGTTTAGCAGCCTGACCATAGAGAACTTAAACACTGCCCCTTGGGAGAAGTGAGGAGGGAGGGGGTTCATAGGAAGCTTTACAAGGGCAGCGAAGACTCTGATCAGACTGCGCATGTGCCAGTCTGACAGCGAAGGCTCTGAAGCGCGGACAGCGAAGGCTCTGATGAGACTGCGCATTTGCGCGGACAGCGAAGGCTCTGATCAGACTGCGCATTCGCGCAGGCTGATCAGAACCTTCGCTGGCCACCCTACAAATATAGCAATATCTCTTGATGACGAGATTTATTTATATTAACTAAGCAGAATGCAAATGTGCATAAGAAATGCCATGCGCATTCGAAGTACAGCGTGCACACAGGGAATGCTCGGTTCCTCGTCGTGTTGAGCGTGTGAATTCGGGTTTAACGTCGCTTTAAACAATTTTTCAGTCATATCACGACGGTGTCTGGTTGCGACAGGGAGCTCAATGCTCGCTTTTATAGTGCTGCCTCAGTGTCGTATCATGTCCCAGGCACATTACATGATACCACACCCAGTCACATTATCCTGACACGACCAGTCCTAGCTCTACCGCGTAAATCTGAGTGCCAAGCGAGGAGTAGCTAGTACCATTTTAACGACTTTGGTATGTCGCGGCCCGGGATCGAACCCGTGACCTCCCGTTCCCCGGAGCGGACACTCTACCAACGTCGTGTTAAATCATGTTCTATAAGTATTGTATGCATTGCGCCAGGCTTAAAACTGGCGATTTCTTATCAGACTCTGATATAGATAAGCAACCCACTTTACGTTTCTCTTGTTTTAATATGCATTGACTTCCAGAAACCTTATATTACAAAAAAGGACAATTAGCGCATACAGGAAAAGCGCAGACCATGACGAGAATGTGGCCCTCCGCAGCCATTCTAGAGTCACAACGTAAAATGATCATAGATTAAGCAATGTTGGTGGATGATGTTCTACTTCGAAGATACGCATGCGCATGAGAATGGTGCCTCCAGGACTCTTTTCACGTGACGCAGCAGGAGCTGTGAAATCTGAATACATTTCAACATGCAATCTCGTGTGTTGCTATGCCTTTTTCTCTCATCGAACAAACCCTATGAGAAATTATTGTTATTTTCTTACATACTGAATCATTTATAGCTGACTTTAGGCCGCAAATAATCTGACACTTTTGAGTAGCAAAACATTAGATGCTATGTCAAATATGTGTCACTCATCACGTTTTCACAGCCACGCCATAAGTATCCTGGAAAGCCCCACTTGACTTTTAGGGTGAACGTATATCTGCTATAATGAAAGAGAGGCGTGTTTGGTTGGGCGAGGCGAAATCGTAACTGAGGCTGATATTTTGTTTGTTTGATTTGGGGTTTAACGTCCCCGTCAACACTGTAAAGGTCATTTTGGAGACGTTGCTTCCAATGTTGTGGGACTTTTACCCGACATTGAGATGAAATGATATCTCAAGCCCTGTCGCCCAATGAAACCAATAGGGTTTATAAGCATGGACGGTCCGACACTCACACCGCTTTGCCTGGGCAGGCTTAGATCCTCTAAGCAGTTTACCAGTACTCGTGTGTGGGTCAGATTCAGCTCTGCGTGGAAGCATCATGCAGCCCATATTTTTCTCCAAGCCCCGATGGGCGGGGGCCGGATATTGGCTTACAGTTTGGCAAGACCTACTGTCAGGGGCGTAGCTAGAAGAAGAAAATACTTAAAGTAATAACTCCGTTTACCAGATTGGGACCACTCTTTCAGGAAAGAATTTGCTCCCTTTAGGGAGCAAATTCTTTCCTGTAAGTGCGGTCCCCCTGTCAAAGGAAGAAACTCTGTTAGCTAATAAATAGTGTACCGTACATCCTAGACACATACAGTTTTTTCTTCTTATTTTTTGTCTTCTTCCTCTCATTTTCTCTTCTTCTTCTTCTTATTTTTCTTCTTCTTTTTTTCTTCTTCTTTTCCTTCTTCATATTTTTCTTCTTCTTCTCCTTCTTATTTCTTCTTCTTCTGCTTCTTCTTCTTCTTCTTCTTCTTCTTCTTCTTCTTCTTCTTATCTTTCCTCTTCTTTTTCTTCTTCTTTCTTCTCATTACGGAAACACACCTATACAAATACATTGTAACCTTTATCTCCGAAAAAATGAAAATTTTATGATGAAAAATTGTGATATTTTTCTTATTTCTGCTCAAATCCACAATCTATATTTTAGAGCAGAAATAAGAAAAATAAGGTTTACCCCTGCAAACCCCAGTTTTATTATATAAAAGTGGAGTTCGAGGGGGTCAAAGTTATATAGGCGTGTTTTCGTTATTTTCTTTTTCTTCTACGTCTATTTTTTACGTTGTGTACGCAAGAGCGTATCGGCGGACAGCTAGCTACGCCCCTGACTGTTGTTGCATTTAACGTACAAGGGGAATGTTATTATTTCTTCTTTTTCAACAATTCCATTCATTTTTCACTTTCTCCCCTGTCTTTTACTTTCATCTCCTCTAGTGTCTCCCCTATCTCTGTTCTCCTTTTCTCTGGAAGACGGCACAAAATTACCCACAAGTGTTGACATGTCCTTAAAACCCCATCAGTCGGGGTTGCTTTCCATTAAGGACAAACCCAATGAAGAAGGGGTCTATTCTAAAAGGAAAGAATTTGCTCCTATTGAGCAAATTCTTTCCTTTACGAGTAGATATATGTTGACAAGGGACATAAATAATGTTTTTGAAAGAATTGTCTCCCTAGAAAGTGTATCTTTTTCCCTTAAGAAAATAAAATCTGCAGAATTGCCAGGTGGTGTCGATTGTAAGAGGCTTTATAATTGCTACTGTATATAATTATTGAGAGATGTTGATATATCGACACTCTTAAAATGAAAATTGCACATTTATTTCTTTGTTCGAAGTGAGGTTTTACGCCCCCGTTAACACAGTTTTGATAATTTTGGATACACTGCTTCCAATTTTGTGTGACTATATGACTTATCAAGCCCTACCACCCATAGAAACTGCGATGGCTTATATATGGCTAGCACCACTTTTCCTGGGCAGGCTGGTGTGTGGGAAAGTGTGGCGGCGGTAAAACGTCTCCCTGCCCTACATCATAGCGTAGATTATATTTTCTTGTCCTTTGGGATCATTGATTCCATTGTGGAATTTTGAAAATATCTGAGGGTCACTGATGAGGCCTAATTGGCCGAAACTTGCTAGTCTGGCCCAGAAAACATATACACTTCATATTTTTCAGTTCTGTGGTGTATTCCTTGCTTCCAAAGGATAACCCTTTTATAGAACATATTTAACTTCACTACAGCTGGTGTGTGGGAATGTGTGGCGGCGGTAAAACGTCTCCCTGCCCTACATCATAGTGTAGATTATATTTTCTTGTCCTTTGGGATCATTGATTCCATTGTGGAATTTTGAAAATATCTGAGGGTCACTGATGAGGCCTAATTGGCCGAAACTAGCTAGTCTGGCCCAGAAAACATATACACTCCATATGTTTCAGTTCTGTGGTGTATTCCTTGCTTCCAAAGGATAACCATTTTATAGAACATATTTAACTTCACTACAGCTGGTGTGTGGGAATGTGTGGCGGCGGTAAAACGTCTCCCTGCCCTACATCATAGTGTAGATTGTATTTTCTTGTCCTTTGGGATCATTGATTCCATTGTGGAATTTTGAAAATATCTGAGGGTCACTGATGAGGCCTAATTGGCCGAAACTAGCTAGTCTGGCCCAGAAAACATACACACTCCATATGTTTCAGTTCTGTGGTGTATTCCTTGCTTCCAAAGGATAACCATTTTATAGAACATATATATTTTACCACACTCATGTTTGATCGGTTTCAGCTCTGCGCAGAAGCACCACGCTGCCAGATCTATTTCTCCAAGCCCCGATAGACGAGAGCAAGAATGATTATTGACAGTAGTATGACACGCATGTTGATATATCAACACTCTTAACCCTTGTCCTGCTGAATATTTATATATGCCACACCCACTACTGATTATCAACCAATCAGATTACTTGATGCAAATTATTGCAACAAATTCACAATCTGAATAGCAAACAATGTAGATTCTGATCAGATGGCTTCGTCAGAAGCCATCTGATCTGGATCTACATTGTTTGAAAGATAAGGCGTATCCGGGCTCAGCAGGACAAGGGTTAAAATTCAAAATCGGCCCCCGCCCATTGGGGCTTGAAGAAATAAATGGGCTGCATGATGCTTCCACGCATAGCTGAAACCGACCGCACACGACTACTGGTAAACCGCTTAGAGGATCTACGCCTGCCCAGGGTAAGCGGTGCGAAAAGGACCGTCCATGCTTATTAACCATATTGGTTTCAATGGGCGACAGGGCTTGAGATGTCATTTCATCTCAATGTCGGGTAAAAGTCCCACAAAACTGGAAGCAACGTCTCCAAAATGACCTATACAGTGTTGACGGGGACGTTAAACCTCAAATCAAACACACAAATAAAAACCTTTACATTAATGAATAAAAAGCAAATCGCTGTCCATTTGTCGGTCCCCGCCCATCGGGGAATGAAGAAATAGATGGGCTGTATGATGCTTCCACGCAGAACTGAAACCGACCCGCACACGAGTACTGGTAAACCGCTTAGGGGATCTAAGCTTGCCCAGGTTAAGCGGTGCGAATAGGACCGTCCATGCTCATAAACCCTATTGGTTTCATTGCTTGACAGGGCTTGAGATGTCATTTCATCTCAATGTCGGGTAAAAGTCCCACAAAACTGGAAGCAACGTCTCCAAAATGGCCTATACCGTGTTGACGGGGACGTTAAACCTCAAATCAAACAAACAAATAAAATCTTAAAATTAATGACTTAAAAGCAAATCGCTGCCCATTTGGTCGGTCCCCGCCCATCGGGGCATCAAGAAATAGATGGGCTGCATGGTGCTTCCACGGAGAGCTGAAACCGACCCGCACACGAGTACTGGTAAACCGCTTAGGGGATCTAAGCTTGCCCAGGCAATGCCGGTGCGAGTGTCGGACCGTCCATGCTCATAAACCCTATCGGTTTCATTGGGCGGCAGGGCTTGCGATGTCAATTCATCTCAATGTCGGGTAAAAGTCCCACAAAATTGGAAGCAACGTCTCCAAAATGACCTTTACAGTGTTGACGGGGACGTTAAACCACAAATCAAACAAATAAACTGCCCATTTGGTAATGTTCATTGCGCATTTGCAGAATGAAGGATGGAATTTTGTAACGTGAACAAATAAATGTAGTTACAATGTAGTGCCCCTGTAAACATTACTTTAAATGTGTTTGAGTTTTACATCCCACCAATAGCTAAGGTCATACGGAGACGGGACGTCGGTTTAAAGGCTCATCCGAAAGTCTGGAGAAGCCCGGAATGGAACCTAGGACCCTTGGTTTATGAGGCGAGTAGCATAGCCACTACACCCACTGAGGCTTCTGAACGCAACTTTATATGGGCAATGGGATTTACAGTGGTAAACGTCATTTTCTTCATTCCTGCTCGAAAACATTGATTGTGGATGTTCGTTAGAACCGCCTCAATGAGGCGGTTCTAACGAGCATCCATAATCAATATTTTCTTGTGAGAAATATGATTTTGTTTTAATACTGCACTCTGTAATTCGAAAATTACAAAGAACAGACAGTCACTGCAAACAATGTACGGATGCTATTATTTAATTTGGAATGAAGTCAATATCGAGATTTGCGTTTGTAAGTTATAGTATGAAAGCGAAAAATGCATTAGAATGCCACAACTGAACGACAGCGAAACATTCTT
Source organism: Lucinisca nassula (assembly GCA_963580285.1). Classification (NCBI taxonomy): domain Eukaryota; kingdom Metazoa; phylum Mollusca; class Bivalvia; order Lucinida; family Lucinidae; genus Lucinisca; species Lucinisca nassula. The sequence continues at coordinate 22,525,174 of OY757021.1, forward strand.
ACTTTTTTCTACTTGATGCGAAGTACAAACAAGCCTTTATTAAAATAAGAAAAAATCTTCAGTATAGACATTGGACTGGGTATTTTATAAATTCGTTCACAATCGTTTAAATACAATGTGAAAAGCAACAACAACAACACAAACAACAACAGAAAAAACAACAACAAAAACAAAAACAAAAAAAAAAATAAAAAAATAAGAAAGGGCCGTGTTGGCTGAGTTACGAATTTTGACATTGTTTCTTTGACATGGCAGTAAAACCGTTTTGAGAATGTACCCAATTACAAAAGCATGGAAAAAGGGACCGAACCCGGTAATATACTGACCGATAGATCAACTGTTCGTCGGTACCTTCAGGGCCCAGGTCTTTCATGTCATCCGTGATCTGATGGATATCTTCTGGTCTAGCATCAGACTCAACGCTAGGGTCATGATTGACTTAAGGGGTATGGATACACTTTCAGGGGAGGCAATTCCTGCAAAAAGTATTTCTGTCTCCTATGTGCATAGGGGTCAACTCTTAAAGGCATGTATTCTTGATTATTCAGGACTATCATTTCATTACATAATATTATGTAGCCCTCAGTGCTCACTGGAGAGAAGTCCTCTGTCTTCAACAGGTAAGGGGCCGCCTTGGGGAAAATCAATAAATTACTTACTGTTGACTGGTGAACATTATTGATTTTCCCCTTAAGTGTCTCAGTCAGGGGATTCAACAAGAGCTACTAATCACCCTATTAAGGGCCGCCTTTGATCTGATATAGTCAGTATATCACAGGGGGCAATAAAACAATTATGGACACACAGTGTGTTTTACTGTTACAGAATAAATGCCTTTAAAGAAAAGAATTTGCTCCTAAGGAGCAAATTCTTTCCTTTAAGAGTAGACCCTTTTTCAGTGGGACAGAGTTTATAGAAAAGCGAACAGGAAGTCCTAAAGTTGTCTCCGTTTGAACAATGGCGGAAAAATCTGCCAGGTGTTCACATTCCCCTCAATTCATACTCTCTGTATGTTGCTGTTGAGATGGGACTTCACCATCGGTTTGTTGTTTTACAGGAAACTGTTGCTAAAACGAGGAGGAGGGTTGAATATTCGTAGTTAACCATTTCCCCTCCGTCAGCATTTTTTTCTGCTGACCGACTGTAAATGACATTGTGTTGGTGCCGTGGAATAAATTTCACATGATCGAGAAAATCGGAAGGGATGCTAGCGGAAATGAAGCAATCAGAACCTGTTTACTTGAGTATCAGCAAAGCCGAGCAGAAGCGTGCAAAGCGCAAAACCAGAAGTAAAGCATCACCTTTGACCTCTTGCTCTATCTGCAACAAACAGTTGAGAGCTTGGATCATTGGGCTCATCAGCCATCTTAGAACATACAAACAGGTGGATTTCTCGCATTTGATTAAGGCTTGTCATCACCAGTAATGACAGACGAACTATCCATATGCACAGTAGCTTTACGTTGCTGGGCCCAGGATTACAATGCGTACTTAAATTTTAAGTACCTACTTTAACTAAGTATTTACTTAACTGGCGTATAAAGTGAACTACAAAGAAATTCGTTCGTTTAAGTCGATACTTAACCAAGAAAATACTTAAATATTTAAGGTAACCCAGGTAAGTACCTTAACTTTTAAGAATTGACCTTGACACATGAATGTATATATCAATAACGGCAAACCTTACGGCTTTTATTTGTTCGCGTTCATCAGTGATGCTCGGTAGCTCAAACGGTAGAGTGCTTTCTTGAAATGCGAGAGGTCACGGGTTCGAGTCCCGGTCGGGCCATTTTTTTCCTCCCTGTGGGGCAAATCTACTTTCCATATAGGTACTGGGATGTATTTCTCCCTTGATGTGTCAAAGTGTGCGACGAACAGAGCTGTGTAAAAACTTCCTTTTACATAATACTGTTTATCATATGACGTTATTGATAAGCAGTGGATAATGTCGTGTAATAAAAGTGGTATGACCACACGAGTAATAACAATTTGGCGGGACTACGTAACGTCATGACGACGTCCATGTCAACCATGCATTTTCTGTGAAGACAAGTGTCAAATTTGATGGCGATAAAACCTAATTTCAAGTGGTCATATGATAAACAGAATCTTACACTCGTGGTCACTTCATATGAATATTATGAAACTCGCCAAATGCTCGTTTCATAAATTTCATATGAAATGACCACGAGTGTAAGACCCTCTATATAATACTGGTGACAGGGCAATAATTAATTGTTGGTGCGGGAAGGTTATTATACGTGAGAGGGGATCCTAAATGACTTGGTTGTTTTGTCAGGGTTGGTGTGTGCGCTTATGCCCTGCTAGTTTTACGCATACACTGTTCACAACGTTCATATGCCGTCTTTATATTCATTGTCATGAAATGGTATGACGCCACGTGCATTTATGAAATGACTTGTTTTTCTGCTGTTCATGAAAGTATAAACGAACAGGGTCGCCTGCAAAGTAAATGAACTCTGAAGGGGTTCATATAAACTTTGCTAGCGACCCGCTGTCGGTCATACCTTCATGAACATCCGAAAATTTTTTCCTTATATTTACATTCTTTTTTCCTCATCACTCGGCGAAAAAACTCTTATAAGGCAAACTGTTAAAGCTGAAAAACATTTACACGCTGTTTTTTCTACAAAGAGCGGAACAGCATTGTCGTCGTCAACGCCCATTGAGATCATAGATAACCATGGTTTAGACTTGCGCTACTTGACGTCATTGAAAATCATGTGATTCGATGCGTTCATGGAAGTATGAACAGGCGTATAGGTTTACAATAGGTTTTACACTTGAAATATTAACTACTCGTATTTTGGCGTGAACAACTGTAACGTATGTCAACGATGTTCATTTGTTGGGCAAATGGTCAAGGTAAAGGCAATAAAAACCTATTTAAAATCCAATTCGAAGGCCCGTTTCGTAACTTTCATATGAAATGACCATTTGTGTAAGATTCTCGATATCAAAATTAATGAAATACAAAGAAGTTTTTTTTTTTTTGATTGATTGATTGATTGATTGATTTGAGATTTAACGTCCTCGCAACACTATTTAGGTTTGAGTTTTGAAGTGTTGATTCCAATTTTGTCGGACTGTTACCCGACATTGAGATGAAATTACATCTCAAGCCCTGTCGGCCAATGAAACCAACAAGATTTATATGCATGGACAGCCCGACTTGCACCACTTTGCCTTGGCAGGCTTAGACCTTCTAAGTGGTTACGCGAGGTCGCGTGTGGTCGTTGTGCACTGGTTGGCTGAGGCGAAGGTGACGTGTATCTTGCGTCACTGGGGCGTCCAGCTGATTGTGACAAGGCCTGCTTTCCTAGCAGCAGGTAATGGTAGAGGGGAATGTTGTTATTTCTTCTGTTTCTACACATCCAATCATTTGCCTCTTCTCCCTGCCTGGAAATGCTCAATAAAAATGAGTTTGAGGCGTTCCACCTCCCTTTGTAAGCTCGTGCATGTGAGTAATTAAGTGTGTTTGTGAGTGAGCGCTTTATCTCACCTCACTCATAAAAAGACGGGGAAATCCAAGATCGAATGTACAGTGATTTTATATATATATATATAAAGATATTTAATTTTTTCATAGTTATATTTACCCGCATTGTGGATATTATTTATATTTAATCTATATATATATATATTTTTTTTTTTTTTTTTACTCCGACTGGAGCTACAGTTTTCTCCGTGTTTGTCTGTATGATGTTTGATCGTGTCCTTAATGACTATATCAGCTACATACATGTAATGATGACATGCGAAAACAATATCGTAGCTTGGGTAAAGTGTCGGAGTCTTCCCTGTTCTTCACCATAGCGCAGAATATGTTTATTTTCTTAATTATCGACTCTACCAGATTGTTTTCAATATTATTCAACACGACTAACGGCATGAGAAGGGTTGAATCATGGACAGACTCCATAAATCCGATTCCGCCACGCCCCTCGGGGCTTGAAGAAACAGATTGGGCTGCATGTTGTTTCCATGCAGAGCTGAAACTGACCACACATAACGTAAACACGCCTATACAAATACATTATAAATTTTACCAAAAAAAAAAAGGAAATTTTTAAGATGAAAAATTATGGTATTTTTCTTATTTCTGCTCAAACTATAGACTTTTGGTACACGTTAGGCGGCTCTAACCGGTACCCACATTCTATATTTTAGAGCGGAAATAAGTAAAAAAAGGTCGACCCCCCACTAAACCCCAGTTTTACAAAATAAAGTGGGGTTCAAGGGGGTCAGAATTATATAAGCGTATTTTCCCGATGCCCTAGTACTTGTAAACAGCATGGAAAGACTAAGCCTGCCCAGGCAAAGTGGTATGAGTCACACCGTCCACTGCATATAAGCCTTTTGTTTCAATGGGCGACAGGGCTTGAGGTTTCATTTTATCTCAGAGTCGGTAAACGTCCCACAAAATTGGAAGCAACGTCTCCAAAATGACCTGCATAGTGTTGACAGGGACGTTAAACCTCAATTCAAATAAGACTCCATAAAACCGAGCTTTGCATATTCAAATATTGTTTGAGTTCTTGGTTCTGAAGGGATCCCATAGAAACAGCGTTTTGAATATGTCGTGGTGCTAGTTTGTGACCAATGTTTGCCCGCACAATTTGAGATCGAGTGTGATCCTTCAATTACACAGGTTTTATAGTATATAAAACATTTTTCATGGTTTATGCAGTGAAATGGAAACTAAACCATCATATTTTCTATTGTCTCCATCCATTCAAGCAGAAGCAGAGATTTTTGACAGATCGCGGGAAAGTTGTGGGCCGCCTACATCAATGTGTAATTGAAACTTACGTGCTAATCTTCGTGACAATTTCCGTCAAAATTACGACTTCATCCGAAGTTAAATACTTAGCTAAGTAAATGAAATAGGTGGCTTTCGAATGCACTTTTTAAGGAAATACTTTACTAAGATAAGAATTCCTCCTTAAATCGTTAAGTCGACCTTAACTTAAGAAACGATTGTAATCCTGGGCCCTGGTGTCCACATTACTATCACTGATGGTAACGTTATTTATAGAAAATAGCCGCGCCATTCATATCGCTGTGAGGCCAGAGTCTTTCGTAAGAGGGTTATCCATAGAACTATGTTGGGGTTTGCAAACAGGACTAACCAAGATCAGGGTCTAAACTGTTCGCTTACAGTGCAGGAATTTTACCCATTTCATCCCGGAAACCCCAAAACGGGTACCCTGGCAAACAGTGCAGGCCCAGATCAGACGCCGCAAAATGCGGCGTCTGATCAGGGCCTTCACTGTTTGCAGGCAGTTCAGCCATTTTACAAAATAATTTTGAAGAAAACACAACCTGACGCCCCTAAATTTTGAAATGACTCCTGCTATATAAAAGGTGGAAGATTCCATTTGGTCAAAAAAGGGTTAAGGGTTAAATGAAACAGTCTAAGTCCACGTTCGCCCTTTTCCCAGCCTACACTGACACAATGGACTCATCCGTGTTTCTTCCTTTTTAAAAATAGTTCCTTATTTTGAAGAGTTCAGTATTTGAGGAATTGGAATTTATGTAGTAATGTAAGACCTAATTAACGAGAGTTGTTCAATAAATATCTGGCCTCACTACATATACTACTCAAAGTTCGATAGGGATCACTTTTTTAATGCAAAATAATTTTTGGATAACTTAATCGGTTGAATCCAAATTTGATACATGTTGCAATCTCTGCTTTAAATTAAGTAGTATGACTATGACTATTTGCAGAGAACCACATACTTCTCCTATAACACCTTCTCCACAACATCCCTGTTATAGAGATTTTTATGTGTTTATGATCATTTACTTGTACTAGTTGATGTAACACTGTCCAATGCCATCGTTTGTATATATGTTGTATCCTCATGGGCTTTATAGCCTTTTGGACTTTGTAAATAAACTCTGTTCTGTTCTGTTCTGTTCATAATGATAGAAAACATATCCTTCACAAAGACTAGTGATTAAGTTTGTCAAATGGCACTGCATTCAAGCGTGACAACAACAACCGTGTTGGCACCCACAAAATTTGCCGTAACAAGAAGGGATTTGGACACTTGATTTTTCACAAATTTCCAAATTTGTTTAGACAAACGTGCCTAATCACATGTATGGCGTCCACGGGTATCAATTACAGCACGACATCGCCTGCGCATGCTCGTAACCAGAGTCTGTATCCGGTTTTGTCGAATCAGCCTCTATTCAGCAACAAATGCATCTTTGAGCTCCTGTAAAGTCCTCGGTGGCACAGGTCGGGCTGAGACAGCACGCTGTAGCATGTCCCACTCATGCTCAATCGGATTTAAGTCCGATGATCGAGCAGGCCAGTCTATACAAACGATTGTCTCACGTTCCAGATAGGCATCAGTGTAGTGGACACGGTGGGGACGGGCATTATCGTCCATCAGAATAAAGTCCGGGCCGATAGCACCGGCATATGGTCACGAATCGTCCACCTGACGTGAGTTCTGGCAAAGTCCAACCGGTTTTGAACGTGCTGTCTCGTCAACGGAACACGTACAACAGACCTCCTGGCATTAAGTCCGAACTCGTGGAGCCTGTTTCTGACAATTTGTGTAGAAATTCGTACTCCAGTTCCGTTCCTAAACTCGTTATTCAAGCGCGTAGCGTTCAGGAACCGTTGTCGTCGAGACTGAATCAACAAAAAACGATCCCGATGTTGAGTTTTAGCCCTTTCTCGACTCCCGCCGTGTCTGTGTGAAGGATTTCCGTGGGTAAAATGCCGACTCCACATTCGGGAAACCACGCTCTGAGACACATTCAAAATCCCAGCAACACGACGTTGAGAGACATCAGATTCCAACATTCAGACGCCACGGTTACTTGCTTCGGGGCTCAGACGGTTTCTTAACTGTCCCCTAGGCAGTTTAGCGTTTCACAAATCAATTGAAGTCCGTTTTACCCTAAGTAAAGGAACACTGAGAAGTTTGATTTTTCTGTTGGAATGCAGTGTTACGCAAGATTTTTGGGGTGCATGACTTCATTTGCGAAGTGTGAGAAGTGGGCACTTCCGTGAGTTCTGAATTGCACATGAGTTTCTGCTTCAGATATTTATCAATACACAGAGTACAAATTCTGTCATGAAATTTTAAATTTTCAGTGCAAAATGTGGTATGTAAAAAGTGATCCCTATCAAACTTTGAGTAGTATATATAGTGTCACGCGTGACTTCTCTTTTTCCACATGGACACCCGGCAGCAATAAGCCACTGTCGGGTAAAAGTCCCACAAAATTGAAAGCAACGTCTCAAAAATGACCTATACAGTGTTGACGGGGACGTTATACCTCAAATCAAACAAAACAAACAAAGAAAAGCAGCAATACGCACTTCCTCCATCGATGTTCCAAGGCTGAAAGTTCATTTTTGTATAGAATTCAGGGTCGTAAGAGTCAATCTACCCTCCAACCGCTGCCTTAAGCTCATCATCTGTCCAGGCAATCTGAAATCACGGGGTGCCAGATCGGGAGAAAAGGGTGGACGGGATAAGGGTTTGAAACGGTTCCGCTTCATTGCGCCCTCAGAAACTTTGCACGTGTGGACTTTAGCATTGTCGTGTTGCAACAGCTTTCCAATGCCTTTTCTGTACTATAGCTGCACGTAATTATAGCCCCGCTTTGAAAAAGTGGGGCTATATTGGATTTGGCTTGTCCGGAATTCCGTCTGTCTGTCTGTCTGTCTGTCAGTCTGTCTGTAATATTTGATAGTGGGTACCTTGTTACCGCAACTCCTCTTACAGTTCTAGGTCAATCCTTTTGAAACTTTACAGGTGTTATCATATAGGTTTGAAGATGTGCATATTCTTTTTTCATTATCCTTAAATAATTTTTTTCACTTATTTCACCTTTTTTAACTTAGACAATTTTTGAGAGCTACTAATGTTAAAATGTATAGGGAGTAGCTACCTTGTTACTGCAACTCCTCTTACAGTTCTAGGTCAATCCTTTTGAAACTTTACAGGTGTTTTCATATAGGTGTTAAGATGTGCATATTCTTTTTTCATTATCCTTAAATATTTTTTTTCACTTATTTCACCTTTTTTAACTTAGACAATTTTTGAGATCTACATGTACTAATGTAAAAATGTATAGGGAGTAGCTACCTTGTTACTGCAACTCCTCTTACAGTTCTAGGTCAATCCTTTTGAAACTTTACAGGTGTTATCATATAGGTCTGAAGATGTGCATATTCTTTTTTCATTATCCTTAAATAATTTTTTTCACTTATTTCACCTTTTTTAACTTAGACAATTTTTGAGATCTACTAATGTTAAAATGTATAGGGAGTAGCTACCTTGTTACCGCAACTCCTCTTACAGTTCTAGGTCAATCCTTTTGAAACTTTATAGGTGTTTTCATATAGGTCTGAAGATGTGCATATTCTTTTTTCATTATCCTTAAATAATTTTTTTCACTTATTTCACCTTTTTTAACTTAGACAATTTTTGAGATCTACTAATGTTAAAATGTATAGGGAGTAGCTACCTTGTTACCGCAACTCCTCTTACAGTTCTAGGTCAATCCTTTTGAAACTTTACAGGTGTTTTCATATAGGTCTGAAGATGTGCATATTCTTTTTTCATTATCCTTAAATAGTTTTTTTTTTCACTTATTTCACCTTTTTTAACTTAGACAATTTTTGAGATCTACTAATGTTAAAATGTATAGGGAGTAGCTACCTTGTGATCGCAACTCCACTTACAGTTCTAGGTCAATCCTTTTGAAACTTAACAGGTGTTTTCATATAGGTCTGAAGATGTGCATATGCTTTTTTCATTATCCAAAACTTATTTTTTAACTTAGACAAGGCGTAGGTACCTTGTTAGGGATTTAACCCTCTCACAAGTCTTTACCTTTAGTTCATGAGTCTTTCTCCTCTGACAGGGCTATAGCGGGGCTATAGTCAGATCCTCTGACAGTTCTAGTTGGTCCAAGTGGAGTCTTCCTGCCTATATATAGCAGGTGTCAATTTCAAAATGTAGGGGTGTCAGGTTGTGTTTTCATCAAATGAATGAACTTTTAGCAAACAGTGGAGGCCCTGATCAGACGCCGCGTTCTGCTTTAGGGCTTCTGGTACTAAATGGTTTAATAGCCTGACCATGCGGTAAATAGTCCACCAACAGAACCTCCTGGCTATCAATGAAGGCTGAGTCTTGAATTTCTTTGCGATCAGTCCATTTGTTTATTCTGCTGTTAAGTCTCAGGTCCAAATTTCGTCCAGGGTAACAATTCTTTCCAGAAAGTCTTCCGGATCAGACACATATCTTTCCAAAAGTGACTCAGACATGGGCACTTGTTCTTTACTAAGGCATTATGGCTGTAAGCTTCCGAATCTCCGTTCTTTTAGCCATTTCTGAAACTTTCATTCGTTCGTTCGTTCGTTCGTTCGTTTAGGTTAAGGCTTTTTATGTCTGCCATGGTCAAGCGGACAGAACTCCATAGCTCCACAACAAGACATATGTTAAGTGCTGCTGGGCTGCAAATCGTGGCAGTTTGTCCAACAAGAGTAAATAATAGCGTTGAGCTGCCGGTGCCCGACCATAGAAAAATGAAGCACTGCCTGTTTTTTTTGGAATTTAAAAGGCTAATCGAAAAATGAGCCGAAAATGTGTAGAAATCAGTGCCAATACGACTGCAAATCTTGATTTCTATACTTTGCTCACGAGCGATAAGTGATTCAATAGTGCTCTTTCTTTTTGCCGCTTGATATTGGCCATTTGACTAAGGCTGCAAATGGAGCATGCCTATGCAGGTTTCCATGCAGGAACACACACGGCTTAAAGTTCAGAGGAAGAAGACTGGTCGCAAGTCTTGCTTTCAACACTGAGACAACATATGATATAAGATAATAATGGTTATGATAATGATAATAGTAATAGTAAAAGATGACAATCATAATAATAATGATAAAGACATACTATTTACATGCTGAAAAGGATGGGGAAGATTATACTAAGAAAAGACAGGCTTAAAATATGATTATTATAATCAGAATGAAAACCGTACGAGAACATAGTTTTTCATGGAAGTTAACAGTTTTACATGATCAAGTTGATATTTAACACACTATTTACATGCTGAAAAGGAAGGTGAAGATTATACAAAGACAAGTCAGGTTTTATGTACAGTGTCAGAGGAGAGACCTGAAGAGAAGGTTATATGGAAAGGGAAAGAAGAGACCCTTAATTTGCTATCTTCTTCTTCTTCAAATCCAGCTTTGACGTGTTTTTTTTTCCAAGATTTTTTTTTTGTGGACATTGCTGAGGGTAAACATTTGTTAATACAATAGATACTTAAAAACAAAAGACCAAACATGTGGCAAAAATAGTTTGATGTAATTTTGGAACCAGGGACCAAATTCTTATCAAACAAACTAGCAAACAATATCATTACTCATGTATAAAGGTGTTGTCTTTGGTCAGCTGTAACACTTGATGTGAAAACTGAGTGTAGGACAAAATCCCCCCGGACAAAATCCCTCCCGCTCATTTTTGTATAGGTGGACAAAATCCCTCCCATGTTTTTTGCAAGGTGGACAAAATCCCTCCCACTACTTTTTACAAGGTGGACAAAATCCCTTCCATGCTTTTTGCAACTAGGACATAATCCCTCCCACACATTTTTACAAGGTGGACAAAATCCTTCCCATGTTTTTTGCAAGGTGGACAAAATCCCTTCTAAAAATGTTCCAACTGGGACACAATATATGTATGACAACCAAGAACATATAAATTTGCCTAGTCTGATATGAGTCTTCACAAACCACCTGAAGAAAGTGAAGACCCTGATCAGACTGGGAATGTGTCCATGCTAATCTGAATTTTGGCTGGATTCAAAGACAAATTATTGGTTTTTTCAAACAGTGGTCTGTATATGTATATGTGTTAAGAAAATATGACAAAATGTGTGCTATTACCAAAAACATGAAAATCCCAAAGACAACAGCAAAAATAGCTAACTCTTGTACATATTGCTGATGACTTTTATTTATTATGGTTTCTGGTTAATTTGTGCTTATTTTCTTATTTATTCTTTTATGATCATTTCTTGTTAATTAGTGCCTTATCCATTCATGCTGAATATGTTTGTATTTTAAATGTGCTAAAAAGCAATTGTCTAATTGAGCGCTATTAATGTCATTCATTTTTTTCTAATTGCCTAATTACTGTTCACAGTTAACTCAATTATCTTTATATTCTTTCTATACTTAAATGGTTAAATGGTTATCATTGCTGTTAAACACAAACAATTATTTAATAAATAATGTGTGTTTGTATGCCTGATTAAAATGTTGACAAAGACTTGGTCTTTCTGTTGTAATTGTAAAAATGGAGCCTATGCATAATATTTCCTACTTTATCATGTGTGCCTGGTAAAAAGGGTAATGCCCATGAATTGTGGCTGTGCAGTCTTTTAGGATTTTTCACTTGAAGAACTTGCTATTGTAGGAAATGTTCAATGCAAGAAAGAGGACCCCACAAGCAATTATTGGTGCAATTTGAGTCTTGAGGAAGATGCTAAACTAGTAGCCAACTGATGTCAGCTGGGAGGGGTTTTATCCTAGTTGCAAAATTTACAGGAGGGATTTTGTCCACCTTGTAAAAAAGAGTGGGAGGGATTATGTCCTAGTTGCAAAAAACATGGGAGGGATTTTGTCCACCTTGTAAAAAGTAGTGGGAGGGATTATGTCCTAGTTGCAAAAAACATGGGAGGGATTTTGTCCACCTATACAAAAATGAGCGGGAGGGATTTTGTCCGGGGGGATTTTGTCCGGCTACCGTGAAAACTGTTGATCCTTTGAAGATTTTTTCTTTTGTATTCAGACTTGTGTGAAGTTAGGCTGATTATACCAATTGTTATTAATATCATCTGTAGACAGATGGTTAATATGTTTGGTTGGACAAAAGATCCTAAATTGATTTGTAAACATAGCTGACAAACAAGCTGCTTATGCAAGTGGCTGATTAATAAATTTATTGAAATTTTCAAATAATAGATCTTAAAACACAAAGGGATGTATAAAGTTTGGATAGGTAATTATAGAAACATGACTGATTCCCTCTGGTGTGTGACAGAACTGTTAATAGCTTAATTGCTTTTAATACTCTGTTGCTAAATGGTCCCTGGTTTCCACAAGAAGAAGAGAAATAAACAGAGGAAAAAAAAGCCAAAAATAAACAAAACAAACACACTCACATACAAAAAAGTTGGAAAGTTTTAGCTTTCACACCAATTAACCCTTGTACTGCTGAATATTTAAACATACCACACCCACTACTGATTGTCAGCCTATCAAATTACTTGATGTAATTTATTGCTACAATTTCACAAGTATAGCTTTTACAAAAAGCTAGGTCTACGCTTAGCATATATTAAATGTGAATCCCAGAAAAGTGTTTTATACAATTAACTGTCTTTGGCAATATTCTAATTGACATCCTGTCGACTGAAGTATAATGTCTAAAAATGTTGTAATAATGTCAAAAAGTAGTTTTTCATCTTTAAAAATGAACATGTATGCTTGTGACATCTTTCAAATTGAATGCTTGAAAACTGTTGGAGAAGTTAGGACTTTATAGAAGACTAACTGAAGATTAAACCTAATAGTTTGCTAACGGCGAGGTATGTTTTTTAGCTCACCAGAGCCAAAGGCTGCTGAGTACATGTAGCTTATAGGATTAGCAGTGGTCCGTCGAGGTCGAGAGTTTGTAGATGTATATTTTTGTATTAGACTGTACAGTATGGCAGCAAATATAGGCTTGTACAAATGTAATAGCAATTCTGTGCCAGAGCTCTGCCCGCCGGCCTCTTTTTGTGTGAAAGCTTACACTTGTTATGGGCTGATTTTTTCTTCTTGTGAAAGCTTATACTTGTTGTGTTGCATAAGAATGGAAAGGTCAACCTGCACTGTGGGTAACTAATGGCTGTACTTCCGTGTTAAACTCAATCTCTATAATGTCTACGCCCAGGGGCGTAGACAATAAACTGTATGCCAAACAGTGTAGATCCTGATCAGATGACTTCTTCAGAAGCCATCTGATCTGGATCTACACTGTTTGAAAGACAAGGCATATCCGGTCTCAGCAGGACAAGGGTTAAGCAATCATACTAGCCGCATTGACCATCAAACAGACACATACCGGTATAGAGATTCATTCAATGACATCAAATATGGATGTTTGTGTACATATATACAGCTACTGATTATTTAGAGGATTGGCCTGCAGGTTTTAGTGATTGCCCCTCTCTTCTTTATTTCACCGTACTACAGCTTCATATACCCTTGAATTAAGCAAGTTATATTTTTAATTCCTAAATGCCCTATTCTATTGATTTACTTTCCCATTTTTATGATGAAAGTAGTACACGATTCAAGCTCGCCCCACTGGAAAGCGGGGGAGGTCAGTAACCAATCGAAAGTAGAAAGTTTAGCCCACTAACATCCTTGCAACTTTCATTCGCCTGTTCCCTTAGATTTTTCACTAGTGACGTCTTCAGTAGCCACTCGTCTTCCAACGTTACCCGACCACGTTTAAAATCAGGCACCCAATTTTTAACAGTTGAATATGAAGGGATAGTCTTTCCGTAAACTGGTTGTTGTTGTTGTTGTTTTCCAGTTTCCCCGTGTCGCGGGTCGTCAGCTGGTTGGGTCCCAGGGAACGAATCCATGCTGGCACTACACCTTAGCCGTTCGGTGGTACCCCTTTTCCCCGTTGCCGGTGAACAGGGAGACCATCGCTCGGCTCCAGCCCCGTCCGTCCGTGTTTGTCGTCTCACGTCTCAGGTGTCTCCGAGCCCACGGGCATCCCCTTGCCCTGTAGCCAATCGCCGAGCTCCGTCCTGAGAGGTTTGTGAAACGGTGCCGTGACCTTTCCAGGTCTCGGTGGGGCTTATATTTTGTCTTCCCGTTTGCTTCAGGAGTGCATGTGTCCTGTCGCTAAAGGGCATCTTTATTTGTAGGAGTTTCTGGGCTAGGCGTGCTTCATATTGCAAGGGCTGTGGATATGTTGCACAGTTCCAATGTTAGCCTTTGTTTTTGTGCAACATAGTTTAGTTGTAGTAATTTGGAACTCCATTCTAAAGGTTTGGCTACGTGATTGGACTGCGTTTAAGTTACAGCAGTGCTGTGCCTTGGGTTTTTGCGGTTTGCCGCAAAGGGGTCTGGGTTGTTTTGTGTAACAGGGTAGGCTGCGAGTTTGAACTTATCATTAAGGGGATCGTTTAGCAGTTAATTTTGTTTGAAAGTTTCATTGCGATTTCGAAGACGTTTCTAAAGATTGCTATACACGTTTCCATGTTACGTGTTATGCACCTTATATTCAATCAGGGGATTCGAGACAAAGTTTTTTAGCCATTGTGTGGTGCTTATTTGCACCACAAAATTGTAGAGTCCATCCATTTCTTTCTTCTAGCTTGTAGCTTCAGCCGCATCTACACCCTCACGCCAGCACCATGTCTATGGATGTCGTCTACGCTTTTTGTATCAATTTTGATATTGGTATTTTTGTTTTTTTTATTTTTTTATTTGATTTTTGCATATTTTTGTAACGTATGTACATTTTTACATTATTTAGTCTGTGCCCCCAGCTTATTGAGTATATATGGGGGCGGATGTGCTCGCCCGGCCACGGACCTGTCGTGTTTGTTTTTCTTGTGCTTTAAAGATGGTGTTGTCCGTTTTGGGGCATGCCCAACCGCTCTCTATTGCTGAGTAGGACAGTTTTTGTACCTGCAAGGTTGTGCTTGTAGATTATATTTTGTGATTTTTGTTTATTCTGTACATACAACATATAGTATAGTGTGACGGCCTCCGCCGTCTCGGGCCCAAGTTCGTGTTTATTTTAGTTTATGGGTGACCTCTATCGCGGAGGATGTGGAAGTAGGTCAATCCCCTTTTCTGCATTTTTTGCTAAAGTTAGGAAAATGTGGTGCCCTCCTCCACGTAGGTTGTCATATTCTGTGGGACCGTAAGTGGGTCATTCTGAGTCGCCATGTTTACATGTCATTATCGCATCCTACGTGAAGGAAGGCACCATAGGACCGTAAACTTCAAACAATTCCTTAAGTTTGCTAGTTCGTCTTCTTTTTCAAAACAGGTGTCTAATCATTGCATGAAGAAAAGTCTCTGCCATGTTATTTTGAGCTCGCACGGACTACAAATACAAGACAGACCGATATTATTTTGTGTAATTTAGATATTTCAGTTTCTTTCAGGAAATGCCAACGGTATACAGCTTGATACCAGGCACCATGCGTGCCTTCATTATTTACATTGGGAGTTGATTATATTAAGGGGAAAAGATACGAGTGGAACATATTCCACCATTTGTAACAAGGGAGACCACTTCTGGGACCTGCTGTTTACCCCTGCAAAAAGTAGCCCTCTGAAAAGAGGGCCTATCCTTATCACGAGCATTTTTATGTCCCCCCCCCCACCGAGAATCTTTGATTCGGGCGGCATATAGTATTTGCCCTGTCTGTCTGTCTGTTTGTTTGTCTGTCTGTCCGTCACAAAATCTTTAATCTTGATCATAACTTCAAAAGTATTTGACCAAGCCCCATGAAACTTCGCACACTTATTCACCATCACAAGGGCTACATTCTGACCAAGGGCCATAACTCTGTTGTCATTTTTTGCTGAACTGTCTCCCCTTGAAATTTTGCAAAACTGTTTGTTTGTTTGTCTGTCTGTCTGTCACAAATTAAAACCTTGATCATAACTTCAAAAGTATTTGACCTAGCCCCATGAAACTTCACACACTTATTCACCATCACAAGGGCTACATTCTGACCAAGGGCCAAAACTCTGTTGTCATTTTTGGCTGAATTATCTCCCCTTGAAATTTTGCAAAAACTCAGAAATTGGCTCCCACGGTGGGCATTGGTCACCTATAGTGACAGCTCTTGTTTTCCTTTAATGGTAGGCCCAAATTGAGGAGCAATTTCTTTCCTCAAATTGAGTTACGTCTATCCACTTACACCGCGATCGGTCATAATTGACGAAGCCCTCCGAAAAGGGGTCTAGCTTAAAAGGAAAGAATTTGCCCCGCATGAGCAAATTATTTCCTTTTATTGAGGATCGTTCTTTTAAGGGTAGGCCAAAAATGAACTGCTTCTTACTTAACTTTAGCGATTACATTCAAAGTGAATCCCTCTGAAGAGGGCATTTAACCTTTAACCCATTTAGTACCAGAAACCCCAAAACGGGTACCCTGGCAAACAGTGGAGGCCCAGATCAGACGCCGCAGAACGCGGCGTCTGATCAGGGCCTCCACTGTTTGCTGAAAGTTCAGTCATTTTGCAAATAAATTTTGATGAAAACACAACTTGACACCCCTAAATTTTTAGACGAACTCCTGCTATATATAAGGAGGAAGATTCCGTTTGGTACCAAAAGGGTTAAAGGAGCAAATTATTTCCTTAACGGGTAGGCCCAAATGGAAGAGCACATTCTTTCCGTTTAAGGTAGGTTCAAATTGAGCTACTTCTAGCTGTCTACTTATATTGCATCGAACATATTTGGCTTCTTGCTGTTTATTTTCCAAAACAGAAAACCTCTGAAAATAGGGTCTACTGTGAAGAAAAGGGTGTGCTAATTCTTTCCTTTAACCCTTTTTGTACCAAATGGAATCTTCCTCTTTATATACAGCAGCAGTCCATTTCGAAATTTAGGGATGTCAGGTTGTGTTTTCTACAAAATTAATTAGGAAAATGGCTGAACTTTAAGCAAACATTGGAGGCCCTGATCAGACGCCGCGCTCTGCGGCGTCTGAGCTGGGCTTGTACTGTTTGCCCTGGTACCCGTTTTGGGGTTTCCGGTACTAAACGGGCTAAGGGTAGGCCACATTTGATGAGATGCAACTTTTTTTAAAGGCGTTGCATCTACGTATCCATCTACTTATTCTTCGAGATCGGTCATATTTGACATCCCTGAGTTGCCGTTTACTTTTCTGTGAACAGAAGAAGAGGGTTTCTACTTTTAAAAAAAGGAATTTACTCCCCAGGAGCAAATTCTTTCCTTTAAGGGTAGGTCCAAATTGATGAGATACAATATTGCTTTTGAAGGAGTTGCATCGCTCGCTGGGTAGACTAGCTACTAGTCGGATATCATATTTTAAAGTTAATAAGTAACATTCTTCTATATTTTTTACTTCTTTTTCCCTCTCTGATAGCAACTTGTTTTATCTTGGGGAGCTAGACTAGCTACTAGTCGGATATCATATTTTAAAGTTAATGAGTAATATTCTTCTATATTTTTTACTTCTTTTTCCCTCTCTGATAGCAACTTGTTTTATCTTGGGAAGTTATTGTCTAACAAGGTTTCATATTTGATAAAAACACACAGGAAGGTTGGTCATTGGCCAACATGACATCAAGGTCTAGGAGCTAGACTACTCGCTGGGGTATATAACACATACACTCCAGGTTTGCAGGTTGTATTGTGTAATTTCGACAGGGAATGGAATGATTATCCATGTACAAAGGGGCTCCACTTAACCCGATCCGAAGAACGGCGCTCTTTATGGCATTTAGCCATGTAAATGATGTTTGGAAATCAAAATTTTATCGCCGCTTCTGGGGATCGCACCCGGGATCCCTAGCATCAGAGGCAAAAGCCCTAACCACTGAGCTATCCATCACGAAAATACGCCTATATAATTTTGGCCCCCTTGAATCCCACTTTTATACAGTAAAACTGGGGTTTCCGGGGGTATACCTTATTTTTCTTATTTCTGCTCTAAAATATAGATTGTGCGTACTCGTTAGAACCGCCTCAATGAGGCGGTTCTAACGAGTGCCCACAATCTATATTTGGAGCAGATTGAGGCGGTTCTAACGAGTGCCCACAATCTATATTTTTGAGCAGAAATAAGAAAAATATCACGATTTTTCATAATAAAATTGTCATTTTTTCGGTGATAAAGGTGGCAATGTATTTGTATAGGCGGAATGTAGGACAAAACGTCCCATGGACAAAACATCCCGTGCCTTTTTTGACCAGGTGGACAAAACGTCCCACGTCATTTTTTTAGGGTGGACAAAACGTCCCACATCATTTTTTTCAGGGTGGACAAAACGTCCCACACGATTTTGACAGGGTGGACAAAACGTCCCACGCTAATTCGACAGGGTGGACAAAATGTCCCATATTCTTGATGTGGTGTTAGGGAGGAGGATGGCTGATACATTCCTTTAATTTCCAATCAGAATGTGTTAATTTTAATTAGTAAGATATTTTCTCAGTTTGTAAGTTTGTACTAATTTCTGGCCCCCGCCCATCGGGGCTTTAAGAACTAGATTGGGCTGCATGATGCTTCCATGCAGAGCTGACACCGACCGCACGCGAGTACTGGTAAATCGCTTTGAGGTTCTAAAGTGGTGCAAGTTCGACCGCCCATGCATATAAACGCTATTGGTTTCATTGGGTGGTAGGGCTTGAGATGTCGAGTACATGACCTATACCATGTTGACGGGTACATAAAACCTCAAATCAATCAAACATACAAATGTACTTATTTCATTTCAGTTAGTTATCAATTAGATAGGTCTCTATTCCTAATCAGAATGTGTTAATTGTAATTGGTCCAAATATTTTCACATTGTGTATGATTGAGCTAATATCATTTCTAATATCTTTTCAACAAACAACAATTAGTTATTTATTAGATAGATTGGACAATTTCTTTGTATTAAGTATAATAATTCCCTTCTAATTGAATATGGGACATTTTGTCCACCCTGTCAAAATAGCAAGGGACGTTTTGTCCACTCTGTCAAAATAGTGTGGGATGTTTTGTCCACCCTGAGAAAATGATGTGGGACATTTTGTCCACCCTGAAAAAACGATGTGGGACATTTTGTCCACCCTGAAAAAACGATGTGGGACATTTTGTCCACCTGGTCAAAAATGGCATGGGACGTTTTGTCCATGGGACGTTTTGTCTGGCTCCCGTATAGGCGTGTTTACGTAATGACGCCTCACACGAAGGTGCATCATTTAACCTTAATTTTGTTTTTGAGTCGATTGTTTATCAATCGACCCAAAGTTATAAGGCCTAGACCTCTATTAGTGCTGGAGTCCACATTTGTAGGAAATCCAAGTAACTTATTTATAGGATTTTATCGCAGTGAGGCCAGCGTGTTGCGTTAAAGGTTATCGGTAGAATCTGGGCTGGAATCATGCGTTAGGCTTGACAAACAGTGTAGACAAGATCAGACATCGTAGAAAGCGGCGTCTGATCAGGGTCTACACAGATTGCTTACGGTACATGAATTTAAGGGTCAGACATCGAAACACGCAGCGTATGATCAGAGTCTGCAAGGTTTGCTTATAGTACAGGAATTTAAGGGTAAAATTAACAGTCTAACTCCCAGTTCAGGCCCATTTTCCGAATCTACACTCGGAGACACTCGACCTACATGTACCAGTATTCAGTGCTTTGATTCTTTTCAGTTTATTGTTCAAAGGACAAGGAAAACCTTTGGGGAAATCAGGCGAACCCAAACCATGCTGCACCAAAAAGAAACTGACCATTATAGCTATTGTGATCGTGATGTTACTGCTGTACGCCCTTGGGCTGGGTATCGGGCTAGCTGTCGGGCTGAGCAGGGATAGGGGCGAGGAAAGTAGGCCAAAGCCAGTTGAAGTGAAGGCTCCACCAATCGGAGCTGTGGTGACGGATCATGAGGCCTGCTCCGAAATTGGAAGGTAAGCTGAGACTTTTAATACGCTCGTATTTAAGCCAGAACTAGTCAGTTATCTAGGCTGAATTCAGTTCGTAGGCTACGTGTTCAGTTACGTAGGCTATTCAGTTACGTAGTTACGTACCAGAAAGCCCAAAACAGGTAATTGGCAAACAGCGCAGGTCCAGATCAGACCCCGCAGAACGCGGGGTCTGATCAGGACCTACACTGTTTGCAAAAAAAAGTCAGCCATTGTCAAATAAATTTTGAAGAAAAACACAACCTGACAACCCTAATTGAAATAGACTCCAGCTATATATAATGAGGAAGATTCCATTTGGTACAAAATGGGTTAAACGATCCGTTCTTAGTATTATCGTCGATGCTCTGAAATGATTGATAAATGTATCATTGGCTTGAAAAACACTTCTGCAGCAAAGAATATCGGAACCGGAGTTTTATGGTGACCTAGTTCATAAACTTAGAAAAATTCTGGTTCCCCGCCGATCGGGCTTGTAGAAATAGATTTGGCTGCATGGTGCTCCCCACGGAATGTAGGACAAAACACCCCCCGGACAAAACACCCCCTGCTCATTTTGGCATAGGTGGACAAAACACCCCTCATGTTTTTTACAGGGTGGACATAACACCCCCTGCAACTTATGAAAGGGTGGACAAAACCCCCCTTGTAAGTTTTGCAAGGTGGACAAAATCCCCCCTATCATGTGGACAAAACCCCCCTCAGACAGAATCCTCTGTGTTTATTATTGCTATAGAATTCTGGTCCCTTGAGTAATAATCTGCTTGCAATGGTACAGCAGGCAAAATCCCTTCCAAGATATGGACATAAATGTATGCTTATCAACAATATTTTTGTTTCAAAAATGTATGAGGGCTGTCTGTCTGTCTACTGATACTGCGTCGGTCACATTTGACCATTACCGCAGGTGTACATTACATACACTCCAGGGCATGAAGTATGAAGAAATTAATGGGGCTATTAAGTATTAAATAAACTTTATTGTGAATTTTTTCTTCTGTCAGTATGCTAATTGATTGCTATATTCAGTTTGTAATTGTTCAGTTAATTTTCTAATATGAATTGTGATTGTATAAGTTCCAGATCACTATACTTTTAATTAGCTGATTAGAGCTAATTATTGTCTCTTAATTACCCCGTTTACTTTGTGCAGCAGGTATGCTAATTGATTGCTATATTCAGTTTGTAATTGTTCAGTTAATTTTCAACTACTGGTGAGGTGCCCAATCTAGCATCAGGGGGATTTTGTCCGAGGGGGGGTTTTGTCCACATGATAGGGGGGATTTTGTCCACCTTGCAAAACTTACGAGGGGGGTTTTGTCCACCCTGTCAAAAGTTGCAGGGGGTGTTATGTCCACCCTATAAAAAACTTGAGGGGGGTTTCGTCCACCTATGCCAAAATGAGCAGGGGGTGTTATGTCCGGGGGGTGTTTTGTCCGGATACACGCAGAGCTGAAACCGACCGCACACTCGTACTGGTAAGCCTCTTAGAGGGTCTAAGCCTGACCAGACAAAGTGGTGCTAGTCGGACCGTCCATGTTTGTTTGTTTGATTTGAGTTTTACGTCCCCGTCAACACTGTAAAGATCATTTTGGAGAAGCTGCTTCCAATTTTGTGGGACTTTTACCCGACATTGAGATGAAATGACATCTCAAGCACTGTTACCCAATGAAACCGAACGGGTTTGTAAGCATGGACGGACCGACACTCAACCTTATTGGATTCAGTAGTCGGCAGGGATTGAGATGAAGTTTCATGTTACGTTGTTTTTATTGGGTCGATTGTTTGTCAATCGACACAGAGTTACTAAGCACAAAAGATCTTCAGTGCTTATGTCCATTGACAATCACTGGCTGGTAGGAAATCCAGGTAACGCTTATTTATAGAAAATATCTGCGCTATTCTTATCGATATGAGGTCAGAATGTTGCGTAAGAGGGTTATTTATAGAATCTGGACTGGAAACACGTGTTGGGTTTTGTAAACAGTGTAGAACGAGATCAGACGCCGCAGAATGCGGCGTCTGATTAGGGTCTTCATTGTTTGCATTAACAATCGACACACTAGTGCTGTCAGTGCTTTGATTTCATTTTTCTAGTGTCGGGGAAGAGAGAGAGAGAGAGGAGAGAGATGAAGAGAGGTAGAGAGAGAGGTAGAGAGAGAGAGAGAGAGAGAGAGAGAGAGAGAGAGAGAGAGAGAGAGAGAGAGAGAGAGAGAGAGATGGTTGCTTACTTTGTGTTATGTAATTTCTTTATGCTTAATGTTTTATTTGCTCTCCAACTTGGTGTCATTGGCAGACGCTTTTCTGTTTGTGACACTTCCTGGTCATTTCCATTTGTTTGTTTGTGTTCAGGTTTTACGTCCACGTCAACACTATTTATGTCATTTTGGAAGCATTGCTTCCGATTTTGTGGGACTCAGTCAGTTTTGTTCCTTGATCAACCTCTCTGTCACAGGTTGCTATCAAGTGCCATTTAACAAACGAAAAACATTTGTTGATAGAAGTTTTCAAACTGTAGGACCAAAATTGTGAAATAAATTAACAGTAGACGTTAAAAATTCTGTTTCAGTAGATATTTTCAAGAAAAAGCTCAAAACACTATTCTTTAGAAATTTCAACCAATGGTTTTGATAGACTATGTTGTACATATACGTTTTGTAAATCGGTGTAAAATTTCCATTGTACAACGCCAGTGAATATACCATGTGTGTAAAATTAGGCATTTAATCAAATAAAACAGTTTCAGTTTCAAAGCGACACGTTGAACAAGCATCCTGGAAAGGGAACTTTCAGCTGGTTTGTTTGTTTGTGTTTGGGGTTTACGCCAACACTGTATAAAACATTTTGGAGACGATGCCTCCGATTTTGTGGGACTTTTACCCGACATTGGGATAAAATGACATCGCAAGCCCTACCACCCTAAGAACCGTTATGGTTTAAGGAGCGTTTCTACTCGCCCCACTTTTCCTGGACTGACTTAGATCTTCTAAGGGGTTTACCAATACTCAAGTTCGGTCGGTTTCAGATTCGTCCGGAAGTACCGTGTAGCCCAATCTATTTCTCCAAACCCCGTACGGCGAAGCGCACTTGTATCTTATTCATTTTGTATTTTATTGATGTCAAAATCAGATATGGTCAAAAGCTCAGATACTGCAATTTAGGCTAAGACGTACGCATTAGGATATCATATCAGTGTGACATGGTTCCAAAACTGCTACTTTTTTTCTGATGAAAGTGTGATGGATCTAGTTTTCTTATTTCTGCTCTAAAGCGTATCACCAGTACTTATATTGTCTGTCAAACCCTAACCAATTACCAGTGATTTTCGTAATTACAGTAAGAATTCGGACATATTTCAGTGGGCTTTACAGTGTCACACATTCAATAAATATTTTGTCGGCACAGGCGTTTGCTCAGTGGCAAACAGTATAGACCTTAATCAGACTGCTCCGAGCAGTCTGACCTGGATATACACTGTTCAGACTTAATTTTATGACTTTGTTATTAAACCAAATCACACGATAATTCATTACGATAACACACCCGTGCGCCATAATGCATTTTTACATCTCCGAAACGGTCAATTTTCTGATGAAAATTTGTAATATTTTTCTTATTTATATTCAAAACATAGATTGTGGAAGCTCGTTAGAACCGCCTCATTTAGGCGGTTCTAACGAGTACCCACAACATATGTTTATGAGCAGAAATAAAAAAATAATTCATACCCCCCCATCCTAAACCCCAGTTTTCTCTATATAAAGTGGGGTGTAAGGGGGTGTTCATTTCACGGACTTGTTAGCGTAATGTGAGCAAGTGCGTGTCAGAACAAACAAGATAACCTGAGTCCGAGGTTATTAAACTTTTTCATGCTCAACTGTCTTGAGCATGGAATTTGTCCTGCTCATAAATTAAAAAAAAAAGAAAGGAAGAAAAAAAGGCGTTGGTATTTTAAAATAAGCAGTACAAACAACCTAATTTGCAGATCTGAGCATGCAAATTGCCTTATTGGTTTGGATTCAGCTCACCTGAGCACGACGTGCTCATGGTGAGCTATTGTGATCAATCAATGTTCGTCGTCCATCGTGCGTCGTCCGTCGTTTGTCGCACGGTGTCAACAATTTGCTTTAAATGCTAACTCCTCCTGAACCCTGGGACCACTTTCAATCAATCATCATAGGAATGGTGCTTATGTGACCCACTAACAAAATAGCTAAACTCGTTCTGCTCAGATGAACAAGATGGCCGCCAGTGCTTTAAATAGAAAACTCTGTAGAAACAGCAACTCCTCCCAGAGCCTTGGGCCAAATACATTCAACCTTCATAGGAGTGTTGCTTAGGTGACCCTCTTCCAAATTAGCTTAAATCGTTCGGTTGGATGAATGAATTGGCCGCCAGAGCGAAAATTCATTGCTTTAAATGCTGACTCTTGGCGACAGGGCTTGAGATGCCACTTCATCTCAGTGTCGGGTAAAAGTCCCACAAAATTGGAAGCAACCTCTCCAAAATGACTTATACAGTGTTGACGGGAACGTTATACTTCAAATCAAACAAACAAAACAAAAACTGACTCCTTAACCGTTAGGCCAATTTCAATCAAACTTCATAACAATGTTGCTGAGGTGACCCTCTACGAAAATAACCAAACGCCTTCGGCTCAGATGAACAAAATGTCCGTCAGAGCTGAAAATGGAAAAAGGTCAAGAATTTCATTTAAATGCCAAATCCTCCAAAACCCTTGGGCCAATTTGATTAAAACTTGTTGCTAATAAAGGGGCTCTTACACTGTCACGACTTTGACCAAGGTTGTCCACGACTGTCCACGACCAATTGTGACCATGAAAATCGTGGCAAATCGGGGCATACTCGGTTCTGATTTCATTACCCTACGAATACTCACGACATTGCTACGACACTTCTACGAACAATCACGATTGCTGTACGATAATGGAACCGATTTACAACGATCCTCTACGATCGACCACGTTGTCTTACGATCCTCTAGGATTCTTCTACGACTGCACCACGATTGCTTCAAGATATCAGACGATCATACACGATTTCTCACGATCCCTGCAAGACTGCTCTACGACCAAGGCACGATGATCAAAGACTCAGTACGATCATGGAGGATTCGATACGATTTACTCACGATTAATCAAGACTTCTCCCGATTCGTCATGATTTATAACGATCTGGGTATATAAAAGTGTTCATCAAATGCACAGTGTCATTCAGTTTCAACCATTTCTGTAGAGAACATCTGACGAAAATGTTTTTGCAGCCAGGTCAAAGGCTTCTGCATCTTCAAAATTTAGTTCAGCTCGAACAAGACATGATCGAAAATGACATTGCAATGGCTGAACAACTGGAGGTGCAGAGGAACAGGAGGGAGTTAGTGACAGTTGACCATAGTTACTTGGGAAATTATATGTACAAAGTTACGTGGAGAAAGTAGTGCGTTCGACGCAGCGTCGGGATAAATCGTGCTAGCGTCGTCATCAATCGTAGTGCATTCCTGGTGAATCTTGCATTGTCGTGAGCAGTCGTCATGATATCATTGTAGATCGTACGGCAGTCGCAACGGAATCGTAGATGATCTTGTCTCGTCGTAGCACAATCGTGGTAGAATTCAGTCACGATTATTCACGATTGGCCACGATTACCATGACGACGGCTCACGACTGAGCTACGATTTCTCTACGATTTGAAAAATGATGCCGACTCGTCACGAATGTTTTGAACATGTCCAAAACAGTCGTGGTCACTCCCGAACTATCACGATCAACCACGATTCCTCAAGATCTCTGCCGACTTCTCTACGACGTTGTTCACGATTTACCACGATTTAAAAAATCGTGGTGAGTCGTGGCCAAAATCGTGACAGTGTAAGAGCCCCTTTAAGGTGACCCTCTGCCGAATTAGCTAAAATTGTTCAGCTCTGATGAACAAGATGGCCGCCAAAACTTTCAGAATAATAATTATGAGCATTTCAAATTTCATGCTCAAGTGAGTTGTGCAAGGAAACAGTTTTATAGCCTATGGGCCTAGGCGATCAACAAAGACTCAAAGCAGCCTGGTCAGAATCATTGATGTCCGTGTGTGTCTTTGACTGATTCTGAGATATCAAAATATCAGTAAGCGAGGATTGGGTGAATGCATATGGTATCCGAATAACGATAAACGAGGGTTGAGTGAAAGGTATTCAAATAGCGATACACGAGGGTTGGGTAAATTGTATCCTATTAATGATAAACTAGGGTAAGGTGAATGTTATGCAAATAGCGATAAGCGAGAGTTTGCTGAATGTTATGCCAATAGCGATGAGGGAATTGGGTGAATGGTATGCAAAAAGCGATAAGCGAGTGTTTGGTGAATGGTATGTAAATAGCGATTAGCGAGTGTTGGGTAAATGGTATGCATATAGCGATGAGATGATTGGGTGCATGATATGCAATAGTGATAAGGGAGGGTCCGGTGAATGGTATGCAAAAAGCGATAAGCGAGGACTGGGTGAATGGTATTGAAATAGCGATAAGCGACGGATGGGTGAATGGTATCCAAATAGCGATAAGCGAGGGTATGGTGAATGGTATCCACATAGCGATAAGCGAGTGTTGGGTGAATGATATCCAAATAGCGATAAGCGTGGACTGGGAAAATCTGGACGCTGGTCGGAGTCTTTATTGAACCTCGGATCAATTATATTTCTGGAACCTCGTGTCATTGTATTTCCAGACGTATCCTAGAGCGACACGGTACAGCAGTTGATGCAAGCATAGCGGCGCTGATATGTAATGGAGTTCGAACCCCGCACAGTATGGGAATAGGAGGAGGTAAGGATTGCAAACTATAATGGAGATTAAACCCCTGACAACACTGGCAGGGCAATTGTCCCAGAGTGTATGATGAAGAACCGATCCGAGCCTGAATTTGGATTTAAACAATTAACCCTTGTCCTACTGAGCCCGGATTGCCTTATTTTTCAAACAATGTAGATCCAGATCAGATGGCTTCTGAACAGGATCTACATTGCTTGTCATTCAGATTGTGAATTTGTTGCAATTGTTAGTTTTGTTATAAATGTTCAAAACATAGGTTGAGGGTGCTCGTTAGAACCGCCTCAGTGAGGCGGTTCAAACGAGTACCCACAACCTATGTTTTGGAGCATATATAAGAAAAGATGTGAATACCCTCGTAAACCCCAGTTTTCTCCATATAAAGTGGGGTTTAGGGAGTATTCATTCCATGGACTTGTTCACGTGATGAAGGGTTAAGTAGTGTTTATGTTTACTAGCTTGTCTGACCCAGAAGTCTTGAACACCTCTATTGTGTATTTCTTGCTTCCAAAGTAGAACCTTTTTACAGAACATCCCATTCTTGCACACCAGACCAGGAAATCCGTGATTTTACCCTAGGATAGAAATTTATGTTCTGATCCTAGTGTTCCGACCCAGGCAACTAACATAAGTGCGCTTCAATTCTATTCAACTGCCGGAACTACTTCCTTTTGTAAACAATATACATGTGCGAGCTGTCAAAACTAACCGGCAAAAAAAAAAAAAAAAAAAAAAAAAGAAATAAAAAAAAAATCAATTAGAATGATAATTATTTGACTCATTTATTGTTAGAGGACACTGAATACAGGACTTGGTATGATTTTTTAAAAAGTAGAAAAGAAATACTGTCTGAAGTTCTGCTATTTGCTACAAAATAAACAGGAAATGTTTGGGAGGTGTTTTGCAAGAAAAAGAATCCAATATGGGGTTCTGTTGTAGATGGGCGTAGCCTCGGTTCCGCTCAGCACAGTCATCCCTCGGGTTGGAAACGCCCATCTACAACAAAACAGCATATCAGATTCTTATATTATTATACCTCACGTGGTTTTCCCATACATAATCCCCATAGGCCTGAGGGTGATAATTTTTATTATTACCCAACCTACTATATAAGAAGTTATTAAGCATTTTCGACTATCTAACACCTTTTCGCATGAAATCGGATTGAACCGGTTTTCAGAGAACTATCACACGGAGCACTGAACTATTGCTGACTGACTGACTGACAGATGTTTTTAAGGTAACCGGGCGCCATGGGCACATAGGGGCTACCCCCAGTTCGCCATCTGGGATTAGTTGTAGGTACTGCTCTTTTCCCTAGGCTGCCAATATGCTGACTCCTGTCTGCTTGACAGTTATCAGCTAGCCGATTGGGAGTCGGGTGACTTCTTTCGCGGAGGATGTGAGAAGTAGGTCAATCCCACCTCCCACATCCCCCGCTCAAGATGTCATGTAGGCACAGAACGCACCCAATGTTAAGCGTTTGTCCTGTAAAATGGGCAGTCCTCTGGCGGGGTTCGAATTTTGAATGCAGATGCAGACCAATGGTCGGGCTCTAGAATGTGGTGACACGTTGCCAATTCCGGCTGCAAAATGTGTCAGTACACAGCCCTTGTCTGACCGAGGAAAAAAGCTACTCATGCATTATCGGTTTTGGCTTCCATTAGTCTCTACCCCCACCCCTGCCGTGGTAGAGAAAACGCCTTGGGCACGGTGCTTGTTAAAGGGTGATAATGCATGTAATTTTGAATTTTGAA
The DNA here is from genome assembly GCA_963580285.1 of Lucinisca nassula. Lineage (NCBI taxonomy): Eukaryota > Metazoa > Mollusca > Bivalvia > Lucinida > Lucinidae > Lucinisca > Lucinisca nassula. The sequence continues at coordinate 22,553,535 of OY757021.1, forward strand.
CGGCGGCCAAAAGTGAGCCAGGAAGGGTTACTATTAGACCAGCCAATTTCGGCTATTGCAAAATGTCCTAGTACCCGTGCTCTACCACCTTGAGAACACGCCTATGCTGTGTCGCTACCCCCCAGGTCTCTACAAAGATAATCTTGGTAGTACCATGTACTACTGGCCCCTACTTTCGTTGCGTTGGAGTGTCATATGTTGATGTTTTGGTTGTTGCTTTTCTCTTAATTTGTAGTTAATTCAGCCAATCAGTGTGCAGTTGTTGACTTCTATCGCGGAGGATGCGAAAGGAGGTCAATCCTATTTTGCTTCTTAGCTTTCCAGTTTCTGAAAAGGTGATGCTTTCATCGACGTAGGATGTCGAGTTCTTATAAATTCGTAAGTGGGTCAATTGGGACCAGACCGCCATATTTGCATATCATTATCTCATCCTCCGTGAAGGAAGATATCATATTGGGGATATATGGATTGTAATACAATATGGATCAGTACTGATTGTATGTGGTAGTGTTGTAACCCTCTTTTGTTCAGGATCAGTGTGGTTAGAATTATAATGTTTACACAGGCGTGTCTTTTAGTGGTGAAAAGTTATGTGGTTTGGCAAAGGCGAGTATGTGGCTAACCAGCCATTGTGCAATTTCGCTTTTATATCGGTTGAACGGTCGGTCTGAAAGGCTTTTTTAAGGGTCTTCCTGTGTCCAAATCCCTATCAAATTTGGTCATTACCGTTGCCCCGCCTATTAAATTGTTCTGTATTTGACCTACTCCAGAGATGTATGCTCCGTTCTGACAGCATGCTGTCTTCGCTTCGCACATTTCTGGGTTTCATCAGGAGGGTGTCCCCAAGGGGGCCTCTACGAGGCAGCCTTCTGGGCACCCAGCTGATGACTTCTCGGTAGCTGTCCTACACGAGGTATGGTGGGATTCCCCGTCAAGGATCCCAATGTACCTGCAAAAGAAATTATGATTAGTATGTATTGGAGTTAGGGTTAGGGTTAGGGTTAGGGCTAGGGTTAGGGTTAGGGTTACATAAGCCTAAGTTTAGACTTGTCTATCACCGATGTGTTGCGTCGGCGGAGCACTCATAAGTGCAAAGCAAATGAGCCGCAACCACAGCGCCCCGCTTCGGTTCAACCGGTTCTAGTCCAAGTCATGTAGGGTAGGGTCTGTAAGAGGTAGAAGCAGTGCTCATGTAACCACTGTATAAGAGTGTGTGGGTTTTGTGTTCCCCCCCGCACCCATGCAACCGGGGACCCAGGGCCACCGCCCCGGGAACGGCCAGTCCGCCCAAAGTGGGGGAATCATGTCCCCAGGGGCACCAGCCCGGGGCCCCCAGGTGCACGGAGAGGCAGAAATATGAGAATGGGGCCTATATCTATGGGTTGGGCAGCATAAGCAGCACTGTTAAATTCTTAATAAAAACAATTCACCTGTTCGCGACGGCGCAGGCCAGAAGCACAACATGGTCACGGTCTGATTGGGACAGTCCCTCACCTAGGTTGCAACCAGCCCATGCCCCAGCAAGCACGTGATCACGACCAGGCGCAATTTTTTGTTTAAATGATTTGTTTAGAGAGAAACTTATATGCTACTTCAGTTGATTCTCCCGACCCAGACACACAGATGAGACTGTCTGCCAAAATCGAGAGAACCAATGAATATGAGTCATTTTCCGGCACACACAGCCATAGCGACCAGTGCGCCTGAACAGGAATATATAGGTTCACAAATCCGCACACGCCAAACTACATACAAGCACTTTTGGCATATACGGATGTGCAAACCTAATGCATTCAGGATGTCCTGAACGCAGTTCTGGGCATCTACATGTAATTAAAGACTGGTTATGGAACAAGGCACAGGGAACCAGATTGCCTCCCGCAGTCAGTAACCTAACGTTAGCAGCATTGGTTGGCTCTCTGATCGAAACCTAGAAACCTTAGTCCCACGCCCAGCATAATTAGATTGAGAGATTCATATTGCTTTATGATCTAATCTCCCCTCGAGTCCCTGGGGGCAAGGATATATGGTGTTATTGGTTTGGGGCCAGGTGGTTATTGGAGGCTGTGTCTGTAATAGAAAGAAACATGCAGTATTAATGATCGCTGCATGAAAGGATTCCAGCGCTGGAAGAGAAATAAACTTGGATTAGTATTACATGGTTACTCTTTTATACTGCAGCTGTCTATATTTTATCGAATAACTCGGTGTCTTTCAAAAATGTAATGATTGCCTCGACTATCTGAGGCATAATGTTGCGTGGGGGGTTAAGTAGATCTTGTTCATCAAAAGTGTTGTATCCCAATATAAACAGTGCAGCTTTTAATTCCTGTCTGGGTTCTATATTTCCTTCACAGTGAAAAAGGATATGTTTGATGTTATTTTGTTCATCTTTATCACATCTATTACATTTGATGTGGTTTTGATTAAATACACAGTGGGTACCCAGCCCACTGTGGTTCAGTCGTAAACGCGTGTAAACCGCGTCATGCCTACGTCTACCGCTGTAATGGGTAGAAGTATTTTTAACCTTAGGTTCTAGTCTATGATAGAAGCGACCTTTACTTTGTGGGTTGTCCCATAATTTTTGCCATTTTGTCATAATGGCCTGGTTAATTGCCGGGTATATTTCTGTTTTGGTCGGTAAGGTCTGATCGTTTTTACCGTTTGTCATTGCTGATTTGGCATTTGAGTCTGCCATTTCATTACCTGGGATATTTACATGGGAAGGAATCCATTCCAGGTAGATATTGTTGCCTTTGTCTTTGGCTGAGTCTAAGAGTAGTAGTATTTTGTTTATTTTATCTGGTCTTGTTTTTGATTGGCCAGATTGTAGGGCTTGTATTGAGCTGAGGGAGTCTGTAAGTATGACTGCCTCCGGGATGTTTTTATCGATGATCCATTTAATGGCATGTTCTATTGCTATCAGTTCAATAGTAAATATAGACAGGCTCGGATTGGTTTTGAGTTCGATATTCACGTTTTCATCAGGGACCGAAACTGCTGCTCCTGCTGTATGTTTTTCAATATCTTTGCTGCCATCAGTATATATCTGTAATCTACCCCTATGTTCCCTTTCTATATAGTTTATACTAGTTTGTTTCATAAATGTTATGTCATTTTCCCCTTTTTTCCCAATGATGTCCTTGATTGCACAGGAGGGGGGGGGGGGTTGTGCTTTAAGTCACACTTGTTTCTATAATGGGGTGGTTCGATATCCTTAGGTATGTTCAGCTCAGCTATGAGCTTCTGAACTGTAACGGAATATGGTCGGTATTTGTGTGCCTTTTTAGTAGTTTGGCACCCATGTTCCCCAATGAGGTCATTTACAGGCAGATTTTTACCCAAAGGCGAGGAACGTGCCCAATATTTTAGGATTAGTTCCTCTCTTCTTAAATGGAGTGGTTTTATGCCACATTCTACTTCGAGTGCATTAATCGGGGTGGATATAAATGCCCTTGTTGCAATGCGAAGGGCTTGGTTTTGTATTGTGTCAAGCTTTTTAAGTTGGGCTTGTGAGGCAGAGTTATAGGCTTGTGCGCCATAATCTAGTTTACTTAGGATGAGGGCTTTGTACAGGTTGATAAGGGTATTTTTATCGGCACCAAAAGTTGTGCCCGTGACCAAACGAAGAATGTTCAGGTCCTTCTTACATTTCTGGATGAGCTGTTTTATGTGCTCATCCCATCTAAGTGCTTTATCAAGGATCATCCCTAGAAAGTTTACATTGTCCACAAATTCAAGTTTTTTGCCAAAAAGTTTGAGATCGAATTTGGAGGTGTCGATGTTTTTCTTACGTCTAAAAAGTATGGCTTTAGTTTTAGTGTTGGACACCTTAAACCCCCACGCCTCAGCCCAAAATTCGATCTTTTTGAGTGCTTTTTGAAGGGCATCTACGGCGCAACTGGGTGAATAATGTTTTCTCCATATTGCGCTATCGTCTGCAAATTGCGACAGCTGCAGTCTTTCTTCAGGGTCGAGATTCTCTTTTAATGAAACCATGATTATATTGAAGAGGATGGGACTAATAACACTGCCCTGGGGACAGCCATTTTCTAAATTGTGCTGATTTGATGTTTCTTGTCCCACCCTTACTTGAATTTTTCGATTGTGGAGGAAATTGTGTATCCATTTGAGCATGTTTCCGTTTATGCCAAATTGTTTCAGTTTACAGATGGTTCCTGTTGACCACATGAGGTCAAAGGCTTTTTCCAGGTCTAGAAAGACGGCAGCTACTATCTTATTTTCCATAAAGGCCATATTTATCTCAGAGTCTAATCTGGTTAGTTGATCAGTGGTAGATCTGTTGGGTCTAAAACCGGATTGAGTGTCAGCCAGGTGCCCTTTGTTTTCCAAATGGGCCGTCAATCGTTTAGCAATCATGGTTTCCATTGTTTTACATATACACGATGTAAGTGATATAGGTCTGTATGACCCTGGTTCCAGTTTATTTTTGTTTGGTTTCATAATAGGTATGATGGTGGCAAGTTTCCATTCAGGTGGGAGTTCTCCTCTTTGATAGGAGATATTCATAAGTTTTAATAGTTCCATTTTGGAGTTATCGGGTAGTTGTTTGAGCATTTCATAATGGATTGTGTCCGCTCCTGGTGTTGATTCCTTTTTGGATGATAGTGCAGTTCCCAGTTCAAAAAATGTGAAGGGTCGGTTTAAGTCCGAGTTATTTTCTGTTGCCTGAGGTTCCGGGATGTGACCAAGTCCCCTATCTTCCATAATTATTTTAATAGCTTGAAATTTAGGCATATGATTTGACGATTTCGACATATTGTCATAATGTTGTGCTAGAGCATTAGCTTTTTCTTTTTCATCGGTAATGATTGTTTTGTTTACCTCTAGACAGGTAATATGGTCTGTAGGTTTACCCCGGAAGCGGTTAATCATATTCCATACTGTTTTGGAGTTTGCCTTATGGTCTAGTTTAGATACAAAATCACGCCATGAATTGATCTGTTTGTCCCTTTTAATGTCTCTTGCTTCATTTTTTAACCTGTTATAGTTTCGTTTTTGTTCTGGATTTTTATTTTTAAGGTATTTCTTTCTAGCTTGTTCACGTTTTTTGATAGCTATAGTATGAACTATTGCCCGGTGCAGATAGTTTTAACTATCTCATGGTCACGTGATCACCTAGCAACTTGACAAGTAGTAATTGTTTATTGTGATCAAAATAACTCTTTATACGAGTTGGGTAATAAAACAACTATTTCATACCTCCAAGGGCGACAGTCAAAACTATCAGCCCCTCGGTGCTGTGGAGCACCTCGGGGCTGATAGTTTTGACTGTCGCCCAAAAAGGTATGAAATAGTTGTATACTATCACCCTGCGATAATTTCGACATGCGCGGGAATGGGTGCGCGTTCGGTTCGGTCTCTGAAAAAGAGCCTAAACCAAAAATTGTAACGCATTCGAGAAATTTTAGTACCAAAATGTTTCTTTTGATTTAATTAAGAAAAAGCATTGTCACTCTTTCGGGTTTTATTCAGAAATAACGAAGATATAGTCGTTTGAACTTCGGAATTTCTGTTTCACCAGCTAACGTCGCTTATGTAGAAAGCCGACGTTATCCGGTAATTTGGAACGCCATGATCAAAAGTCGCGTATGAGCTGTTCTGTATTTTTCATTAAAAATCCCATACCTTAATTATTAGTTTTGTTCGGTATAATACAATTTCGAGGGTGATAGTATACAACTATTTCATACCTTTTTGGGCGACAGTCAAAACTATCAGACCCGAGGTGCTGTGGAGCACCTGATGAACTATCGCCCGAGGCCTTCGGCCTCGGGCGATAGTTCATCAGGTGCTCCACAGCACCTCGGGTCTGATAGTTTTGACTGTCGCCCAAAAAGGTATGAAATAGTTGTTTTATTACCCAACTCGTATAAAGAGTTATTTTGATCACAATAAGCAATTACTACTTGTCAAGTTGCTAGGTGATCACGTGACCATGAGATAGTTAAAACTATCTGCACCGGGCAATAGTTCAGTGCTCCGTGTGATAGTTCTCTGAAAACCGGTTCAATCCGATTTCATGTGAAAAGGTGTTAGATAGTCGAAAATGCTTAATAACTTCTTATATAGTAGGTTGGGTAATAATGAAAAATGTCGACCTTCGGAATATGGATATCAACCTCGGCTGCGCCTCGATTGATATTCATATTCCTCAGTGTAACGTTTATCACTATATCCCGTTTCCTCATATCTCCGTTCAACCTCATAACTCCGTTCACCCTCTTCTTTGATCAATATGGAAAGGAATCATTTTTACAGTTATCACACATCAGAATTTGTAGTTAATAACTGACATTTCAACCTGTTTTGAAGAAAATCAGTTTTGACTTACAATTTAATTCACAGAAATCGAAATTTGTCACAAAATGCTTAATATTTTAGGGGTCCCCCAAAATAATCTCTAACCAGTGACAAGCATGTGACTGAAAATAAAAAGTATCAACAAATTAGAATAGTGCACAGTCTAAATAAAATACTCATCATGTATAATATTCATAGAATGAATCTGATTACTTATGATAATCAAATAAATTTGGGTGAACGGAGATATGAGAGCATGCCCCAAATACACTCTGCATTTCTAAATGGCTGTAGAATAACAAAAGTGATGTTTATTTCCTTAAATCTTCAGATTTTCATAGGCATTTAGGCAAATGTTTAAAAATACCTGCAGACAATAATTCTTGCAACAAAAAATTGAAAGCAGGATTGCTCAACCTTAGGTGAACGGAGTTATGGGTTTCCAGGCTAACCCTCCCAGGAATGCACTGTTTATATACTATCGCTGGTGTTAGCTGGTGTAAAGGGAAAATATAGTGGCTGTACTTCACCATAGTATAGAATTTCTTAGTTCTTTTGGAACTTTTGAATTTTGACAATGTTTGAGGGTCCTCGTAGAACGAAAACTCCCATACTCTTGCTGTAATGTGGTCTTGGATTCCAAAATATTGTCGACAGTAATATTTTCGAGAGTAAGCTCCATGAAAACAAACACATTTATTGTAATTATGATCATATTCTTCAGGTTGTTATATGGTGATATACGACAGAAGTTCTGAAACTTCAGTTGCCATAGATGGAAGAGAGACAGCCCCAGAGAGACTGACCCATGACCTCTTCATGGACTTGAGGGCGAAAAATGGTAAGACTGTTTTAACGGCACCCATACTGCGGATTATTTCATAAATACGAGTAATTCGGTTATTAAAAGAACCTTGTTTTAGTGGCGGGGTAGGGGTAGGGAAGTGGTATCGTTTTCTATTCCAGGGATGCCAAGACAGGTGGAAACTGAGTATTTCGACTGGCCTGTGCATCCTGCGGCTTGGAAACATCATACCCATAGAGACTAGTTCACTTGTCAAATTAGTTGCCGATAACGCCAGAAAATATGCTTTCCTTCATTTGCATTTATCTCTACAAAATTGTGCATTTTGCTAGAGGGTTCGTGTCATTAGGTACTGATCCGTATATTGACGAGAAATGACGGCTCTGATTAGTCCAGCAAAGATGCGCTAGCGAACCTGGGTCTTAATTGTTTGCGCACATCCAAAGGTACGTTTGTCGCGCCTTGGTCAAATAAGTACAGTTTACATGCATCTCATACGACTGAATAAACAGATTTTACTATTTTCGATATCGCTTTATAACTGCCAATTTCCTGTCAATATACAATATATGTCATATTCTGTGATGTGCCTAAGTACTGGGCAAACAGTGCAGGGCAAGATCAGACTGCTGGAGCAGTCTAATCAGGGTCTACACTGTTTGCTATTCCGTCTCGTCTCCATTTTAGACCCCTTGCTGGATCGTGAAATTTTTTGTTAAAATTTTAGCAGAATTGTAGCAAGGCCTAAAGGCGACCAATTCTTAGGATTTTTGGGTCGATCGACCCAAAGGTATAAAGGACAAAACCTCTATTAGTGATGGAGTCCACGTGACTATCACTGATTTGTAGGAATCCACGCAGAGTATTTATAAAATTTTAACGCAGTGAGGTCAGCGTGTTTACGTGAAAAGGTTAACTGTAAAATCTTGGCTGGAATCATTGGTTTGGCTAGGCAAACAGTGTAAACCGAGATCAGACGCCACAGAACGCAGCGTCTGATCAGGGTCTTCACTGCTTGCATAGAGTATAGGAGTTTAAGGGTCAGGCGCCGAAAAGCGCAGCGTCTGATCATGGTCTACAAGGTTTGCTTTCAGTAAAGGAGTTTAAGGGTTAATCGAAACAGTCCACGCTCAGGCCCATTTTTCCTAACTACACCCAGAGACAATCGACCCACCAGTACTCTCAGGGCTTTGATTACATTAGTGAGAACATCGGTTTTGGAATACGCGGACAACAAAGGTGTAGATCAGCCCGCGCATGCGCACAGTCTGATCAGCGCCTTTGTGTTTGCTGATTGGATAGTAAAACATCACGAAAACACATCTATATAATATTGACCCCCATGAACCTTCATTTTATATGGTAAAACTGAGGTTTACAGGGGTAAACCTTATTTTCTTGTTTCTGCTCTAAAAAATCTATATTTGAGCAGAAATAAGAAAAATATCACAATTTTTCCTGTCAAAATTTACATTTTTTCGACAATAAAGGTTACATTGTACAGAAGAACTTCGATGGCTAGAACACCGATGGCTCGTTTATCATGGATGTGTCGACCCCGTTCTTGAGCCCCTAGCGAAATCCTCTACATAAGAAATAGTTGGGGATAATTATGGAGATTTTAGTCTTTTATCTTGCAAATGTATGCTGTGTGTACTCATTAGAATCGCCTCGATGAGGCGATTCTAATGAGTACACACAGCATACGTTTTCATTAGAGAATACCGAAAAGATGTATAAAAGTATCTCGTTATGCCTCCTGACAGTAACCTCAGTGGCTCGAACTACCCCTGTCTCGAACAGATTGTCGAGGTCCCAAAGGTGTTCGAGCCATTGAAGTTCGACTGTACTTGTATAGGTGTGTTTTCGTAATGAGACCTCTAGTTCCTATGTCTTAAATTTCAAGACTCTAGCTAGCCTGTGTAGCTGAACAGACTGGTTTTTGTCTTCGCTGGTCGCAAACACTGAAGGCATGTTTTCTCGAGACGAGACTCATGTGAAAAGGGAACGCCGATATCTTCTAAGGATATTACACAATTTAATGTCATTATGAAAGCTAAATGCATGCTTGATTAAATTAACAAGTCTGTGTAATTAGTAACCCTAATTATCTCCATAAATAGAAAGTTAAAAGACGAAATCACTTCATATTTTGTACCACCATGTCGATTTACTAAACATGAAAGCTTTTTGGTGTAAAAAACATACACAAATTGATATTTCGATTCGTTGATATTCACGGTATAGTTTTTATGCCCCACCACACGATAGTGGTGGGGTATTACGGTATACCGTCGAGTGTCTGTCCGTCCGTCCATCCGTCCGCACCATTTCCGATCGATAACTTGAGTAATTTTCCACGGACTTTTTTTTCAAATTTTGCATACATCTTTATATTGGGAATGAGTGGAATGGGATTGTTAATGGGCAAAATCCGTTAACATTTGACAGAGTTATGGCCATTTTTAGTTCAAAATAAGATTTTTGGCGTTTCCAATCAATAACTTGAACATTTTTTCACGGGTTTCTTCAAATTTTGTAGATACATTGGTTTTTGGTATGAATGGTTTTGGATTGTTAAATGGCAAAATACGTTAACATTTAACGGAGTTATGGCCGTTAACAAGTCCCATTAAATTGTGTTTGGGCACTTATTCCTTTAGTAAATGGAATATATGTATGGAACTTCACTGATATATATCCTCCATGAGAAGCAGGGTTTGGATTGTTAATAGGCAAAATGCGTTAACATTTGACAAAGTTATTGCAGGAGCATATAATTTCACTCACGGGGCTATCAGCTCTCTATACAATCTTCTGTAGAGCTTATGTGATGGTAAGTCCACTAACCATTGGTTCCTGCTCTGAGAGGAAACTCCAAGGTTATCAGTAACCTGTCAGCATCGTTTATTTTATTAGCATTTTTCAAGAGCTCCTGTGGCTAGTGTAAACAAATTTTAATGGTTTTCTGCAGAACTTAAGCCACATCAGGGAAAAGCGATGTTATACATGTAGACGGTAACAAAATCAACAAGTCAGCAGAATGCACTATAAAAATGAACACATTTACTTTTGCAGTCTTGTGTAATGTTATTTTCAAGTTTCTTTTGGCATTTTTATGAAAGCCCAAGTTGAGAAAATAGAGATACATGGAAAATGCATGTTCATGTTGAAAATTTTCTTGACACAGCCTTCATTTTTTTTTGGGCTGCATAAACAGATAAATGACAATCTCTGCTGGGAAGCAACAGCCAATGAGATACTACTTTCCTAGGCTTAACATCAACCCTAGCTGATAGCCCCGTGAGTGAAATTATATGCTCCTGGTTATTGCCATTAACAATTTCCATTTAATGGTTTTTGGACTCTTATTCGTTTATTGTATGGAATAACTGGATGAAATTGTGTATATATATGTATGTATTGGGAATCGGTGGTTTGGGAATTGCTCATGGCATAAATAAATTAACATTTGAAAGAGTTATTGTCGTTGACAATCTCCATTAAATGGTTTTTGAACACTTATTCCATTACTAAACGGAATATATGGATGAAACTTCGCAGATATATAGACCACTATAGGAAGAATGTTTAGTATTGTTAATTGGCAAAATACGTTAAGATATTCGACAATTATGGTCGTGTACAAGTCCCATTAAATGCTTTATGGGGTCTTATTCCTTAACTTAATGGAATATATGGATGAAACTGCACATATAGGTACAATTCAAGGAAGCATGTTTGGGGTTGTTAATTGGCAAAATACGTTAAAATCTTTGTCAGAGTTATGGTCCATAACTATTCTCATTGAATGGGTTTTGATTTTTTATTCCTTTACTTAATGGAATATTTGGATAAGAACTTATAGATATATAGACCATTTATAGAAGCATGGTGGGCAAAATGAGTTAACATTTGGCAGAGTTACCGTTTTTAACAATTTTCATTAACTATTTTTTTTTACTTTTACTGAAGTAGCTTTTTTATCGAAAATGCTTGTTTTAGTGTTCCATAAAATAAAAAGCCTGCCCACATAAGGAGAACGCATGACCCCAGAGATGTAATTTCACGCTTGTTTCTGAAATGTGTTCTTTAGTCCTGGAACGTTTTGATATTTCCTATTCTATAAACGTAGATTGTGGGTGCTTGTTAGAACCGCCTTATTGGATCTCTGTCAGAATTATTCAAGCCACGCGGGCTACCAAAATCACATGCTCCATTGGCCAGAGCCAAATTTCTTTACATTTCTTTCGAGAAAACTTAGCAACTTCCAGTTTAAAGATGATGATTTGACTGCAACATTTCTGAAAAATGTTCTGCGAAATTGTTCAAGCCACGTGATGTAATCAAAATACGGTAAAATTCCAGCATTAAGACCAGCTAAAAATAAGATTTTAAAACATATTTAAAGGCTTCAGTTTTCTTTTTTTAGGTTTCCTACACCCTTGGCTGCTTTTTGGACTTTTTGAAATGGGTCCCACATACCACTTTTGAACAGTGCCAAAGGTGGTCTTTATAGCGGAATTCTTCTATATACCCACAGGTGTAAAGGTGTTGCGCGCGTGAGTGTGCTGTCGAGACAACTAAGGGGCGCCATCATCTTTTTTTTTTTTGTTAATTCTGGTTTCGATTAATGGCATGCGTTAGTCGGATGTTTTCTTTCAATATCATCTAATGTTTCGTTTATGATTTTCAGTAAAAGCCGGACTAATCGGCGTTCCCGGCGAGCTGAAAGCTTACAAACTTGCTCACAACGTATATGGGCGGTTGCCATGGAGAGATTTATTCGAGCCGACAATAGAGATGATGAGGGAAGGCTTCCCGTTGTCTGCTGCCACTGCCAGAGCATTAAAAGTCGCTATTCGATATGGAATAAAGTTTACTGATTTACCCCTATTATGGTAGGTTAAAAAACAAAATATATGCATGTGAACAAGCAGCATAGAAAGTACCTATCATACACGCCTAAAAAGTACCTGTCATACAGCTGAACATCGCCCACGCCCGTCGGGGCTTAGAGAAACGGATTGGCCTGCATGGTGCTTCAACGCAGAGCTGAAACCGACCGCACCTGAGTGGTGGTAAACCGCTTAGAAGGTCTTAGCCTGCCCAGGCAAAGTGGTGTGAGTCAGACTGTCCAATGAAAATAACCTTTTTGTTTCACTGGGCGTGTCGGCTTGAGATGTCATTTCATCTCAGTGTCGGGTAAAAGTCACACAAAATTGGAAGCAGCGTCTCCAAACGTACCTAAATAATGTTGACGGGGTTGTTAAAACTCAATTCAAAACAGAGATGGTGCAGGCGAGTCTGCGTATAGGTACATATGAAGTATTGATGAAAATAAACTGTTCGCACATACATATGTAAGTAACATGGACCTAGAAACAACTGTGATTCATTGACCAAACGAAATGAACCCGGATAGGAGCTGAAAAGGAAGCTTTCCTGCTCAGTTCTTGCGTTCCTTCTTTTCTGCGATTGGTCATACGAAAACACTCCTATACAAATACATAGTAAATTTTACCACCGAAAAAAAAAAGAAAATTTTCACACGAAAAATTTTGATATTTTTCTTATTTCTGGTCAAAAACATTTATTATGGGTACTCGTTAGAACCGCCTCGCCGATATTTTTCTTATTTCTGCTCAAAACATACATAGATTATGGCAACTCGTTAGAACCGCCTCGGCGAGGCTGTTCTAACGAGTACCCACAATCAATGTTTTTCAGCAGAAATTTTTTAGCAGAAATAGGAAAAATTAGGTATACCTCTGTAAACCTCAGTTTTACCGAATAAAAGTGGGATTTAAGGGAGGTCAAACTTATATAGGCGTGTTTACGCGATGATTGCTCGCACTTCTCGAAGATGTACATTACAAACACTCCAGGGGCCAGTTGTTCAAAAGTAACAACGTACCGTTAAAATTTTGATCATTTAATATTGCAATAATACAGTAGAACTTCGATGGCTCGAACACCAATGGCTCGTTTTCCATGGCTGAGTCGAACTAGTTCTTGAGCTCCTAGGGAAATCCTCTTCATTAATGATAGTGGGGGATAATTAAGAAGATTTATGTCTTTTATCCTGCAAATGTATGCTGTGTGTACTCATTAGAATCGCCTCGGTGAGGCGATTCTAATGAGTACACACAGCATACATTTTCATTACAGAACATCGAAATGATGTTCAAAAGTATCTCGTTATGCCGCTTGGTAGTAACCCTCAGTGGCTCCGCTGTGTCGAATACATTTTCATGGTCCCAAAGGGGTTCGAGCCATCGAAGTTCGTCTGTATTTTGGCCGAAAAAATGAAAGCAGCAAAAAGTGCTCTTATTTTATTCGGCAACAATAACACTGTAACTTATATTGTACTTGCTAGAACACCACTTATGGGCTAGTTAAGCTTATGACTGTTTGGAGAACGGACTTCAGGTTTGCAGACTCAAAGCATTTCCAGTATTCGTGTAATTATGATAGGGATCTTTAACCGAAACTGGGAATAACTAATCCTATGCGGGGGTCCTCAGGTTATGGCCCCGATCAATTTAAAAAATACAGTGATGGAAATGATCTGGGATTGATAAAATTACCTCACACGTTCCAGCCAAGACACCAGTTGGAAATAACCACAAACATAAAAACAACTTCACCATAATGCAAACTTCAAACGGCTTTCATTTGCCATCAGAAGAAGGCTCTGTACGAATCTATGACGGTGCACAGTGGATTTGCAGAGATAGCAGTATACTATTAAGTGCATATATTTTACTTAAATAATCAACGGCAGCTGTCTGTTTTTGAAAATCCTAAAAATCATTGACACTCCTGTCAAGAGAAAGCGTTGTGAACAGTACAAGTCGCACTCAGGCAATAAAGCGATGTCAAAACTGAGCCAGAAATCGATGTACACATACATGGAAGATAATAATGCTGATCACTCACCACTTTTCATATCGCTTTTATTTGCTATGCAGACAACATAAAGAATAAACAATAATGATGAATAAATGGAATAAGATAATTTATTAGATGCGTCATTTTCCCGTAATAAAAGCCACTTATATCCTACCGATCTGACGTTATCAGGGAATGAAGCGTGATATGGATTCTAATTTTCATTTTTATCTACCGGATTTTTGCATCTATGCCTAGATGCTAATACCTTTTCAATATAATGGTTCACGTACTATATTATTTAGGCAATCATTTGGTTTGAAGGAAAATAAAAGGTCTAGTCAACACGATTATGGTTAAGTCGAGCCGGTTGGTTAATGAACCATACATTGCACCTTCGGAATAACTGGTACGCCTGTTTTACAACCACCGGGTCGATGGCACTGCTGGTGAATTAATGTGGTGGGCATCAGTAGCTCAGTAATCAGCTTCCTCAGAACGGCGATGCTGATATGAAAATGTTGTATTTTTGTTAGAAAACCTCTTAATACGTCTATAAAAGGGTTGTCCTTTGGAAGCAAGGAATACACCACATAACTGAAGTATATGGAGTGTACATGTTTTCTGGGCCAGACTAGCTAGTTTCGGCTAATTAGGCCTCATCAGTGACCCTAAGATATTTTCAAAATTCCACAATGGAATCAATGATCCCAAAGGACAAGAAAATGTTATCTACACTATGATTGTGGGCAGGGAGACGTTTTTACCGCCGCCACACATTCCCACACACCAGCTGTACTGAAGCTAAATACGTTCTATAAAAGGGTTATCCTTTGGAAGCAAGGAATACACCACAGAACTGAAATATATGGAGTGTACATGTTTTCTGGGCCAGACTAGCTAGTTTCGGCCAATTAGGCCTCATCAGTGACCCCCAGATATTTTCAAAGTTCCACAATGGAATCAATGATCCCAATGTCTTCTATATCTTAGATAGGAGTTTGTGTTCAAAATCGATCTGGGTCATTAGTTATTCCAGCATATTCTGACACAAAAGCAGGTAATAGACGTCTTTTTCAGATGCTGGTGGCTGTCTTGGTTTTAGGGACCAAGCCAGCCGAAGTGATTCAGTAAGGACTGCGTTTGTTGTGTTGCCTTGATTATTCATAAAATACCAGAATAAGCTGTTGCCTGCAGCTGCAGTTACACTCGTATACAGGCGAGCAGCAAATGTTCAGGCGAGTCTGTGTATGCTCGCCTGAGCCTTTGCTGCTCGCAGACATGTAGTGTAGACCTTGGCATGCAAACATGGTGCATATAGCCATACTAGTTGGGTGTGTAATTCCGGTTGAGCTATGCTGGTCGCTTATGGGATGTTTTCTATTCTAATGGTGCATATAGCCATATACGTTGGGTGTGTAATTCTGGTTGAGCCATGACTGGTCGCTTATGAAATGTTTTCTATCTCATAAACTGGCTCAAACGTATGCCTTGGCATTTCGGCTTGGTTTGGAATGCGTCGTTGTTGATGTAGCTCTGGTGTGTGTAGGGGTTGGAGTTTTCTGTGGTTATGTATATTTTGCGCAGACATTTTTTCTGATGATGACTGCAAGGTTTGGAAAGCATCGTTTCATCTATTCCTGATATTGTTAAGAGTTTATTTTTCGCTGAGTAAGCTATTTGCTGCAAAATGCTTACTTGTTTGTTGAAAGTTCTGACGTCTGTAACTGATACCCTTTCAATTATCAGCACCATGTTAAAACTGTTTCTGAGCCCAGGATATCGCAACCATGCACTCAGTCAAACGCAAAATTATGGAGATGTTCCTTCTTTAAAGGATGCTTTAATTCAAAAAATAAAATGTCACATAATAAGTGGTATTTTTATATGAGGTGTGTTGTGTTTACAAGGGTATAATTCCTCCTATTTATTCCTGCTCAAAACGTAGTATGCGGGTGCTGGTTAAAGCTGACTCATCGAAACGTTTCTGAGAGGCTCACATTATCTATGTTTTGAGCAGAAACACAAAAACAGTCACAAACTCTCACCAAATAATGCCCATTTTGAAAATTTGAAAGACCCTTCTACTTGTCACAGGTATAGTATCCTAATGAGCTGACTTAAAATTTATAACAGCCTAAGTGCCATTGCCTGAGGTTTCAACATACTTGGCATAAAGGTCTTCCTAGCCGAAAAAGCGAGGGTATGATAACATAAGTCACGGAGCCAGCATTTATTATAATCTGTGAGAAACTTAAGTAACGTAATTAACACTTTTTTTTCTTTTAGCGAGATATTTTGTTCCAATGCTACAACAGGCAAGCTGAAGCAAGAGGGAGACACAATCTACATGCCTAAACTACTTAATACTCTCGAGGGTATAGCTAAAGATGGTCCAGACTATGTCTACGAAAGCCCTGTTACTGTACAAATTGTAAAGGAAATAAAAGAGATGGGTAATATATATGTTTTATTTAACTGCAAGAGTGCATTTATTTCTGGATCATTGTGACATACTTAGTTTATACGAATTTATTTTAGTTTGGTTGCGATGGAAGCTTCAAGCTTATTTAATCACTCTCGAACACTCATTCAGGATGTTTTCACGCGCGCGTGAGAGAGGCGGTGACTATTACACCACTGCTACCCATTTACACCTGTGTGTAATATTTGAAGTATAAGTGGGTCAGTAAAATCTATGTATGACAATAATTGTACAATAGGCATCATAAACAGTAGAACTTCAATGGCTCGAATTCTGATAGCCCGTTGACCATGTATGGGTCGAACCCGTTCTTAAGTCCGCAGGGAATTCTTCCAAATACGATATAGCGATAATCTAGGGCCAATAGGTCCGTCATATAGTGTAAAAATATTGGACGGTGACATAGTTCACTTAGGTTAAAACTGGTCAAAACTGAGCCCCGCCAAGCGAATTTGTGTCTTCGAGCATTCCGTCATGACAAATTTTAACTGCGCATACCCAGCCATTCAGAGGGGCCAGGGATATGGCTTTCTGTCTTAAGGTTCCTCTTCTTTCACTGCTTATATGAGCGAGCAGCGAAAGGTCTAGCGAGACTGTGCAGATGCGCAGGCTCGCCTGAACCTTCGCTGCTCGCATAGGCGATAAGTACCAAAATCGCTTGACAGGGCCCAACTCATTGTTAACCAAAAACACATCCTAACACGTTCTTTTGTAGATTGGGTAATAATTAGAAGTATTTGAGATAGATTTGGTAGGAAAATAGGGCTAGATTTTATTGATCCTAGAAATAAGTACAATACAGTGCAAGGTAAGAATTTTACTCGTACTGTTTGGCTGTTTTAAACATAAACGGAAGCTATTGTCGCACAATCTCTATAAATTAGAAACACAAAATATAGGAAGAAGAAAATCTGAATGCATCATGCTAACAGGTAGAGCTATACTCATCTGTATGGCAGTTGATATTACATGTATTTTACAAGACTTAAAACAATTAGAATAAACATGATTATAAATAAAAAAAAGTAAAAGATGTGTCCACATTTAAAAATTAAGAAATAGTCAAATTACATTTTGTACTAATTGTAGGGTAATTTGTCGCTGCGTTAAATG
Source organism: Lucinisca nassula (assembly GCA_963580285.1). Classification (NCBI taxonomy): domain Eukaryota; kingdom Metazoa; phylum Mollusca; class Bivalvia; order Lucinida; family Lucinidae; genus Lucinisca; species Lucinisca nassula. The sequence goes on from OY757021.1 coordinate 22,571,159, forward strand.
CTACACATGCTGGTATATGGGAACGCCTGTGAGCACCAATATTAATTGGCTATCCTGTATTGTTCGGAGGACTGAGGTCAATAATCATGATTTTAATGTTGTCAATTAATAAATTTGTCATTAATGAAGTCATTTCGTATTGTCCCAGTTACAGGTCCTCGGTCAGCTGTATTGGCATCGACCTTCGGCCTCGGGCGAATGCAGCAGACCTCGGACCTGTAAGTGGGCTAATACGAAATTACTTGATCAATAATATCATATTCTTGCACACCAGACAAGGAAATCCGCGATTTTACCCTGGGACAGAAATTTATGTTCTGACCCTAGTGTTCCGACCCTAAATCGAATATAATCGCGTGTTTGATAAATGCACTGGTTGATTACAACCTCATGCGCGGCGTCGTCATGCGTGACGTCACTAAACATTCCTGTTGTGTCATCACAAAATGGCGGACGTCGGTAACCGAAGTGACAGCAGCATTAAAAATTCGCAATAGAAATGGAAGGTATGCAAGAAAAAGAATCCAATATGGGTGTGAGGGGTGGATAGAAAAATCCGTCCCTCGGAATCACTGTCCGGCATCACTCGGCAAGCCTCGTGATGCCGGACAGTGTCCCTCGGGACGGATTTTTCAATCCACCCCTCACACCCATATAAGATTCTTATATTCTAGCACTGGTCGCCTATGTAGCCAATGGTTAAATCTGGTGATAGATTGAGTGATATATTACTAGGCGAAAAAGCGCGACGCGAAAGGTCGCGGTTTTATGACGTTTTGCGACGTTATCGATCGTTTCCTTGACGTCAGACGGAGTAACGTCTTTTTCACGCATAAAGTAACTTACAAAAATAGGTGACTGCATGTGTTGAACTCAAACATGCTGGCGAGATTTCATCAAACAATGGATAAGAGAATATGAAAGAAACGGCAGCGTTTAGTTGACTGCAGTGTGTTACTACTAATGGAAATAGATCAGCTCGTTGAGTAATTTATCACAGTTTATGTGTCAGTTGTAAGTAGATAAATCACTCGCGTTACGCGCCTGTGATTTGACCTACCACACAACTGACATACAAACCGTGATATACTAGATCTACTCAACAAATCACTGCTAGAGCTGATCTATTCCTAAATCAATAATGTTTCAGGAGGTGTTTTGGAAAGTACAGATTTTACCATGAATTACAAAGCCTTGATGGATACCGGGATGAAGTTTGACCTTGGAGATTATTATATGTATACAATGAGTGGAAATTCAGGAGGTCCAGTTGTAGGACTGATTCTTAATATTTTAAAAGGTTAGACAAAAATTTACAATCTTAAATGGTCTGAAATTTTAATCAGATATTGCAGCATTGCGCAACTGGCTTTCGCAGCAATAACGTTCAGTTGCTGTTAAACGTTGATGACAGATGTTACAACTCTTACCTATCTCCCACCCAAATTCAAGTTTAAATCGAAGCTTTCATATTTGGCATGTTTATTTCTTGTTTCCAATGTTTTGGAACTTGTTTTGATTAACGAAATGAATACGTAGTTGCCCTCGACATAATGTGCTTGCATGCTGATTTTGAAATTAAATGAGTCAGGCGAAAAGCTTAGATGTCAAAATCTGTTTGTCAATTCAACGCATCATCTTAAAATATTTAACATAAGAATCAACAACATTACACAATTTGGTTGCAAGCTATGCAACTCTAGCTACAATATTGTCAGTTATGGCAATTTTCGTCTTTTATTTATCCACACTTTTCATGCTTTTCCTTTATAACTTGCAGGTAGTGACACGCATCAACTGCAAACTTTCAACATAAGGTCACAACAGCAATACACAATTTTATACCAAGATATGTTACTCTAGCCACAAAATTGTCAGAGCTATGGCCGTTTGTAAAATTCACACTATCCTAATTTTTCATCTTTATTCCTCATAATTTTAGAAATACATATATTTCAACGAACTTTGCTGTACATATTTACAGTGATAATACAAACTTCTGAGGCAAGGAGCAACAACTCAAGTTTTAATAGATTTTGACTTACACCCTTTTATTGACTTGACAGACTATTACATTGGGCCATAATACTAAAATCAGGTGCAATCATGTTCAAAATACCTAGTTAATATTTGTTTTTCTTTTTTGCAGGTTTAAAATTTAGTGGGGATGATTTATCCAGCACAGATAGAAAGATAGAGACATATCATAAGATTATAGAGGCTATTAAGTTAGCTTATGCAGATAGATATCAACTTGGTGATCCATTATATGAAAATAGCACCATTGAGGTATACTATCGAAAATACATCATGTTAACAAGTCCGCATAATGAACCCCCCTGAACCCTACTTTATATAGAGAAAACTGGGGTCTACAGGGTGAACATAATTTTCTAATATCTGCTCCAAGACGTAGGTTGTTGGTACTCGTTAGAACCGCCCCAAATAAACAAATTTTCATCAGAAAATAACCATTTTGGCGGTATGAAAGAATGTTAAATGAGCCCCGCCAAGCGAAATTGTGTCTTCGAGCATTCCGTAATGACAAATTTTAACTGCGCATGCCCAGCTATTCAGAGGGGCAAGGGATATGGCTTTTTGTCTGAAGGTTCCTCTTGATTCACTGCTTGTATGAGCGAGCAGCGAAGGTTCTGGCGAGACTGCGCGGATGCGCAGGCTCGCCTGAACCTTCGCTGCTCGCATAGGCGATAAGTACCAAAATCGCTTGACGGGGCCCATATGATACATGGATGTGTTATTGTAATGTTTGCAGCTACATGAAACAGAAACACAGGGAGATTTATTCATTGTAAAACGTCAGTGTGTCCAACATAAATGCCACGTTTACTGTGTCTGATTCCAAATCATTCTTGAGTCGCCAAACACTCTTCCTTTAGCTATCAAATATATACAGTCAATGCTCTTTATATTTATACCAACATTCGCTATAACGGCAACACTCATTATTACTGCAATTTAAAAGTAACAAATTCTCAGCTCATCACGTCAACAAGTCCTTGAAATAAACACCCTTTAAACACCACTTTATAAAGAGAAAACTGGGGTTTACGGAGGGTATACTTTATTTTACTTATTTCTGCTCCAAGACATTGATTGTGGGTACTAGTAAGAACCGCACCGCCTCGATGAGGCGGTTCTCACGAGCACCATGGCGCAACAACCTATGTTTGCAGTATAAATAATAAATATATGGATTTTCATCAGAAAAGTATCCAATTTGGAGATGTGAAAAACGCACCATGCCACAAGGGTGTGTTATCGTAATTTTCAGATTGGATAGATCAACGAATATTGTATTTCATCATATTAACGATTCCGTGTAATGAAAAAGGCCTACACCCCCCACATTTTACAGAAAAAGTTGGTTTTACGGGGAAAATCATTATTTTCCTTATTTTTGTTTAAAACCATAGATTGTGGGTACTCATAGAACCGCCTCAATGAGGCGTATCTAATGAGCACAACAATCTGTATTCGGACTAGAAATAAGAAACGTATCGAAAATTTTCGTCTAGAAATTCCCAGTTCTAGGTATACATGTAAGAAAGGCGCCGTTTTAGGGCACGGGTGTCTTATCGTAAAGATACTCCAAGAAAACAATGCTGTGGATGCGATTCAAACAAACATCCACAACATTCGTTTCTTGAAGCAATTAAAGAAAAAAGGCAATTAATTTACCTGTTATACTTAAGAAATATATCTTTGGGTCTCACACGGCTGTGGTTCGAGCTTGGATCGGGTCACATGTGAGACACCAAGTTCAGCAATGGAAGACCAGGTGTTTTTTCTCTAGGTACTCCTGTTTTCGTCCACCTCTGATTAACGATCGGCGCGATATAAGTGAAATTACGGCCCATGGAAATCTTGAAAGGGCCGTGAAATAGAAGTAAAACAAAGACCAGGAATCGATACAATTAACTTACACCACCCATCAAAGACACCAAAGGGAAAGAAACACAAACATTAAGCGACCAGACCATAATGGAAACCTAAACAAAGAAAGACCATAAGGACAGTTACTTTCCCACAAAATGGCCATATGGCCATCCAAAATAAAAAGACACAAGTGATGCACACAGTAAGTAAAAAACAACAACATAAATAAATCGCCACAGAATAACCGCCTTGGAACGGCCAGTGGAAAGATTTCGACTGGGGGGTGGGGGGGGGGGCTTAAATCGATTTTACGTGGCCACAAACCCACAGAAAAAAGGCGGCTCTTCACGTCGCGCTCTTCCGCCCAGTGATTTATCACTCAATATATTACTAGATTTGTCTATTGGCTATATAGGCGACCAGTGTTATACCACATCTTATTGGGACTCTTTTGTAAAAGCAAATTTTTTTATAATGACAAAACGTCTAAGGAATAAATATTGTCGTTATTACGAGGGACTGAAAGGAGATGATGTAAGAAATAGATCAGCAATAGCAGTGATTTATTGAGTGATATTTCACTGTTTGGAGGTCAGTTGAAAAGTAGATCAAATTACGAGCGCTTTACTTGTGGCAATTTTTGCCAGATTCCCATTGCTTTATAAACAAGTGATTCCTGTTTTTGAGAGGTGCTGGTGTCTAAACGCTCTTGGTAACCTATCTTTTTCATTCATGAATCGGCGCTGAATATGAAGATATACTCGCACGCAAAACGTTTTATTTTTGATAAATATTCTTGTTAGCAAACCATGTTACTTGTAGACCCTGATCGGACGCCGCATTGTGTTGAAAGATATGTCATGCTTTAGAAAACAAATTACAGAGCAAAACAAAACAAAGTTTTGGTATACCGAGTATACTGTTGTGCCATTTAACTTTGAGTGCGCTATATGAGCATGTCTTCTCAGGATTCATATTACTGAGAAAAAAAAGAGATTGATCTTATTATCTAATCATGCGTAATTACCTTTTTTTCTAGCTGCTGAACAAAATGCAATCCGATGAATATGCATCTTATTTACGGCGACATATTGACGACGTTGAGACACATGAAGTAGATTATTACACGAGTGTAGGTGGCGAATACATGGAGACCGAGGGGACGGCACACGTGTCAGTACTAAGTCCATATGGAGACGCCGTGTCTGTTACATCCACCATCAATTATTAGTAAGAAAATACAAACATATGAGCTGGCGCATAACAAAACCTACAATAAGACCAGTGTAACCAGCACATACTTAAATCAACCAGCGCACCCATCCACTATGACAAGGCCTTATGCTTATGTCTATTTGCATAGAAATTAGCCTATAGTAGGTACACGCGAGCAGCGAAGACTCTGATCAGACTGGCTTATCTGAGTCTTCGTTGGTCGCTCATGACTTCTTGCAGATTTTGTCATGCACTGGCTCATATAAGAACTACAGTAAACTTGATCTGCCTCTTTGTAGCACGTCGGTGTTTGTTTGATTTGAGGTTTAACGTCCCCTTCAACACTGTAAAGGTCATTTTGGAGACTTTGCTTCCAATTTTTTGGGACTTTTACCCGACATTGAGATGAAATGACATCTCAAGCCACAATGATTTGTTTGTTTGATTTGAGGTTAAAAGTCCGCGTGAACATTGTAAAGCTCATTTTGGAGACATTGCTTCCAATTTTGTGGGACTTTTATCTGACATTGAGATGAAATGACATCTCAAGCCCTGTCGCCCAATGAAACCAATAGGGTTCATAAGCATGGACGGCCCGACTTCCCCCGCTTTGCCTGGGCAGGCTTCATGTGGACTAAACAAAATTAGTGTATACTGCGACAGAGGTAAGGGCGAGAATTGTGGCCATGTAAAATCGATTTAAGCCCCACAGTGGAATTGTTTCCACTGACCATTCCAAGGCGGTTCTTCTGTAGCGGTTTATTTATGTTGTTGTTTGTTACTACTTACCGTGTTTATCACTTGTGTCTTTTTTTTGGATGGCCATTTGGTCATTTTGTGGCAAAGTAACTGTCCTTATGGCCATCCTTTGTTTAGGTTTCCATTATGGTCTGGTCGCTTCATGATTGTGTTTCCTTCCCTTTGGTGTCTTTGATGGGTGGAGTAAGTTAATTGTATAGATTCCTGATCTTTGTTTTACTTCTACTAAGATCCTCTAAGCGGTTTACCAGTAAGAAAATGACCAATCTTATTAATGTCTGAGAAATGTTACTGTTTGTGTGTTCTATGATGGCTGATGAGACCAATTCTAGTTCTGAACTGTCTGTTGCAGATAGAGCAACAAAGGCTAGAGGAAGACAGCTCTGTTGGTGATGCCTTAGCTCTGGCTTTGCGCTTTTCGCGTTTTTCCTCAGCTTCATTGATTCCTTTTGCCTCGTATTCACTGACACCCTTCTGATGAGACCTCGCCACTTTGCTCTGTCCTGTGCAGTTTGTTCCCACGACTTTGTAGGAATGTTGAAGTCACTGAGGGAGGCCTGTAGGGTGTCCTTGTAGCGCTTCTTCTGACCGCCTTATGAGCGTTTGCCAATTTCTAGTTCTCCACAGAGACTTTTCTTTGGCAAACGTTCCTCGGGCATCCTGGTAACATGGCCTGCCCATTTAAACTGTGCTAATTTCAGACGAATATGTACACTTTGCATCCCTGCCCTGGTCATGACTTCCGTGTCTGGAATCCTGTCTTGCCACTTCATCTTTAAGAGAGTTCGAAGCTAGCTTATATGCAACTGATTCAAGTTTTTGGCGTGCCGTTGGTAAAATGTCCCTGTTTCACATGCATACAGTAGTGTTGGCAGCACAACAACTCTGTAGATACTTGCCAAGGCAAATATGTCGTATTGGTTCAACTTAAAAACAGCGCTTCGTAAAAATAAGGTAAAATGCAGAAATCACGTCAATGAAAAGAAATTGGTCATGCTACTCACCTTGTAAACCAGGGGTCGCAGGTTCGATCCCGGGCTTCTCCAGACCATCGGATGGGTCTTTAAACCGATTTGCTGTCTCCGTTTGACCTTAGCTGTTGGTTGGACGTAAAACTGAAACACTCACTCACTCAATGAAAAGAAAATCAAAAGACGACAAATGCAAACTGTGTTTGATCTTTAATTTGATCTGTTTTGTTTGAATTGAGGTTTTAGGTATTTTGGAGATACTACCTCCAATTTGTTGGGACCTTGAGACGTTGAGATAAATGACAACTCAAGCCCCGTCCAAACACACTGAAGGGGTTTATTTGGGAGTATGGTTCGATATATGGGGGAACGGTTCGCCACGCACCACCTTGCCTGGGCAGGCTCAGATCCTCTAAGGGGTTTACCAGTACTCATGTGCGGTCGATTTCAGCTTTTCGTGGAAGCATCATGCAGCCCATCTATTTCTCAAAAACCCGATGGGCGGGGCCCCAAGTTTGATTTGTGTTTGCAAAAAAAAAAAAAAAAAAAAAGACGACAATTGCAAACCATATTTGATCGTTAGTTTCTTTATGTTTGTGGTATTAATTGCAAATTTCAGTCGCTTTCTGCACAGGAGGGTGGGATAAGGAGCATTGATAAGAATTTCTATACCATGTGCATATATTAGATATTCTTTTCTGGTATGCAAGATAATGATTATTCATATTTCTCTGAAATGTCCACTTCCAGTGATATTTCTGATATTTTAACTTATTTCTGCTGCAAACATAGGCTGTTTGTGCAGATAAAAACCACCAAATGTTAACTGTTTTTACTTAGTACAGTATACAATAAAGTGGTAGTGTTGATCAGACCCAAGATTCTATGACGGTTCGAGCGTAAATGCTTTTTTATGAAAAAGAGAAGTGGGGCGAGGGTTGTGGCCACGAGAAATCGACCCCCCCCCCCCCCACAGTGGAATTCGTTTCCACTGACCGTTCCAAGGTGGTTCTTCTGTCGCGGTTTATGTTTGTTATGGTTCGTCTGTGGGTGTTTGTGACGCTTATATTAAATTATTTTGTATAGCCTATTGGCATTTTGTGGGAAAGTAACTGTCCTTTTGGCTTTCCGCTGTTGATGTTTCCATTGGTGTCTATTGTTTCATGCTTGTGTTTCTTTCCCTTTGGTATACACATTTTTTTCAGCAGAAACGCAATTAATCATCATTGCCATGGTAAATGTTCAAAGTTTTAGTGATATGGTAACTAACAACATGGTTAGTTTTGAATATCTGTACGTATTTGTCCAAAACCGTTTACATTGATCTGTTCAACACGATAACAGGCCTATTAAATTTATTTTTGACCCCTTGAGCACCCATTTCAAATAGTAAAATTGGGGTTACAGGGGTAAACCTTATTTTTCTTATTTCTGCTCTAAAATACAGATTGTGGGTACTCATTAGAACCGCCTCGATGAGGCGATTCTAACGCATACCCACACTCTTTCAAGGCGGTTCTAACGAGTACCCACAATCTATATTTTGAACAGAAATAAGAAAAATATCAATCGAGGCGGTTCTAATGAGTACCCACAATATATATTTTAGAGCAGAAATAAGAAAAATATCATAATTTTTATGTCCCCGGTAGCGATAGCGGGGACATATTGTTTTTGCCCTGTCTGTTTGTTTGTTGAATTGTTGGTTTGTTGGTTTGTACGTGGACAACTTTAACGTTGGCCATAACTTTTGAACCGTTTGAGATAGAGCTTTCATATTTGGCCTGAAGGTTTCTTGGGACAAGACCTTCACATTCATGCAAAAAAATTTGACCTGTGACCTTGACCTTTGACCTACTTAAAAGAAAAAAATAACATTGGTCATAACTTTTGAACCACTTGAGATACAGCCTTCATATTTAGCATGTATGTTCCTTGTGACAAAAGCTTTACATTCATGCAAAAAAAATTGACCTGTGACCTTGACCTTTGACCTAGTTAAATAAAAAAATAACATTTTGGTCATAACTTTCGAACCGTTTGAGATAGAGCCTTCATATTTTGCATGTAGCTTCCTTGTATCAAGAGCTTTACATTCACACAAAAAATTTTGACCTGTGACCTTGACCTTTGACCTACATAAAAGAAAAAGTTAACATTGGTCATAACTTTTGAACCGTTTGAGATACAGCCTTCATATTTAGCATGTATGTTCCTTGTGACTAAAGCTTTACATTCATGTCAAAAATTTTGACCTCTGACCTTGGCCTTGACCTTTGACCTATTTAAAATAAAAAATAGCATTTTGGTCATAACTTTTGAATGGTTTGAGATAGAGCCTTCATATTTTGTGTGTAGGTTCCTTGTGACAATAGCTTTACATTCACACAAAAAATTTTGACCTGTGACCTTGACCTTTGACCTACATAAAAGAAAAAATTTAACATTGGTCATAACTTTTGAACCGTTTGAGATACAGCCTTCATATTAAGCATGTAGGTTCCTTGTGACAAACGCTTTACATTCATGCAAAAATTTTTACCTGTGACCTTGACCTTTGACCTATTAAAAAAAATAAACATTTTTGGTCATAACTTTCAAACCGTTTGGGATAGAGTTTTCATATTTGGCATGTAGGTTCCCTGTGATTAGAGCTTTTCATACATGCAAAATGTTTGGACCGTGACCTTGACCTTTGACCTACTTAAAAGAAAAAATAAATTTGTTCATAACTTTTGAACCGTTTAAGATAGAGCCTTAATATTTGGCATGTAGGTTCCTTGTGACAATAGCTTTACATTCATGCATTTTTTTTGACCTGTGTGACCTTGACCTACTTTAAAGAAAAAATATTATTGTTCATAACTTTTGAACCGTTTAAGATAGAGCTTTCATATTTGGCATGTAAGTGTCTTGTGTCAAGGGCTTCCAACACAAACAAAAATCTTGAACTGTGAGCAACTTTGAATAAAAAATGACCATGCCCGGGGACATGTTCGTGTTTCACAAACACATCTTGTTCATCTAAAAATCGATTTTTCGAAGGTAAAGTTTACAATGTATTTGTATAGGCGTGTTTTCATGTTATCTTTTATTTCAGTTTTGGAAGCGGAATAGTGTCAAATTCTACGGGAATAATATGGAATAATGAACTGCAAGACTTTGATACAAAACCACAGGTAACATGGATGACGCCCGGCCTACTGCGCATATATTTAATACAAACTTAAACAAAAAGCAGTCAGAATGTTGTATTTTTTATTTTAGAAGAATCTGGAAAGAGTTAACTGAATAAAGCGGTGTTTTTTGTTCTGCCCTAATGTCATACGTTGAGCCCTCAATCCTGATCAATAATTGCCTAAAAATATAATTATGATAACATATTCTTGTGGCAAAATGGCGTCTTTCTTACCTGTTAAAGTGATATTTTTAGATGTTTTTTTTCACCATTTTTCTTATTTCTAGTCCAAACATAGAATGTAGGTAGTGAGGCTCTATTGGTTTCATTGGGCGGCAGGGCTTGAGATGTCATTTCATTTCAATGTCGGATAAAAGTCCCACAAAATTGGAAGCAACGTCTCCAAAATCACCTTTACAGTGTTGATTGGCACATTAACCAAAAAAATTCAAATCAAACAATTTAACGAGTATTAACATTGTATGGTTTTGTACAAAAATAGGAAGAATGTATCACCTGTAAATGGGGTTTACGGCTTTTTTTTGTCTGTAAACCTATTATATATACAAATATATTATACCCTGTGGACCCTACTTTTTATATATATTTGTATGTATAATGGGTTTACAAACTGAAAAGTGGTGTTTAGAGGAGTTTTTATTATTTCGACTTGTTTACTTTTTTCTGTATTTTGTTATCATTTTTTTTTCTTTTTGGTTTTGGTTTTACGGCCCTTTCAAGATTTTTTTACTTATATCGAGCCGATCGTTAATCAAAGGTGGGCAAAAACTGGAGTACCCAGGTAAAAAACACCTGACCTTCCGTTGCAGAACTTGGTGTTTCACATGTGATCCGAGCCAGGCTCGAACCCACAGGGGTGAGAGACCTAATGATTAAGAGTCAGCGCTCTAATCCACTAGGCATGGAGGCCCGTATTTTTGTTGTTGTCATGATTCACCATTACAATAACACATCCGTGTGACATATAGAGGATCTTACACGAGTGATCATTTCATATGATATTTATGAAACGAGCCTTTGGCGAGTTTCATCAATTTCATATGAAATGACCACGATTGTAAGATTCATTTTATCATATGACCACTTTAAATTTGATTTCATCGCCTTCAAATTTGAAAATTTTTCCACAAAAAATGATGGTTGACATGGATGTCGTCATGACGTTACTTAATCCCGCCGAAGTGTTATTACACTGTGGTCATACGATTTGTATTACACCACGTTATGCACTGCATATCAACGACGTCATATGATAAAGTGCATTCTGTCATTTTTTCGAGCGAAGATATTTTTCATATTATAATCCAAACATAGGTTGAGGGTGCCCGATGGAACTGCCTCGATGAGACGGTTCTAACGAGTACCCACAAACTATGTCTTCGGGAAAAAGTAAGAAAAATAATGTACATCTCCATATAAAATGGGGTTTAGGGATCTGCTCATTTCACGGATTTGTTCACATGATGCTTTAGACCTAAAACACCCCTTTGTGGATCAAGAGTTTGCAAGTGTATAGTTTTCTGTCTCTATGTTTGTTCATCGCGAAACACGCCTATTCAAAATATACTGAAAATTTTTTTTCACAAAAAAAATAAGAAAAGATATTTTACGTATTTCTGCTCAAAACATTGATTGTGCACACTTGTTAGAATCTCTTCGACCTAGCTTGTGGATACTCGCTAAAACCGCCTCAACAAGTATCCACAATCTATGTTTCTGAGCGAAAATAAGAAAAATAATATATACCCCTGTAAACCCAAGTTTTACTTCATAATAGTGGGTTTTATGGGGATCAAAATTAGATTGCTGTGTTCTGTGATTGGAGCAAATTTGGATTCCGCGCCATTGAAGAGTTTCTAACGGGCACACACAAGTAATATTTGCTAAATTGAAATAAAAATATCAGTAATTTTCAACTCCGGAAAATGTTATTCTCCCATATATAAATAAATGATATTTACGTTTTTGGCGATGAATACCAAAAATATTACATCGAGTGTGTTGAAAATGTCAGAGTTTTCACGAGTGCGAAGCACGAGTGAAAAGTCTGATGTTTCAACATACGAGATCAAATTTTTAGTATTGGCACTGTTCAAGCTGCTCGTAACATGCTTCGCACTCGTGAAAATTTCTGGTTTTCAACACACTCGATGAAACATGTTTTCAACACATTCGATGAAATTTTAATTTAAGGAAAAAAGTATTGTTTATCTTATAAAAAAAAAAAAACAATACTGTAGCCCGGGCTGCTACTGTGAAAAGAAGATGTTCATGTCAAGTTATTTTTCACAGTGTGAAAATATAAGACTGTGAAAATACCATTTTTATTTGTTTCAGATATGCATTGATTTCACTGCTGATTATAAAATACCTCAAAGTAACTTCTCGCACGGCTGTGGGGCCCTGATTGCCTCATCATATCAACAAGTTCGTGTGATCAACACCCCTGTAAACTCCACTTTATACAGAGAAAATTTAGGTGTACAGACAACGGGCCTATTCAAATACATGTACTCGTATATTGAAAATTTTACCACTTGATCAAAAACGAAAATTTTCAGTTAAACAATTCTGATGTTTTTCATATTTCTGCTCAAAACATAGAAAGATGGAACTCGTTTGGACAGCCTCGGCGAGGAGGATCTATGTTTTAAGCAGAAATAAGAAAAATAATGTGGGGTTTAAGGAGGTCAAAATGATATAGGGTTATTTTCATGATGCTTTTTGTTGCTTCATCACGAAAACACGCCTATATTATTCTTACCCCCTTGAACCCCACTTTCATATAGCAAAACTGGGGTTTACAGGGGTAGATCTTATTTCTGCTCTAAAATATAGATACCGGCCCCGATAGCTCAGTTGGTAGAGTGTCCCCACTGGGGAACATGAGGTCACGGGTTCGATCCCGGGCCGCAACATACAAAAGTCGTTAAAAATGGTACTAGCTGCTCCTCGCTTGGCACTCAGATTTACGGGGTAGAGCTAGGACTGGTCAACCCAGTGTCAGGATAATGTGACTGGGTGTGGTATCATGTAATGTGTCTGGGACATGATACTTCAGTGAGGCAGCACTATAAAAGTGAGCATTGAGCTACCTGTCACAACCAGACACCGTCGTGATATGACTGAAAAATTGTTGAAAGCGACGTTAAACCCGAATTCACACACACACACACACACACACACACACACACACACACACACACACACACACACACACACACACTAAAATATAGATTGTGGGTATTCGTTAGAACCGCCTGCACGAGGTTGTTCTTCGCCCCCGCCCATAGGGGCTTGAAGGAATAAATGGGCTGCATGATGCTTCCACGCAGAGCTGAATCAGGCCCGCACACTAGTACTGGTAAACCGCTTAGTGGCTCTAAGCCTGTCCAGGAACCGCGGTGCGAGGCGGACCGTCCATGCTAATAAACCCTATTGGTTTCATTGGGCGGCAGGGCTTGAGATGTCATTTCATCTCAGTGTCGGGTAAAAGGCCCACAAAATTGGAAGCAACGTCTCCAAAATGACCTTTACAGTGTTGACGGGGACGTTAAACCTCAAATTAAACAAACCACAAGATGGTTCTAACCTGTACCCACAATCTTTATTTTGAGCAGAAATAAGACAAATATCACAATTTTTCATCTGAAAATTGTCATTTTTTCTATGGTAAAATTTACAGTGTATTTGAATAGATGAATATACCTCTGCTATAGACAAAGAGTACGAGTACTCGTTAGAACCGTCTCGGTGAGGCAGTTCTAACGAGTACCCACAACCTATGTTTGAAGTATAAATAAGAAAAACAGCACAAAATTCCATCAGGAAAATGTTTTGGAGAACTGATCTTATATCATAATGAAATCAAGGCATGTTTGATATATATTTATTTTTTTTATTTGATGTTTAACGTCCCCGTCAACAATGTAAAGGTCATTTCAGAGACGTTGACTCAATTTTGAGGGATTTTTACCCGTCATTGAGATGAAATGACATCTCAAGCCCTGTCGGGCAATAAAACATATAGGGTTCACAAACATGAACGGGCCAACTCGTGCCCCATTGCCTGGGCAGGCTTAGATCCTCTAAGCAGTTTACCAGTACATTGTACTCGTGTGCTGGTCGGTTTTCAGCTCTGCATGGAAGCATCATGCAGCCCATCTATTTCTTCAAGCCCTGATGGGCGGGGGCTAGGCATATTTGATATATAAGTCCTTGATCGAGTTTTATGCAAACTGTAGTTTTTGACTTGCATAAGCTATCAAGGCCTTAAAATATCACCCGCACGTGTATATGCTAAACCCTAAAGCTCCAATCACGACCAGTCGCAAGACAACAATTGAAAAAAAAAAACATGTCTAATTTTTTTTTGAAATAGGCAGGTGGCTTGTCATTTTATATGATCCACGGGAAATGTTAAGCCCAATTTTCTGCCTAAAAACCGTTTGTTACTTTAATAGTTCGGCTTGGTGCTTTAAGAATTAATTGAAAGACAAACTCGGCAGCTTTATTTGAGCTTCTTTGAACAGAATCAATGTAAAACTGATTTGTATGGAAATATTATAAAAGAAATATAATCTTTTGTTCAAGGACAGTCTAAATTAAACCGGTCGCGCCAAACGTAAGCAGTCTTCGTGTATGTGTGCGCTGTGACAACTCAGATCAGCCTGCGCCTCCGCGCAGTCTGATCAGAGTCTTCGCTGTGCGCTTGACTCAAAGCTTCTTGAGACAGTCCAGGGGAGATTTTATAATTCCTGGGTGGGGATGCAGACTTATTGGCGTATATGCCATGGTGAGTGCAGGCTTGTTTCGAAATGTGTGCTGGCGCTGTGGTGCAATGATACATGTAAAGGATCGGACTTGAGATCGACTTCGATCCCCACTAACATCAAATGATGTTTCCTTGAGCAGGAGACTTTATCAACATTACTAAGCACTGGTTTCTACCCAGGAAAAAAGAGGGTCACATGGAAGATTGGTTGTTTTGCACTCTATAAATAAAGTCGATTATCATTACTATTATCATTATTAAAAGTGACAGCTCAAACCAGCTTTTAAGTCAGTTTTCTCAGACAAGATGAAAAAACTTTCGGCCAACGAGCTTCCAAACATAGCACCGCGAGGACCCTGATAAGATCTCGCCGATGTGCAGGCTAGTCCGAGACCTGGGTGTGCGCATGTCATCAGGCATATTTTCAATTGTCACAGTTTATTTACATCAAATTTCATGTTCTTTTCACTCTAAAGGCGCCAATCACTACAATTGTCGTCTGCTTTGTTACCTGCTACTTATTGTAAAAATCATTGTTGCAAACAGTGTGGATCCAGTTCAGACTCCTAAAGGAGCAGTCTGATCAGGATCCACACTGTTAATATGTATTGAAGAGTCTGCAAGAAGACGTAGCTGACGACTTTGACAGACGACATGATCAGATGCATATTTTCTTGGAGTCTGAAGGGTTAAAGAATTATTTGCAATTACAGATTAAGACCACCTTTGAAACTGTTCAAAAATTGTGTTTAAGACCACTTTTGAACAGACCCAAAGGTGGTCCCTGACCAAAGGACATTGTGTGCAGAAAACACGAAGAAAGAATAACTGCATCCTTAAAAATAAGCTTTTTTAAAGCGGAATTAGTCTTAATTTTAGGTGGTCTTAATAGCGGAATGTTACTGTATTTGATATCCTGCTATTTCAGAACTCACCAAATTTAGTGATGCCAGGAAAGCGGCCAAGGTCATCAATGTGCCCAGTTATAGTAGTAAACAAATCAACAGGGCAAGTGAAGTTAGTCACAGGAGCCGCGGGAGGCAGTAAAATAATCACAACAGTTGCACAGGTATGCTAAACATGCACGCATGCGTATTGTAAAATTCCCCTCTTATATTTCTGTTTGCCCACAAGGCTAAAGGCACTCGGGAATTTTATCAGTAACTTATTAAAACTGTTTAATGTATGTAGCCTTGTGACACAAGTAGGGCCGTCTGATCAGACTCTACTCCGCACGAGGAAAATATCTTAATGACTGCTATGCAGCAATATTCTAAACCATGCAAAGAATCACGTAAATCCATGACTGTATTTTCCAGTTATTTATTTGTTGGTTATTTCTAAGCAAAGCAAAGCAGAAAGCCTCTCTCTCTTTCTTTCAGACACATAACAAAAACTCCACAACAGAACCCAACGGGAAAAAAGCCCAGAGCCTTCCTGGGCACTGGTTTTATACCCCCTTATGACCCAAAATAGCTTACAGTGTAGTTTTAAATAGATGATAAAACTTTCCCATAAAACTATTCTGAGACTAGTGCTAATAATACCCTGATTTATTATTAGACATGTATTTCTAAAGGAGCAAATTCCTCTAGTTACAAAAATATACCCAGCAACATCTTGCTAAATATACCTTAGCAACTATATTTACCAGGGCCACTAAAAATAGAAAGCCCAAATTCCTACTTAGACCAAAATTACTTACAGCCAAGTTCTCACGGTCTAAAATAAATCTGCTGAACTTGCAGGCCAGCTAAAATATGATACTGTACTTATATTTTGCAGCCGCACCACATGACAAAATCTATGTAGGCTATCGTTGAATGATTAAAGTATTTCAGATTAGCCCCATAATTAAGTCCCTACAAAATGAAATTAACAAAACTACAACACTCTCCCCTCCTAGAATTCAAGTTCCCGTTGAATTCGACACCTTAAAACTTGCAATGACTGGATTTACTTTAACATGCAAATATAAACATGTTTAGCATTACTCTTAACAAATCTCTTCAAATGCTAAAAAACTGTGGAACTGAAGACTGCAACTAAAATTAGAAAATTCCCAAATCTAAATTTAGCTTAGCAGAACATTAATAGACATGACTTCTTATTTTTAGCATTACCATATCTACCAGGTAAAAAATTAACTGAGTTACTGGTAAATTTGGGATTGCAATTAGGCTGCAATTAATATTAAGACATGAAATTTTACCGTATCAAGAATTTTAATCCAGTCCTTATCAACTTTAAGAACATTAAGAGTCTAAAATTGTATTTGACATCCTCACACACTAATGTCCTTCTTATAATGTCTTCTAGCTCACATCAACAGTCAGCCCACAACATAACATGCACAATTTAATCCAACTTTAATCATTGCGAATTTAATGTCCAAGTCACTTTGTGCCATTTAAGATTTTCACAAATTTAAAATTGACAGAAATTTAAATTAAGAGCATAAGCATTATATTTTTGGCACTTTTCTTCCTCAAGGATGAGTCCGTTACAATCCTGAAGTTGTCTAACCGTAGAAAAGTGTCACCGAAACTGGACCCCGAAAATTTCGGAAACATGCCCGGCAAACGTACCATATCCCAGCAAAGTTCCTTGGATACTGCATTGTATCATAAATATCCTTGAAAGATGGTATTCTGACTAAAAACAATGTGTAAATTTTACACTTAGACATTAGAGCCATCTTGCAGGACTCTATAAAGGTCCTGTTTATACAAGTGAATTCCAAGGTCAGATTTACTCCATAGCTCTCTCAAATGTAAATGTTCTAAAGAATCCAGCAAATTAGTGTCTGATCTTTTGGTTAGTCCACTACGACCACAATGTTGAGAAGAAGTCTCTTATAGTTTTCTTTGCACTTTTCTTTCTCAAGTCCCTTTTAAAACATCCTAAAAACCATTTATTCTCCTTTTGTAATGTCCCAGAGATTAGAAAAAGCTCAATACATAATTCTCATCTGTTGATACTTGAAAAAATGTCAATCCCGATAGACTCCCCATCGCTCGCTTGTGTTACTCCAAATCTACGTAGTATTTACATTGATTTGTTATCTCCGGCGATCTGTTGTTTCAGGCACTAAATCCTTCATAAAACTTTCTTACACAATTTTTATATCCAACATGTGAATAATTTTAACCCAAAGAATCCACAATTACTTCCGGAACAGAAGATTAAGTATTCCAAATTAATACATAAGATTAACATATCCCAAAACTTCCAATTAATTTCACCATTTAAGGCACCACCACACAATTTTTAAATATTAAATCTTACACAGAGAACCAACACATTTTGGAGCACATAAATTCCAAAAAAAATGAAAATATATTTTTTTATATTCCAAATAACAGAATGAAGCATATATATTCTTCCATATTTACACTTTAATTAAACACTCTTGCACATTAAAAGCTTAGCTATATAGAGCGACTAAAACGATAATTTTTCATTCTGTCCAGATGGCTTAGCTCCCTTCTCCCTGGTTGCTGCTCTCCTGACTGCTCGTTAGGACCTTGGGTGCAGTGTCTTGCAGATAATTGATACATTGGTTTACCATTGCAACAATGCTGCCCACCAAGGCTGGGTCAGCTTGGTGGCGAGACAGCACCTCCTTCATTCCTGTGTTGACTTCTTCCAAATTCTTTAACACTTTGTTGATGAGGGCCTTCTCATAACTGAGTAGCTCACAGAGGCCCTTTGCCATGTGATCCCGGGTCGACACATGGGACTCCTTAATAAGGACCTCCAAGGATTCAAGCCTTTGAATCACTCGATCCTCAGTAGACTGCTCTGTCCCTGTCTGCAAACGGGCACTGGTGTAATCAAATTCTCCCCAGTCTGACACGGGAGAGAATCCTCTCAGCACACAGTTTTCATCTTGTACTGGTGTTGATGCCATGGCCTAGGAGGAAGTGTCCCAGAAGTTTGAAATCAGCTCTTATATATGACCTCTTCAGTCTTTGTCCCTGCGCCAGCTAAATTTCCATCAAATTTTATTGTGAGAAAAACTTGAGATAAACATTTAAAGCTGTCACTGAGTAAGATTAAAAAAAAACAAAAGTTATAGGTTGGCTTCAGATATCTAGCATGATGAAAGTCTGTAACTGACAACTAATTTTCTGCCTTTGGTTTTTGGTCACAGTAAATTTAAAGTGGTGTAAATATTTCAATTAACATGATTAAGAGGTTACATATATTTTTTTCTCACATTTACTTACTTTCTGAAAAATTCTGTTTGCTTTCTTTGTCTAAGACCCCTTCTCAAAGGAAAAGGGTTCTTGCCATGCTCAGCCATCAATCTCCCTTTTTGTGGGCTACTGTGAGGTACAGAATCAATTATTCCCTTTTTCTTAGGTGTCTTCAAACTCCCTTGGGCAGGGGCTTGCCCTGGGAATGAAACAACTGATTTCCTGTCCTTTCCCCTGGACTCAGAGGCTTGTGGGAAAGGGCCAGATTTACTCACAATCCATTCTGGAAGTGACTTTGAATAGAACTTCTTAATTCTATCATGATGAACAATTTTTTATCCTGTTCCAGGCATGCACATTCTCATTGTAAAAGTTTCACAGGTAGAAAGGGAGGAGGAAAGCCAATCTAATTTTACAAGATCCAATGCTTAAACAGAAATCAATCCAGGACATTTGGGTGATCCCATATAAGCCACAAATGTCTCACAAAAGGCGATTCTCCCACTACAAGGGCTCTTTCTGGTCTACCAATTTCCAACTAATTACCTTGCCTATCTCCAGAATCCTGACTTGCTCCACTGATAACATGCCAGGGATGATCTCTTAAGTTCAGCGCGAGCCTGGTCATGTTGTAACATATTGTCATCTGGGGCAATTTGTCACTCAGATCAGGCCCAACCACATGATGATGATGAATCCTTATTTAGGCTTGTTTGCTCTCCCGAAACTAAGTGATGATTTCTTCCACATTATTCCCATCTGTCAGAACATCCTCCCTGGGCCGTAGGCATCTAACAGGCCTTGGCACCACAGAACACATGCCTCTGACAACACATTTATTTCTTCCACATTACATGTATATCCATCCGTCAGAACATCCTCCCTGGGCCGTAGGCATCTAACAGGCCTAGGCACCAGAGAACTCATGCCCCTGACAACACACAGAAAATACAGGAATACATAGTGCTTCAGTTTGAAGACACAGCTTACTATTCCATTAATCATCACTGAGAACAAGGCACAGAAAATACCAGAATTGCCATTTTGTAGCCACTTGCCGCTTTTAGTCCCCGACTTTTCAGACCCTAAATATGACATATTCCTTGCACAACGTCGTCAACATCCTGAAGAACAGACCACTGTTCATGACACTTATGATACACCTTACATCCACCACAAGGAATATTTACCAATACAACAGTCACATTCGCGGAAATCACAAATCCTCAAGAGAAAAGTGTCTGCCAGCACGGTGGATAGTCTTGAAGTCATATATACTAGTACTGAGACAAAACTTCATGTCATCTCGCAATTTGATCTCAGCCACAACCAATGTAGATGAACAAGGGCTGAGCCCAAAACTTTATTTCAACATCCTGGTTGGCTGCTGTCTGGCTGGTTTTTGTGGTCTTCCCATGGGATTCTGTTGTAGAGCTTTCTGTTAAAGCTTCACACCCGTCCACATCAATTTAGCCTTAATGTCCGAAACTCCATATAGGCTTATCAGACCAAACTCTGACCCCTGGAGTAAAGTGTTCCCTTCTCCAGCTGGAATAAACTTAGAATTTGCAGGTACTTTGCCTTCTTCCTTACATGTTACTCGTACAGCCCTAAATGGAACACTTTCTGTTACCGTCGTATACTTCCTATTATTTAACACCTCTATCCTAATTTTGTACTTAGCACATAATCATGAAAACCTCAAATTAAACATAAATCCAAGATGCAGATTTTTCTTCAGGTGAATACTCATCTATTACTAATCCAATTAGAACTGACAATTTCACCAATATTTTCAGTGTCAAAATTTGAGATAAAGCATTTATGGCCCTTTAACATATTTTTGACATACAGATTCACATTTTATTCATTTTCCCATTCACTATTCCGTACATGTTACTTGGACACCGGTTCCAGTACGGTACAGGCTGCTCCGTTGCTTCACTAGATCTCCCTTCTTCCACAAATTAATGATATCCCATTATCTGACAAATAATCATCTGAGGGCTATTTGCCATTTTTAGGCAAGGCAACATCATGGCAGATCATCTCTGAGGGCGATCTGACATCAACATTGACTATACTCATTTAAGCTGTTGGAATTCGAAGACCTAACCTGTTGCACCTCTGCTCTCCTCATGCATTCTGTGCACATTCTCTCCATGTCATCAGCTATACACATTTAGGCTCAGACCAAATAATGAGTCACAGCATCCCTGCATATGAGCACCTCTGCAACATCCCAAATAGTAACATGCCTGTGCACCTGCACTGTTATCAACCACATGGAATATGAATAAAATATTTTTTTTTTCAAGTGTTAAGCCATGGACTTTTTCCCTTGAAACTGATCCACCCACTTTATACAGTCTTCAATTTTTCAAACACTTATATTATAACCATCTCCATGTAACTTGTTTCCAGCTGATCCTACACAGGTCAGCAAATAATATGTTCCAAATCCATTAATTGTCACTAAATATTAAGCACATTATTAATAAATTTCCAGGCATATCATCATGAAACCATGAAAGTAATTAATATGTGACCCTAATTATTTTTTTTTTCTTTACTGATTTTCCTGCTAAGCAAAATATCCATAGGTCAGAAATTTTCCACTGTGAACTCGAAGTTTCAGGATTAAATTCTGGAAGCAATATGTCAAAAGAACGATATGCTAAAATGCACATGCACAACTTCTGATGTTCAAACCTGTTACATTTATCACATGCATTTTCATAAATAGCCACGCAGGACTTGAAACATAAACTTGCAACAAGAACAAAAGAATTGACGAGCATCAACCTTTGAGGCATCATTCTCTTCGCAGACTGTGTTAAAGTCCGACTCCCAATGATTCGAGATAGATCCTGGCGATCAATCCCACCGCTGCCACCAGTGTAAAATTCCCCTCTTATATTTCTGTTTGCCCACAAGGCTAAAGGCACTCGGGAATTTTATCAGTAACTTATTAAAACTGTTTAATGTATGTAGCCTTGTGACACAAGTAGGGCCGTCTGATCAGACTCTACTCCGCACGAGGAAATTATCTTAATGACTGCTATGCAGCAATATTCTAAACCATGCAAAGAATCACGTAAATCCATGACTGTATTTTCCAGTTATTTATTTGTTGGTTATTTCTAAGCAAAGCAAAGCAGAAAGCCTCTCTCTCTTTCTTTCAGACACATAACAAAAACTCCACAACAGAACCCAACGGGAAAAAAGCCCAGAGCCTTCCTGGGCACTGGTTTTATACCCCCTTATGACCCAAAATAGCTTACAGTGTAGTTTTAAATAGATGATAAAACTTTCCCATAAAACTATTCTGAGACTAGTGCTAATAATACCCTGATTTATTATTAGACATGTATTTCTAAAGGAGCAAATTCCTCTAGTTACAAAAATATACCCAGCAACATCTTGCTAAATATACCTTAGCAACTATATTTACCAGGGCCACTAAAAATAGAAAGCCCAAATTCCTACTTAGACCAAAATTACTTACAGCCAAGTTCTCACGGTCTAAAATAAATCTGCTGAACTTGCAGGCCAGCTAAAATATGATACTGTACTTATATTTTGCAGCCGCACCACATGACAAAATCTATGTAGGCTATCGTTGAATGATTAAAGTATTTCAGATTAGCCCCATAATTAAGTCCCTACAAAATGAAATTAACAAAACTACAACAGTATGTATCACAACGCTACACACCGTTAGGAGTGTCATTATACCTTCACTCTTCGCTGAGGAACATTTGGTATATAATGTTTAAGGCTTCCTGTCTCTGCAGCTCCAAAGAAAACTTGGCAAATTATCTAACATTGGTCAATTGGAGAAAAACACAACAAGAACAACAAAAAACAACAACAAAAAAATCCAAGAACTGAGAGTACTGGTTTGTCGATTGTCTCTGAGTGTAGATTGGTAAAATGGTCTGACCTTTAAGTTCCTGTACTTTAAGCAAACACTGTAGACCCTGATCAGACGCCGCGGTCTGCGGCGTCTGATCTGGGTCTACACTGTTTGCCAAGCCAAACCCACGATTCCAGCCCAGGTTATACAGATAACCTTATTACGCAACACGCTGGCCTCACTGCGATAAAATTCTATAAATAACTAGGCACAAAGAATGTCAAGGTCAACCAAGGGTCACCATTTTAGCACTTTATGATGGGCCTACGTCCCAGATGCTATTTATTAAGTTTCGTGGAAATCTGCCCAGTGGTTCTGGAGAAGACTATTTTTGAAGGGTTTTTACCATATATGGCTTGGCGGCCATTATGGTCATGTTACCTGGACCCCATGAGCAAATTTTGGTTTTGCCCATCCCATAGAGACTCCATATGAAATTTGACTTCAATCGGCCCAACGGTTTCCGAGGAGAAGCAGTTCGAAAATTTTCACATTTTTTGCCTCAGCGAGGCTATACTAAATGGAATGTAATATTTGGCAAGTTCATTGGTTAGATCTCATTGATATCTATCAGTATGGCAAAAATTATTTAAATATTCCAATCGGTTAAGTCACTATCACCAATTTTCACAAACGGGTTACGGACGGACAGACAGACTGACAGAATGACACGGTGATTTTAGGGAACTCTTAGAAAATCAACCGATTTCAGTCGGTCGCTTTTTCTGCGGGTCGTGCAATTTGCATGGATTCCCTACAGATCAGTGATAGTCACGTAGACAACAGCACTAATTCAGCTTCTGTCCTTTATAACAATCGACCCAAAACTGATGAACCAATAATCCAAGGAAGCTCTTTAACGATCTAAGTCATCACCATCACAAAGTTTACCAAGTTTGAAGCTTATACCCTGAATGGTTCCCGAGAAAACTTCGATGGTATTCTTTGATGCTGGGACTTTTATGGAAAGGAAATCGAATAAAAGGAGTGTGTGTGTGTATGAATTCGGGTTTAACGTCGCTTTAAACAATTTTTCAGTCATATCACCACGGTGTCTGATTGCGACGGGGAGCTCAATGCTCACTTTTATAGTGCTGCCTCACTGAAGTATCATGTCCCAGACACATTACATGATACCACACCCAGTCACATTATCCTGACACTGGGTCGACCAGTCCTAGCTCTACCCCGTAAATCTGAGTGCCAAGCGAGGAACAGCTAGTACCATTTTTAACGACTTTGGTATGTCGCGATCCGGGATCAAACCCCTGACCTCCCGTCGGTTCCCCGGGGCAGACACTCCACCAACTGAGCTATCGGGGTCGGTCGGAATAAAAGGAAAAATGAGGAAGCTATAAAGCCAGGACACAAATTCTCATCACGCTAACAAGTCCGTGAAATGAACACCCCCTTACACCCCACTTTATATAGAGAAAACAGGGGTTTACTGGGGTCTACATTATTTTCCTTATTGCTGTTCCTAGACATAGGTTGTGGGTACTCGTTAGAACCGCTTCAACACCCACAACCTATGATTGCTTTATAAATAAGGAAAATATCATCGATTTTTGTCAGGAAAGTAACCATTTTGGAGATGTGAGAACATGCTCTATGTCGCACGGGTTTGTTAACGTAATGTATACTGTTGGCGAAAAGACGGTTGTTTACAAACATACTATATGAGGCTGTTACGATGCATCACTAAGTACTCCTCATGTCATCACGTTTATTCTTGCAAAAAAAACATAGAAACATAGTTCATGTGCCCACATTAGAATCGGCTCTATGTTTTCAGTGGGGATAAAAACAGAAGCAAATACATTTGTTTGTTTTGTTTGATTTGAGGTTTAACGTCGCCGTCAACACCTTAAAGGTCATTTTGGAGACGGTGCTTCCAATTTTGTGGGACTTTTACCCGACATTGAGATGGAATGACATCTCAAGCCCTGTCGGCCAATGAAACCAATAGGGTTTATAAGCATGGACGGTCCGGCCTGGGCAGGCTTAGATACTCTAAGCGGTTTACCAGTACTCGTGTGCGTGTCGGTTTCAGCTCTGTGTGGAAGCATCATGCAGCCTATCTATTTCTCCAAGTCCCGATGGGCGGGGGCCGAAAAGCAAATACATGTACTTAAGAATAAAAGGGATATTAGACATGAAAGAAAACATTATTTTCATCATTATGCCATAATGTTCACGACCAGAGCCTACTCTGATAACAAAGCTTCGGTAAACTCGGTAAAGTCTGGACTCTTCCATCGGATTAATAACCCCTGCGTGATAAAGCGGATTGTTCTCGGCCAGTCACTGGCGGGAAATTTTTACTTGCATCATTGCAAGATACTGGCCTCAGCCAAGAACAAATGAGACATTTCGTCAGAAAATCGGATTTTGGCATTTGCGAACAGCAAAGATGCAGATCATCTTGCGCATCTGCGCAGTTTGGTCAGTACCTTAATGTTCATATCGTGGATAATACAGTTCATCTGGTTTCTATATCTAAAATTTATAGATATCTCCTAGAAATGAAAATCACTACCTTAACCTCCCTACTGTCGGTAATAAATGGCCAATTTATTGGGGAACCATTTGCGTAAAGACATCGTTTCTAGACATCTCCTAGTCTGAGTGACAGTCTAGGCGGCTCTTGTCATATCCCGCCGCAAATCCCGAAAACATTTTTTTTTTCTTAAGGGGAATGGGAACACCTGGAATAATTTCCCGCCATTTTTTAAAGGGAGACAACTTTCGGAACACCCTGTTTGCTTTTCTGTAAGCCCTGTCCCACTGAAAAAGGGGTCTACTCTTAAAGGAAAGAATTTGCTCCTTAGGAGCAAATTCTTTCCTTTAAGAGTTGACTCCTATTGACATGGGAGGCAAAAATACTTTTGCAAGAGTTGCCTCCACCCGAAGGTGTTCCCATTCCCCTTAAGTCGGGGTTCATATGTCATCGACTTGATCAGAACGACGTCATGATCAACTAACTATTCATGGTCAGCAAATTAATCTCTGACTGTCCAGCAACTGTTTATGTCAATTCTCTGGAAACGGCTAAGTGGAGAAAAGTGTCCCTTTAATTGAACATGTGTTAGAAAAAGCACGCTACCGGCAGTATTAGTACCATAATTAACCTATATATATTGAACGAATTTGCCTCACACACCATTGTTAATGATGGAGATGCCTGGTTTGTTTTATTAAAACCAGCACGTGAACAAGTCAGCGAAAAAAGCACTAACATCACGAAAACACGCCTATATAATTTTGACCCCCGCAAACCCCACTTTAATATAGTAAAAAGTGGGGTTTACAGGGGTAAACTTTATTTTTCTTATTTCTGCTCTAAAATATAGATTGTGGGTACTCGTTAGAACAGCCTCGATGAGGCGGTTCTAACGAGTACCCACAATCTATATTTTGAGCAGAAATAAGAAAAATATCACAATTTTTCATCCAGAAAAAATATTTATGTTTCGGCGTTCATTTTAACAATGTACGCTCGTATTGGAATAGGCGTTTTTTTCATAGCGTGCATCCTAATATATACATTACGAAACCACCCCTTTGTTTGATTTGAGGTTAAACGTCACGGTCAACACTGTAAAGGTCATTTTGGAGACGTTGCTTCCAGTTTGTTGGGACTTTTACCCGACACTGAGATGAAATGACATCTCAAGCCCTGCCGTCCAATGAAACCAATAGGGTTTATAAGCATGGACGGGCCGACTCGCACCTCATTGCCAGGGCTGGCTTAGATCCTCTAAGTGGTTTACCAGTACTCATGTGCGAGTCGGTTTCAGCTCTGCGTGGAAGCATCATGCAGTCCATCTATTTCTTCAAGGCCCGATGGGCGGGGGCTAAACGAAACCACCCCTATTCAAATATATTGGTAAAATTTTAACATAAAAAATGATTTTTTTTTTTTTTCAGATAAATATTCCTGATATTTTTTGTATTTCTGCTCTAAACATAAATTGTGGGTACTCGTTAGAACCGCCTCGGCAAGGCAGTTTTAACGAGCAGCCACAATCTAATTCTTGAGCAGAAATAAGAAAAATAATATATACCCCTGGAAACTGCAGTTTTACTATATGCAAGTGGGGTTTGAGGTGGTCAAAATTATACAAGGCATGTTTGCGGGATGTAGGGAGAAGTTTGGGTTTAAAAGGGTATAAAATTAATGATTTGATGTCAGTTTCAAACCATAGATTGTCGGATGTCGTTAGCAGCGCCTCACTGAGGCGTTTCTGACGAGCAGGCGGTTCTAACGAGTATCCATAATATATATTTGGAAAATAATTAGATAAAATATTACGTAAAATGTCATTACTGCAGTTGCTGAAGACAGTATTATCATGATAATATTGCATCAACATACTGTCGTGAATGCATTGGAACGAAAAAAAAAAAAAAAAAAAACACCTTAATTAGGAAATCCACCAATATCTGGGGCCAGTTGGTCAAAGCATCGTTAGCTTAACGAGCTCGTTAGAGGTCATATTGTTAACTGTTCTAGCAAGCTTGATATTTAATTTTTTGGGGTATTTTTGCTGAAAAATGTGAGCAGCTTTTGCGAATGCAAAAGCTTCTCACATTCTTTCAGCAAAAATATTAGCATATTTGCCACAATAAATGATCACAGTTTTCACGACATGCCCCGCTCCCTCCACTTCATAAAATGCCTTATATCTCAGAAACCTTACAGATCCCCACCACTAAACCATATATATTCTTGTACCTTATGATAAGATGCATTAAGTGACACCAACCTGGGGGTTCCCCCGGATGTGCCGGGGTCATGGCCAGCCCCCTCCACTTCATTAATTGCCATTTATCTCAGAAACCATTCAGATCCCCACCCCAAAACCATATATAATCTTGTTTCTTATGATAAGACGCACTCAGTGACAGCAACCTGGGGTTCCCTCGGGATGTGCCTGGGCCATGCCCCACCCCTCCATTTCATAAACGGCCCAATATCCCAGAAACCCTACAGATCCCAACCCCTAAACCATATATATATTCTCGTTCCTTATGATAATTCGCATTCAGTGACAACAACCTGGTTGACACCCAGGATGTGCCAGGGCCGTGCCCTACCCCCCTCCACTTCATAAAAGGCCAAATATTCCAGAAACCTTACGAATCCCCACCCCTAAACCATATATATTCTTGTTCCTTATGATAAGATGCATTAAGTGACACTAACTTGGGGGTTCCCCCAGATATTCCGGGGACATGCCCCACCCCCTCCACTTCATAAAATGCCATTTATCTCAGAAACCATTCAGATTCCCACCCCTTAACCATATATATTTTGTTCCTTATGATAAACACACTCAGTGACACCAACCTGTGGGTCCCCCGGGATGTGCCGGGGCCATGCCCCATCCCCTCCACTTCATAAATGGCCAAATATTCCAGAAACCTTTCAGATCCCCACCCCTAAACATATATATTCTTGTTCATTATGATAAGACACATTCAGTGACATCAACCTAGGAGTCACCCAGGGCATGCCCGGGCAATGCTCCACCCCTCAACTTCACAAAAGACCATATATCTGAGAAACTGTTCAGAGCCCTACCCCTAATATATTCTTGTTCCTTATGATAAGACGCAATCAGTGACACCAGCATGGGGGACCCCCGGGGTGCCACGGGCCATGTCCCACCCCTTTACTTCATTAAAAGCCATATATCTCAGAAACTGTTCAGATATCCACCCCTTAACCATATATATTCTTGTTTCTTATGATAAGTCCCCACTTCATAATAGGCCAAAATCTCAGAAACCATTCAAATCCCCACCCTATAATCACATTTATTCTTGTTCATTGTTAGTAGACACATTCAGTCACCCCCGTCTTGTGGGGTCCGCAGGGGCCATTTCTCTTCCATCCACTTCATAAAAGGGCCTCATATCTCAGAAACCGTTCAGCATTCAGCGACAACAATCTGGGATCCGCCATGCCCGAATCCCTCCACTGCTTATAAGGCCTTACGTCTCAGGAGCCATACATATCCCCATTGCTAAAAAACTATATATGTCTCTGTTCCTTTTGATAAGACACATTTAGTGACACAAACCAGGGCTCCATTGGGTTCATGCCCCGCCCTCTCTATTTTATAAAACTCCATATATTTCAGACACAGTCCACATGAGTGCTCTTTTGGGTATGGGGTTTGTTTGCGAGACTTTATAATTGGTAGATTCATTACGATAACACGCCCGTATGGCAGAGTACATTTTTTTAAATCTCCAAAATGGTTACTTTTCTGACGAAAATATGTGATATTTTCCTTATTTATACTTTAAACATAGGTTGTGGGTACTCGTTAGAACCGCCTCATTGAGGCGGTTCTAACGAGTACCCACAACCTATGTCTTGGTGCAGAAATAAGGAAAGTCATGTTTACCCCCCTAAACCCCAGTTTTCCCTATATAAATTGGGGTTTAGGGGGGTGTTCATTTCACGGACTTGTTCACGTGATGAAAATCATATCATGTTAAATACATGGGCAGTGCCCACCTGAGCTCTGGTTTATGAAATTTGGCTCTTTGGTTTGTTTGCTATGGCAAGTCAAGAATTTCCATTGACTTATAATGGGGAAAATTGAAAATGACATATATGCCTTTCAAGATATTTTGTCAAACTTACATAGAAATGTTTCTTTAATAATGTTATTTAAAGCCTATTAGTTTCCACAGATGGGAAATTGTCAGTTGTCATCTGTTGTCCAGCAACAACACATTCAAGCGACATCAGACCTCTGAAGCCACTAGGCTGATTGGGTCCAAATTCTATCTGTAGTATCCTTTCGAGCAGGGCTTCCATGGTTAATTAAAATACATTGCTGCCAGTGGGCAGTGCCCCCTGAGCTCTGGTGAGCATAGTGGCCCATGGGCCTCTTGTTTTTTTAAACCAGTATTTCTGTTATTTTACGCTGTCGAGACCTCACTGTTGCTTCATCTCTGTTATGTTCTTGGAGATGTTGCACTGATGAGTGAGACAGCCTTCGTGCGGACTGAACAAATTAAACCACGATAGAACCGAGGACGAGGATTGTGGCCAGGGGATATAGCGATCAGCCTGGCGTCCGTCCGTGCATAGACGCAACCTTGTGATGGCCATAACTCCAATACCCGTTGAGATTCATTGATGGTTCTTGGCACAATTGTTCTCAAGGCTGAGACGGCGTGTCATGCGCAAGCACTAGAACTCTGGCTGCCATAGTTTTTGATGTATCTCCCCTTTTAATAGAATAGAATGAGCACCTTGTGATGGCCATAACTCCAATACCCTTTGAGATATATTGATGGTACCTGACACAATTGTTCACAAGGCTGAGACGGCAAGTTATGCACAAGAACTACAACTCTGGCTGCCATGACTTTTGAGTTATCTCCCTTTCAAATGAAATAGAGTGACTATCTTGTGATGTCCTCCTTTGCGGTATATTGATGGTACCTGGCACAGTTGTTCCCAATGCTGAGACGGCGTTTCATGCGCAAGACCTACAACTCCGGGTGCCATGGTTTTTTTAGTTATCTCCCCTTCCAATAAAATAGGATCGCTACCTTGAGATGACGATATCTCCAATACTCTTTGAGATATATTGATTGTACTTTGTACAGTTGTACATGACGTTAAGCAGGCGTGTCGTGTGCAAGAACCACGGCTCTGGGTGCCTTTTTTAAATTATTCCCCTGACAATATAACCTTGTGATGGCCATAACTCCAATACCCTTTGATATATATTGATGGTACTTGGCACAATTGTGGACAAGGTGGAAACGGCATGTTATGCCTAAGAACCACAACACTGGGTGCTAGAGTATTTACGTTATCTTATCGCCCCTTCCAATAGTCTAAGAATAGTATGATCATCTTGTGATCACCATACCTCCAATACCCTTTGAGACATATTGATGGTACTTTGTGGAGATGTACATGAGGTTAAGCAGTTGTGTCATGCGCAAGAATTACAACTTTGGGTGCCCTGGTTTTTTAGTTATCCCTCCTGACAATATAACCTTGTGATTGCCATAACTCCAATACCCTTTGAGCTATATTGAAGGAATTTGGCTCAATTGTATACAAGGTATAGAAGGCATGTCATGCACAAGAACCACGACTCTTGGTGTAGTTGTTTTTGGGTTATCTCTCCTTTGAATATAACAGTACGACCACCTTCTGGTCATCATATCTCAAATACCCTATGAGACATATTGGTGGTACTTGGTACAGTTATACATGAGGTTAAGCAGGCGTATCATGCACAATAACCACAATTCTGAGTGCCCTGGTTTAAGAGAGTTATCGCCTCTGACAGTATAATCTTGTGATGGCTATAACTCCAGTACCTTTGGTATATTGCTGGCACTTGCCACAAATGTACATTTATATACAAGGTTGAAAACGCATTTCATGTGCAAGTACTTTGTGCATTGGAAATCTTGGGTCTTCATCATGTAGAGAAGCGATCCTTTGTATCATTAGGCGAAGATAGTTTCAATAACCATAACATATGCAAAATATACTATTGGCTTACCAGTGTGTTTTAATATGTTCTACAAAAGGGTTATCCTTTGGAAGCAAGGAATACACCACTGAACTAGAACATATGAAGTCTACATTTTTTCGGGCCAGAATAGCTAGTTTCGGTCAATTAGGCCTCATCAGTGACCCTCAAATGTTTTCAAAATTCCAGAATGGAATCAATGATCCCAAAGGACAAGAAAATATAAACTACACTATGATGGAGGGCAGGGAGACTTTTTACGGCCGCCACACATTCCCAGACACCAGCTGTAGTGACGTTACAAAAGGGTTATCCTTTAGAAGCAAGGAATACACCACAGAACTAGAAAATATGAAGTGTACATTTTTTCTCGGCCCGACTTGCTAGTTTCGGCTAATCAGGCCAGACTAGCTAGTTTCGGTCAATTCTTTTGCACTTTCTATTTGTGAACAGTCTTCTGAAGGCTATATTGGCTTTTGGTCGGGGGATTTGCCATCTCCTCTCATGGCTATTTTTGTTATAGTTCGTCATTGCATGTGTGTATTGCTTTTTGGATTGTCATTTGGCCATTTTGTGGGAAAGTAACTGTCCTTTTGGCTTTATGCTAGTGATGTTTTCATTAGGGTTTAGTTAATTTCATGTTCGTGTTTCTTTCCTTTTGGTGTCTCTGTTGGGGTGTGGGGTAATTGTATCGATTCCTGATCATTGCCTTCACGTTTGTTTTTCATTTCACAGTCTGCTTACTGGCAAAACAATTTCAGGGTGTTTCATTTTCAGATAGTTAACACTTAAAAAAGTCCTTTTCGCTGATTCAAGAAGGGAAGTTGTCAGTTTCTGGCGAAAGAATGTGCACAGTACTGGTTAAATGCTTACGTATAAGCCTGCCCAGAAAAAGTGTGGGTAGGTAAACTGACCGGCTCAAAAATGACCTAAATAGTGTTGATTGGGCCCTTAAACTCCAATATAAACAAACAACTAAACACATAAAAAAATGTTAATTTGACTTTATAACACCGTCACAAGAGAACCGGAAAGGTTATACATTATTTTACTCATGACATTAGCTGTGGGTTCTTTTAGAACCGCATCAAGGAGGCTTTTCAAAGAGTATAGGCAGTGTATGTGTCAAGCGTAAATGAGATGAATGCAACAAATTTTAAGTAGACTGAAGGATAGAGGGGGCATGACAGACAGCATTTTCTCACAAGGGTGCGATATTTTACGATTGAACTATTGCTTTAATCTCCAGATCCTTGCAAGAGTCCTTCTGCTGAACCAAAGTTTAGAGGAAGCTGCAAATGAAAAACGGTTTCATCATATGCTGTATGGAAATAAACTATATATGGAAAAAGGGTTTGCAGAGGTAAGAGTTCGATGTTAATGGCAGTGACAGTATTTTCATGTAAGGCAACTCTTTTGTTATAAAAATAGAGAGTACCAGGTTCGTATCTCTTGGTATCAAGTTTGTCAGGCAAGGCTTCGAGAACGCATGTAGCCTCGCGATTCTACATGCATTCTCGAAGCAGAGCCTGATAAACTTGATATCAAATGACACGGATCTGGTATTCTTTTTATCAGTTTATCGCATTATTCACTCTTTATAATATGCAATTTGCGTTCAGTTATCGATAATCCTCAGTGCTTCTCAACATTCCGGCATGCAATAATCGGTCCATATATTTAGTATAATCTGCCTGTAAATTTTCGTTTACTTTTTATGAAGTAATTTTTCCAATTTTGCCAGTTATAATATTATGTTGCCATTTCATTCAATAAAGTACAATATCCCCTGGACGTGAGAAAGCTCACATGTCATGAGATAGCATATCTTTATCGGGTCAATGTTATACAATGCAATATATATAGGGGGTAACTGATAAAAAAAGAAAGGGGTTTCTCGCGTTTCTGGCTTCGAAGTTGAAGGGAATGAATTATGGTTAAGAGAGCTAGACCATATACGGTAGATTTGTTTTGTTTGTATTGGAGTTTAACAGCCCAGACAACACTATTGTAGGTCACTTTTGAGCCGGTCAGTTTACCTATCCACACCTTTTCCGGGGCAAGCTTAACCGTAAGTATATGTAGTGTCAAGCTTAACTGCCATGGACAACTATCTTGGTTGGAGAACCCTAGAGCAGAGACGAGCAGATGCGCGCCTTTGCCTTTATTACAAAATCGTTCACAGTTATGTAGCAGTGCCCCTCCCCAAATACATACAACCTGTTGCTAAGGAAAACCTACGGCACTGCCACTCTTTGGCCTTCCGTCAACTTCACACAACTATAGATTATTATAAGTATTCATTCTTTCCATTGGCTATTGTCCAGTGGAATGCCATACCTGAAGCCGCTGCATGCTTACCAGACCTGGAATCATTCAAGGTCACAGTTAGTGAGCTGCAGCACTCCAGGCCCTAGATCCATAAGTTGTTGTTTTTAACCTTATTTTAGCTCATCTTCACTATTTTAACCTATCATCTTTCGTCCCCTTCACTATCTGCTTTTAACTTTTCTTTTCCATTAATTGTGTTCGACAGCACATCTGCCTAGAATGTCCTTTCGGGCGTGTGGCAGTATATGAAGATAGACAGATGGAGTTGTCATTTCATATGAAACTTATGAAACGAGCATTCAGCGAGTTCAATAAATTTCATATGAAATGACCGCGAATGTAAGATTCTGTTTATCATATGACCATTTCAAATTGGATTTCATCACCTTTAAATTTGACAATTTTTCCACAAATGTATGGTTGACATAAACGTCGTCATGACATTACTGAATCCCGCCAAAGTGTTATTACACGTGTGATCATACGATTTTTATTACATGACATTATCCACTGCTTATCAACAACGCCATGTGATAAAGACATCAATCATATGATGTCTAATCTGAGAATGTAATAATGCCATGTATTAAATTCGGTAATCCACTAGTGGATTCAATATGCAAATTATCTGTGACGCCTGGTAATGTAACAAGTACGACGTTCTCAACGACTCGCGTTTACTAACGGCGGATATTGACTTTTTTGTGAAAATGTGTTTTGAATGTCATATGATAAATAGAATCATACTCAAGTATTATTAAGTTTATTAAACTCGTTGAGGAAAAGGCATAAAATATTGGGCGAAGACTTGCATTTTATTCCTTTTTCTCAACTCGTTTAATAAATTCAGTAATACCTGAAAACTCATGTAAGATATAAGCAATAAATTTTGGGGATTTGTGTAAGAACTGTGTTATATCCCCACCCAAAGAAAAATATGGAAACACACATTATATCTCTTCCAAGCTTAAATTGACATTCAGATAAAATCATTTTTTGATTTCAGTCAAGTATGCCATTTTATTTTCTAATACGCAAAACTAGATATTTTTTTTTGTATTTAAATGTTAATAAATAATAATAATAATAAAATAAAAAAAAAAACTGTTTATGAAGCATAATTTATCTCCAATTTTTTGAAGTTATTTGTTTGATAAATATATGGACAGCAACTGTTTATTGCAGTCAATTATATCCTATAATCCTTATCAGCTTTATGACCCCTATAGGTAGCCAGCCCAACAAGAACAAGCCACACCTACCTTTATCTGCTGTTTACCTGTAGGAAATCAGATCCCCGGCATGAAAATCCTGTCTTTAAGTACATTCATTATGAATAAACCACGCATACAAGATGTCAAGATTTGTTTTTGTTTGTTTGTTTCGAGTTTATCGGCCCAGTCAGTACTAAGATTTCAATTTAAAAGAAGAAAATCCTGCTAAAATATTTCTAACTATTTCATTTTTGGAACTAAACGAAGAATTATTGAGGTACTCCAGAACGAGTTTGACTCATTCTTGGTTAAAAAAAGCCATCCGTGCGCGAGTGACTTAAACCTTAAGACGCCGTGAAAAACTACATCTGAAAATGTCGTCTACTTATTCACCTTATTTGCATTATCTGCTGGTTCCTAGTCTGAAGGTTATCAGTGTTGGAAAAACAGGTAACCAGACCCCTCTGACCTTGAAAGGTCAGGGGGGGGGTCTGGTTACCTGTTTTTCCAATATTGACAATGTGCAACCTGGGAGCCAGCAAATAATACAAATATTGTGAATATAGTCTGCTGTGTCTATTTTTGCAAACTTTTTAAAAATACTTTTGCATACAGGAAAACAGAGCCAGTGGACCAAGATCAGACTGCTCCTAAAGTAGCAGTCTGATCTGGGTCCACCCTGGTTGCAAAAATGACTTTTAAAGTACATGTAACCGGCAGACGACAAAACAGGCGACAAGTGTCGTGATTGGCATTTTATAAGTTAAATCACACTGAATGGGTAAGGCAGGTATAGATTTGAATAAAAGTGGAATAGATATAATTTCATGGCGACAACGCTTAAAAATCTTATATTTCCCATCATCATTCTAGGGCTTCTACTAAAGGAAAGAAATTGCTCCACAGAAGCGACTTCTATATTTATGGCTACCCCGAAGGGCCCTTTTTGTACTCTTTTAAAGCCTAATAGAATGTTTGTCGGGTGTTTCCAGTCATCTGGAATTCATATATCTTCCGATGTGTTTCATTTGTGTTGACATGATGTGAATATGAATCAATGTTGTTGTTTTTTTTTTGTAAATGTGTAAATGCAGTCCATGTATTTATTCAATCAGAGCGCTAATGGCAAGAGATAATGAACAGAAATGAAATGGCAAAATAAGGCTACCTATAAGTAGTTGTACAATGGATAATTGTATGTGTCTGAAAGCTTATGTTGAAAGTATTCTTTTTATATTAAATTACGATATATGACAGGATGACATTGGAAAAGAGATAATCTTTGAAAAGAGAAGTTGCTTTTATATTGTAGTGTTTAAAAATGTTTTTGATAATCTGATCGGACGCACCTTGGCTTACCCAGAGTTATCATAGCAGTAGGTAATGTGGATATTTTGTGATAATTGAAGGCTAGTTTTTGTCATTTCTCTATAAAAAATAGCCATCGGAAGAGATGGCAAATCCCCCGACCAAAAGCCAATATGGCCTTCAGAAGATTGTTCACCAATAGAAAGTGCACCAGAATTAAACCACATATCACAAAAGTATTGCAGTTATGGCCATCGCAAGATTATACTGTCAGGGGAGATAACTAAAAAACCAGGGCACTCAGAAATGTGGTTCTTGCGCATGACATGCCTGCTTAAGCTCATGTATTTCTGCACAAAGTACCATCATTAT
This sequence comes from Lucinisca nassula, assembly GCA_963580285.1. Classification (NCBI taxonomy): domain Eukaryota; kingdom Metazoa; phylum Mollusca; class Bivalvia; order Lucinida; family Lucinidae; genus Lucinisca; species Lucinisca nassula. The sequence goes on from OY757021.1 coordinate 22,607,845, forward strand.
GTCTCAAAAGGTATTGGAGATATAGTGATCACAAGCTGGTCATACTGTTATATTGGAAGGGTAGATAACTCAAATACCACAGCAACAACAGTTGTGGTTCTTGCACATGATATCCCTTCTGTACCTTGTATACAATTGTGCCAAGTCCCTTCAATATATCTCAAAGGGAGTTGGAGTTATGGCCATCACTAGGTTATATTGCCAGGGGAGATAACTAAAAAACCAGAGCACCCAGAGTTGTAATTCTTGAGCATGACACACCTGCTTAACCTAATGTACATCTGCATCAAGTACCACCAATATGTCTCAAAGGGTATTGGAGGTACGGTGGTCACAAGGTTGTCATACTGTTATATTGGAAGGAGAGATAACTCAAATATCATAGCACCCAGAGTTTTGGTTCTTAGGCATGAAGCGCCGTCTCAACGTTGTATACAATTGTGCCAAGTACCATCAATATATCTCAAAGGCCATCACAAGGTTATATTGTCAGGGGAGATAATTAAAAAACCAGGGCATCCAGAGTTGTGGTTCTTGCACGTGACACACCTGCTTAACCTCATGTACAACTGTACCAAGTATCATCAATATATCTCAAAGAGTGTTGGAGATGTGGCCATCACAAGGTAGTGATTCTATATTATTGGAAGGGGAGATAACTAAAAAAAACACAGCACCCAGAGTTGTGGTTTTTGTGCATGACACACTGTCTCGGCCTTGTGAACAACTGTGCCAGGTATCATCAATATATCTTAAAGGGTATTGGAATTATGGCCAACACAATGTTGTCACTCTATTTTATTGGAAGGGGGAGATAACTCCAAAACCATGGCAACCAGAGTTGTGGTTCTTGTGCATGACACGCAGTCTCAGCCTTGTGAACAACTGTGCCAGGTACCATCAATATATCTCAAAGGGTATTGGAGTTATGGCCATCACAAAGTAGTCATTCTATTTTATTAAAAGGGGAGATAACTAAAAAAGTATGGCATCCAGAGTTCTGGTTCTTGCGCATGACACGTCGTCTCAGCCTTGTGAACAATTGTGCCAAGAACCATCAATGAATCTCAAAGGGTATAGGAGTAATGGCCATCACAAGGTTGTCACTCTTTTTTATTGGAAGGGGAGATAACTCCAAAACCGTGGCAACCAGAGTTGTGGTTCTTGTGCATGACACGCCATCTCAGCCTTGTGAACAACTGTGCCAGGTACCATCAATATATCTCAAAGGTTATTGGAGTTATGGCCATCACAAAGTAGTCATTCTATTTTATTAAAAGGGGAGATAACCAAAAAAGTATGGCATCCAGAGTTCTGGTTCTTGCGCATGACACGCCATCTCGGCCTTGTGAACAATTGTGCCAAGAACCATCAATGAATCTCAAAGGGTATAGGAGTTATGGCCATCACAAGGTTGTCACTCTATTTTATTGGAAGGGGAGATAACTCCAAAAAAGTGGCAACTAGAATTGTGGTTCTTGTGCATGACACGCCGTCTCAGCCTTGTGAACAACTGTGCCAGGTACCATCAATATATCTCAAAGGGTATTGGAGCTATGGCCATCACAAAGTAGTCATTCTATTTTATTAAAAGGGGAGATAACTAAAAAAGTATGGCATCCAGAGTTCTCGTTCTTGCGCATGACACGCCGTCTCGGCCTTGTGAACAATTGTGCCAAGAACCATCAATGAATCTCAAAGGGTATAGGAGTTATGGCCATCACAAGGTTGCGTCTACGGACGGACGGACGGACGGACGGACGCCAGGCTGATCGCTATATCCCCCGAACCTATTCGGTCGGGGGATAAAAATGTTGATAGTATTCATTAGAACCGAGGTGGTTCTAATGAATGACACGATATGTTTATTTGGAGGAATAATGAAAACTATCCTTCAGTTATCGCTAAATACCCATCTTGTCTGTTGCTATGGGTTACAGAGAGCCCACGCGAGCAATGAAGACAGTGACGCACAAAGCGGCCACGCAGGCTGATCCGAGTCTTTACTAGTTTCACAAGTCTTCTTGGAGGTTTGGTCATGCACCAGCTCAGTATTGTTTCTGGCTTGTGAAACTGCACTACTCAGCACTGATTATACATAGTTCACATATATGTCACGAACTAGTCAACAATTGAACGTCACCTAAAGGACCTCCGTGGCCTAATGGGTAAGAGCACTGACTCTTAATGATCAGGTCTCTCACCGATGTAGTTCCGCCTCACTCGGGCCAAATATGAGATGCGAAGTTCTGCAACGGAAGCACATGTAGGTTTTCTCCGTGCACACCGTTTTTCGCCGTCTGATTAAAGATCGGCTCGAAATAAGTGAAATAATCTTGAAATGGCCATAAAACCCAAACCAAAAACAACAAAAAACATAAAACATTTGCCAAATATTCAAAGATCCGAAGAGACTGAGATGCGAAATAAATAAAATTTTTAACTTACACAAAAATAATTACACATTATTTAAAATGATATGGACATTGAAAGCGAAATAAACACAGCATAAACTGAATTATTTCTCTATTTCCATTGTTTTTGTAGTTGAATAAACTCTGGCTGTTTAATCAAGGGAATTTATGTGTACTAATGTGGCTGCTGGTTGGAGGCATTATAAACATAAACATGTGGCTGCTAAGTAGAGGTTAGAAATATAGCAAATTGCTGTGATTGGAATTATTGTGACTGCTAAAGAGAGATGGTTGCTAAAACTGGAGGTTTAATTTTATTTCCTTTGACACCATTTAGACCATTTTAGTATTTTCTGCTCAAGTATATGCTTGGAGTCACAAGCAGTGTTTGTCTTATCCGTACCATGTTCTGTCCCATCACGAAAACACGCCTATATAATTTTTACCCCTTTAAACTCCACTTTTACATGTTTTTCAAACTTTTTTTTTATTACATTATTTTTCTAATTTCTGCTCAAAAACATAGACTCTGGGCACACGATAGAACCGAGGCAGTTCTATTGAGTCCCCGCAATCTATGTTTGAGCAGAAATAACAAAAATATCGCAATTTTTCATCTACAAAATCATTTTTAGGGCTGTAAAATTTACAATGCATTAATATAGGCGTGTTTTCATAAAGTGTAAATGTGATCTTCGTTTCCCATGGCAACTTCTATAACTTTGTTTCTTATTTCCTTTTCACAGGACATCATGTCTGGACTTAACACAACTAAGAAGCATCATGTGGTAAAAGACAGCAATGACTATATGTCTGTAGTTGAAAGTATTCTAATAGATGATGATGGTGTCATTAAAGGTTTCGCAGATAGGAGGAAGCCACCAGGAAAAACAAGCTATATGTATGAATTTAACATGAATTGACATACATATATTGTTGGTGATTATGATCTCACAGAATGTGCATTGAATCTTAGTTTCGGCTTAATGAAGCTAAAAGGGTTTTGAATATAAGCTTTGTGCGTTTGAGTTGCTATGTACGACCGGGGAGGTCTCTGATCAGCCGACACAGGCTGTTAAGAGACTTTGCAAGTCATAAGTGCCATTTGTGGATCCTCGTTTCATACCCAGAGTGGAAGGGTAAGATGTTGACTTAGCTGCGTGGGTGCACATTTTGATTTCAATCTTTGTTGGGTGCACACTGCCATCCATACAAAGTCATACCCAGCAGGCACACGTCGCTAGGGCAACGTCAAATCAACGTCGGTGCAATGTCACGACGTTACACCGACGTAGATGTGACGTTGTATCAGTGGCGTTGTACCGACGTTGTGACGTCACAATTAAGTCATGTGCCTACTGGGTACCATTCCGTATGCTCAAAAGACAAAAAGTGTTGGGAAGTGTGTACCCTAAGTGTTCATTAATTCGAAGCTCTTCCTTAACTTTAGCGACTCTCTGGGCTAAATCAGCAGACGAAAATAATCGCTGATATTGTTTTTATTTTTCCTTGGGAGACAATCTGCAGGAAATGCCAAACATGTTTTCTTGGGAAAAAATAAGCTAAGGAGACAGTTTGCATGAGATGTAAAATACTGTTTTCTTGGAAACATAAGACAATTATTTCAAAATGTCGTCTGCTAACAAAAAATACCCAGCATCCAGAGCGTTAAGCATGGTTTAAAGTGTGACAAAGTGTTGATTCAGTAATATAATCAGTAATATATGAAATTGGCGCGATCAAGAGAAAACCTGTTATTGTCATGTTAATCCTAATGAAAAGCTGGTGCCATATAACCTCTCTAAAGTTTGATTTCGGACGAATGGATACCCTTTCAGGGGAGGCAGGGTAGAAAACTATTCTGAAAATATTTAAATCTTCCAAAGAAAATCATGCCTATCTATAAAAGTTAGAAATCACCCCTACGGAGCAAACCTTTCATTTTAGAGTAAAGGGGTCAGTTTATTGTAAAGTGAATAAATAAGCCAAAAACGTTGTCTTCCTTAAGGGGAATGGGAACACCTTCATGGGAGGCAACATCTGCAAAAGTAGTTTTGTCTCCCATGTCAATGGGATCAACTCTTAAAGGAAAGAATTTGCTTCTTTCCTTTAAGAGTAGGTCCCCTTTTTCAGTGGAACAGGGTTTATAGAAAAGCGAACGGAAAGTCCTAAAAGTTGTCTCCCTTTGAAAAATGGCGGAAAAATCTGCCAGATGTTCCCATTCCCTTTACATATATGCAATGTAACAGGTGTATCCATGTTTTCCCTTAACCCTTATCCCACTAAAAAAAATTGGTCCTCCCATTTCTGATTTTCAACCAATCAAATTACTTGGTATGTTGTTTTTCAATTCACAAATTGTATGACAAACAGTGTATATCCTGATCAAATGGCTTCTGAATCTATACTGTTCGCAAACCTGTGTTGCCGTGATCAACAGGATAAGGGTTAAATTGAAACACAGTGCTGCTTTAAGAGGGTATGAGGGGGCACGTTAAAGAGTTTTAATCTTATCTTCTCAAAGAAATCTATTTAGCCCGATAGAGATCAGTTTCCGTGAACCGTAGTATGGCTTCCCTGTAATTTGGGACTGGAGTTTTATTACCGGGGTTACAAACCTACCCCCTGCAAGTGAATCTGTTGGCCTTAATTCAATGTGCAATATTGGTCCGTTTGGTGTTTTGTGAAAAGTGTTGTCAATGAATGCCTTTAATGTAGAGATGTGTATAGATTTATATTCTGTAGTTAAAATTTTTATTCCTTTATAAATCAGACTGTTGAAAGTCGATTTTTTTTTATCTTGTAGCCGCGTTTTTTGGCGATTACTTCTTTACTTTTGATTGTTGATCAACACATCCAGCGAGAAAGTTTGTAGCGGAGCAGGACCGCCAGCTTCTCAAAAGCAATTTTCTGTCCATTACATTACGAAAACACGCCTGTACATTTACACTGTAAATTTTACCGCTGTAAAAATGATAAATTTAAGATGAAAAATTGTGATATTTTCCTATTTCGGCTCAAAGTATAGATTGTCGGTACACGTAAGAACCGCCTCATTGAGGCAGTTCGAACGAGTATCTACAATCTATATTTTAGAGCAGAAATAAAAAAAAATCATAGTGAACCCAATCACGGTTGACAACTTTGCTTCCCTCTTTAATTGCACGCCGGTGGGTCAGGCCTCAGATTCTGTGTCGGTTCCAACGTCAAGGCTTATGTTGGTTGGTACCTGATTCTCTGTCTCTGGTCGGGCCCATTGGAGTCTAACTGTTGGTTTTCTTTTGCTCCAGCATTTCTGTTTTTTCTTGCTGTCGAGTCCTCACCGTTGTTTCGTCTTTGTGGTTGTTTGATTTTTGTGGTCACAAAGATGTTGAACTGATGAGTTAGGAGGCCTTCATGCGGACGGAACAAATTATTTGTCTATATCGCGGCGGAAGTAAGGGCGAGGATTGTGGCCACCTAAAATGGATTTAGGCCCCCCAGTGGAATTCGTTTCCGCTGACCGTTCCAAGGCAGTTCTTCTGTCGCTGTTTATTTTTGTTATGGTTTGTCTTTGGGTGTTTGTGTTGCTTATATTATTTTATTTTGGATAGCCTTTTGGCCATTTTGTGAGAAAGTAACTGTCCTTTTGGCTTTCCGCTGTTGGTGTTTCCGTTGGGGTCTGTTGCTTCGTGTTTGTGTTTCTTTCCCTTTGGTGTCTCTGATGGGAGCTGGGGGTAATTGTATCGATTCCTGATCATTGCCTCTTCGTCTATTCTACCCCTGTTAACCTTAGATTTACTATATAAAAGTGGAGTTCAAGGGGGTCAGGATTATATAGGCGTGTTTTTGTGAAAGTTATCTTAGTAGAGCTGTTATCAGATGGCGAATTCTGCCATTTCATGTTTGTGTAAAATTCCCGCCTTGATGATGTAGGTGTGTTAAGTGACTGACTGAATGATAAATTCGTTGGTCATTCAAATAGCCTTATCTTTACAATGTACACGCTCAAAGCAGAACGGAAAGTCGAAATGTTTAATATTTTTACAATACAGAACAAAATGCATAAGATCTGTATTATCTGTAATAAAGGGTTTGCTTACTAAAACCGTGTTTTTTCATGTTATTAACTGTCTGCACTCTAATGCTTCGTCCAGGACGTTTTGTTGGCTGCACGAGATTAAGGGCAGTTGTTTACATTTCGACAGTGGGAGGGACAGAATTGCACATATTTGTATCGAACAATTAACCAAAAATGTAGTAAATAGAAGCGAAGGCAATGATCAGGAATCGATACAATCAACCCACATGCCCCATCAGAGACACCAAAGTGAATGAAACACAAACATGAAACAACTAGACCCCAATGGAAGCATCAATTGCGGAAAACCAAAAGGACAGCAACCATCCCACAAAATGGCCAATTGGCTATCCAAAACAAAATTATAAGCGACACACACACTCAAAGACAAACCATAACATAAATAAACCGCGACAGAAGAACCGCCTTGGAAGTAAGAACCGCCTTGGAAGTCAGTGAAATGTATTCCACTGGGGGTCTTAAATCGATTTTACCTGGCCACAATCGTCACCCTTACTTCCGTCGCGATATAGACAATTAATTTGTTAAGTACACGTGAATGCCTCCTAACTCATCAGTGCAACATCTTCGTGAACACAAAATTAAAAAAAATTACAAAGATGAAACGGTGAGGACTTAACAGCAATCGTTGGGCTTCTGATTGTCTGAATAAGTAACGCTCACTTCTAAAATTGCTCTCCTCCGTAACATTTTACTCATCTCCGCAACACCTCTTCCGTAACGATAGATTTCTCCCCACAGTCTGTAGCTAGACCAAAATTCAATGTTTTGCTTTAGTGATTTGATATTACTAGCACAAATAGCACTCTATGCACACAAAGATGTTCCAATATCTACATCGGCTTAGGTTTTTACGTTACGGAGGAGAGAAGTTACGGAGGTGGAGGACAGTTTGGTTTTAATCAACCAAACCGTTGTTGTTGGATCAAAGGTCAATATTATGCTTCATGTCAGTACAATCTTATGCAAAATATATGGCAATTAGCTTTAAAGTGTTCCTTTCCATCCATTGACCATTTGAAAGCACCGTTACGGAGGTGAGGCTCTGAAAAGTGACAAATTAATTATCCACTTTCAGATTTCATATTATGTTTATTTCGAAAGAAGATAAAACGCTTAATGGTTTATTTATCAGAACATTCCTTTGGTGGGATATAAGACATAGTTATAAGCAGAGTATTATTCCTGTCTGCACACTGTGACCAGATATAGATCCGTTACGGTAGGTGAGTGCTGTTTTAGCGACACCCTATTTTTACGGCATTGTGTCCAGACACTGAATGCTATAAGTCTTTAAATTCTGCTAATTGTTTCCTAAGCATCGTATCGTTGAACCGCAATTGCAATCCCATTCCATCTAAACAATAAAAGGTTAGATATTTGCACTTAAGTATGTAACTATGCTTTGTGACATGGAAAAAACGCATACCCCACTGGTATATTAATGGTGCTAACACAATAATCGTACTAGAAGGCATTGGTTTTAGAATTGGAAGTATGTTCCTGAATATGTCGCTTGGCTTATGTGGCTTATTTACACCCATAGACTGCGTTGTTTGGTCACCATGAAGGGACAAACATTAGCAACAGGTTATATTCAAAATGGGATCATTTTTTCAAGAATCACTGTATTATTTATTTGATTTTCATTATTTGTGCCTGTTGCACATTGAGAACCGAGGGAGAAGGTTGTTGTGCTGTTTGTGAATTAAGGGATAACTGTACTGAAAATTGTCATTTGGGGAGGTAAATCGGAGGTTTTACGGTCGGAAATTTCGTTTTATGGCGACGCGTTAGCGGAGCCGTAAAACATAATTTGCGATCGTAAAACCGACGATTCACCTCCCCAAATGAAAATTTTCAATACAGTTATCCCCATTCTAATGCACTTATTCGGTTGTTAAGTTAAAAATTGTACTATTTTGTACAAGGCAGCAAGCGCGGTGAGCTACGTAAAAACCAAATGCCAGCAAATGAAAAGTGATGTTACGTGATGACGTCGGGTTTCCGACAGTATATCGTGGAATATTCTGTCGCAAATTTTTGACGTTATCCAATCAGACGTCGCGTTACATACGCAAGTGCATTAGAATCGTTTTTTTTCTCCATTTTTGTTTTCCTCATTGTTAGTTACTCTTCCTCTCGGTACCCCATGTTTATTCACACAGACCATTCCCTGAGCCCCACCAAGCGATTTTGTGTCTTCGAGCATTCCGTCATGACACATTTTAACTGCGCATGCCCAGCCATTCAGAGGGGCCAGATATATGGCTTTCTGTCTGAAGGTTCCTCTTGATTTACTGCTTGTATGAGCGAGCAGCGAAGGTTCTGGCGAGACTGCGCGGATGCGCAGGCTCGCCTGAACCTTCGCTGCTCGCATAGGCGATAAGTACCGAAATCGCTTGACGGGGCCCACCTGCTCACTCAGCTCGGGATGCCGATGTTCAAGCAGATTCACCACGTTAACAAGTCCGTGAAATGAGTACCCCTCTAAACAATTTATTTAGGGAAACTGCTATTTACAGGGGTGATTTTCCTTGTTCCTGCTCTAAGACAGTTTGTGTGTACTCGTAAGAACCGCTCACCGGGGAAAGTTAAATGGAGAACCCACAACCTAAATAAGATCTTAAGTTAGATCCGTTGGAAGCAAGGAATACACCAAATAAACGAAAATAGCAGACTCGGTTTTATTGAGTCTGTTCATTACCAGTACTGAAATATGCAACACCGGCCACACCCTCTAGCACCGGCTTAAGCAGAACTCTATATTCAAAATGATACCAAATGAACTCAATGATCCCAAAGGGTCAGAAAATATAATCTACATTATGATGATGTACGGGGAGACGTTTTACGGCCGCCACACGGCACAAAACCAGCTACCGTGAAAATAAATAAGTTCTGAAGTTAGATCTTTGGCAGCAAGGAATACACCAAATAAACGAAAATAGCAGACTCGGTTTTATTGAGTCTGTTCATGACCAGTACTGAATTGTGCAACACCGGTCACGCCCTCTAGCACCGGCTTAAGCAGATCTCTATATTGAAAATGATACCAAATGAACTCAATAATCCCGAAGGACCAGAAAATATAATCTACACTATGATGATGTACGGGGAGACGTTTTACGGCCGCCACACGGCACAAAACCAGCTACAGTGAAAATAAATAAGTTCTGAAGTTAGATCTATGGAAGCAAGGAATACACCAAATAAACGAAAATAGCAGACTCGGTTTTATTGAGTCTGTTCATGACCAGTACTGAAATATGCAACACCGGTCACGCCCTCTAGCACCGGCTTAAGCAGATCTCTTTTTCAAAATGATACCAAATGAACACGTTATTAGTATAAATAAGAACAATTTCAGAAATTATCATAGGAAAAATTAGTTTTGGAGAAATCATCACGAAAACAAGCCTTTATAATTTTGACCCTCTTGAGCCCCACTTTTATATGAGCCCCGCCAAGCGAATTTGTGTCTTCGAGCATTCCGTCATCACAAATTTTAACTGCGCATGCCCAGCCATTCAGAGGGGCCAGGGATATGGCTTTCTGTCTGAAGGTTCCTCTTGATTCACTGCTTGTATGAGCGAGCAGCGAAGGTTCTGGCGAGACTGCGCGGATGCGCAGGCTCGCCTGAACCTTCGCCGCTCGCATAGGCGATAAGTACCAAAATCGCTTGACGGGGTCCATATAGTAAAACTTGGGTTGGCAGGGATAAACCCTATTTTTCTTATTTCTGTTCTAAAATATAGGATGACGGTAATCGTTAGAACCGCCTCGGTGAAGCGGCTCAACCAGAACCCACCATCAATATTTTTAGCAGAAATTAGACAAATATTAAACTTTTTCATCTTTTCATTTTTTTAACATAAAGGTTACAATGTTTTTGTATAGGCGTGTTTTCGTATTGGAAAGAACCATTTTACAGGGATTATTATCGTCATGCGAGTCTACACTTCTCGTGCAAGCCAAGATAACATTCTCAGTTATCATAGCTCATGCAATTGAGTCTCGATGTTCCATGAATCTGATTATTATAGAGTGAACTTCGAGAAATGCGGAATACTTGTTTACCTTAGCTTATTCGATCTTGCTCTGGTGTCCCTCCAGATTCCTTCCTGTAGCTTCAGAAATTCATATTTGTTATACTGCAAAGAAATTCAAATTTGTTATAGGCCTACTGCAAAGTATTTTTTCTGGCTTTTGATTGGCCAAGGCAAGGCAATTGTTTTCCATATATCCCATGAGCAAAAATACAGCGAAGCCTGAACTAAAGTTTAAACCAAGGGCACTTTAGGCCTGCACGCTAACTGCACTATTTGCATTAAAAGTATAGTAAATTCGGGCACCTGACGTGAACACCAAGTGCACAAGGGTGTAAACTATAGTTCTGACCCCACTGTATATTGACCTCTCGCGCTTGCCTACGCTGAATTGCGATGTCCGTCATCTTGGATTTACTGCAGTTGATATGAAAAACAAAATTTTCCATGCCCCACAATAATTTCCAGCCAATAAGTCACTGGGTACTTTATTTTATTGTTTTCCGTTATAAAACTCTTATACATACATGACATAAAATGTTTGCCGTTGAGCGCCTTGATCATTAAAGTGGGTACAGAAGGGCGCGTTTGATGACGTCACATGTATGCTTGTACTTCGGGCGACGTCCCCTACAAAATAATCCTTTGAAAATATTGCAAAAATAATAAAATTTCATCAAAATGTTTCAAGTATAACAGATACGTTATTTTGATTGTTGGCGGGGTATCTCGCCTTACGGCTCGGGCAAATATCGCTATCAGGCGGGGAATGTGATCCCATTTCCCCGCCAAGAATCAAAATAACAAAAAATATTTGAAGTTTTTTGAAAGTTTTCCCGATCTTGTCATTAAAATTATATATATTGGGTGTAATCATTTGAATTCTCTCAATGAGGAGAATATACTTAGTAGCCATAGCATATCTTTACAATATACGTCACGTGAACATGTCTATATACTTGACCCCCTTAAACCCCATTTTTATATAGTAGAACTGGAGTTTACATGGGTAAACTTGATTTTTCTTATTTCTGCTCCAAACTATGGATTGTGGCTACTCGTTAGAACCGCCTCGATGAGGCGGTTCTAACAATTACCTACAATCTATATTTTGAGCCTCGATGAGGCGGTTCTAACAAGTACCTACAATCTATATTTTGAGCAGAAATAAGAAAAAAAATTTCACAATTTTTTCATATCAAAAATTTAGTTTTTTTCGGCGGTAAAGTTTACAATGTATTTGTATAGGCGTGTTTTTGTAATGGAAGATCGTAAAGATATACTTTAGTGCGTCCTGCTATTCCTAATGAGCTGGTGCTATAATTTAACCTCACTAGTCCATACTGTCTTGTTCTTTAACACATTTTCATGGTCCGAAAGATATTTGAGATATTAGATAAATGATATTCAATTGTATTTCTCTTTTGAAAGGAGATGTAGCAGAAGAAACCGTAATAAAATACATGAAAATGAAATGTCGTTTATTTTAGTGACACGTGCCACAAGCACCCATTGATTGAACATTTTTAGTCCAACTGTCCTTTTGCAACAGTGATGATCACGTGATACAGTGAAACATCAATGGCTCGAATACCGATGTGTCATTTACCACGACTCTCTCAAACTCTTCTTAAGTTGCAAGGCAAAGTTTCCCTTGATTGTAAATATTAATTCCTTAACTACGTTTTAATTGATTTGAGGCTTAACGTCCCCGTCAACACTGTAAAGGTCATTTTGGAGACGTTTTTTTTGTGGGACTTTTGCCCGACATTGAGATGAAATTACATCTCAAGCCCTGTCGCCCAATGAAACCAATAGGGTTTATCACCATGGACGGTTCGCTTCGCACCGCGGTTCCTGGACAGGCTTAGATCCTCTTAGCTGTTTACCAGTACTATTGTGTGGGCCGGATTCAGCTCTGCGTGGAAGCATCATCCAGCCCATATATTTCTTCAGCCCCCGCCCCCCCCCCCCCCATTGACTACGTAACGTCAGTAGACATTAATTCACTTCTACAAGGCTTTGAAACCGGTCAGCCTATATTACGAGGACTGTTCAAATATGAATGCAAGTAGAACGTTTTCTTATGCACTAATGCGAAAATCACCTGGAAATAAATATCACAGAGTAGAAAAACATTTTACCTATACATTGATACCAAACCTGTTAAAATCCATGCACTTTAGCCATGTATATCGTTCGATAAACACTGTCTACTCTTGTATACTAATACAAAACATGGTTGGAAGAAGGTCAGATTACGCCCTTGAAATACGGTCCTATATTAAGAATCGTTGTATTCTTGGTATACGGCGCAAAGACATATTTGATTAAATATGTTCGGTTTATGGGCATAATGAAATGTCTTTTTCCGACAGTTTTTCGTTGGTGTAAGAAATTCAGCTGTGGGCTAGGCTCAACAGAAGATGCACCACATGATCGTCGGCCGAAAAGAGCAACATCTGCCAAGATGGTTGCTAGAGTGAAAGAAATAGTTGCTACGTACCGATGCACGATACACCACTAGGCAAATAGCTAGTATGGTTGGCATCTTATGAGGAGCAGCTCATACAATTCTGAAACGGGATTTGAAAATGGGAAAGATTTGTGCTAGATGGATTCCCCATCTGTTGACAGATGAGCAGAAAAAGACACGCGTTCAGTGCGCCAAGAAGTTGCTTAAAAAGTTTCCAAATTACAATGCACGGTCTTTCGCTAATGTCGTCACACGTGACGAGACATGGGTTCACTTTTTTGAGCCAAAACGAAAGATTCAGAACAAAATATGGGCAACAAAGTATTGCAAAAGACAATGCATTGCAAAGCGGACCATGAGCGTCAAGAAGGTAATGTATGTCATATTCTTTTCAAATCAGGGACCTGCTATTCAGGTTGCTGTGCCAAAAGGCAAACCTGTAAATGCGAAGTTTTACAAGAATAAAGTTCTTCGAAAATTGAAGAAATATTTCAAAGAACGAAGACCCGCAACGTGTTTGGCCAATGTCATCGCACAAGGCGTTCATTGTGCAAGACTATCTGAATCAGGAAAAGGTTGTTGAACTCCCCCCCCCCCCCCCGTATTCCCCTGACCTTGCCCCGTGTGACTTTTTTTTTGTTCCCGCGGCTGAAAAATACCTTTCTGGTCGAAAATTTGTACAGCGCAAACACCTCGGTTCTGCAATATCCCAGTGCCTCCATAGTATACCTCGAAAAGACTACCAAAATGCTTTCAATGATTGGATCAGAAGACTGAAAGTTTGTATATCTGTTAAAGGGGAATACTTAGAGGGGACAAAATAAATTTTTCATCGAAATCTATCACGGAATCATTTAGTTGCATTCATATTTGAACAGTCCTCGTAAAAGTGTAAGCACATCCGATATTGTTTTATATATATTTCAATATAAATATGGGAGAATTTACTTCTTTTCATCTAGAAAATGTATGTTGTGCATATTCACGCAGACCCAAAATACACGGACTAGTCACTATGGTTTGGTGGAAAAATGTTGCGACTGAGCGTTATTTTGTACTGGTCATGAACAGACTCAATAAAACAGAGTCTGCTATTTTCGTTTATTTGGTGTATTCCTTGCTGCCAAAGGATCTAACTTCAGAACTTATTTAAAAGTTATACATGATATAGTTTCATTGCTAGACATCCCACCTTATTTCACAAAACTATTATTTTAGTTAAAAAAAAAAAAAAAAAAAAAACAATACTTGTGTGATTCATAATTTTAATTTAAACAAATTTTGTACATGTCAGCGAAAAATCTATATACCCATTCTGGCCTTTAATATGCAAAAAAAAAAAAAACAAAACAAGAGGGCCATGATAACCCTATATCGCTCACCTGTGTACCAGATAATCATTAGCGATATTTAGAAAAAAAAGAACTGTACAGAAAGGCAAGACATGTTTGTTTACCTGATAGATATAAATGTCTTCATAGATCCAGGGTGGTCAATATACTTGTACATCAGTTGAACAAGTTGAACTTTTCAGGATGAAATCTTGAAGGGCAAGATGTAGAGTATACACAAGACTTCTTGAATCCATGCAGTTAGTCTTTGTTCATGATGTAGTCATAATTTGACAAAGAAATCAATATCTGTAGCTATGATTTCCTTTCGACACAGTGGTTTTCAACAGTATTGCATGGGATGACAAAATTTACATAAGAAACACTGATGATCTCAAATAGCTGCATCCATGTCAAAAAAGAGAGGCCAAAGTCTGCTTAGTTCTATCCAGACTGTATCTTTGACTTTTACTCAGTCACACTGATGTATAAGGCCCATATTATAGATTAAGTTACCTTTATATCATAAACATCTTGGTTGTTACATCTATCTTAAACCCACAAAGAATTAGTTCTGTTACAGTGGGCATTATTATAATAAGGCATAAACTAAGACACACAAACATATGTAGAATCTATGTTGTGATATGTGCCAAAAAGGCATCTTTAGGTGTACAAAATAAAGAACAGCTAAAATAATGTGAGTCATTTCTATGCATAGAAAGCAGATGCATCACCTTATTCTCTTGATCACCAATAAATAAATTCCTGACCTTGCAAGTATGTAGAAAATTGTTACTTAAATCTTTTTGAAGAAAATCTGTTTTAAGCCTTTTCAAGTTACAACAAATTTACATGTAAAATTATTTTCAATGTTGCAAATAAGAAAATAATAAAATATTGACAAAATTCAAAATACTGCGATAAACCTTTCTCTAAGAACAACAGATTTACATGTCAAAACAGTGTTGCAAATAAGAATACAATATAGTATGTTATTTGGCAGAATTCAGAATATTGTGAACAAACGGCCCAAGGCCAAGTGTCCCCCCATCTCTGAAATGTCAGTATGTGGTGAATATGTCTATAACATATGTCATAAGCCATGTTTAGGGAATTTAAAACCATTTCAACAGACTATTTCTTTTAAATTTTCCTAAAGTTGTAAGGAATAAATTTACAGAGAAAAAAGTGATCTCCAAAACTGTAAGACAAAGGACCAAAACCCCAGGAAAATTCAGTAATCAATTGAGCACAACCGCAATAGAATATGATCATCTTCAGGTCATGGAAACAAAAAAATGACAAGTTTCATCCAAATCTGGTGAAAACTGTAGGAGGAGTTGAGACAGAACTTCTGTTGATAACATGGTTTAGACTGACATAATCAATCAGGCACAACCTCCTTAAAATATGATCATTTTCAGGTGATAAGAACAACAATTGAGAAGTTTCATCAAAATCTCTTGAACACTGGGAGGTGTTGCGGAGACAAAAACTTCTGTTGATAAAATTGCTAAAACTGACAAAGGGCAATAACTCTGGTAAAAATCAGTCTAGCATGACCTCGGTAAAATATGATCATCTTCAGGACATGGGAACAATAAGTGGAAAGTTTCATCAAAATCCCTTGAAAATGTAGGAGGAGTGGCAGACAGACCGACTGATGGATGGACGGTGGACGGATGGACGAAAACCGTTACTAAAGTCCCCCTCGACTAACGTCTGGGGAAAAATGGACAGAATGTACATTGTAAGTCAATTCTTCCCCTGACAAAGTGTCTGGTCAGATGTTTAATATGAAGGTAGCAAATGTTTAGAGATAAGAAAAGAATTAATATTTTTTAATTATTCTGCAATACATCTAAGAACTAAGATAATAACACTCTTGCAACATAATGCATTTTTTGAATCTTCAAAATAGCTGCTTATTTTATGAAAATCCATGATATTTTCCTTATTTATACTGCAAACACAGGTGGCGGGTGCTAGTTAGAACCGCCTCATTGAGGCAGTTCTAATGAGTACCCACAACCTATGTATTGGAGCAGAAATAAGAAAAATAACGTATACCCCTATAAACCCCAGATTTCTCAATATAAAGTGGGGTTTAAGGGGGTGTTTATTTCACGGGCTTGTTCACGTGATGTGAATCCAGTTGAAGAGTATAATTAATATTAATCAAAGGTACATCAACAGCATCCATGTAATATGACATCATCAAAATATACATACATACAAGTCAATCTTTGAAACCTCCACTGTATCAACAGACTATCAGATGCTTTATAATCTTCAAAATTTTTATGCCAACAGAAAATGTAGTTTCATATATGTGCACATAAATTCTAAGAAAAAAGGTTGAAATCATACTCAAAGATATTTTTAATCTACTATAAAACTGGAAAACCAAATAAAATATTAAATATTATTAAGGTCCTTTAAGATTAAACTTTTATTTTTCCATGTTTTTTTTCGAGATGTCCTATTTCTCACTTCTGACTGGAAAAAGAGGACTTATTCCATTAGAATAATGCATCCATATATGTAATGCTTTCAGTCATGATAGAAAAAAATAGCATTTTTGAATGAAAATATAATTTATATATTTTTCTTATTTCAGCTTCAAACATAGATCATTTAGAGAAACACCTCACTGTCTATGTTTCGAGTAAGAAATGGTAAAAATATGTATAGAAAATAAAGAATAGCCCTGTAAACTCCACTCTTCTCTATATAAGGAGTTTTACAGGGGTGCTCATTTCCTGATATCTGTAAGTGGTGGCCACCCAAATCTTGCCAAACCACCAGCAATATCTGCCTTTGAAAAGGTAAATACAGCATTTTATGTGGTGGGTGAGTGCACTGAAAAGTAGTATAAAAATACCTGACACGATTTCCAAGTTGTTATGCAAAAAGTGTGGTACTTATGATCTGACCAATAGATTCCTCTGTTCCAATTTCACCAAAAAAGCAACCTTAATTTGAGAGACTGGTTTTATATATTTAAAATTATGCAGGTGAAAAGTCTTCAACTATGTGGATTTCATGTGCAAAAAGACTATTTTGTGATCTGACCAGTATGTTTCACATGTTCCAACTGCACCATCAACATATGAAAAATCAACATTAGAAAATACCAAATCAAGCGTTGTCATATGATCTGTGGTACATTCTTTTATAAGCATTTTGCATGAAAACGTATCACTTAATTTCTTAACGATGCTATGTTTCAGCAAAACATTAATATTGAAATCTCCAATTATCATCAATGGCTTTGATGGGGTCAAATATGGAATAAGTTCTTTGTTCAGACAAGAAAGAAGATTACTGTCAGACATTTGAGGTGACTTATACAAAAATACGATCTGATTTTCAATCGAGACATGCCTGGCAGTTATCATAATAAATTCTAATGTATCTGAACTATACTTTCTCTTCTGTATGATAATGATATCATCTTTGACATAAACTGCTAATCCATGAGGAGGTCTTTTGCAAGTACTGTATCCAATTTGGTCATTTCTTGTCAAACAATAGCCTTCTATTACATAATCACTATCATTATCAGGCTGATGTAGTTGTGTTTCTGCTAATCCAAATATGTGCGTTGACAACAGATTTTTGTCATGTCTAACATCATCAAAATGAAGATTCAAGGATCTACAATTATTGAAAGCAACCTTGAAATGCGAAACTGGATCTATCAATTCTAAAGATGTATCACACAGCTGAAGCATTGCTGTTTCATGCAGTCGCTGCATTTCTGTCCTAACCTGATCATCAACTTGTAATGCTTTCTCATTGAAGTTAAGGATCTGAAGCTTCTCAATTGACCTTACCCTGCTGAGTGCTACATAGTGTAAATGTGGAACTTTGCGGGTTTTACGTTGTGATAAGTCAATAACAACTCTTTCAAGGGTACTACCTTGTGCTCTATGTACTGAACGCCCTGCACAAGGTTGCAAAGGGAATGGAACTCTCTGAAAGGTCTTTCTGTTGTAAGTAAATGACCTGTTGACATCAAAAATTGGTGTCCAATTTTCATCAATATTGCTATGATACAGTCCCCTGTTTTTGTATTTGATTCTTGTTTCCATTCCTGCTTGTTTGTCATAAAACTGGACCCAAATTATGCTTGGACGTTGGGTGGTTTGTAGTTTATACTCAATAAACTTAACTACACATGATGCTCCATTTGCTAGTCCATCTTCTGTTTTTATGTTTATTGTTAAATCATAAATCATGTCAACAACAACTGTTAACGAGCAATGTAAATTTGCTGTTTGGTTTGAATCTGTTACATTCTTTAGATTCTTGAGTGCACAGTCTATCTTTTCTTTAGATAACTTAGGTGAGACATATGTATCCATGCATGGTATTTCAACCTTTTCTGTTGCCATATTTCTTATAATTTCATCATTAAAAACATGCATGAAATAGTTTTCTGCAAAGACGTGAGGCGCATTTTTCTGATACTCAGTATCTTTTTTAGTTACTTCACATTGCTTAAACCTATTCTTGTCTTCAGCAGTCAAGGCATTGATCCTTAATCTATTTAACAATTCTGCAAATTCAAGGTCATCTTTTTGTCTCATAATTTCTGTTAGTTCAAACATGGTAAATAAGTCTTTCCAGAGATTTTGTGATAAAGCAGCTGCATCATGTTTCATGTCATTAAATATCCAATCACCACTCACTGGTTTCAACTGATAAAGATCACCAACAGCAATAATGCTAACACCACCAAAAGGCGTTCTTGTTCCTTTCAATGCTTGAAGTCTCTGATCAATAAAATTCAACATAGAATTACTAACCATTGAAATTTCATCAATAATCACAACTGACAAATCACGGTATTTTGATCTAAAGGTATTCAGACTGTCACAGGTTAATGTTTGATCCGATTGCTTATACTTTTGTTTAAATGCAGATGAGATGGTAGAACCATTAATATTAAATGCTGCTTTTCCTGTAAATGCACAAAGAAGAACCCTTGTGTGATCCGCATATTCTCCTTCTTTCAGATTTAATATTCTAAACAAAGTCTGATACAATGCTCGAATAACTAGACTTTTTCCAACACCAGCTCCACCAGAAAGAAATGCATATAAGGGGGCATCTTTTGTTTTAATCCAGTGAATCACATGATAGTAAAACTGTTTTTGTTTACTATTTAAACACTGCAGGAGCTTTCTGTAATCAATATCTGAAAGAATATTTTCATTCACATCAATTTGAGGTGCAGAAACGTAACATCCAATTTCAGTCCCTACATCATAGTCTCTATGCTCAATTCTATCAGGATTAAAATATATAAACTCTTCAGACTGAATTGGTTCAATTTCAGCATCATCACCTTCAACTTGTTGTGTACTTGGAGCAATATCATCGAATGCATCATGTTCAATTTCTGCTAAATCTCTTGCTAATTCCAACTCTTCAGCATAATGTTCGTAAGTGGAACATTTATGATCTATCCCATGCTTCATTGACTCATAGTGTTCTTTATATGTTCTAAAAGTTCCAAGTAAGTCAGTCTCTTCATTTCTCCATGGGTGAAAAAGTAGAAGTTTCTCTCTATAATAGTTCTCTTCATCTGTTTTGCGATTGAATCTCACATACCTAATTACTTTAGAATTACGACATCGTTTGATTTTTATGCCATTCTTTAAAGTTAAAATAGTTTCACCATCACCAAAGCATTCTTCATCTGACACTTCTGCATCTTTCTCATAATCTTGCTCCTCCTCATCTCTACTATCAGTATTTCCATCTGGGTAAATGACTTCTAACTCAGACACATAATCGGCTAAGCAATACTTTTCCAATGGTTTGGGACGCTTCGAGTATCTTTTAATTTTATTGTCTGACATTATATCTGTCGAGTCTGCCGGCAATTCATCAAGTAGTGACTTTGGTTTCAGTAACTGTACTCTATGGGTTGGAAGTGACGTATTTATGAAGACAACACTCCTTGAACTTTTAGTCAATGGCATTTGCAGTACCAAATAAACCGCCTCTTGTGCACTTACTTCAACACTGTTTGAAAACACATTTCCAATATGTCTAACTTGTCTTTTGAGATCCATATTGTCATTCCTTGCTTCTTTTGCAGCTGCATGCAATAAATTACTCATCCCTCTTTGAGATTTACTAATATATGAAACTATATACATAGCACAAGCTATGGATCTAACACAAATTGTATATCAATATTTGCCTTCCAAGCTTTTAACACACTATCATTGTACAAATTTACACGGATTTCACTTGGTTTTCTTTTCAAAAACACTTTTGAAGAGTTTAAAAAACTTCTGATACATTTAATATATTCTTCCTCACTCATTCGGACAACACTTGTCAGAAACTCCTCATAAGACATATCATATCCATCTTTCTTACTGTTCATTGTTTTCTGTAAGTTTTGGTACAATTTATAATACTTGTCTTTTTCAGTTTCGAGAGGCTGTAAGACCATAGTTTTGGAAAGAGGTGGCAAAGGATAACCAAATCGCAAGATTTTATCTTCTCGTTTTCTACATGTTCTAGAATGTTTGTGAATTTGAAGTTCTATTAAATGACGAAGATGTGAATTATCTATAGAACATTTCAAATACTGATCCACATAAGCAGCCAACTCTACATCCGAATCCACATTGAATTTTGGTGCATTCTGTACCCATACAATCATATGAATGTGTGGCGATCCACGTTGCTGAAATTCCACTCTAAAAAAGTAATCAACAACTTTTCCAAGAGGTTCATGCTCACTCTTTAGAACTGTGTTGATGAATTCTTTAACTCTATGCTCGAAATATCTAGAACAAGTGACTGGATCCGATTGAATAAGTTTTATCTTTTGTTCCCATGCCAAGTTTTCAATTTGATCATCGGTGTAGTTGAAATTTTTATTTAAGGTAGCTAGCATATGGCTCCTGAAACAGGGAGTGCTTGAACTTGCTACTAAATTTGCGATCTAGGGAGTGCTATTCCACGGCTTACGTTAAATAAAAACAAAAAATGAGTTCCTTTAAGAGCAATGAAAACATTCATACGAAAGAAGATGGGTCATACTACGTAGTTTCGGCTAATAAAGCCTCATCAGTGACCCTGTAATGATCCGGCAAAGAAAGCCAGAGGAAACCCACTGCAATTTTGCGAATTTCGAATAGGCAGTCGATTCAAAGACTGATATAAATCAAAAGCCACCTTTTTCGTCCATTTCTTTTACGAAAACAACTGTACTTATTCCTACTATTACTCTTCCGTTTGAGTTATTAGATCTATTTAGATTAGTTTTGGAATTCTGTTTATTTTATTTGTCTTTCCATTTCTAGATTCGTCGCTGTGTCGGATGGCTCTTTAGTTATGTGTCTAAAGCCCCCCAGTGGAAATCTTTCCACTGACCGTTCCAAGGCGGTTCTTCTGTGGCGGTTTATTTATGTTGTTGTTTGTTACTTGCTGTGTGTATCACTTGTGTCTTTTTATTTTGGATGGCCATATGGCCATTTTGTGGGAAAGTAACTGTCCTTATGACCTTCCTTTGTTTAGGTTTCCATTATGGTCTGGTCGCTTAATGTTTGTGTTTCTTTCCCTTGGGTGTCTTTGTTGGGTGGAGTAAGTTAATTGTATCGATTCCTGATCTTTGTTTTACTTCTACTTTTTATCTACTAACCAGTGTATTAGATTTTTAGTATCCAGACATTTAGTTTATATATATCAAAAGAACAAACGATTCGATAACGTTTTCTTTTTCCTGGGATAGCTGTTGTCCAGATAAAAGTAGGATAAATCTCTGTTAATGTTTTTGTTAATCTATCTGTAGCTTTGGTTGATGCATCCATTTTGGCAGTAATGGTGAGAGTAGTATAGGTTGAGTATCGATCAGTACCTGGATACTCACCCCGGGTACCCAGAGCTCGGTACCCCGATACTCACCCCTTGTCTAAGCTTGACTAGGCTAGAAGGGGTTTGAATGATCAGTAGTTGGAAGTTTAACGGTTTGTACTTGAAAGTTTTAAGTTTAAACTTGAAAATGACTTAGTGCGAAAAAAAGTTAGGCACGAATAGGATTCGAACCTATGGCCTTCTGCTAATGAGACAGATGCTCTGACCACTGAGCTACAGTACCTTTATAAACTTGGTTTGTAAAATAATTGTTTTAAATTTAATACTTTGTGTTAACGTCGTATCGCCGTTTTACCCGATGTTGAGACGACATTCTTTGCTAGCGCGACTAGTACCTGAAAATTCTGGGTACTAGAAATTTCTAGCTAGCTGAAAGTTTTCAGGTTTTATTTTTGGCTGAAAGTTAAAATAACTTCGATTTTGGAATGCATATCTAAAATCCAAGAGTTCGGTATGGTTTTACTGTCCGCAATATTCCATGCACAGTGTTACCGAGGTTCTATATCGTACGGTTTTTTTGTTGTCTCCCTTATGACATTATGAATAGAAATAACCAATATAAAAAAATCTTTTCTGTTAAGATAAATTTTTCTTTATGTTTTCTTTCGCGCCCGTATTCACTGAATAAAAACCAAAGCATTGGCCTACTTCGTTGCACTACTGTGTACAAGACAAGATGACACATATTAGTGAAATCTACATTAAAGCACTGGCTGATCAGTCGGAGTCGCTGAGGAGTGGGGTAAATGACTAAATGGCGTCATTTGACATAGTCAAGCGAGAAGCTGAAAGTTTATTTTCCTCACTGGATAATTTGGATCAGATGATAGCCATCACAAAAGAAGCAGCAGAGTTGGCCCATGGACAACAATGGAAAAATGGGACTGAGATGCCTGGGCCCTCTGCTGCCACACAGACGGAAGACTGGGAGAGGGAAGCGACAGAGCCTCCCTTCTGTTTAACAGGCGGGTGCAGGATAACGTATGAGTCCTGAGCCAGAAGATGTCCGGCCTGTGGAGGGAGAACATGCTGCCAATGTTAGTTGTGTAAACTAACAAATCCAAATGGCCCTTTTCAGGGCCCAAAATTATTTGAAAAGAATTTATAATGTCATGTTTTATGTTAAAATCCGTGCAATGAACATCCCTCTAAACCCTCCACTTTGCAGAGAGAAAAGCGGGGCTATATGGAGTTTACATGATTTTATTTTTTTGTTTTTTTTGCTTGAAACATAGGTTGTAGGTACCCGTTTGAACCGCTTCAGTGAGTTGACAAAATTAACATAAGATGAAAATAATGTTCTTGGAGATGTGAAAGAATGCACTTTGTTACACAAGTGTATTATCGTAATGTGTGTAGTGATTGGCTCTTTTGTTTTAAGTAGGTCAATCCCTTTTCTTCGCTGAATGTAGGTATATATATATATATATATATATATATATATATATATATATATATATATATATATATATATATATATATATATATATATATATATATATATATATATAAAATCAACAAAGTCCGATATCGCCACAAAATTTTGTATATTTTATACGCTTCTACCGGTTTCACTGTTCTAACAGATTTTCAAGAAGACGTTAAGTTATTGACATAGCAACAATACGTAACGACGTTACTTCCGGCGTCAGTAACGTTACGTTCATAAACAATTATAAAAAACGGTATTATTACAAGGTCTGGTCAGTGAATACCCTGATGGCACGTGTCCCTATCAATGAAGTCTATTCAACTTCGGCTTCAGAGTATTGATAAAAAGTTTTTCTTTTGCCCGTCGTAAAGATGTACTCTCAGAATACATCTTATAGAAGGGGAAAATATTATATTTCGGGTTCAGAGTATGGGCACAATTTGCTATATGCTCACTAACCTTAAGCATTCTTGTCTTAGGGTCACGAATTTGCTGATTATGTATCGTAACTCTTTGTCGTAATAAGTTACCAGTTTCGCCAATATATTCCTCCCCACAGCCTCTGCATTTCATGACGTATATCACATTTTTTACGTCACAGGACATGTTCTCGTGGATTTTGAAGTTTGTTCCACAGCGAAATGAAACATAAATAAATCGCCACAGAAGAGCCGCCTTGGAACGGTTTCTCTTCATCAGAAGACTGTTTCTCCTGGTGATTCTCAGGTGGTATTTCGTCAGAATTGTCAGTAGGCAATGCAAGTGGTATATCCAGTCCATCATATGTCAACTGTTTCTGTGGACATTCAGGTGCCCAGGGGTCTGGAAGTCCACATACATAACACTGGCCATATGGTGGCTTGAAGCTTGATGTACAATCTCATGACCAGTTTGTAGTAGCATTAAATGTTGTTGATCTACAAGTGATTTTTCCAATGTCCGTAGAAGGTGGATATCATATCGTTGTTTCACTAAGTTCTTTAAACTTGAGCAGTGGTAGTAGATACTATCAGGATCAGTATATTTCTTCATTCTTGGATATCTATTTTGTTCCATCTTGATTAATTTTTTCTGAAGTTCACTGCTGAGGTAGCCAGAAATGGAATGATGCTCTATTCAAGATCACTTCCTTTTATATTGCCATTGTCTCTAGTCTTCGAATGTAGAAACTCGATCACCTTTGGATTGCCAGCTACAGATTTTTTTTCCAATTCTCAAGTGTGATAACTGAATCTTCTAAGAGATTATACTTAGCACAAGTCCACCACAATTTTTTGAAATCTTCAAAAGTCTCTTGTTTGTTTATTTGTTTCTGAATTTCTTCGAAAGAAATTTCTTCATGGGAAAACAGTGTATAGATGCAAAGTAGTAATCTTCTGTAAGGTTTGAATGTTATCACTTGTGTCAGAGGTATTTCAAACCACTTCTTCTCCATTTTCGTTGAAACAATGATGACTTGTGTATAAATCAGTGCAATTTATATCGTCAAGGAATCCATCTGTTTGATCAAATCGTCGATATCAGTTTCCATCGGTTCCTCCTGACAATTTTCGGAGGATTCCACTTCCATGGGTTGTTCTGTTGGAAGCTCTTTCAATATCCATTATCATGTTGAAAATGTAGCTGATCACCTCATCGTTGTTAGCTACGTGCAAACGCCATTGATCCAGTTTCACGGGTGTATCATCCAGTATGTTACTCATGAGCTAAGCTGTTCTTTTCATCGCATGTCGAAAAGACATAAATTTGTGTCGTATCTTTTCAGCCACATCTGGATGTCATTTTTAGTTTTCAAGAACTCTACATTATCTGGCTCTAATGACAAAGTTTGTTCAAGTGCAAGTCTGTAGATATCAAATTTCAGAATTTTATCTAAAGACACAGGTAGACTTCTTCTGATGATAGTTCGGGACATGTTGTTATGTTGAACACGTTGTCAGAATATTTGGTTGGGAACTTCAGTATGGTCTGAGGATATTTTCTCAGCTGCACATGTCCTAATGCAAATTTATATCCTTCTTAGCTATTTATATATTCGGGCCAACACTCACCGAACTCCAAACTCAGTGATGGAAACATGTAAAGATTTGAGTTGTCCCAACTACAGAATAGTTTTCTGACTTGATCCTCAGAATATTCCTCGTTCAGTAAAAGGTATGCAGATAACTTGAGATCAGGTGCAATATTAGCATGTAGAAAGTGTTGATGGAAGTTTTCAGACATGTAAAACAGGTCCCGTGTGGTAACGTTAAAGAATGAAACTATCCATTTTTGAGATTGTCGAATTTTATTTTGATTTTCAACTTCAAAAATAGTACCCCGTCTATGAAACTCTAATCGCTTGTTATCACACAAATTGGGAAGTTCATCTATGAGCAACAGCAAACGAATCATTTCATCTTGAAAAGATTTTTGAGACCCAGCGGCAATGGCGTTCTTCAGAATCTTCATTCTCATTTTAAACCAACTGTCTTGAATGAGTGCTGTAAATTCTTGGCCATTGCGAAAGCTATACCTGATACTCGTATATGTAAAAATCATCTCTGTCACTTCCCACGGTAGAATACTTTTGTTAGTCATGACTTTTTTTTTTCAACTGGAAAGTGCAGTTCCATTCAAACTCTATTTCAGTGCCGCCCTAGGAGAAGACATTTTGTTTTCGAATGTTGATGATCTTAGTTGCCTTGACCTAGATTTCATATGGATGGCCATATGGCCATTTTGTGGGAAAGTAACTGTCCATGTGGCCTTCCTTTGTTTAGGTTTCCATTATGGTCTGGTCGCTTAATGTTTGTATTTCTTTCCCTTTGGTGTCTTTTATTGATGGAGTAAGTTAATTGTATCAATTCCTGATCTTTGTTTTACTTCTACTTCACATGCGTTGTCACAAGAGAAATGCGAAGAAGTCAATTAGGCCAGTACATTTAGCCAGAAATGACCCTTGACCCACAACTAATTCCTTGAGAAATGTTATCAGCAGTTTTAGTATCAGGAAGGTGTCCTGATTTATAGAAAAAAAGTCCTCAAAAAAATCAGAGGGAAAAGGGTGTTTTTGTGGGGTGAAAAAAATACGAAAAATGAAGAAAAATCAGAAAAACCAGGCGTATGTTAAACAATTAGTACCTGACTTCATTAAATCATCCAAAATGAATATTTCTATCTGGGGAAAAAAACTAAAAATTCTGAGGATAAAAGTTTTCTTTTATGTTTTTTTTTTTTTTTTGTATATTTTTTGTGTGAAATTTCGAAAATCAAGTATTAGCTTTTATAAAAGCTTGAGTCTATGCTAAGCACACATTAATTTGTGTAGAACTAAAATGTGCCAGTTACCACAAAGTGTAAAAAAGTCACATATCAAAAGAGGATTTCCAAATCTTATCATCAATGTCACATAAAACAAAACTTTTCGGATTTTTTTTCTCTATCAATTACAACTAATTGTACTACATGCCTACATTTTACGGTTTCTTCATTTCGCATTCTAGTTTAAACTTTCATTTTACATTCTAGGTTAACGTCATGAAAAAAACAATCTGCCAAGATTGCCATCTAGAAATGAAAACATTTAGAATTGGATGTGGGAAGAACTAGTTAAGGGCAAATATATGTTAATTTTGCAAGTGTGACAGCAATCGTGCATATCCATGTGATAAACTTTAGGCAGCTTTCAGGTAATTGCTGGGTTTCAATATGCAAGTGGGCGTTCCAGTATGACCAGAGTTGGGGTGTCCTTGGGTAACCAGATGGAAAATGAAAAGTAGAACCAGTCAACAGAATACCAGTCATGACCATTAAGAATGTATACACCCGTGGGCGTAAACAATAAAGGAAAGACGCTTAAAACAATAAAAAAATAATATCACTGACATATATCTTAAAAGTAAATCCATATCGGTAATTAACTTCATGAAATCATTAAAAAATGAGTTTCTGCGCAAAAGATATTTTTTTTTTGGGGGGGGGGGGGGGGGGGGGGAGTGGGAAGGGGAAAAAAGGAAAATCAAAAGCAAACTCAATAGAACTGCCTCATCTATGTTTTGAGCAGAAATAAGTGAGTGTGTTTGAGGTTTTTACATCCTGTCAACAGCAAATGTCATATGCAGTGGTTTCAAAAACATTTCGGCATCTAGATTTCAAGGAAAGATAGGAGTGTGATTTTCAATGTTATCTGAATAAAGCCCTTACAAATTTATCAAGGGTAGCAGGGGAAGTAAACGGGAAAATTCCCACATCCTGTCTATTGATGAAACCCCTGCATACGGAGACCGGACCTCGGTTTAAGCACTCATCTGAGAGTCTGACGAAGCCTTTGGATCGAACCCACGACTCCTGGTTTATGAGGCTAGTAGCTTATCCACTACACCATGGAGGCTTCTTTTAGCAGAAATAAGAAAAATAATGTACATGTTCACCCCCTAAAACTCCCCACTGCCCCACCCACCCAGGTGTAAATGTGTAGCAGTGGTGTAAAAGTCAACTGCCTCTCGTGCGCGTGAAAACATCCAGAATGAGTGTTCGAGAGCGATTAATTAAGCTTGAGGCTTTCATGGCAGTCGAACTTAAATAAATTAGTATAAACTTAAACGCCAGTAGGAGGGGGTTTCTATCGAGTACCCACAATCTATGCTTTTGAGCAGACATTACGAAACACACCTAAACAAAAACATTGTCAAATTGTTCAGCCAAAAATGGAATTTTAAGATAAAAAAAATGATGTTTTTCTTATTTCTGCTCAAAACATAAATTGCGGAGCTCGACAGAACCGCCTGAACTTGGCGGTTCTACCGAGTACCCACAATCTATGTTTTTGAGCTGTTATAAGAAATTTAATATTTATCCCTGTACTATATAAAAGTGGGGTTCGAGGTGTCAAAATTATATAGGCGTGTTTTTTGACCCCACCCATCTGGGCTTGGAGTAATAGATGGGCTGCTAATGCTTCCGCACAGAACTGATACCGACCGCATATGACTGCTAAACCGCAGAGAATATATATCAAAAAAAAGTTGCTGCGAGTCGGCCTGTCCATGCATGTTAACCCTTTTGGATTCATTGGGTGGCAGGGATTGAGATGTCATTTCATCTCCATGTCAGGTAAAAGTCCCACAAACTTGGAAGCAACGTCTCTTTTTCGAGATGAATAAGAAAAAACATCAGAATTTTTCTCTGGATTTTTTGGGGGATGATCAAATCTTCCAATAGATTTGAATATGCGTGTTTTCGTTATGTTTTTTATGACCCCAACTTTAAAAAAGTTGGAGGGGCATATTGCTTCTGGTTCGTCCATTCGACTTTCTGTTACGCCTTTGATGCATAGCATAACGCAAGAAACGTGTAGCTAGGGTTTCGAAATTTCATATATCGATTCTTCATTGAAAATTAGCTTACGCGTATTTTTTTTTCTTATCCGGATTATGCCCCTTTCAAAAGTTGTTGCCCTTTGAAATTTTTTTTTTAAATCTTGTCAGAAAAATATCTCAAAATCTATTGGAGCTAGAGCCTTGTAAGTTGGTGACGAGTAGATGTCCTGATAAACTTTTGACTAAATTCCGAAAAATACTTTGTGGCTAATGGCCCTTTGTCACGTTGGGTACATTGTAGGCCTATGCTTTGTGATGCATAGTAAAACATTGTAACCTTGTTTACCGGGGTTTTGAAATTTCATATATTGATTCCTCATGGCAAATTAGCTGAAAGATATTTTTCTCATCCGGATTTTGCCTCTTTTAAGGTTGTTTGAGTCAACCTTTGTGTTCAGTCAGCTCAAAACAGTTATTGTGCGCAATGTTGGGAGACAAAATTTGTAAATCAATTTCAAAGGGGTACACCCCTATTATTTTTCCTGCCTGTTAAAAAGTCAGCGGCCAATTTCTATTGCTGTAAGTAGATAGGACAGTGTTGCAACTGTTCTGATTGTGATTTTTGAGTGGTTGCTTCCACAAAGTCACACATAGCTATCAAAATCTTACGTGCGCCATGTTACCGGAATACACCGTACGCACATATTTATTATATTAATTCATTTGATTCTGATGGCATAAATGTGCTTCCATACATTAAAATTTTGTCATGAGACATTGACAAATGTATTTTCCGATCGTCATTTGTTTGCGCGTGAGGAGCCTTACAGCTGGTAAAACAGTGTATGGTGCTGTTATTTGGCCATTACTTATTTAATGCTTTTTTCCGTGGATTAAATCCTAATTTTCTCAGAACTGGCACAGATATTTTTTGAGGACTTTTTTTTGGTAATTAATATAACATTGCCCTGTGTTTTGGTGTTAAAAGAATTTCTCAAGGAATTAGTTTGACCATAAAAATTAAATTACCTCGCCTAAATGTTTACTCCCTTTTATACAGCCGGCTGAATCTAGCACTGGAGTTTTGAATACTGTTATGCAAAAACAATCCACTGCTGATAATGTTCATGGCTTTGAAGCAGTAAAACATTGACCTTAAATAGTCTTTAAACAACAAAAAAATCAACTACATGTCCATTGTTCGCAATAGTCCATGCTCATTGTCACAGACGTTCTATATCGTACACGTTTGTTGTCTCCCTTGAAAAAAATAATCAATAACAAAAAATCTTTTTTGTCAGTATATCCTTTGCTTTTTCTTCAAACAAAATCAGCATACAGTTTTCTGTATAATGTTAATTATATGTGTTATCTGTTTATCTCATTTCGACACAAATCCATCTTTCATTACAGTAAAAAAATTGAATCTGTCTTACAGTGGTCTCTAGTAAAAATACTCGAAATATGAAACCTTGTTGTGTCGGTACAGTTAACTTACAATTTTCATAGATAGTGTGCCACACTTGTCGAATTGTCATAATTGGCGAACACTCAGTATTGAGTGATTCCCAACTCATTTGCCTGAAAGAAACAAATTATTTCAATGAAAAACCGCATCCATAGTCCCCCATGATATTTAGATCAGCTTTTCTTATATTAAACAACCCAATCAGTCAGCTGGGGCCGACGGTAATACGACGTGAAGACGTGACAACGTCGTATCACCGTTGGCCCACTGTTTGATGATGGCTGGAAATGTATTCACACGTGTTCTAACTTATTGTTGACAAATGCATTATCTGTTTAGAATAGGGGGGGGGGGGGTATAAAAGTGTTCTCATTCTTAGGCATGCTATATTTGACTGAACTGGCAAAGAGTAAACATGCCTAAGAAATATTGGAAAAGAATAAGAACACCGCCCAGTTCGGATGATGAGATGACACCTCTGTCTAAGAGACCTTAGCTGGTAGACTACTCTGATACAGAAGAGGAAGATGAAGATTACCAACAGTACTAAAATATGAAACCGTGAGACAAAGGGAGTCGAGGCGGTTTAGAACTAGAGCTAATGTATACAGCGTGGACATTAAAAAGTTTCCTGAAAAGATATCACCACTAGAATTCGTTCCACGCTTGTTTCAACAATTGGTGGTTGATATCAAGAGACATACTGAAGCACATGGTAACGATAGAATTCGAGTAAGTATCTACCATCCTGAGCTTAAACTTGGTATCGATTCCTGATCTTTGTTTTACTTCTACTTTGCATATCAGGGCTGTTTTGTTTGTGCCGTGTGGCGGCTGTAAAAGGTCTCCCCGTACATACATTTAATGCTCTTATTTTTCCAATCCTCAAGGACTGCTTATGCAATTGCTTTTCACTGTTCCATCAATTGACATCCTTTAGATACCTGTTGAAGGTCATTATTAAACCGATGTTCGTTCCTCGTTGTATAACAACTGCTTGTTTGACATCCCTGAACTTTAAGTAGACTTAGATGTTTTGTGGGCTTTTGTTGTACCTTCCTTCTATTCGAAGGAATTATCTTCAGTATTTTAAGTAACTGTCCTTATGGCCTTCCTTTGTTTAGGTTTCCATTATGGTCTGGTCGCTTAATGTTTGTATTTCTTTCCCTTTGGTGTCTTTTATGGGTGGAGTAAGTTAATTGTATCAATTCCTGATCTTTGTTTTACTTCTACTTTTTATACGCTGTTTTACAGAATGACCGGTATGAAGATCGCTTTAGTTTTGACGGTATTACAACCTTCTTAACCCACATGAGTATCACAAATACATTTAAAATATCAATATCACCCCTTAGGTTACACTCTGCTTCTTCTGTACGGATTCCCCATTCTATTAAGAACTTTAATACTATGTTGCCTTCGGTATTGGTAAGACCCTTAAATTTGTCTTCTGTAACTTCAGTTAATCTCAATGGAGCAGGCAATACCAATGTTTTTGGGAGTAGTCTTCGTATAAGACTATCTCCTCTTAAATCGTCCATCCTTCGAAAATATACTAATCCGTGGAAAAGAAGTGGAATGTATCCTAGTATTTCTAAGTTCAATGCCAAGAGGTGCAGATGTTGCTCGCATTTAAGCACTGCGTCTACCGTTACTTCATCTGTAAACGGTAGACGCTTCTCTGTAGTTAACATGTCTGATTTGACATGACAGTCTACAGATTTAATTTATCTAATTACTTGACGTGCTGCAAACTGTAATATGCAGTACGTCGGTCAAACTAACCGTATGCTTAAAACTAGATTGAACGAGCATTATCGTAGAATGAGTAAGCCTAAGAAAACTAACACTTTCTTGTACCGTCACTTTCGACGTACAGGTCATTCTGTAAATAACATTGTTATACAACCAGTGGAAAAACTTTATTACGATGCAAATTCTACATCTAGATTCAAAATAATCAAAAGACATGAAGCTGAACTGAAATGGATTAAATTTTTACAGACCCCTTTTCCACTGGGATTTAATGACAACATTTATCATGAGGGTAATATTTCCAGAATGCCGGACTTTGATATTTTCTCACTCCTGGATTGTTGAAAACGCAGAACTAGATCTCACGGCACCAGGAAAAATGGTAACTTTAAACGTAAATCACGTGCGTTTAAACGAAACAATACTAGACTGAAGTGACTGTCAATTATATTATTAAATCATGGACGCCACTCTATGCTTTCATTTTTAAGTTCATTTACCGTTTCTGTTTTACGTCTTCTGGACACCGAGGCGAATAAATTCTACGATAGTTCTCATCTGTTATATGATGCGGCTCTCTTAACTAGAGGCTAGACTCAGCATACTCTCCGTTCTTACATTGATTCTGAAATTAATCATAAATGCCATTTCTTCAAAATATCCTTCATTAATAAGGGTATGGATTTTATAGATTTGCCCATTATCTTCCGTGAGAGATCGGTGCTTTCTTCCATTCCTGCTTATTTTCAAAATACTGAAACACCTATAATTTGCTATAAATATAACAAACCTGTTAGATCTATCATTTTTAATTTCAATAAACTTGTTTCAGATCTTGATATTGATACTAATACTCCTGATTCATGTGATTGTAAAAACTCAAAGAATTGCTATCGTGCTGCTGGTCATGTAATTATTGGCAATTTGAAAATTATTCCTGATTCTAGGATAAGGAATACAATTTCTAAAGGACCAAAATATCGGTTTCCTTCTAAAATTGATTTCAGTAAATGTAGAGATGAAATCGCTGCTTCCTTGAATGAATTCGGTAATCGATGGTGTAAGCGAGAGTATGTTGAGCATAAAGCCCTTAAGGACTGGAAACTTAGCATTTTAAAACTAGTGAATAAACGCATTTCTTTCTATTCTCAAAATACTAACTTATTACCTCCTAAGCCCAAGATGTCTTTACGTCATCTTAAACTAGGTATTCAAGAATTTCATAAGAAGTTTGTTTTGGCCCCTGCAGACAAGGCCGCTAACAACGTCGTCGTGTGACGGCTCCACTATGTTAACACGCTTAAGCAGGAGCTTGGTGGTTCTAAGGCAATGAACTCCAGCCTTTAGCTGAAGAGAGAGCTATAGTAGATAAACATGTTTGTCTTTCAGCCACCAAGTTTGCTGTGTGTGTTAACGAAGGCCAAGACAAGCTTCCTACGCTATACTGGTTACCAAAACTTCATAAAAGACCTTACAAAGCACGGTTTATTGCAAATTCTAGCTCTTGCACTACCACTGAACTTTCTAAATTATTAACTTTCTGTCTTACTGCTTTTAAAACGCATGTAATTAAATATTGTGATAAAGTCTTTGAAAGATCAGGAAGAAATCTGTTTTGGTCTATAAAAAACTCGAATGAGGTTTTAAATAAATTGAAATCCAGACACTTTCGTGCTTCTAGTCTGTCTACTTCCTCATAATCTTATAAAAGAAAAGTGTAATGATTTAATTGAATGGGCTTTTCACAGAGAAGATTCTCTCTATTTTGCATGTAATGTCAGAAATGCATTTTTCACTTCTAAAGAGCATAAAAATTATACACGTTGGTCATGTCAGAACGTGTGTGATGCCCTCACCTTTCTACTTGACAATATTTATATAAGATTCGGTACTAAGTTATTTAGACAAATTGTGGGTATTCCGATGAGTACTAATTGCGCACCTCTTGTGGCTGATCTGTTCTTGCACGAAATAGGTATTATCAATATTTAATCAATCATCTTAATATCTAGAAGTGGAGCTAAAAGCTTCAATAATTTCATTGGTTATCAATGGAAAGCGACAACATGAAGTCTCTTTCATAACAATACAAGAACAGATCAGAAGGTTTTGTAATACACCAAGATGGAACTCTGGCGGTTTCATGTTTTTGAATATTTTTAAGGTCGATACTTGAATTTTCTAGCAGTGGTAAAATACGTTATCCAAAAGGTTTGATTGCTGTGGTTTTAGTTTCATACTTATCTACAAATTGAGGTGGATGAAATTTTGGATGCCGGGTTAGATGGACTTGCAGCAAGTCTAACAGCATACTGAAGAGAAAGTTTCTCTCTGCGCGAAGTTAAAGATGGTTCACCTGCTTCTACATAAAGGCTTAATAGGGGAGAAGTACGGAATGCTCCCATAGCCAGACGAAGGCCTTGGTGATGGATAGTATCTAAGGATTTTAAATAGGACTTTCTGGCAGAACCATAAATAACAGACCCATAATCTAATTTAGATCTTATTAAAGACCGGTAAAGATGTAATAAAGTATACCGATCTGCTCCCCAACTTGAATGAGCTAAAACTTTCAAAAGATTCAAAGCTTTTAAGCATTTCGCTTTGAGATATTTAATATGGGGAATAAAAGATAACTTTTGGTCAAATATGACCCCAAGAAATTTGGCTTCTTCAACAACAGGAATTTGTGATCCGTATAAAACAGGGAAGGATGTTCGTGTTTCTTCCGTAGTTTACAAAAATGAACACACTGCGTTTTCGACTTGGAGAACTTGAAACCATTTTTATCAGTCCATTCTTCTATTCTTTTTAAATTTTGTTATAACTTTCGCTCAATTGTTTTCATGTTTTTTGAACGGTAACATATACAAAAATCATCAACATACAATGAACAGTCTGTTTTGTCGTCCAAACATTGTACAATATAATTTATTTTGATATTAAATAGCATAGTTGAGAGAATACTTCCTTGAGGGACACCCTGCTCTTGTGCATAGAGATCTGACAGAGTAGATCCCACGCGGACTTGAAATACTTATAATTTATTTTGATATTAAATAGCGTAGTTGAGAGAATACTTCCTTGAGGGACACCCTGCTCTTGTGCATAGAGATCAGACAGAGAAGATCTCACCTAAAAAACTTTGAATAAAACTGGGAAGTTTTCCCCTTAAGCCGAGGTTATGGAGATCTCTCAATATTCCATAACGCCATGTGGTATCATATGCTTTCTCCAAGTCGAAAAAGACAGCTACTACGTGTTCTTTGTTAATAAAAGCATGTCATATAAATGTTTCTAGTCTTGTTAAATTGTCGTTGGTACTACGTTCCGAACGAAAACCTGACCGGTATTCTGAAATGAGGTTGTTGGACTCTAAGTACCAGACTAATCTCTTGTTTATCATTCTCTCCAATGTTTTACACAAACAACTTGTCAAAGCTATCGGTCGATAATTCATAGGTTCTGCATGATCTTTCCCTGGTTTTGGAATTGGTACAACTGTAGCAAAACGCCAGCTCTC
This sequence comes from Lucinisca nassula, assembly GCA_963580285.1. Taxonomy (NCBI): domain Eukaryota; kingdom Metazoa; phylum Mollusca; class Bivalvia; order Lucinida; family Lucinidae; genus Lucinisca; species Lucinisca nassula. The sequence goes on from OY757021.1 coordinate 22,643,585, forward strand.
AGGACAGACCCCAGTTTCCCAAATATTATTAAAGATATCTTAAAGTGTTGAAAGAGAACTTTTTGGCAGATACTTTAGCATCTGATAATGAATTTCATCGGGGCCGGTTGCTGTATCGTGTGATTTTTCAATGGCTTCCACTAGTTCGGATAAGTTAAAAGGTTTGTTGTATTCTTCGTGATTGTTGGATTTGAAGTTTAGATGTCTTTTCTCTTGGTCCTTTTGGAAATTTCTAAAAGTGTCAGAATAATTTCGCGGTGATGAAATACTCAAGAATGTGCTACCAAGGGTATCTGAAATATCTTTTTTAGTTGAAGCTTTTGTGTCAAAACCAGTATTTTAATGTGTAAAACTACGGGACTTTGTTTTTCCTGAGATTTTTCGGACCATATCCCAAACCTTTTTTATGGGGGTTTTGTAGTTCAATTTGGAGGCATATTCTCTCCATGACTTTCGTTTAGAAGCTCGGATTGTTCGTCGAGCTTTAGCTCTAAATACTTTGACGTCGTTTAGCTTTTCTGAAGTGGGACTTTTGCAGAACTTATTTAGAGCCTGTTTTCGCTTTTGAATAGCTTCTTTACAGTCATTATTAAACCAAGGTTTGCTTTTCTTAGTATTTGTGGAGGTCTTTGGAATGCATTTTTCTGATATATTAAAAAGTGTATCTGTAAAATCAGAAACAATGTCAGATGATTCATTTATAAGTGATCAACTGATAACTCTTCTTCACATAAATTATGGAATAATTCCCAGTCGGCTTTATTCATTTTCCATTTCTGGTTACAGTCCTCATCTGGTTCGTTTACGAGCTCAATTATAACAGGGAAGTGATCACCTCCGCACTGATCATCATGAAGAGACCAGTCATAGTCCAAGAAGAGAGATGGGTGACACAAAGAGAGATCTATAGAAGACAAATGACCTGTCGCAGGGTGAAGGTAAGTATAAGATTTATCATTCATCAAGCAAAGATCGCTCTTTGCAATAAAATCTTCGACAAGTGCTCCTCTGTTATTGATATCTTTACAGCCCCAAAGAATAATGTGACCACTGAAGTCGCCAACTAAAAGATATGGCGATGGAAGTTGACTCAGCAATGAGTCAAGATGTTCGGACTTTAAAGAAAATGAGGGTGGGATATATAGAGAGCAAATTGTAGTTTCTTTATCCAGAGAAACCGATACTGCTACAGCTTGTAGGTCTGTTTTTAATTTGATCTCTCTTTGTGGTAAACATGATTTAACGAAAATTGAACTGCCACCAGATAGTTTGTTGCCATCAGAATAGATATAGTTATATGTATTGAAACCCCTGACATCTATGTTGTAATCGGTTTTTAAAAAAGTTTCTTGCAAACAAAAAACCGATGGGTTTAATAACGAAATCAGTAATAAGAGTTCGTTATAATTTGATTTAAGACCTCGACAATTCCATTGTATTATTTTGTGTTTAAAATCGATTTTATGAAGAGATTAAGACTAGAAACTATTTTGGATCTGCAATTGGTGATATAGATCTGCTACCACCAGCTCGTGGTGTTGCTGACCTCGATCTGTTATTGCCACTTGGTGATGATGGAGTTTCAGCGAAATCCATATCACTATCTCTCAAAGATCCGAATCTGTTCTGAAATTTAATATTGTCTCTTTCCATTTTACGTTGTCTCTCTGTCTTTTTTTGAGACAATTGATGTTTTTTGATCGGATCTTCCGATCCCTTATTTGTTCGACCTGAGTCGAGTTTCTCTTTTACGTGCGGCGCTGGCTTCGGTACGGTCGCTGTCGACCGATCCGAAGCAACCTGGATTGCGCCATTTGAGAAATTGGTTGAACTTTGTGGTGCTGGAGTGGGTTTACCCCATGCACCAGATTTTTTCAGTTCAGCTATGTATGATTCAGCAGTCTGTGTTGCGGAGCTGGTACATTTTACATCAGCACCTTTTGTGATGCTGGCGAAACTGGTGGATGGTGTTATGTATCGCTCTTCGACAATTTTCCACGCTTCTGGGAATGTTATCCCCCTTTGGTATTTGACGGTGAGTATTTCTTTTTCTTTTGTCCTCGCCGGACAGTCTCGGGAGAAAACAGCATGTTTGCCATCACAATTAACGCATTTGGGTTCATTTTTGCAGTTGAGGTGATTATCAACATGCTTTTCTTCACCACAATTAGGACAGAGTTTTTTCTCTGACATCTGCTTTCGTGATGGCCAAAAGCCTGACAAGAGTAACATCTAAGAGGGTTAAGGGCGAGGATTGTGGCCACGTAAAATCGATTTAAGCCCCCCCCCCCCCCCCCCCCAGTGGAAATCTTCCACTGACCGTTCCAAGGCGGCTCTTCTGTGGCGATTTATTTATGTTGTTGTTTGTTACTTACTGTGTGTATCACTTGTGTCTTTTAATTTTGGATGGCCATTTTGTGGGAAAGTAACTGTCCTTATGGCCTTCCTTTGTTTAGGTTTCCATTATGGTCTGGTCGCTTAATGTTTGTATTTCTTTCCCTTTGGTGTCTTTTATGGGTGGAGTAAAGTAGAAGTAAAACAAAGATCAGGAATTGATACAATTAACTTACTCCATCCATAAAAGACACCAAAGGGAAAGAAATACAAAGTTAATTGTATCAATTCCTGATCTTTGTTTTACTTCTACTTTAGGATGTATACCTCTACGTTAATGGAAAGAAACGCTACTTTGATTTGTTTGGGTAGAATTGGTGTATTAAAAGTCAACACATAAGTTGCTGTTCGTTTTAGTACACCACTTCTACGGACTTTAATGTTACGAACACCAACAGTCCCTGATCTTTCAAGTTTTCGACTATCTCTTCATCTGAACAAGGGCGCAGTTCTGGGCTGCAAATCACTCCCTTACATGAATAGAGCGTGTTATGTAAAGAGACTTACTTTGAGATAAAAGAGTTTGTTGGTGTTAAGCAGGCTTACTAGACTGAAGTGACTGTCAATTATATTATTAAATCATGGACGCCACTCTATGCTTTCATTTTTAAGTTCATTACCCGTTTCTGTTTTACGTCTTCTGGACACCGAGGCGAATAAATTCTACGATAGTTCTCATCAGTTATATGATGCGGCTCTCTTAACTAGAGGCTATACTCAGCATACTCTCCGTCCTTACATTGATTCTGAAATTAATCATAAACGCCATTTCTTCAAAATATCCTTCATTAATAAGGGTATGGATTTTATAGATTTGCCCAGTATCTTCCGTGAGAGATCGGTGCTTGCTTCCATTCCTGCTTATTTTCAAAATACTGAAACACCTATAATTTGCTATAAATATAACAAACCTGTTAGATCTATCATTTTTAATTTCAATAAACTTGTTTCAGATCTTGATATTGATACTAATACTCCTGATTCATGTGATTGTAAAAACTCAAAGTATTGCTATCCTGCTGCTGGTCATGTAATTACTGGCAATTTGAAAATTATTCCTGATTCTAGGATAAGGAATATAATTTCTAAAGGACCGAAATATCGGTTTCCTTCTAAAATTGATTTCAGTAAATGTAGAGATGAAATCGCTGCTTCCTTGAATGAATTCGGTAATCGATGGTGTAAGCGAGAGTATGTTGAGCATAAAGCCCTTAAGGACTGGAAACTTAGCATTTTAAAACTAGTAAATAAACGCATTTCTTTCTATTCTCAAAATACTAACTTATTACCTCCTAAGCCCAAGACGTCTTTACGTCATCTTAAACTAGGTATTCAAGAATTTCATAAGAAGTTTGTTTTGGCCCCTGCAGACAAGGCCGCTAACAACGTCGTCGTTGTGTGACGGCTCCACTATGTTAACACGCTTAAGCAGGAGCTTGGTGGTACTATGGCCTATGAACTTCAGCCTTTAGCTGAAGAGAGAGTTATAGTAGATAAACATGTTTGTCTTTCAGCCACCAAGTTTGCTGTGTGTGTTAACGAAGGCCAAGACAAGCTTCCTACGCTATACTGGTTACCAAAACTTCATAAAAAACCTTACAAAGCACGGTTTATTGCAAATTCTAGCTCTTGCACTACCACTGAACTTTCTAAATTATTAACTTCCTGTCTTACTGCTATTAAAACGCATGTAATTAAATATTGTGATAAAGTCTTTGAAAGATCAGGAAGAAATCTGTTTTGGTCTATAAAAAATTCGAATGAGGTTTTAAATAAATTGAAATCTAGACATTTTCGTGCTTCTAGTCTGTCTACCTACGATTTTTCCACTCTTTACACTACACTTCCTCATAATCTTATAAAAGAAAAGCTTAATGATTTAATTGAATGGACTTTTCACAGAGAAGATTCTCTCTATCTTGCATGTAATGTCAGAAATGCATTTTTCACTTCTAAAGAGCATAAGAATTATACACTTTGGTCATGTCAGAAAGTGTGTGATGCCCTCACCTTTCTACTTGACAATATTTATATTAGATTCGGTACTAAGTTATTTAGACAAATTGTGGGTATTCCGATGGGTACTAATTGCGCACCTCTTGTGGCTGATCTGTTCTTGTATTGTTATGAAAGAGACTTCATTTTGTCGCTTTCCATTGATAACCAATCTGAAATTATTGAAGCTTTTAGCTCCACTTCTAGATATTTAGATGATTTATTAAATATTGATAATACCTATTTTGATGGTTTGATCAGTCAGATTTACCCCCTTGAACTTCAGTTAAATAAAGCAAATTCTTCTGATACCGAGGCCCCGTTTTTGGATTTACATCTGTCTATTGTAGATGGATTTGTTTCGTGCAAAATTTATGATAAACGCGATGACTTTGATTTTGAGATTGTAAATTTTCCTTTTTTGGATGGTGATGTTCCTCGTGCGCCATCCTATGGCGTTTATATTTCGCAATTAATTCGATTTGCTAGAGTGTGTAGTCATGTAACTGACTTCAACACTCGTAATAAATTATTAACCGACAAACTCCTTAATCAGGGTTATCGGTACCATAAACTACGCAAAGCCTTTTCAAAATTTTATAGACGCCATTCTGATTTAATTTCAAAATTCAATATTGGACTTAAATCTCTTCTGCAACAAGGTCTATCGGAACCCGAATTTTATGGTGACTTAGCATATAAATTCAGAAAAATATATAACCGCAATGACTTCAGCACCCAATTTCGTAAAATCATTCTTCGATATAAAAATATTGGGTACAACATGGATATTATACGACAGACTGCATGCATGGTAGTTAACCCAATCACGGTTGGCAACTTTGCTTCCCTCTTTAATTGCACGCCGGTGGGTCAGGCCTCAGATTCTATGACGGCTCCAACGTAAAGGCTTATTGAGAATTAGAGAGATCTAATTCAAGGTAATGTTGGTTGGTGCCTGATGCTCTGTCTCTGGTCGGGCTCATCGGAGTCTAACTGTTGGTTTTCTTTTGCTCCAGCATTTCAGTGGTTTCTTGCTGTCGAGTCCTCACCGTTGTCTCACCTCTGTGGTTCTTTGATTTTTGTGTTCACGGAGATGTTGCACTGATGAGTTAGGAGGCCTTCATGCGGACTGAACAAATTATTTGTCTAAATCGCGACGGAAGTAAGGGCGAGGATTGTGGCCACGTAAAATCGATTTAAGCCCCCCAGTGGAAATCTTCCACTGACCGTTCCAAGGCGGCTCTTCTGTGGCGATTTATTTATGTTGTTGTTTGTTACTTACTGTGTGTATCACTTGTGTCTTTTGGTTTTGGATGGCCATATGGCCATTTTACGGGAAAGTAACTGTCCTTATGGCCTTCCTTTGTTTGGGTTTCCATTATGGTCTGGTCGCTTAATGTTTGTATTTCTTTCCCTTTGGTGTCTTTTATGGGTGGAGTAAGTTAATTGTATCAATTCCTGATCTTTGTTTTACTTCTACTTTACCGCTTGTTTTTTTCTCTCGACTTCCAAGAGAAGATCACCCGATTTGAGTTGTTTTATACTCTTAGGTTGTCCGGCAATGGAGAGTATACTTTTCTCGATGACAAAGGGGGAAAGTTTAGGTACAGTTCGTGTATCGTCAAGAGACGTGACGACCAAGAAACGCGGAACATTGTCAAAGTTTGGTTCAGCAGACTGCTGACTCGATTGTTGACTTGACTGCTGACTGGTTTTAAGACTGTGTTCATCCGTTCGGATGAATCCTCGTCTTTTTTACGTTTAGGTGCGTTGCGGTTAGGTGCGTGGTTGCGGTTATGTTTTTTTCCATTAGGCATAAGGGAAAAATTCTAAGATCGTCCCAAGTGCTCTCCGCCCTCCGTGGAGCCCTACAAGGGAACACCATAATGGAGTGGTTATTCAACTCGCAGGTGTTAGAGATACACGTGAGATATACTCGTATAAACAAAATGCCTACACGATTGATCCGTTTAGCCACCGCCTTCTAGACATAAAAAGACAGAAAAGGGTAAGGTAAATGGGCATATGGTTGGTATCAGGAAAGATACAAAACGAGTTGAAGAGAAAGCAAAGCGGTATCTCTAGGGCTCGGCGTGACCAGCCGATTGACCGTGCCGGACCGCAAGGCCACCCGTCTACACCGAAAAGCCAGGCCAAAGAGGCGTGTTGGGTACCTGAAGCACCGCCACCCCAGGTAACCCTCAACCTCCAGGATCCCTTCTGCCGGCTTACAGGACGCCACCCACGGCAAACGGTTGGTACTTCCTTTAGCTCTTCCCGGTGGGCACAGAGACCACAGCGGCAATGTGCCCAGTGGGAATTGAGTCCCCAGGGCCACGGCAAGGCAGGAAGTCTAATACATGGGGGTCACAAGTATGGAGAAAGAATCATATGCCAGAAAACTCTGTGGCTATTATTCCTCCTGAAGGCTATCCAAACTAGGAGAGATATTCGATCAAAGCTGTGCGATGGTTGCAAGTAGTGGCTAAGAAAACAAACACCAACATCCAGCATGCACTGAATGGGGGTGAACAGAAAATTGGTGACTATTACGTTGATGGCTTTGATAAAGACAACAATAAAGTCAAGGATGTTACTGGCATGGATGCCAAAAATGTTATCCTGACATACATAAGATCAATACATACAACTGTCTGATGATGAAAACACTCCATTGTTCCACTTTGAGAAAAACTGAGTCTCTGAAAACTGCTGGGTATGACGTAATAGAATGTTGAGAATCTGATTTTGACAAACAATGTAAAGATGACAAAGAATTCAAAACTTTGGTGGAGGCAGAATTTACTAACTTGGATCCCTTGAAACCCAGAGATGCTTTGTTTGGGGGAAGGACTAACGCCACCATACTGTACCACGAGATAAATGAACAATCGAATGAAGAAATCAAGTACATTAATGTTTGTTCTCTGTACCCATACATTTGTAAATATGGTGTCTTTCCACTAGGCCATCCAGAGATCTTTCTCAAGAAGAAATAGATAAAGACAATATTCAGCAATACTGTGGGCTGATCAAATGAAAAGTTCTTCCACCAAGAAACTTGTATCATCCAGTGCTACCTCTCAAATGTAACAACAAACTTCTGTTTCCACTTTGTAGAACATGTGCAGAGAAGTCTGACAACTCTAAACTTTGTCATCATACTAAAGCAGAAGATAGAGAATTTGTTGGAACTTGGGTCAGTATCGAATTGTTTGAAGCTTTGAAACTGGGGTATCAACTTACAGAAATTTATGAGGTTTGGCATTTCCCTGAAACAACTCAGTAAGATAAGGAAACGGGTCAAGGTGGAATCTTTGCTTGGTACATTGATACATTCCTCGAAATAAAGCAAGAAGCAAGTGGGTATCCTGATTGGTGTCAAACTGAGGCAGACAAAGAAAAGTTCAAACAGGACTACTTTGAGGCAGAGGGAATTAGATTGGAACATATTGAAAAGAATAAGGGTCGTAGAGCTACTGTAAAGATAGAGTTTGTCTGTCTGATTTGAGGTTTAACGTCCTCGTCAACACTGTAAAGGTCATTTTGGAGACGTTGCTTCCAATTTTGTGGGACTTTTACCCGACATTGAGATGAAATGACATCTCAAGCCCTGTCGCCCAATGAAACCAATAGGGTTTATTAGCATGGACGGTCCTCCTCGCACCGCGGTTCCTGGACAGGCTTAGATCCTCTAAGCGGTTTACCAGTACTAGTGTGCAGGCCGGATTCAGCTATGCGTGGAAGCATCTTGCAGCCCATATATTTCTTCAAGTAAAGATAGAGTTGAATAACCTGTGAGGAAAATTGGCACAAAGAGATAATATGACTAAAACTGAATACATCTCAGAACCATCGACATACTTTGAATTGGTAAATAATCCCATGAAAAAGTCAAGTATGTTGATATCTTTGGTGAACAGTTTGGCCCATCGGAGTCTAACTGTTGGTTTTCTTTTGCTCCAGCATTTCAGTGGTTTCTTGCTGTCGAGTCCTCACCGTTGTCTCACCTCTGTGGTTCTTTGATTATTTGTATTCACGGAGATGTTGCACTGATGAGTTAGGAGGCCTTCATGCGGACTGAACAAATTATTTGTCTAAAACGCGACGGAAGTAAGGGCGAGGATTGTGGCCTAGTAAAATCGATTTAAGCCCCCCCCCCCCCCCCCCGTGGAAATCTTTCCACTGACCGTTCCAAGGCGTTCTTCTGTGGCGATTTATTTATGTTGTTGTTTGTTACTTACTGTGTGTATCACATGTGTCTTTTTATTTTGGATGGCCATATGACCATTTTGTGGGAAAGTAACTGTCCTCATGGCCTTCCTTTGTTTAGGTTTCCATTATGGTCTGGTCGCTTAATGTTTGTGTTTCTTTCCCTTTGGCGTCTTTGATGGGTGGAGTAAGTTAATTGTATCGATTCCTGATCTTTGTTTTACTTCTACTTTACATGTCAACTGGGAAGAAACAGACTCTATCAATGAACCACACAGTTGCAGTAATGTGGTGGTAGCATCTTTTGTCACAGCACAAGCCAGATTGAAATTGTACAGTGTATTACACAAACTTGATACACGTGTCCTTTACTTTAACACTGACTCGGTCATCTATGTCCACAATCAAGAACTATGGAATCCCACCATTGTGAATAATCGACTTGGTGAATGGACTGATGAGATGCCCAATGCTAAAATCACAAAATTTGTTGGTACGGGACCAAAGAACTATGGTTACGAGTATGTTGAAAGCAACGGCGATAGAAAATCCACTTGTAAAGTAAAAGGACCGACTTTGGATTTTAACACTTCTCAAATCATCCATTTTGAGAAAATGTTGAACTGGGCAAAATCCAAAGACAGACATTTCCGTGAAACAGTGCAGTATCAACATAAAATAAAAAAAAAACATCCCAACAGGAAAGTAACCACAGAAAAACTTTCAAAGATTTATAGATTTACATATGACAAACGTGTGATAGTGAAAAAGCGGTACACTGTGCCATACGGCTATGAATAAAAAAATGAACTGTCAGAAAATCTGAGTAGATAAGATTTTGTTATTTTAGTTAAGTAACTTTAAATTTTTAGCATCAATAAAATTATATAAATATGCATGTTGTTCGTTGTTCTTTCTCATTACTCATCATGTCAACCATCCAGACACCAGTATTGCAAAACCATCAAGACATTATCAGTTTGTTTTTCAAACACCCTGCTAATCTCTTTATATCAGGTCCAAGTGGGTCTGGAAAAACAAAGTTAGTAAGGAAAGTGGTTGAATACAAATACTACTTGTTTGATATTCATCCACAACGTATCGTATGGTGTTACAAAGAATGGCAACCAACTTATAGTATTTTGCAAGAACGTGAAGGATCCAACATCACATTTCTCTCTGGAATTCCCAATGACGATGATGAAATTGTCAGCGATACGACTTTATCTCACTTGATCGTCTTTGACGATATGTTAGGAGACAAAGCTGAAGAAAAAATCAAATTGTGGTTTACAAGGAAAGGGCATCATCGAAATGCAAGTGTGATATACATCACACAAACTTTATTTCAACAAACTAAAGACAGTCAAACCATCAGTTTGAATGCACATTATCTCATTTTGTTTCAAAGTCCTCGAGATAAAATGCAAGTCAAAGTTTTGGCAAAACAACTTCAATGCAGAAGTAAAACAAAGATCAGGAATCGATACAATTAACTTACTCCACCCATCAAAGACACCAAAGGGAAAGAAACACAAACATTAAGCGACCAGACCATAATGGAAACCTAAACAAAGGAAGGCCATAAGGACAGCTACTTTCCCACAAAATGGCCATATGGCCATCAAAAATAAAAAGACACAAGTGATACACACAGTAAGTAACAAACAACACCATAAATAAACCGCCACAGAAGAACCGCCCCGGAACGGTCAGTGGAATGATTTCCACTGGGGGGCCAAAATCGACTCCACGTGGCCACAATCCTCGCCCTTACTTCCGTCGCGATTTAGACAAATAATTTGTTCAGTCCGCATGAAGGCCTCCTAACTCATCAGTGCAACATCTCCGTGAACACAAAAAAAATCAAAGAACCACAGAGGTGAGACAATGGTGAGGACTCGACAGCAAGAAACCACTGAAATGCTGGAGCAAAAGAAAACCAACAGTTAGACTCCGATGGGCCCGACCAGAGACAGAGCATCAGGCACCAACCAACATTACCTTGAATTAGATCTCTCTAATTCTCAATAAGCCTTTACGTTGGATCCGTCATAGAATCTGAGGCCTGACCCACCGGCGTGCAATTAAAGAGGGAAGCAAAGTTGCCAACCGTGATTGGGTTAAATACCATGCAGGCAGTCTGTCGTATAACATCCATGTTGTACCCAATATTTTTATATCGAAGAATGATTTTACGAAACTGGGTGCTGAAGTCATTGCGGTTACAATTTTTTCTGAATTTATATACTAAGTCACCATAAAATTCGAGTTCCGATAGACCTTGTTGCAGAAGAGATCTAAGTCCAATATTGAATGTTGAAATTAAATCAGAATGGCGTCTATAAAATTTTGAAAAGGCTTTGCGCAGGTTATGGTACCGATAACCCTGATTAAGGAGTTTAGCCGTTAATAATTTATTACGAGTGTTGAAGTCAGTTACATGACTACACACTCTAGCAAATCGAATTAATTGCGAAATATAAACGCCATAGGATGGCGCACGAGGAACATCACCATCCAAAAAAGGAAAATTTACAATCTCAAAATCAAAGTCATCGCGTTTATCATAAATTTTGCACGAAACAAATCCATCTACAATAGACAGATGTAAATCCAAAAACGGGGCCTCGGTATCAGAAGAATTTGCTTTATTTAACTGAAGTTCAAGGGGGTAAATCTGACTGATCAAACCATCAAAATAGGTAATATCAATATTTAATAAATCATCTAAATATCTAGAAGTGGAGCTAAAAGCTTCAATAATTTCAGATTGGTTATCAATGGAAAGCGACAACATGAAGTCTCTTTCATAACAATACAAGAACAGATCAGCCACAAGAGGTGCGCAATTCGTACCCATCGGAATACCCACAATTCGTCTAAATAACTTAGTACCGAATCTAATATAAATATTGTCAAGAAGAAAGGGGAGGGCATCATACACTTTCTGACATGACCAAAGTGTATAATTCTTATGCTCTTTGGAAGTGAGAAATGCATTTCTGACATTACATGCAAGATAGAGAGAATCTTCTCTGTGAAAAGCCCATTCAATTTAATCATTAAGCTTTTCTTTTATAAGATTATGAGGAAGTGTAGTGTAAAGAGTGGAAAAATCGTAAGTAGACAGACTTGAAGCACGAAAATGTCTGGATTTCAATTTATTTAAAATCTCATTCGAATTTTTTATAGACCAAAACAGATTTCTTCCTGATCTTTCAAAGACTTATCACAATATTTAATTACATGCGTTTTAATACCAGTAAGACAGGAAGTTAATAATTTAGAAAGTTCAGTGGTAGTGAAAGAGCTAGAATTTGCAATAAACCGTGCTTTGTAAGGTCTTTTATGAAGTTTTGGTAACCAGTATAGCGTAGGAAGCTTGTCTTGGCCTTCGTTAACACACACAGCAAACTTGGTGGCTGAAAGACAAACATGATTATCTACTATAGCACTCTCTTCAGCTAAAGGCTGAAGTTCATAGGCCATAGTATTAATAAGCTCCTGCTTAATCGTGTTAACATAGTGGAGCCGTCACACAACGACGACGTTGTAAGCGGCCTTGTCTGCAGGGGCCAAAACAAACTTCTTATGGAATTCTTGAATACCTAGTTTAAGATGACGTAAAGACGTCTTGGGCTTAGGAGGTAATAAGTTAGTATTTTGAGAATAGAAAAAAATGCGTTTATTCACTAGTTTTAAAATGCTAAGTTTCCAGTCCTTAAGGGCTTTATGCTAACATACTCTCGCCCACACCATCGATTACCGAATTCATTCAAGGAAGCAGCGATTTCATCTCTACATTTACTGAAATCAATTTTAGAAGGAAACCGAAATTTCGGTCCTTTAAAAATTATATTCCTTATCCTAGAATCAGGAATAATTTTCAAATTGCCAGTTATTACATGACCAGCAGCAGGATAGCAATACTTTGAGTTTTTTACAATCACATGAATCAGGAGTATTAGTATCAATATCAAGATCTGAAACAAGTTTATTGAAATTAAAAATGATAGATCTAACAGGTTTGTTATATTTATAGCAAATTATAGGTGTTTCAGTATTTTGAAAATAAGCAGGAATGGAAGAAAGTAGAAATAAAACAAAGATCAGGAATTGATACAATTAACTTACTCCATCCATAAAAGACACCAAAGGGAAAGAAATACAAACATTAAGCGACCAGACCATAATGGAAACCTAAACAAAGGAAGGCCATATGGACAGTTACTTTCCCACAAAATGGCCATATGGCCATCCAAAATTAAAAGACACAAGTGATACACACAGTAAGTAACAAACAACAACATAAATAAATCGCCACAGAAGAGCCGCCTTGGAACGGTCAGTGGAAGATTTCCACTGGGGGGGGGGGGGGGGGGCGCTTAAATCCATTTTACGTGGCCACAATCCT